>CM041628.1:92027607-92104516 GCA_023333625.1 Bothriochloa decipiens
AAAAAAGTCAAACGAACTATAATTTGAGACATACTAGTATTTGGTAATTATTGTCTAATCATAGATTAATTAGACTCTCAAAGACTTAAAAAATTCGTCTCGTGATTTATAACTAATTTGTATTTTTTACCTATATTTAGTATTTCATGCATGCGTATAGAGATTTATAACTAATTTATGTAATTAATTATTTTTTTACCTATATTGTGTATAAAAATTGATATGATGTTGACGTGATGGAGAAATAGTAAAAAAATTTTAAGATTTTGAGATGAACTAAATAAGCCTCGGCTCGGTTCATATTCACGGTTTCTCTGCTCCAAAGTGCCGTGGTGGATTTGCGGATTTGCCGTCATAGCGCAAGGAAGTCGACAGAGAGGACTCCCCCTCGCAGGCGCTGGCAGAGGCCCCACCACAAGGGACAAGTCGGAGTCCAGGTCCATCCATCCGAACTTGAGTCCCTCCCCCTCCCCACGCTGGCCCGCTCGCCCTCCTGCTTGATCCCGCCGCCGCCGCCTCAACCGCCTACTCCTCCCTCTCCCTCTAGGGTTTCCCTGCCGCTCCCGCGAATCGCGCAATCGGAGACCCTTGAGGCCTGAGCCAGGCAGCCCGACGCGCGCCGGGCTCAGGACTCCCAGCTGCCTCTCTCTCTCTCTCTCTCTCTCTCTCTCTCTCTCTCTCTCTCGTGCCGCGCGGCATCTCTCTTCGGGCGCCATGGCGGCGATGGGGCAGGAGGAGGAGGACATCGACCATTACGAGGTGCTGTGCCTCCCGTCGGGGGAGGAAGGCGCGGCGCTGACCGTGGAGCAGATCGAGAAGGCGTACCGGACGCAGTCGCGGCTGCGCCACCCCGACAAGCGCCCCGACGACCCCAACGCCACCGCCGACTTCCAGCGCCTCTCCAGCTCCTACAAGCTCCTACGCGACGAGCCCCTCCGCCGCCAGTTCGACGCGCGCCTCCGCGGCCGCCGCGAGGCCGCCGCCCGCGCCGCTTCCGCGGGCGTCAAGCGCCGGAAGGCCGTCTCCGACCTCGAGGAGCGCGAGCGCGCCGCCGCCGCGGGCCATCATCCCGCCGACCCCGAGGAGATCGCCAAGCGCGAGGACAAGCGGACCGCCGCCGACATTGAGCGCGAGCTCGCAGCGTTCCGCGCCGCCAAGCAATCAGGCACCGCATCGACTTCGGTAAGGGTCTCAAACGTTTTTCTCGTTCGTATTTTGCTTGCTCTGGAAAACTGTTCAATTAGTTTGTTGAATGAATTGGCTAAGATGCATAGCGTCTTGTCATGCTATTGTTTTTGCATTTAGTGAGATTAGAAATTAGTACTAGCGTGGATCCTGGGCATGAGGGAATTTCCTTTAATTGTCTTTCATATATACATTATGCTGTACGTGAGGCATCACATTTCTTCAAGACTATTGGTGAGTAGTGTGATTAGATTAGAGGGGAAATTGGTTGTAGTTGTAGTTGTACCAATCTGGTCCATACTAAGGATGTGCAAGATGCTGGCAATAGGATAGAATGCATAGTCTTGCCATGCTATATTGTATTTCCACTTCACTGGATTAGAAATTTCTATGTTCTGGATCCTGGGTGTCAGGAAAATTCATGAATTGTGACTCAAACATTATGGTTCACCTGAGGCATCAGATTTGAGGCTATTTTTGCGTAGTTTTATCAGAGGGGAAATTGCTTGTAGCTATACCTATCTAGTCCGTGTTAAGGTTAAGCAGGAGGTCTTCCATCAGAGTCATTGATATTTATTGGTTAATAACAATTTCATCTGACGATTCCACAATTTGGTTATTTGTTCAGACTCATCAAGATAAGAAGGGTGGAACTCCACAGGACGGGGTGAAGACGGACAAGGGCAAGATCTTGAAGGTTTCATGGGATGGGAGTGCTGATTTGTATAATGCGGCAAAGTTGGAGGAGCTCTTCCAAAAATTTGGCAAAGTTGAAGACATTGTTATCAAGACAAGGAAATCAAGGAGTAAGGGCTCAGCAATTGTAGTCATGGGCTCCAAAGAAGCTGCAGTAAGTCCTGTTTCTCTACCCTTTGTTACTTGAGAGCATTCGCATTCCACGTTTTACTAGAATAGTTTGATTTTATTTATGTCAGTTACCATAGCTATGTTTTTTTGTGTGTGTTAGCGTTACTTTGATCAAATCTTAGATGGTTGTTAGAGGCCAATATGCAACTCATAGTAAGATAGGATTGTAGGAGAATGTTCCCAGTTTAATGCACAATGCTACATAACTATGTTGCATAAGTTGATAATTATACATCTTTATCCTGATGGCATGGAGAGTTCAATCAGTTTGAAGTGGTTATCCAGAGAGCAAATCAAATCAAATTCTTGAAACTTACCAGGCATTTAGGTTCTTGTTGTTGACTTGTTGCACTAGAATTATTTCTTCCCCTTATGCATAAGCTCTTGTTTTTATTTATACGATCAAAGTAGGGTCCTCTCCTCTGTTTCTATTTCAGAAAATCTAATTTGGGATCATTACTGAATGACACTTCCGTCTTTGAATTTTATATTACTTGCACTGTCCAATGACTCTTTTCTTTTCTCGAGTTATTGTTGAATGACTTTAACCAATACTTGTTTCTCTTTTTACAGTTATTAGCAATGCAGAACCATTTCTCTCTGTTTCCATTAAATGTTGCTCCTGTTCAAGAATCGGGTGGATTTTCAGCGACGCCAACACAAACATATGAATCCAGGACAAGCAACATTGATGGAACTGGATTTAATGATTTGGAAGCGTCGGTGTTCCGAAAACTTCAAGAGGTAATTAGTTACAGGTTGTGACTGGCAGTGTGCCACCATTGGTATACAATAAATGATCCATTTTAGATTTTGGTAGCTTTGTATTTGCTGTATCGACATGATAGTCAATAATGTAAAATGTTCAAATGCATGGAACTAATAGATGCCTTTCATTTTGCAGGCCCAGAAGAGGAAACAATGTGGTTAATTGCTTTGTTCTGATACATGATTCGGTACTTTATATATATGGTTAGTCGAGTTACAGAAATCTGAACTACACATTTGTTTAGTTCGGCTTATCTCACTGATAAAGGTCTCTGAAACATAGCAATGGCAGATCAATTTTTCTGTCACTGTACAAACTGTATCTGTATCATGTATGTATGAATAGTAGTTTGTAATCACAAATTCATGCATGTCCTGCCAACACATTATGCAACACTTTTTTTGCTGCAAACTGGGAACATGATCCCTCATGATGCTCCTAGGATTTTTTGTGGTGCTTCCTCTGACTCAGTGTCCTGCTGCAAGCAACCAAATTGGAATTAACTTTCCATTCTGAAACCCTCTTTTTATTTTTGTCTAGTTGTCTGTTGTATTCGATCTGCGCTGTGGACATCAAACGAGAAGCTAGTAGCTAGACGTGCAAGCATCTTGCATTCATTTTTTTATTCCTTTTGCTAGACACATTTCGTTATCAAACTTAAGGGTATGTTAGGGACCTAGGAATTTTAAACGCCTTAGTCAAATTTCACAGAAAAAAACACAGGAACGGGAATTTCCTGCGTTCAAAACAGTGCTTGATAAGTATTAAGATCTGCTAGGAAATTTCGATTGGTGTAACGTAGCTCCCAATAAACTGTTTGTGATGCAATTGAGTGTAATCACGCATGTTGCTGTTTGCTTACTCCTATAGTGGAAGTTGTGTCAGTTGTGTATTTTTTTTTGTTTGAAAAAGGATCAGTGGTGATTTTGAATTTTGATGTGGCCCCACATGAATTCGGCACGGCAGCTGGAGCTGTAGACCGTAATTCGTTTGCCATTGCCGGCCCATATGAAATGCACAAGTGCAGTGCCAGTGCGAATTCCTCCCGGCGACACGTTCCTGTCCTGCCCTCCTCTCCCTTCCCTGATTGGATAAACCGCGAAGCAAAAACCCGGCGCAGGAAAATATCCCCATCTCGCTTCCCTCCGCCCCGCCCCACCCCCGCTCGCCCCACCATGGCCACGCCGCTGCTCCTCCCCTCCCGCGCAGCCCATGCCGCCTCCGCCACCACCTGCGCTTCCCAGCACCTCACCGCTGCCACCTCCAAAGAGCCTCCGCCCCGCGCCCGGCCCAAGCACGGCGAGGGAGGAGCTCCCCGCCCCGTCCCCACCACCGGCTCCGGCTCCCGCTCCAGTCCCAAGTGCCTCGTCCTCTCCCACGTCGCGGCGGGCCGCATGGACGAGGCCGCGGACGCCTTCGCGGGCATCAGCAGCCCCGGCGCGTTCCTCCACAACGTCATGATCCGCGGCTTCGCGGACGCGGGCCTCCCGCTCGACGCGCTCGCGGCGTACAGCGTCATGCTCGCCGCCGGCGCGCGCCCGGACCGCTTCACCTTCCCCGTCGTTGTCAAGTGCTGCGCGCGCGCCGGCGCGCTGGGCGAGGGACGCGCCGCGCACGCGGCCGCGATCAAGCTCGGCCTCGGCGCCGACGTGTACACCGCCAACTCGCTCGTCGCGTTCTACGCCAAGCTCGGCATTGTCGGGGACGCCGAGCTGGTGTTCGACGGAATGCCGGCGCGGGACATCGTCTCATGGAACACGATGGTGGACGGGTACGTGACCAATGGGATGGGTGCGCTGGCGCTTGCGTGCTTCCGGGAGATGAACGACGCGATTCGGGTGCGGCATGACAGCATTGGGGTAATTGCCGCCCTCGCGGCCTGCAGCCTGGAGTCGGTGCTGGTGCAGGGGCGGGAGATACACGGCTATGCCATCAGACACGGGCTCGAGCAGGATGTCAAGGTGGGAACCTCTCTTGTTGACATGTACTGCAAATGTGGCAATGTTTCCTTTGCCGAAAATGTCTTTGCAACGATGCTGCTGAGGACCGTGGTGACATGGAATTGTATGATAGGTGGCTATGCGCTGAATGAGCGGCCTGTGGATGCGTTTGATTGCTTCATGCAAATGAGAGCGGAGGGGTTCCTGACGGAAGTGGTCACTGCTATCAATTTGCTTACTGCCTGTGCTCAAACTGAAAGTTCACTGTACGGAAGGAGTGTTCATGCCTATGTGGTTAGGAGACATTTTCTTCCCCACGTGGTGCTTGAAACTGCTCTTTTGGAGGTGTATGGCAAGGTTGGCAAAGTGGAATCATCTGAAAAGATATTTGGTCAGATAACAGACAAAACTCTGGTATCATGGAATAATATGATCGCTGCCTACATGTACATGGAAATGTACCAGGAAGCCGTCGCATTGTTCCTAGAACTACTGAATCAGCCTCTTTATCCTGATTATTTCACCATGACAACAGTAGTACCGGCATTCGTCTTGCTAGGTTCACTAAGACAATGCAGGCAAATGCACAGCTACATTACCAAGTTAGGCTATGGAGACAGCACTCTCATTATGAATGCAGTTATGCATATGTATGCAAGGTGTGGCGATACTGTGGCCTCAAGGGAAATCTTTGACAAAATGCCAGACAAGGATGTGATCTCCTGGAATACAATCATCATAGGATATGCAATTCACGGACAGGGAAAGACTGCGTTAGAAATGTTCCATGAGATGAAGTGTAGTGGTACAGAACCAAATGAGAGTACCTTTGTCTCTGTGTTGACTGCTTGCAGTGTTTCTGGCTTGGAGGCTGAGGGCTGGAAGGAGTTCAACTCAATGCAACAGGAGTATGATATGATTCCACAGATTGAGCACTATGGATGTATGACTGACCTTCTGGGCCGAGCAGGTGACCTCAGGGAGGTGCTACGGTTTATCAAAAACATGCCAATAGCCCCAACATCCAGGATTTGGGGTTCCTTGCTGACAGCGAGCAGAAGTAAGAATGATATTGATATAGCAGAATATGCAGCAGAGAAGATATTCCAACTGGAACACAACAACACAGGCTGTTATGTTGTTCTGTCTTCCATGTATGCTGATGCTGGGAGATGGGAGGATGTGGAGAGGATAAGATCTCTGATGAAGGAAAAGGGACTCCAAAGGACAGAGCCAAGAAGCCTTGTTGAGCTTAATGATAAAGAGTGCAGTTTTGTCAATGGTGACATGTCTCACCCTCAGAGCGAGAAAATTCATGAATTCTCTGATATCATATCAAGAAGTATTGGAGAAGATTTAGATAGCCCAAGTAATCTCCGTGATTCAGATCCTTTTGCATCAGGGAAAACAGTACTTCCCAATAAGCATAGTGTAACGCTGGCTGTAGCCTTTGGTCTGATATCATCTGAGTCTGGGACCCCTGTTCTTGTCAAGAAGAATGTGCGTGTATGCAACCACTGCCATCATGCACTGAAGTTGATATCAAAATATTCAGGACGGAAGATTGTAGTTGGTGACACAAAGATATACCACATATTTTCAGATGGCTCTTGTTGCTGTGGTGACTACTGGTGAACAGTTAAGATTGATGATGGAATGCCTGAACTGAATGAGATTGCGTGGCGTGACGCATCGGCAGTAGTCACGCCGCGCCATCGTGCAGAATGCCTGAACAGTTAAGATTGATGATGGAATGCATAGTGTTCTGATAGCACCCCGGGCTTTTACATAACTGACACAAGGCACGATTGCAGGCTACTACAGCATGTATTCAGTTGAGGACACACACTGGAGAGACCCATTCCAGGTACTCCAGCAGATGCTCCAGGAAGAAGCTTCTGTTTCTTGTTTTCAGACAAATTGGGGGGAATTCTAACCCATAACTGATTACACACATTGGACAAGAACCAAGCACCACTTTTTGTAGCAATTGAAAGTAGGATGATGTACAAAGTTATTTTTTCCTTTATATACAAAGTGAAAATGCTGAGCTGATTGTATTCATTGTACGGCACTGGACACATCATTCACGGATCAAATGGTAGAAACCAAAGTGTTTCTCTCTCTCTCAGATTCTCGTAAAGTGAAAATCAAACACGCATAGTAGCATTGCTTGAGACAGCTTGATCCTTTAAACCATTTGCATAACAAAAACTGAGAATTAGATATCGTCGCTTACAACAAGATTAAGCAAATGCTAGCAAAGAATGCGTACGTTTGGAATATTCAGCTCCAAATCTACGCTCCCCCACGGCGCTTGGCCTCCTCGGCCTCGATGGCGCGGCGTGACGCGTCAGCGAGGCGGTCGAGCGCCTGCTGCACGGCGTCGCGGCCGCCGATGAGGAGGCGCGTCACCACCTCCGGGTCGCGCTCCCCGCGGGCCTCCTCGAACTCGCGCCTGGCGTTGGCGCGCAGCACCTCCCGCCACGGCACGCCGCGGTCGTCGGGCCACATGAAGAGCCGCGTCGCCCGGAGGATGTCCCGGTACAGCGCCAGCGCCTCCCGCCGGGAGCTCGTCAGCCGCCGCCGCGCCTCCGCCGACTCCTCGTCCGGCCCCGCCGCGGGCTTCTTCACCAGGTGCCGGTCCAGCAGCTCCTCGATGGTGTCCGGCCCCTCGTGGATGCACCGCGCGCCCGCGAACGGCCTCGGCGCCGCGAGGGCCCGCAGGAGCACCGCGGTGCCTCGCCCGCCGCGTCCGGCCACGGCCATAGTCCTCCGCTCCCGGCCTCTCTGTTTGGGTCGAACCCGAATCCGATCTGGGGCGGGCTAGGGCGGTTGCGCGACCGAAGGGTCTGTCTGGACTCTGGGCCTTTGGCTGTCGCTGACGTCATCTACCGTAAGCAAGGAAGTGTTTCCAAATTCCAAATCCAAATAAAAAAAAGGTAGGAAAATAGGAAAAATCGACTGCGAAACGGATACCGACTCCACGTCGAATTCCCGGCTATATAACCCTGGATGGCCGCCGTGGCAGCCACCCATCTGCAGCCCCACTCTTCCATCGAGAGAGAGAGAGAGAGAGAGAGAGAGAGGATGGACGGCGGCGCGATGTCCCTTGCTGCGGCGGCCGCGAACTGCCGGTGCAGCCGCGTGGTGTACGTGGGCAACATCGCGTTCCACGCGTCGGAGAAGGAGGTCCGCGACGCGTGCGAGCTGATCGGCCCCGTGCGCTCCCTGCGTCTCGCCGCCGACCCGGGCACCGGGAAGCGCAGGGGCTACGCCTTCGTCGAGTACCCCGACGACGAGACGGCGCGCAGCGCGTGCCGCAACCTGCACGGCCACCCGCTGCGCGGCCGCGAGCTCCGCGTTGGCCTCGCGGGCCGGGCAGGCCGCCGCGGCTCCGGCGCCGGCGCAAGAGGCGAGCACGAGCCCGTCGGCCTGGAGGACGCCGTCCACGCCGCGTCGCTCGTCGCCGGAACGCCGCCGCCCGACTCCGTCACGCGGTTCCTGGCGGCGCTGTCGGCGCGGGAGCTGCGGGAGATCGTGGGCCTGCTGGAGGGACACGGCCCCGATGCCCTGAGGCTGCTCCAGGAGCAGGTCCCGGGGCTGGCCGCCACCGTGGAGCTGGCGCGTCACCTGATCGATATGGCGGCCGCGGATGCCGCAGCGGAGGCGGCCAGGAACAAGAAGCGGGCCGGCGTGGAGGGGTCCGCTTCCGACGACGGCGATCACCAAACCAAGCTCAGGAAGGTGAATCTGGAAGAAGAAGACGGCGGCTTCAAGGGCAACGCGGCGGTTTCTGCAGCTGGGGTCATGTGCTTCTGATCTGCTCCTGTCTGGAGCTGGAATTGTTTCCTGGTTTTTTTTTTTCGTCTTGTAGATCAGTCGATTAGGAGAAAACAGATGTAATGGCATGCTTCTGCTGCTCTAGCAGAGTTTATCAATGGTTCTGTATGTATGATTATACCTTTACTGAATAATAAATAATGAAGACATCTTCGCTTGTTTAACACTTGCTGCGCTCGTGCTTATAAGAAAGCGAATAATTATGCGCAACTGTTCTTGCGAGGCTGTCCAATTTGGCTCCATCAAAAGTTTTTAAGATAAATCCCCACTTCCGAAGAAATACTATTGTACTATCCAAAGAGGCAACTAGCCTGTTCTGCGTATAACTAGCCAAATGAAAACTAAGCTTGAGAGGCATCCTGGTGCAAGCGGTAGAGCTTTACCGTCTGTGACCAAGAGGTCCAGGGTTTAAGCCTCAGCCTCTGTACATCTGTGTAGGGATGGCTGCCGGCTATTTTTTCTTCCCCAGACCCCGCAGCGTGGAGCCTACGGTACTGGGTACATTCTTTATATTGGCGTTTCTGTGTCTCTTCAGGTTCTCTGCATATATTTTCTAATTGGACTCTTCGTACTTTTTCTTGCATAACTGATTGAATATTTTTCCTTCCCCAGACCCCGCAGTACGGGAGCCTACGGCACTGGGTACGCCCTAGTATATTCATTAATTTCACATTCTTTATTTGGCGTTTTTGTATCTCTTCAGGTTCTCTACATACATTTTCTAATTGGACTCATAACTGATTGAATTTTCCTTTTCTTCCATGAATATCTCTTATATTTTGCAGTTCCCAGAACGACAGCTTCTTATCTCTCTCTTTTCTTGCATGATGAATGCCCGTACATATCTCAGATTAGTTCATTCTGATTAGTCCATCCTCCTTATTAGTTTCGCCTGCTTAGTACTTCCTTTGTCCCTATTTAATTGTCGTCGTTGGTGTGCGTGCCACAAATTTGACTCGATTTATAGAAAATATGTGTAATATTTATATCTCCAAATAAATTTATTAAAAAACTAGATTCAAAGATCTTTCTAATAATACTAATTATATAGTATAAATATTAATATTTTTTCATATATAATTACCGATAATTATTTCTTAGAAAGTGTAAACGATAATTAAAAAGTGACGGAGGGAATACGTATCTAGCAGCATGTCCCCCTTCATTTACTCTGCATTCCAAACAGTCCTTCTGAACTCAACGTCCACTCTGCAGTGCAATGCAGTGATTCCTCTAGTTTCCCCATCTGATGATCATATACACATGATTGGCGCGAATTGACCCGTGGCAAGCAGTAAGTTAGGCACCCTTTGGAGCCAAGACAAATTGGAGAAATTTCAGAGGATTTTAATTCCAATAGGAAGCTTTGAATTTCTTTGAAATTCCTATGGAGCGAGATATAGGAATTTTAGAGGAAAATACCATAAGGTACAAGGTAATGTTTTCTTTCATTTATGTGTTAGGATTCCTGTGTACCATCCAAAGCTTTCATTGCCGCATTCGAGGTTGCCATAGTTTCAGTCGCATGTCATTCCAATCATGTATTGTTTTTTAAATTTCTATCTTATTCGTGTCGTTAGAGTGCTTAGAAGTAGCATATGTATTTCCTTTTTTTTTTCCTTTTTGGGTGTGGGGGAGGGGTAGCATATGTATCATGAATGTAATACCATTCTCCAACATTCAAATACATTGCAAACCATTTTTCTAAAGAAATTATTGGCACCGTGGAACAAATTGAAAAACAAAGCAGGGCACGAATTACAGGAAGCTAGGTAATTTACAGGAACAATAGCATAGCACGACAGCAGACAGGACACGCAACCAGAATCGAAACGAGAGGCAGATATCTACGATGGATCACTTTCCATACGAAGCGGCGGCGGCAGGCGTCGAGGAGCTGGCGGCGACGGCCTTGATCTTGAAGCGGTACCTGGGGCGGCGCGGGATCACCTGGCTGGGCCCCATCCCGAACTGGCCGGTGCCCTGCATGACCGGCGGCCCGTCGTCGTAGACGTAGCCGAGGAGGCGGCCGCAGGCGTCGCAGCTGATGCGCGTGCGCTTCCGCTGGATGCCCCAGTAGTTGAGGGTCTCGAAGAAGGGGCGGATGCGGTCCTCGGGCGCGAACCGCAGGCGCGACTCGTCCACCCACGAGAAGGACAGCGTGCCCTTGTTCCCGGCCTCGAAGTAGAAGTCCGCCGGGTACAGGTGCGCCGCCGAGAGGTTCAGGTCCGCGCCGCACGCCGCGCAGCCGTAGGACGAGGACGCGGCCGGCGCCGACGCCATCGCTTGAAAATCGAGACGAGAGGTTGGATCTGGGAGGGCTGCTTGGGGCAAGGGACGGTTTCTTGGGTTGAAGGAGGACTGGAGGACCGAGTACGGCAGCTGCTGGCAAGGATTTCTGGCGTCGCCGCGTTGGAGGTTGGACCGGAACGGCCGGCGCGAGCAAGTCAGGTGGCCTCAGGGGGAGAAGTTTCTCTGATTCTCTCTCTGCGTGGTAGTGCTCGGTCAGAGGTCAAAAGTCATAGTTTATTTTGGGCCGGCTTTTCCAGGAAATCTTGGCCCTCCTGGGGCCCTTATCATGTGTAGCGAAAACAAGGCCCATTAGACCTCCATTTGCTCCCCAACGAGCTCCGAGTTCCCCGTCGCATGGAAACGGTGGAGCCCGTCAAAGCTTTCCATGGAACGCGGAGAGCAGCCGTTGAGCAGGGAGAAGTTTGTGGCCGAAGAAGTTGTGGCATACTGGCATCCAAGGAATGAAGGACTCGGAGCCGAGAATATTCGCACTTCCTCCTCACTATACATTGGCGGCGTACTCCAGTCCAGTCTCCACTATTTTTGTATTAAGAGAAGACAACAGTTAACACCATATAGTTGGCCGGCCGGATTGGAGCAGCAGCGATCGATCGCCCCAGCGGCGCGGCAATAGAATCAATGGCGGGCGGGCAGAAGATGGAGGTGCTCTCGGCGCTGGACGGTGCCAAGACGCAGTGGTACCACTTCACGGCGATCGTGGTGGCGGGGATGGGCTTCTTCACCGACGCGTACGACCTCTTCTGTATCTCCCTCGTCACCAAGCTCATCGGCCGCGTCTACTACACCGTCGAGGGCTCGCCAAGGCCGGGTAGCCTGCCTCCGCACGTGTCCGCGGCTGTCAACGGCGTGGCGTTCGTGGGCACGCTGTCGGGGCAGCTCTTCTTCGGCTGGCTCGGCGACCGGGTGGGCCGGAAAAGCGTATACGGGATGACGCTCCTGACGATGATCGTCTGCTCCGTCGCGTCGGGCCTCTCGTTCGGGCACTCGCCGGCCTGCGTCATGGCCACGCTCTGCTTCTTCCGATTCTGGCTCGGGTTCGGCATCGGCGGCGACTACCCGCTGTCGGCGACCATCATGTCGGAGTACGCCAACAAGCGGACGCGGGGCGCGTTCGTCGCCGCCGTCTTCGCCATGCAGGGGTTCGGCATCCTGGCCGGCGGCGCCGTCGCCATCGGCGTCTCCGCGCTGTTCCAGAGCCGGTTCCCCGCGCCGCCCTACGACGTCGACCCCGCGGCGTCTACGCCGGCCGAGGCGGACCTGGTGTGGCGCATCGTCCTCATGTTCGGCGCCGTGCCCGCGGCGCTCACCTTCTACTCGCGGATGAAGATGCCCGAAACGGCGCGGTACACGGCGCTGGTGGCCCGGAACGCGGAGCGCGCCGCGGCGGACATGTCCAGGGTGCTCCAAGTCGACATCGCCGTCGACAAGCAGGAGCGGCCGGAGGCAGAAGAAGCGACGGCGGAGCCGACGCCGCCGCTGTTCGGGCTCTTCTCCCGTCAGTTCGCGCGGCGGCACGGGTGGCACCTGGTGGGCACGACGTCGACGTGGTTCCTCCTGGACATCGCCTACTACTCGCAGAACCTGTTCCAGAAGGACATCTTCAGCGCGGTGGGGTGGATCCCGGCGGCGGAGACGATGAGCGCGCTGGACGAGCTGTTCCACATCGCGCGCGCGCAGACGCTGATCGCACTGTGCGGCACGGTGCCCGGGTACTGGTTCACGGTGGCGTTCATCGACGTGGTGGGGCGGTTCGCGATCCAGGCGGTGGGCTTCCTCATGATGACGGCCTTCATGCTGGGGCTGGCCGTGCCGTACCACCACTGGACGCGCCCGGGGAACCAGACCGGGTTCGTGGTGACGTACGCGCTCACCTTCTTCTTCGCCAACTTCGGGCCCAATGCCACCACCTTCATCGTGCCCGCGGAGATCTACCCGGCGCGGCTCCGCGCGACGTGCCACGGCATCTCGGCGGCGTCGGGCAAGGTGGGCGCCATCATCGGCTCCTTCGGGTTCCTGTACCTGGCGCAGAGCCAGGACCCGGCCAAGGCGGCGGCGCACGGGTACCCGCCGGGCATCGGAGTGCGCAACTCGCTGCTGGTGCTCGCCGGTTGCAGCTTAGTGGGGTTCTTGCTCACGTTCCTGGTGCCGGAGCCCAAGGGCAAGTCGCTCGAGGAGATGTCTCGCGAGACCGAGCCGGCAGGCGCGCCCGCCGCCGAGCCCTATGCGGATCGGAGGGCCGTCCATTATTCGCCATTTGCATCCCCTGACCGGGTGCATGCACGCGCGCCAGTGCAGGTTTAGGATTTAGGAATAGTCTGCTAGATAGAGCGGGTTTTTTGGTTGGTTTGGCGTGTGCTTAGTTAGTGAGTCATAGTTTCATTCGGTAGCCGTATCCTATGTTTGGAATAACCAGCGTGAGTAGAATGCTTAGCACTTGATCATCAACCATCGTAGTGTCAGTGTGTCACTGTCCTAATCCTATCATGTCATTTTTCTGTGAAGCTGTCATGTTATTTGAGCATGGGAACCATAATTTTTTACTTTTCCTATATCTCTCTCGCAAGAAATCTCTCAACTCCCTCTGGTAACCCGATGACATACACACTTTATAACAATGAAGCTCTTGCCATGCACCCTTTTAATATGTCTCTTTATTTGTATAATAACGATACTTTTTCTAATCTCTCTCATTCGTATAATAATAGGATGATATACATACTTTTTCTATATCTCTCTATTTGTATAATGTCATATATATTTTATAAAAATAAAGTTATTAACAGATCTTACACTTAGATAATGATCCAATATTCTTGCACATTGCAAGAAATGTTGACTACATTTCTTACAAAAGACATATAGCAACTGGATAGTGTTACGGTGTGGTCATGTCTTGTTTCTCTCGATTGTCGTACATGCCTACGTGGCGTGGCTATATATTGTTTTAAAACAAACTGAGCAAGAGGGCTGCCGATTATTATATTGATAAAAAAGCCTAGGCTGCACAAGCAACGACAACAAAAACAGAAGTAGTTTACATCGGAAGACCAGAGCTACAAATAGACAACTCTAACACTAACAATAAAGAGAGAACTGTAAACACTGCATAACTTTTTTATAAAACAAGCCATCAAACTTCGCGTCAAAAAATCAAACATCTTTTGATTTGATTTAGAACCGAGGAGTACAACACTTGCGGCTTATCAGGATTATGCTTCTTTTCTTAATTTTTGACGAGCAGATCTTATCAGGATTCTGCTTATCTCCGATCACAAAGAATCACTGGGCCATTAGCGTAAGGAGTGCGAGGGATTGTGCGCTCAGTGTTTGCTGGGCCTCAAGTTGCAGAAAGAACATTGGGCCCGCGTTAAGAGACCTCAGGCCCATTGGGTGGTAGCCCATTCTGTGACTCGCTGCTCACTTCGTTTGTACGGGGCCTGGGCGACTGGCTGTCTCCAATCTTCCAGTGCGATTCCAATCCAGCTGGGTCCCTCTCATTCTGTTGAAAAGTCACTGTAATCCACTATCACACGGAGAATTGAAACAGTAACGCAGTATACAGCAAGACAAGGCTCAATCGAACTGTTGATACTTGATGCAATGCAGCTATACAACCGCACACAGGTTTCCACAAGCTGTTCAGTTCAATTTCCACAACAATTTTTTCAACAGGGATTTCTCTGAACTGTAACGTGACGTCCCACCTACTGAGACTGACCATCCTATTTCTACGTAGTACAGTACGTTCAGTAATGAGCTAGCTAGGCTGCGTACGTGGAAGTCCTGCTCTTGACTGAACTGAGACGGTTGTTCTTGTTCTCGTCTCACCGTCGACCGCAGTTAGTCCCCTTCAGGATCAGGAGTTGAGATGATTCGATCACGCTGCAGAGTGCGTAGTTACCGGCAGAAAGATGTTTCTCTTTCCCCTCCCTATTGTAATCACATGCATGGCGCGGTGCACAAGAACAACCCACATGTCACATGACATGGTCTGCGCTGCAGTCCGAAAAATGGGAAGACGACAGGAACAATTTGCGCTGGAGCCTGGAATCGGAAAACACATTGTACGAAAACCAGCTACGGCGCATGAGCTAAGCGTGACATCCGAATCCGATCACGACTTATTTTGGCTGTCCTCGTATCATTGGCTTCACGCTTTGGCCGTTTTATATAGTACCATAACTAAAGACATAATAAAGTCATTAAGTGGAGGAAGAAAATAAAAAATACAGGTAGTGGCACCGAAAATGATGGTCATAAGTTTCTATAACATGTAAAGAATTGTTATAAGTTTCAGTGCATTCAACCAATTTTCTCTTTCGAGTTTCGACAATATCGACTTTCATCCAAAACTCCAATCATGAGACGGTTACCTCGACGGGCGGACAGACAGGGCAAAACTGCATACCTAACACACTTGATCAGCTTTATATTCAACGACGAACGAACGTAGATGATGGTCGGGCGAGCCGCCGGTCGTGATGAGCCACATAGAAAAGGCCGGACCATTATTGGGACAGGACCGGACCACCATGACAAACCAAGGGGAGCCTGCGCGCGCATCGTGTGGTGATCGAGTTGCCACCAACAAATAAGCCGCGAGGCGACGCAGCGGGAGAGTAGGAACCGAGACGTGATCCATCTGGGTGCTCCGATCCATCAGTCAGCTGGTAATCCACGAGCCAGTGGCCAGTGGGAGACGTGATGATCGACCGATGGCACGTCGAAATCAGCGGAGATCCGGCAGCTGCGGTCTGCGGACCGGAAACGGCGGGGCGTGCGCACAGCACAGGCCACGCTACGGCTCTGTTTTGGGCAGTGGAGGGTAAAATTTAAAGATAACATTGCGTCGAGTCAAGACCTGGTCTCACGCTATCCACGTCACCCGGATT
Organism: Bothriochloa decipiens; assembly: GCA_023333625.1. Taxonomy (NCBI): domain Eukaryota; kingdom Viridiplantae; phylum Streptophyta; class Magnoliopsida; order Poales; family Poaceae; genus Bothriochloa; species Bothriochloa decipiens. Next base: position 92,043,417 of record CM041628.1, read on the forward strand.
ATGTTGGATCATTCGATCAGGGAATTAAAGGTGCAGCTTTCTCCTCCCACACTGAATATATACTAACTGAAACCCTAGCTCCACCTTCCCAATCCACTTCTCCTCCCTCACATGTGGCGGAACTTTCTAAATCCTATAGCCCACACACATGATTATTGTCTAAACAGACTTCAAATAACCATGAATATGTTCCACAAAACTTAAAAGGTCTGTCGGGTAAATTCCGAATCATCCACGATTTTCCGAGCAGGATCAATCATTACAAAGAGACATTGCAGTATTACAAAGTTTTATACAAATAATATACATCAGAGTAAAAGAGCGGAAGGATTACAATAACATAAGTTTACAAACCATTTACAACCCATAAGTTGAATTATTACAAACCATATAGCAGTGGAATAACAATATAACTTATTACATCCACCTTGATTATATGCTCTGCCAAAGAGCGAGATATCCTACTTGTCGTCACTTTATGACTGTCATGCAGCAGGATGCGAAACATTCCTGCCTATGAGGCTCACCTGTAACAAGGGTTCAACAAACCCTGAGTACAAAAGTACTCAACAAGACTGACCTGACAAAAAAGAGGGGTGAAGACTCAGGAAATGCAGGCTAGAGGGACAAGGTAAGGCTTGCAGAAGATAAAAAATTTTGCAGAAAAGCTTGAAAAAAGAAAAGATGTCTTGCTTAAGATCCAAAATTATCATCCAACTTCTTTCTTAAACCTTACTCATTATTCAAGTTGTTACTACGATGATGAACACCGATCGAGTCTTCTTCTCCGAGAAGCAACGACGATTCGAATCCATTTTCATATCCAGCAGGGACCTAGGTTACTGATATGCAGGAGACTCTAACTCCTAAGCATAGCAGGTGAACCGATATACCGGGATAACAACCGCAGCCATATATCACCACATAATACACATAAGCACTTCGACCCAGTGTACCGATATACATGAAAACTTAAACCCACAGTATAACACACTATGACATATGTGGAGACTCTGACCCACTATAAGTCACTCCATGATATACCCGGCTTCAACCATCAGTATATCACTTCATGCATGTGGATTTTCTATTTTCTCGATATCACCAGTTCACCATCGACACGGGACCTAGGGCATCAACAAACGGAAACACTACAGAGGGACTCCGTTCCTAATGCAAGTTAGCCGTCCGGACTCGATTTATTAACTATAATCATGATTTCAACAGATAAAGCCAAACTCATCCTTTTCATCCTTTTACCTCTGAACATTTAGTTATTTAAGCAGGGCTAAGCATTACTATGCATCTTTTAGAACAGGTAACAAAGAATATGGAAGTAAGACAGGTAATGCAGTTGGTGGGTTTTTACTCAACTCCTATTACTTAATGCAATATATTATAACTGAAACGGTAAAACTTTTATAAAATAGAATAGGGTTTGAATGCATCCGGGGCTTGCCTTGGTATTCGAGGTAGACGGTCTCGAGTTCCGGGTCAACTTCCAACTCCTGATTCTGCTCTCCCTTCGGATCTGGGGCAACAACGTTAAACTCTCCGTTATCGGAAACTTTACGATACAAGCATATGCTTCAACATGATGGAATATTAGACATGATGCCCGATGGATGCATGATCAGATTAATGGCTTGAGTACAACTTTCCTTCACGGTAAAGTTGCAAGCCAACCAAAACATACTTACTAAGTTCATTAGGATTAACTACATTATTTACGAAAGTTATTAAACACATGAAATAACGTTAATTAAGCCCTAATGACATAATCCAGGTAAGCGCAAATAATTAATTAAAGTGCCAAAGGTCATTAGGGTTAATGACCCAAGGTCATCAATCAAACCTAAAGTCAAACAATTTCTATAATAATTAACTTAATTAAAGGGGGGTTAATTAATTATTTAAAAGCATAAAATAAAGGCATAAAAATTAAAGTTGTCTAATTAAGCTTAAAATTTTATTTTGAAAAGCTCTTGGTCTAATTAGATGGCAAAACAAATTTCAGAATTAAAAGCCAACTATTTTATTTATTAAAAATCATTGAAGGTCCATTTTTCAATTAAAAGGGCTAATTTTAACTTATGCAAAAAGTACTAAAATTTGGCATTTCATATTTTTTCTAGGTATATGTCATCATAAAGAACACACATAAAACGTTTTAGAATTTTTAGAGCTATATATGAATTACTATAATTTTCTAAAGAAAATAGCATTTAAAATATTTTTTGAAAAAAGAAAAAGGAAAATCAGCACAGTGTCACCGCGCTGACTGACGGCGGCGACGATTTTGACCGGCGATTTCTCGCCGACGGCGAGGTCTCCGGCGACGAGGTTTGGTCCTAGAAGCTCATCGCGGCACGGCGAGCAACCTGGGCTAGTTAACGTGGCGGCGGAGCGACGGCGGCACCCACGCCGGCGGCCATGGCGGCGCGGCGAAGCTCGGGTGTGGCGGCAGGGCTCACCGGAGCAATTTTAGGCGACGACGAGGGCACAGGCAGATGCAGGACATCGACTCGAACGCGTTGGGCCAGAAGATGGAGCTATCCCTGGCTTCTAGCTCAGACGGCCACGTCAACGGTGGAGCGGCAAGGTCACGCCGGCGGCGACGCATGGCGGCCGGACCCTATGGCGCAAGAGAAGTGAAATTAAGGGCATGGACAGGTGGAGGAGCTCACCACGGGTCTAGTGCGCACGGTAATGAAGGCCCGGAGTGGTTGAGCCGAGCTGTGGACGGCGGCGCTGATGGCGGCGGCGGCGCTCCGGTGGCAAGGACGGCGTTTCGACGCTTCCTGTGTACCATCAGTCCAACCAAGATACGCATAAGGGGTAGCGAAGCACGGAGAACATGATGAGAGGGTTAAAGGTAAAATATTTTCCACCTTGGTGACGGTGAACGGCGAGGAAGCTCGCGGCGGCTTGGCGACCAGTCGCGAGGAAGACGACGTCGTGCGGGCGACTCGGGCGGGGAGAGCGAGCACGAGCTAGTTCAATCGAAGTGCAAGATCAAGACGGAGCTTCAGGCAAGATGAAACGGGCAGAGATGAAGCGACGGTGGCGAATTTGGGCAGCGGAGCAAGGTCGTCGGCGGCGGCAGCAGGGAGAAAGAAGAAGGAAAATGGCGGCGGCCGACCTATTTATTGGGCAGGGGCGAGGCATGGATGAGCGACACGGCGATGGCGAAGCTTCGCGCGTCCAGGAGCATGCTGGCGGCCGTGGCATGTGCGGTGGTGGACGGCGGCGCGGCTTGAGAAGCCGGCGATGGCGGCCGACGATAGGTCTCGGTGCTGTTCAAGAAAATTACAGAATTGCCACTCGTTTGAAATTACAAATTACTCCAAAATTTATATAAGAACTTGAAAATCTCCAAAAATAGAATTTGCATAACTTTTCATTTTTCATTTAACTGGTATCCTCAAATTCTGTCTGGATTTTGAAATATGAATTCAAATTCAAAAAGGGAATAAAACCCTAGAAACAAACAATTGAAATTACTTTTGATTATTCAATAAAACTTGAAAATCTTCAACACTATGAAATGCTCAAATCATCAAGCCAAACATTTTTCATATACAAAGTTTTCCAAAATTATGCATAATTTTTAAATTATGGTTTTAAAATCAAAAGGGGACAAATACTGGAAAACTGTATTTTCAAATTTATTTAAAATTCTTTTTGGAAACTTGAAAAACTTTGAATACCAACTTTTTAGCTCTTATCAAGATCTACAAACTATATTTTTAAAGTATCCCAAAATTCCTTTTAGATTTGGAATTATAGAAAAGGGGATAAAACTAGGTTTTAAAATAAAGGGTTTTTGAAACCGAATTCAAACTCGATTGGGTTTCTAATTTAATTGGTTGGTTATTAGTGATCACATACATCATCCAAGGACATTTTTAGGTCAACGACCCAATGACACCCTTGGTTGACCAAGTTGACTTTCGAAAAACCTTTTATAGCTTTCCAATTGGAATTTAAATGTGAATTGCAAGGCTTGGGAATAAGCTTTGAAATCCAAATTCAACTTCAAATATGAAAATCATTTTTAGGGTTGGACTTAGATTTATACATTATTCTTGGCACTAGTGTAAACACGGTTTACACCTCAAGTACATAGAATATAAACTAAGTATTTGAGATGACATTCGAAAGTAGGGTTTTATTATCATGTGACAACACATTTCAGAAACACAATCAACCTATGAAATTGTCGATACCCTAGAAACGGGTACCCCAAACCCCTGGTTTACCGAACCAAACCCCGTAAAATCGACAACATTAACCCTCCAATAATCCCCCGTGCTAACGTATGAAGGCCCGCAGGCTGAGACGTATCGGACTGACCCACGAACGGACGACAACGGCCTGTAGCCAAAGCCTGCCCGAGAGGTTACCGAACGGACTAGTATTGTACACCCGAGAGGTTACCGAACGGACTGGTACTGTACACGCGAGGGTAGAACTCGGGCGACCCCTCGGGGACGAAACTTCGCCCGGCGAACGAGCCGGCCCTCGAGGACGGAACTTCGCCAGGACGAATGGGCGGTCCTCGAGGACGGTGCACCCCTCGGTTACCGACTCTCCCGTACGAATCCGGGCGTATTTAATGCAATCTACCTACCCCTGTATGACCGTATGGCCACAGTTACGGTAATAGTTGTAGGCGTGGTGGTCAAATCTGCTTTTACCGCCCATGCCCCGAAATTCTACGGATCGTACTACGCTGTAGCTCCATACCGAGCATTGTGCCACGTCCAGCACCACCTCGAGACGTATAAACCAGCACGTTTCCCGCATTTTCTGGGATTCGGCCTTATCCGGTGAAGTTTGACCTCCTCAGCACGACCCCCTCGACTCCAGCCAAGACCCTCGACCGTCGCCCCTCAACTTCATCAACGAACCCTCGAGCGGAACTTCAACAACTCCCGACGCGATGGTTGCAGGGCCTCCCATACCGACGTACATCACTACAGCGGCACCGACGTGATCGGCCTCAACGTCATACATCATCCGCCATGCGAACTCGAATCACATGTACCCCTGTGCCCCTCCTTCATCTATAAAAGGAGGCGCCAGGACGTTAGAACGGGGGACCGGATCCAGACAGGAGGATCTAGAGCATAGCTAAGGCTTTAGATCACAGAACGACACCGTGAGCTTGTGTAAGGTCGAGAGCTAGGCGTCCGACCGCCAAAGCCCCACCTCACACTCCTCACATCTTCTTGTATTTTCCCCTGTACTAGCACTTCGGTGCAAGATAACACGAACTATCCTCCCCCCGCTGGACGTAGGGCCTTCTTTGCCCGAACCAGGATAAATCATTGTGTCCTTCTTGCATCACCCACCGGATTAGGGAGCACGCGACTACAATATTACTCATTGGTGTTAACCCCTCGAGGGTCAAAACACCGACAGTTGGCGTGCCAGGTAGGGGAGCCGCGTGTCACTAACGATTTCCCGCCATTTTTTCGGATGGGCGACTTCGTTTCACCACTTCCGCACGCTACGGTGATCTGGTTTGGGAGCCTGGAGTTCATGACCCTCGACCAGGGCTACGACATGACCCTGCTCTCAATCAGTGACCCGAACGGAGGTCGCGGTATGCCCCCACGCTCTTGGGGGGCCGCTCGCCAATCTCACGACCATGCTTCCACATCCAGAAGGAGGCACGGTCGGCACCGTCATCGCCATCAACCTAAGTCGGGGAGGGTTCCCGCCGCTTTCTCCTCGCCCCTGACCGGAGATGAGGAACCTTTGGTTGAGGGAGTATCTGACCCGAATTCAGAGGCAGAGGGCAAACCGGCAAGATCCCACCGCAACCCAGACTCTACTTTCGCAGTGCGCTCGTCGAGGAAGCACGACGAAGCCCCCGGTCGATCGAGCCCGCTCCCGCACGAGCTGTTCGAGCGTCGTCGGCGGCCTTCATTCGACTTCAACAATTCCACGACGACGATCATGACGGCAACCCACTCCAACATGAGCGCTTTGGAGAACCGCCCAGGCGCCCTTCTCCATGCAATGACGGACGTGGGAACTGTCACACCAGCCTCCGAGGGCTTGGCCTTCACGAGAGCGCCCGGCCCCGGGAGGTACACCGTCGGCGCACTTCGACGGCAGCTGCAGGAGGAGGCGCGGGGGCAATTCCCCGTCTTCTACTGCGGCGACCCCGACTCTGACTCTGATCATTGGGATCCTACCCGCGAGTGCCTCCACATCGATGGTGGTGTCGACTCCGATCAGGAAACCATCGATCCGGCGGCAGCGGCAGCCACCGCCGTTGCGGGGGGTGCTCCCCCCAGAGCAGAGGACCAACAACCAGACATGCCCTGAGAAGCGTGCCCCTGTCCTGGCGAGCAGGACGCACAGCTGGCACAGATTCGGGAGTTGCAGGCGAAGCTCACCGACGAGCAGGAACGCTTGCGCCTACTCGAGCTGACCCTCGAGCAAGAGCGGCGACCGCCGGGCGGTAGAGCCCGAGCCAGGGCCCGAGAAGTCAACCGGCAGATCATCGAGGCAGGAGCACCCGAGCAACCCACCAACCGTTATCCCCGAGCAAGCCAGAACATTGTTGCGGCGGCTATGCTTCTTCGCAATATGCCCGCGCCATCCAACTCGCAAGCTCGGCGGATACAGCGCGAGGTCAAGGATCTCCTCCAAGTTGCTGCTGTCCAGCAAGCCGAGAGCTCAGCCTCGAGGCGTCGAGGTGCTGCCTCCGAACCTCAGGTCGAGCCCTCCCGGCCCGAAAGGGAGGGCTCGGTCGACCAGGGGGCGGCCCCCCGACAGAACAGGAAGCCGGCCCGAGAACGTATCAACGACGCCCGCGCTCCCCGTGACGCGCACCTCGACATTGTCGAGAACCGCCGACGCAAGCACGGGGATGCCGAGGCTCGAGGGTACAGTGCCCATCGTGGAGGGCGTTACGACAGCGACGAGGACCGATAGGCCCCGGAGCCACCGGGTCCCCGAGTCTTCAGTAGGGCGATCCGCTGCGCCCAGCTGCCCAACAAGTTTCGACCCCCCACGAGGATCATCAAATACAACGGCGAAACCAATCCCGAGCTCTGGCTAGCCGACTTTTGGTTGGCTTGTCAGGTGGGTGGGGCGCGTGATGATCACGCCATCATACGTCACCTTCCCCTGTTCCTGTCCGACACCGTGCGTAGGTGGCTCGAGGAGCTTCCCCCTAACCAGAATCACGGCTGGACCGACCTTGTCCGGATCTTCGAGGGGAAATTCAAAGGTACCTACGTACGTCCCAGGAATTCCTGGGAACTGCGCAACTGCAAGCAGAAACCAGGGGAGTCTCTCCGCGACTTTGCTCGATGATTCTCCAAGCTCTGCACCGAACTACCCCACATCTCCGATCTCGATGTCGTTCTAGCATTTGTTGCAGGTACAACCTGCAAGGACCTAGTTCGCGAGTTAGGGCGTAACCGCCCCAACACCGTCAACGAGCTCATGGATGTGGTCGCCAACTACGCGGCTGGCGAAGAGGCCGTCAGTGCCTTCTTCAGCGACGGGAAGGACAAGGGAAAAACGCCGGTAGCCGACAACGCCGGAGGCTCGAGCAAAGGGCCGAAGAGGAATAACAAGAAGAAGAAACATCAGCAAGGCAAGCGTGAGGCTGCAGAAGATGATCTCGTCGCAGCAACCGAACGCAAAAGACCTCAAGGCCCCCCTGAGGGTGCCATCTTCGACAAGATGCTCGGGGAGCACAAGGACGGGGCGAAGCACAAGCTTAAGGACTGCCGCATGCTTCGAAGGCACTTCGAGCAAGTGGGCGTGAGAAAGGAGACGACGAAAAAGACCAAGGCGGCGGTGAGGGAGACAACGGGGAAGACAGAAAATTCCCCAAAGTCTATGATTGCTACATGATCTACGGGGGCCCCTCGACCCAGCTCACGCCCCAACAACATAAACGGGAGCGTCTAGAGGTTTTCTTCGTTCGTGTCGCGACGCCTCACTACCTCGACTGGTCTGATGCGCCCATCACGTTCGACCGCCATGACCATCTAGATCGAGTCCCCAATCCCGGGGCCTATCCGCTCGTCGTCGACCCAGTCATCATCAACACCCGCCTCTCGAAGGTCCTCATGGACGGCGGCAGCAGCCTGAACGTCATCTACCTCGAGACCCTCGACCTCCTCAGAGTCAGGAGGTACCAACTCCAACCCAGCGCCGGGGGGTTCCATGGCGTCGTACCAGGGAAGAAGGCCTTCCCCATCGGCCGTATCGACCTTCCTGTCTGTTTTGGCACCCCCGCCAACTTCAGGAAAGAGACCCTCACCTTTGAGGTGGTCGGGTTTCACGGAACGTATCACGCCATCATCGGCCGACCGGGCTACGCGCAGTTCATGGCGATCCTGAACTACACCTACCTCAAGCTCAAGATGCCAGGACCCAAGGGCGTCATCACCGTCGCCTCCTCCTACGAGCACGCGTACGACTGCGATGTCGAATGCGTCGAGTATGGAGAGGCCGTCGAACAAAATGCCATGACAGCCGTGACCCTCGAGCACCTCGCCGACGAGGTGCCAGACCCCAAGCGACACGCTGGCAACTTCGAGCCAGCACAAGACACCAAGAAAGTCCCCCTCGACCGGAGATGCCCCTACGAGAAGGTGCTAACGATTAGCGCCGACCTCGAGGACAAATAGGAAGCCGTGCTCGTCGACTTTCTCTGCGCGAACGCCTATATGTTTGCGTGGAGTCCTTCAGATATGCCGGACATACCAAGGGAAGTCACCGAGCACGCCTTGGAGATCCGGGCCGGGTTCGGACCGGTGAAACAACGCCTGCGCCGCTTCGACGAGGAGAAGCGCAGGATCATCGGCGAGGAGGTACACAAGCTTTTGGCGGCTGGATTCATCAAGGAGGTCCATCACCCCGAATGGTTAGCTAATCCCGTGTTAGTTAAGAAAAAGAATGGAAAATGCGGATGTGTATTGACTATACTAGTTTAAACAAAGCATGTCCCAAAGTTCCGTTTCCTTTACCGCGCATTGATCAAATCGTTGACTCTACCGCGGATGTGAAACCCTCTCATTCCTCGATGCTTATTCCGGCTACCACCAAATCAAGATGAAAGAGTCCGACCAGCTCACGACTTCCTTCATCACGCCTTTTGGCATGTACTGCTACATCACCATGCCCTTTGGCCTTCGAAACGCCGGGGCAACGTATCAACGGTGCATGCTACATGTCTTCGGCGAACACATAGGCGACACGATCGAGGCCTACGTCGATGACATCGTGGTCAAGTCCAAGAGAGTGGACAACCTCATCCGAGACCTCGAAATCGCGTTCGGGTGCCTTCGAGCCAAAAACATAAGACTCAACCCCGAGAAATGTGTCTTCGGAGTGCCTCGAGGCATGCTCCTCGGGTACATCGTCTCCTAGCGCGGGATCGAGGCCAACCCCGAGAAGGTGGCGGCCATCACGCGAATGGGGCCGATTCGGGATCTCAAGGGTGTGCAGAGGGTCACGGGCTGTCTCGCGGCCCTCAGCTGCTTCATCTCACGTTTGGGAGAGAAGGCCATGCCTCTGTACCGCCTCTTGAAAAAATCCGAGCGATTCACGTGGACCGCGGAGGCCGAGGAGGCCCTTGACGAACTCAAAGCCAAGCTGACATCCACTCTGATTCTCGTCCCTCCTCGACCAGTGACGTCGACTAAACCACCCGAGCCCCTCCTCCTCTATGTCGCCGCAACCACCCAGGTGGTCAGCGCGGCCATAGTGGTGGAGAGGCAAGAGGAAGGGCGCGCTTTGCCCGTCCAGCGGCCGGTTTACTTCGTCAGCGAGGTGCTTTCGAAAACAAAAATCCGCTACCCGCAGGTGCAGAAGCTTCTCTACGCCATCGTCCTTACGCGTCGCAAGCTCCAGCACTATTTCCTCAGCCACCCGGTTACCGTGGTATCCTCGTTCCCCTTGGGGGAGATCATCCATAACCGGGAGGCCGCTGGAAGGATCGCCAAGTGGTCGATCGAGCTCATGGGTGAGACCATCACCTACGCACCGCGGAAGGCCATCAAGTCTCAAGTGCTGGTGGATTTCGTCACCGAGTGGACCGACACTCTGTTGCCGCCAGTCCAAATCCAAGCCGAGCTGTGGACGATGTACTTCGACGGGTCGCTCATGAAGACAGGAGCAGGCACGGGCTAGCTCTTCATTTCACCCCTCGGAGTCCACATGCGTTACGTGATTCCCATCCACTTTGCCGCTTCTAACAACGTCGTGGAGTACGAAGCACTTGTCGCTGGATTACGAATCGCCCTTGAACTCGGGGTCCGACGCCTTGACGTTCGAGGTGACTCGCAGCTAATCGACCAAGTGATGAAGGCCTCGAGCTGCCACGATGCCAAGATGGAAGCATACTGCAACGAAGTGTGCAAGTTGGAAGACAAGTTCCACAGCCTCGAGCTTAGTCATATCGCTCGACGATACAACGAAGCCGCAGATGAGCTCGCAAAAATTGCATCGACTCGAGGTACAGTCCCTCCGGACGTGTTCTCGAGGGACCTCTTCGAGCCCTCCGTCGATTTGGGCTCGGGGGCTTGCGCTGCGCCCTTGAAGCTCCACCCCGCGACCTCGACCGGGGCCCCCTCGACCGGGGCCCAGGTTATGGAGATCCAGGAGACCCCTCCTCCTTCGAACCCACCACCGGATTGGCAAGCCCCTTTACTCAACTGCCTCATTCGGGGGGAGCTTTCGGAGGACCGGACCGAAGCTCGACGGATCGCGCGACGAGCCAAGTCCTACGTCATATACGGTGACGGCAAGGAACTCTACAGGCGAAGCCCCTCAGGCGTTCTTCAGCGCTGCATTACCATCGAGGAAGGCAGGAGGCTCCTCGAGGACATACACTCGGGGGCCTGCGGCCATCACGCGCCACCAAGGACCCTCGTAGGCAATGCCTTTCGACAGGGTTTCTACTGGCCGACCGCTGTTTTCAACGCCGAACATCGTCCGCTCGTGCAAAGGGTGTCAATTTTACGCCAAGCAGACGCACCTCCCAGCTCATGCCCTACAAATGATCCCCATCACCTGGCCGTTCGCGGTCTGGGGGCTCGATCTTGTGGGGCCTCTCAAGAGGACAACCAAAGGGTACACGCACCTGCTTGTTGCCATTGACAAGTTTACCAAGTGGATCGAGGCCTGGCCCATCAGCAACATCCGCTCCGAACGGGCGGTTGAGTTCTTCACCGACATCATTCATCGCTTTGGGGTCCCAAACATCATCATCATTGACAATGGCACACAGTTCACCGGCAAGAAGTTCTTGGACTTCTGCGATCGCCATCACATCCGTGTGAATTGGTCCGCGGTTGCACATCCTCAAACTAACGGCCAGGTCGAGCGCGCCAATGGCATGATTTTGCAAGGCCTCAAGCCAAGGATCCTCAACCGCCTCAGCAAGCACGGAAAAAAATGGGCCGCGGAGCTGCCATCGGTCCTATGGAGCTTAAGGACAACACCTAGTCGAGCCACGGGCTTCACCCCATTCTTCTTGGTCTATGGGTCCGAGGCCGTCCTCCCCACTGACCTCGAGTATGGATCCCCTCGACTAAAGGCGTACAACGAGCAAAGCAACGAAGAAGCCCTCGCAAACGCCGTCGACCAGCTCGAGGAGGCTCGAGACATGGCGCTAATTCACTCCGTGAGGTATCTGCAAAAACTTCGACGCTACCACGACAAGCACGTGCGCCCGAGGGACTTCCAGGTTGGAGACCTCGTCCTACGTCGACGACAGAACAACAAGGGACGTCACAAGCTGACCCCGCCATGGGAAGGCCCATACACCGTAGCTGAGGTGCTAAAGCCCAGGATGTACAAGCTCGCTAACGACAAAGGCGAAATCCTCACCAACGCATGGAACATCGAACAGCTACGTCATTTCTACCCTTAGGGCACCAGTGCCCTTGTACATTCTCGCATGTTTTGTACATTTCCGCATGACAAATATAAGGAGTACTTTCGATTATAAGTTCAAACTTGTTATTGTACATGCAAGAGGTAGCCTCGACCCTGTCTCGCCAGAGTCGAGCCTCGCTCGGGGGCTAACAGGGGGGGACCCCCTAAGTTCCTAAAAATACGAACGACTTTTTGGCACACCTTCTTTTCGCTTCCCAACTAAGTTGAAAAACGCCTCGAACTCCCTAGGGGTCGAGGGCTATCGAGCCGGAGCTCTCCTACGCCTCCGGGGTACGGTGCCTCCACTCGCTCCCCCCTCGAGGGATACGAGCTTGCGTCTAATGCTCAGTTGGAAAGCAAGAGTCAGGCGATTAGAACTCGAGCACTTCTTCTTTCTCACGCCTCAATACGCTTCGCGACTAAGTAGAAAATGCCTCGAACTCCCTAGAGGGTCGAGGGCTGTCGAGCCGAAAGCTCTCCTACGCCTCCGGGCTATGGTACCCCCACTCACTCCCCCCTCGAGGAATATGAGCATGCGTCGAAAACTTAGTCAAAAAAGCAAAGTCTAGGTGAAAAGAAAGCAGAAAAAGCTCGAAAGTAAAATGACAAATCGCATTACGATAAATGCATTAATGTTCAAAAAGGGCTTTCAAAGCCATATTGAATATAAGTTACAAAAACTAATTCATTACATGGGCACCTTCGCCCAGCCTTGCCCTACAGGCCCGCTCCGTCGCCGCCCTCGTCGACGTGGTACCCTCCATCTGCAGGGGGGAGGACTTCGTCCTCGAACAGCTTCGCCAGCGCTCCCCCCGGCTTCTCGGCGTCATTGATGAGCCCTCGGCATCGCTCCTCATTCTCGACGTCGGTCTTTGAGATATCCGGAACGAAGCCTTGGGCCACGACATTCATGTCAAAGACGAAGCCGAAAGAGACCACTGCAAGGGCCCGCTTCACGCCGGTGTGAAGCGTCTCCCACACGCGATCTCGAAGGGTGGCGTCGAGGTAGTAGATCCGGTCGACGAGCCCGGTGCCCGGGATGTCTTCTTCAGTACCCTCGACAGGCCCGACCTCCCAGGAGGCGCAGAGCCCGTCGAGGGCAACCCGGAGCCGGTCGAGAAGCGCCCCCTCCGCCGCGAGGCTCTCCTGCAGCGCCTTGGCAGCGGTCTGGGTAGAGAGCAGCTCAGACTCGAGGCCTGAAACACAAAGCAAGAATCAGACAAAACCATACGGGAAGAAAAAAAGATCAAAAGCCTTTTAAGGAACTTACCAGCACAGCGAGTCTCGAGGGCGTTGCGATCCCCCAGCACGGCATCGCGCTCCCCCCGAGCCTCGTCCCGCTCTCGCTGGGCCTCCTTGAAGGCCCGGGTCGCCTCCGTTTTCTCGAAGCGGAGGGTCTCGAGGGCACCACCGGCCAGGATGATGGCCTGCTCCTTCTCTTGGAGGGTAGCCTTCATCGCCCCGAGCTGGGTTTCCAGGCCAGCGGCTCGGTTCTTCTCCTCCTAGACCAAGGCGGAGAAGGCATTGCGCGCGGCGGAGACCTCAGCAAATTTGGGCTCGAGCGAGCGGATGCGCTCCACGGAGCGCCACGAGTAGCTTGACGCGCTCCTGGGCTCGGATGCTCTCACCCCTGGCCTTCTCCGATTCGGCCTTTGCCGCGTCAGCCTCCTCCCTCGCACGCTTGAGCTCCTCCTTAAGGTGGGTGGCCTCCCCTCGAGCGGCGTCGGAGTCCTCCGTCGCTTGGGCGGCCTCCTTTTTGGCTTTGGCGGCCTCCTCCCTGGTCCGCTTCAGCTCCTCCTCGATCTCGGCCACCCTGCCCTGCGCAGAGCGGCCGGCCTCGAGTTGGTGAAGCACTTCCCCCCGGCTGTTGTGCGTTTCATGGAGGAAGTCGGACTTGGAGTAAGAACGCCTCCGTGCCTCCGGGGGACAGGAAATCGAGGGTTAAGGCATCCCATACGGAAGAACTTAAAAAACTACATATGGCCTACACAGTGACTCACCGCGAGGTTCCGGTCGAGGCCTTCGGCGAGCTCGACGCCCAGCTTCAACAAGTGCCGCAGCCACGCCCGGGACCGCTCGGCCTCCTCCCAGCACTTGACCTCCACCGGATCGTTCATCTCGATCCCCGGAGCGCTGGAGTCACCAAGTTCCCGGAGTATGATGCGCTCCTTGCCCCAACATGGAAGGACCGTCTTGACCTTGGTTCGCGCCAAGGACTCGATCTCATCCACCACGTCGTGTGGGGCGCTGTAACGCATGGCCAACTCCGTCGGGCTGCTGAACTCCGACACGGCGCCGGCACTCCTCAGCCCGGGGACGGAAGACGACCTCCTCAGCAGTCCAGAAGCCGCCGTCTTCTCCGGCCGCTCCATCGACGGTTGTAGCAGCTGGCTCGACGCTGCTTCTGGTGCCTCCGGGCCCAGCAGAAGGGTCGAGGCCGTCGCCTCCCCCAACACCATGACTTGTGGCGTCGGCAGGACCACCATCGACGCGTCCGCCGCCGGGCTCGGTGCCGAGGCCTCCTCTGGTTGCGCCCGCGGGACCATCGACGCCTTCGACGCCGTTTCTCCTTCGGCTAGCAACTCGTCTAGGGTAATCACGGACACCCATTGCTTGGGCAGTCCGGAAGTCGCCTCCGCCTCTGACGTCTCGGGTGGTTGCTGCGCCGGCGGGTCCAGCGGCGCCGTGTCCCCCGGCGGCGTCTGCTGCGCCTGCTGATGCTGGGGCTGGCCCCTAGTTTCCTCCTCCTCTCACCGCTTCGACGGCTCCTTCTCCTCCTCCTGCTGCGGCCGTGGCAGCTCTGCTTCTTGCAGGGCCCCCTGCTTCTGCTCCCTCCGGGCCTCGAGCTCGCGTAGCCCCGCCGGCCAGGGCCTCCGCTCTCCCATCGAGGGGGGAGGGCCGTGGTCCCCTCACCCTCGAGGTCCATGACGACTACCTCCTCCCCCGACTCGTGGCCCTCGGGGGCTCCCGCCTTGGGTGTGGGGATCGAGGCCTCCGGCCCGCCAGGAGTGGAAGCTCCCGGCGTCGGGCCACCACCCCCTGGTGCCGGGCCGAGCTCGAGGGCCACAGGCGGCGATGTCAAGGAGGCACTCCCTCCCTCATGCGTCCTCCCTGACTCGGAGTTGTCGCCCGCCGCGGCCCCCGAGACGCTCGACCCTGCAACAAGAGTGGAACCCGTTAGCCTACCGCGCGCCATAGCACCGAGGGCTGAGGACAACCACTTGGCTTCCCACGGAGCCAAGGGCCTCGATGTCGCACCTGTGACCGGGGCCTCCATCTTCGTGGCTGCATCCATCTAGAGCCGCTTAGCCGGCGCAAGAGAGGCCTCCTCGATTCGGCGTTTGGGCCTGTATAGGAAGCAGAACGGCAAAAAGTCTATTAAATGGCACAAACAAGATGTAACGAAAAGAAAGTGAAACAACGACATTTACCCGAAGGGGATGGAAGCCTTTCGGGTCCCCCTCGAACCGCCAGCAGGTTTCGAGGCCCCTCCCGAAGACGAGCTCTTCCCGGGGCTGAGGCTGCTTGGGGCCGTCGGTGGGGTCGCCGCGCCTCCCTGCCTCGACGGGGCCTCCTGGGCACGGCTCTGCTTCACCCGCGCCGACGATCGGGACCGGGTTTCCCGGATCGAAGTGGGCGGGTTCTCGCCTCGAGTACGACACGAGGAGGGTGAACCCCCTCGAGGCGAGGCCTCGGCCCCCCTTTTTCCGCGCTGACGCTCCAAAGCCGACGCCACCGGCTGGGGGACGCGCTGCTTCGCCACCTCCTCCTGCACGAAGGGGCGTTCAGCATGGGAGGAACCCAGCGACATGCGCTCGAGGCGCCCCTCCACCCCCTCGACGTCATCACTGTCATCATCATCTTCATCTCCCTCGGACGAGGGAGACTCCTCCTCCGGGAGCCCGTCGCACCTCTGCTCAGCGCGGCGCTTCGCAAGTCTCTCCCGCTCCCGGAGCTTTTTGGCTTTCTTCTTCGCCTCCTCGTCCTTACTCCGCTTCTCTTGTTGGGCGGTGAAGCGTCTTACCTGACGGTCGGGGGCGTCCTCCCTCAGCGGGGGCCTCGATCTCCGGTAGTCGATTCTCCCCTACACAATGACGTTTAGTCACAGGGACAAGAGAAAAAGGGGGGAGGGGGGAAACGCGAAAGGCACGGGTCGAGGCACTCACCAGGTCGAGGCAACCCTCCTCCGGCCGCATGGGGAGGCGGTTGACGTCTTCCACCCTGAACGAGCCAGAGACCATGCTCTTTACCCACGCGACGACTTCCGAGGCGGACGGTCTCTCGCCGGACATTCGGCACCTCTTGAGAACCTCGGGCGCCGCCGAGGGCAGCATCTCGTCCATCCGCAGCGGGCGCTCCATCAGAGGGAGTACCCGTCGACTGTGGAAGGCCGAGACCACCACACCCGCCGTCAGGCCCGCCTCTCGAAGGGTCCTCATCGCGACGACGAGGGGATGAAGTCGACGCTGAAGATCCCCCGCGACACCGTGCGACCAGTTGTATGGACGCTCGGCGATAAGCCGCCCGGTGTACGGCGGGAGGTAGCCTCCATCGTTACAAAGGTAGAACCACTGCTCGTCCCACCAGGAATGGTTGGACGTCAGCCCGGTGGGGATGTACTCGCATGGCTCCTCCGACCTCCCGGTCTTCAACGCGAAGTTGAGGCACCCCGCTCTAATGATTCGCCTTACTCCGTGCGACACCGAGGAGGCGAACCACTCCCCCTTGTAAAGGTGGAGCCATAGCTCCCAATGTGGTGCCATCCCGAGGTAGCCCTCGCAGACGGCCGCGAAGATGGCGGCGTTGGAGATGGCGTTGGGGGAGAAATGGTGGAGCTCGACGCCGTAGAAGTTCGTCAACCCCCGCATGAACTCGCTTGGGGGCACACCGAACCCATGCCGATGGTACTTGAGGAAGCTCACCACGTAGCCCTCCGGCGGGTTTGGCTCTTGGTGGTCTCTGGGCGGCGCAATCCACTCCGGCCGATTCGAATCGGTGATGGGGCGGAGAAGTCCCTCCCTCACCAGCTCCATCAGCCTTTGCTACGTCACGGTCGACGGGCGCCAGGGCTCAGCGGGCTGGAGGACAGGGGCCATGGCGGCAGCGGCAGCACAGATCTGCTCGATGGGCGCGGCGGCGGCGACGACAGCACGAATCTCCTCGGCGGACGGTCGACCAGGAAGGTTCCCAATCGCGACTTCTCGCTCTAAGTTTTTATCCTCACGCACGCAGGAAAGCAGGAGCTCGGCAGAATGGCAAAGGTGGGAGTGAACACTTGTCCCCCTCCGTTTTTATACTCGGGAAGAGCAACGGGCGGAGTCCGGTGGCAGGGAAAAGGTAACTCCCCGCAATTAATGCGTTTTCCTGACCGTTCCCCCCTCGATCCTCGACCGGACGCACGCGTCACACCTCTGGCAAAGAGCCATTGCTCGGGCCCGCCACGATTGCATCGCTAAGCCCTTCTCCTCAAAAGGCGTGCCCAATGGTAAGAAAAAACAACCGTCGCTCGCTAACGGAGTTTTCTACAAAAAGGTAAAACGGGCTCTGACCCCGCCTCGAAGTCTCGAGGGAGCGAAGGCCGGTCCTTGAGTGAGGGCTTAACGGCCGCCCTTGAGCACCAAAAAAGAACGGGCTCTGACCCCACCTCGAAGTCTCGAGGGAGCGAAGGCCGGTCCTCGAGTGAGGGCTTAACGGCCGCCCTTGAGCACCAAAAAAGAACGGGCTCCGACCCCGCCTCGAAGTCTCGAGGGAGCGAAGGCCGGTCCTCGAGTGAGGGCTTAACGGCCGTCCTTGAGCACCAAAAAAGAACGGGCTCCGACCCCGCCTCGAAGTCTCGAGGGAGCGAAGGCCGGTCCTCGAGTGAGGGCTTAACGGCCGCCCTTGAGCACCGAAAAAGAACGGGCTCCGACCCCGCCTCAAAGTCTCGAGGGAGCGAAGGCCGGTCCTCGAGTGAGGGCTTAACGGCCGCCCTTGAGCGCCCAAAAAAGAACGGTTACTCGCCGACGGAGATTTCCACGAGAAGAGAAAATGGGCTCTGACCCTACCTCAAAGTCTCAAGGGAGCGAAGGCCGGTCCTCGAGTGAGGGCTGAACGGCCGCCCTTGAGCACCAAAAAATCAGGCTCCGGCCCTAAGCCTCGAAGGAGCGAAGGCTGACCCCACGAACGGGGTTCGACAGCCGCCCTCGAGCACTCGAGTTAGAGGTGACCAAGGGGGAGCCAACACGAGGCCCTGCTCGAGAACGAACTCTCGAGACCCCTTTGGACACATCCAAGGTGAAACGCTATGGACTTTATGGAATCCCCCGAAGGGAGGCATCGAGCCGCCGAGACCTATCGAATGGAATTGGTATCCGTAGGACCATTGCGTTTTGCTTTAATGAGACCGCCTCTGGGCCTCCTGCCAACCTCTATCGAACGAGGAACGGGCTCTCGCTTGGATTTTCCCGTTACCAGCTCACTGAGAACTTCGCGGCTTGCCCTATCGAAGGTAGTCCGATGCTTCTCGCCTCACATCCGATCGAAAGGACTCGTGAGAAGAATGCCGAGGCCAGCAACGCCCCAGCCGCACGAGGCTCGGGGGCTCGCCTGTGCCCGACGTCCCTCGACGAAAGAGGGTCGAAAATCCCCCGGGGGCTCCCCTTGGTAAAGCGCAACGACTCCAGTTCAGGCCTGTACCCGACTGGACAAGCACCCCTTAACTAAATATAAATAAAGCCCTCACAGGAGTCTTTTGACTCCTACGAGGCCTCGGGGGCTACCCCCGCGGGGGTCGCTCGCGCGCCCCCCACGAAAAAATCTGAATCACGTCCCATTTTAAAATTCTTGACCCCCTCCCCGAGTGTCATCACTCGCGCAGGGGCTCGGGGGCTACTGTCGATACCCTAGAAATGGGTACCCCAAACCCCTGGTTTACCGAACCAAACCCCGTAAAATCGGCAACATTAACCCTCCAATAATCCCCCGCGCTAACGTACGAAGGCCCGCAGGCTGAGACGTATCGGACTGACCCACGAACGGATGACAATGGCCCGTAGCCAAAGCCTGCCCGAGAGGTTACCGAACGGACTAGTATTGTACACCCGAGAGGTTACCGAACGGACTGGTACTGTACACGCGAGGGTACAACTCGGGCGACCCCTCGAGGACGGAACTTCGCCCGGCGAACGAGCCGGCCCTCAAGGACGGAACTTCGCCAGGGCGAATGGGCGGTCCTCGAGGACGGTGCACCCGGTTACCGACTCTCCCGTACGAATCCAGGCGCATTTAATGCAATCTACCTACCCCTGTATGACCGTATGGCCACAGTTACGGTAATAGTTGCAGGCGTGGCGGTCAAATCTGCTTTTACCGCCCATGCCCTGGAATTCTGCGGATCGTACTACGCTGTAGCGCCATACCGAGCACTGTGCCACGTCCAGCACCACCTCGAGACGTATAAACCAGCACGTTTTCCGCATTTTCCAGGATTTGGCCTTATCCGATGAAGTTCGACCTCCTCGGCACGACCCCCCTCGACTCCAGCCAAGACCCTCGACCGTCGCCCCTCGACTTCATCAACGAACCCTCGAGCGGAACTTCAACAACTCCCGACGCGACGGTTGCAGGGCCTCCCATACCGACGTACATCACTACAGCGGCACCGACGTGA
Source organism: Bothriochloa decipiens (assembly GCA_023333625.1). Taxonomy (NCBI): domain Eukaryota; kingdom Viridiplantae; phylum Streptophyta; class Magnoliopsida; order Poales; family Poaceae; genus Bothriochloa; species Bothriochloa decipiens. The sequence continues at coordinate 92,062,987 of CM041628.1, forward strand.
TCGGCCTCAACGTCATACATCATCCGCCATGCGAACTCGAATCACATGTACCCCTGTGCCCCTCCTTCATCTATAAAAGGAGGCGCCAGGACGTTAGAACGGGGGACCGGATCCAGACAGGAGGATCTAGAGCATAGCTAAGGCTTTAGATCACAGAACGACACCGTGAGCTTGTGTAAGGTCGAGAGCTAGGTGTCCGACCGCCAAAGCCCCACCTCACACTCCTCACATCTGCTTGTATTTTTCCCTGTACTAGCACTTCGGTGCAAGATAACATGAACTATCCTCCCCCCGCTGGACGTAGGGCCTTCTTTGCCCGAACCAGGATAAATCATTGTGTCCTTCTTGCATCACCCACCGGATTAGGGAGCACGCGATTACAATATTACTCGTTGGTGTTAACCCCTCGAGGGTCAAAACACCGATAGAAATATAAACTTGTTTTAGTTAATGCACATCAAAGTTGACCTAATCATGAATGTTTTGCAATGCATATGATGACATGGCAGATTTTAGTTAATATAACACCAGAGGTGTTACATCACCCTCTCTCAGCAGCGGCGGCCGAGGATGCCGCGGCCCCCAGGTGAGGGAGGCCCGTGGCAACGACGGCGCGGCCAGGCGCTGGCACTGCCGGGTGGCCCGACCGGGCGACGCATCCAAGCGGCGTGGCAGACGGTGCGGGCGCTGCTCTACGGCAGCGGCCACGGCGGGGCGGAGCCGGCGCGGGCAGGACCTCGGCGGCCACGGCGGGGCGGAGCCAGTGCGGCTCGACGGCGGGGGCCAGGCGCGGGCGGCCCCGACGGCGACCGGAGCACCGGCTCACACGGCCCCTATGGCGTCCCGAGGGGCTCCTTCTTCCCTGCGCGCCGATTTCCATTCAGCAATGAAGTCGCATCTCCTTCTTCGTGCTTTTCCGCTGCCAGTGTCGTCGCCGCCGCCGCCGTCCCCCGATTCGTCCTCCAGGCCTCTCCTGCTATGAAGAAGGAGTAAAGATGTGGGCGTCCCAGTGATCTGACTCTTTGTCCAACCACCGCTTGTCGCCGGACTTCACAGGTTCATTGGTTTCTAACCCTAGGCGAATTCAGCCGCATATCCATTCATTTCTTTGCCTTACTTGAGTTATTCCCCGTCATAATCTATGAAGATTTCTTATCCCCCACCGAATTGCAATGGGTATTGCAGATCTGATTGTTTTCTATTTCTTTCGGAAGATTCAAAGAAACCCCAAATGTTGGATGAATAGATCAGTTTGATATTTGTTTAGTTTGGGCAGGTTCTTTCATTATTCATGCTGGGAATCTGAGATTAGATCCCAGTAACATGATGGCAAAAGATCAAACTCATCTGTAATTTTTTTACTGTTTGTGGTTCCTAAAACTTATGGAACAAATCAATACTTATCTAATGATTGGAAATATTGGACTGTAGTACATCCATAGGTAGAAGAATATGGCATACGCATGCACCTCATGTTGTTTAGGCTTGATGATTTTTTCTTACCATGTATAGCTGTTTGGCTCATACCATTGTGCAATTACAGTAGTATAGCTGTTTGGGCTCGGAATGTCTATAGCTGTTTTCTAAAGAGTACTGGTAGAGAAAGATGTTATTTCTCTTGATCTGAACTTACAGTAGTACTACTGAATCATGTAGCTCATGTTGTTCAGGCTTTTCCTTTTTCTTAACATGTGTAGCTGTTTGGCTCGTACCATTTTCTTACCATTATAACTGTTTTCTAGAGACTAGAGACTGGTAGAGAAAGATGCTATTTTTCTTGATCTGAAATTACAGTAATAGTACTGAATCATGGTGTCCATTTGCTTATGTAACATTTGATCTTCTAGAATTATTATTATTATTACTACATACTTGCAACATGATTTATTTATTTTCATAGTGTTGTTGTTTCTTGCTGAATCACAATGGAGTATCATCCTTAGGTGGTTTCATGAACTTTATTCAAGGTGTGGATGGTGCTACACCCCCTTCCTTCGGATCATCCTTGCGGCCACAACATCTTGCATACGAAGCACATCACTTTCCTATGCCATATACTCATTTCACGGGAGCACCACCACCCCCCGGTAACTGAAGTACCCTTTGAACCTGTTAGCAGGCATCTGTGAACCTGTCCCTGAATTAGCAGGCATATGTGGCCTTTGTCTGAATGTTTTTAAAATGCAATGATGGATGCTTGTCTAAATGTTTTTAAAATGTAGTGATGGATGCTTGTCTGAATGCTATGACGACCTGAATGTTAATGTACAATTTACATCATGCCTAAACATAGCTTCCGGTCTTTGGCACCTGTAATTCTATTTGTATTTTCTGTTACAGCCAATGCCCGCATTGCACGTGGAAAGTACCGTGGATTTGCAACCTACAGCCAGTCTTCAAGATTTCCGAAGAGGTACATAATCAATTATTATCTCCAGCTACTATCTTAGAGTTGAAAAAGAGCCATAGCATCATCACCCCCACAATGCCACAGTATTCAAGGTTTTCGAAGAGAACTTTAACATAGAATGGTGCGTTTCAAAGTCTAAAACTCAACACTTACTTGATTTTAGCATTGGTTTGGTTGTGAACCTTTCTTTCCTTTTACATTAATATGCGAACATTCCTAACTCACTTTCTGTAAAAAAAAAAAAATGCCTATGCAGCTCCTGTTTGAATTCATTGTTCTTAGCATGTTTTTGTTCAACAAAGATTTTTTTGGTATGCTTAGTATTCAGAGCTGATAGTTGTGGTTGGCTACGGATGTGCAGAGTTGCTCAGTTAATATGTTCTTGGCTGCCCTTGCTTTGTATCTGTAACATGTCTAACTAATTACTATTCTTAGCATGTTGTTTAAGCAGAGTTAGTGAATCATATGATGACTCTAGAGATTTTTTGAAACTGTATTGATGATTGTTTTACCATTCCTATTTTATACTTCCTTGTACATTGATACAGCCAAGAATTTGAGTTGAACATGCAAGAGTCTTAGTTGATTCATGTTAGGACCTCTATGCTCGTCATTTATGTAGTATTTTAGGCACCAGATCATAGTAGGTAGGCATCTAACTACTTTCTCCGCTTTGCTCTTCAGGAGGAGATGTTCATGTCCCTTTGGATGCTGAACGTGTAGCTATTTTTTTCTACTTTAGAAGCTTGCACCAGCTGGTATTACATATGTCCATTTTCTAAAAATGTTACGATCTCTATTCTCACCGTTTCCTTTTGGTTCTTATTTCTATACTTGGTTAGTCAGTTGCCTCTTTTTATGGCTTCAGATTCCAGCTGTATCCATTTGGCGAGAAAATCTACCGCTCTCACTGTAATAGCCAATCTAAAGAACGTAAAAATGTTTTATCGAATTCCTAATCCTATTCATATTACTTTTGCCACTCTGGACAGATGGATAGTTTCCTCGTTGCTTCCTGTATGAACATTTGCTGTTGTGCTATTTAGCTCACACCTAAACGCGTGATGCTCTAATTTGCGTCCTCTGTACAAATACTACGGTGGTCATTGGCACGTGCAAATCACTAGTGCTATTGTATGGAACATCTTAAACATGCTCGAGACGAGAGTGCGGCTTAATACACATTCTATACTAAGTCCTAATGGTAAACCAAACACCTTCCATCGTGGCACGTGCTCGAGTCGGGAGTGTGGTTCGGTGTTAGATCCCAGCACACACGGTGGCCGTGTGGAGTGTGGAGTGGAGACGAACGAGCGCAAAAGCGACCTAGAACATGAACTCCAGTTGTAAGCATCTGACCAGGAAAATGGAATCTGATCGGTTGTATGCGAGCGATGCATGCATACATGTACATACATGCACACATACGTACGTACTCTGGGACGAAGACGATTGGCCGCCAGCTAGTTTGAAGTCACTAATTGGCAGCACTTAATTGGAAGCGCGCAGTAATAATAGACTATTGGAGGAGCAAACGAGGCTCGGCAGGGCAAGAGCCAAGAGCCAAGAGGGGAGGACGAGGACGAGGTACCGAAAGAAAAAGGCAAGGCAGGCACCGAGAATAGATCCAGTCCAGAGAAGCAGGCTGGACCATCTGTTTTTTCGGCCGGGAGAGGGAGACGGCAACTGCAACTGCATCTGATGCGATGCAATGCGAGGTCCAAATCAAAATCCAAATCGGGGAGATCATTTAATACCGCGATATTCCGTCGCCAATGCAGGCACGGCGAGCAGCAGCCACACAGGCGAATAGGCGATGACCTCTCCAGACTTTCGACAGGCAGGCAGGCTGGCATGTGATTCAACGCCGGCATATGAGGAATAGCCGCCTCGCTTTTTTTTTCCGAATTTTTTCGACGCTGAAGAATCATTCCGAAAATACAGTAGACTAGCAGTAGTAGAGTTGGATGCGCTAAAAACGAAAATCAGTAGACTTGTCATTTGCATGTGTCTCCACTCTCCAGCTTAAGCTTTCGGTTTCAGGGTTTGGAATCAGCAGGGCTGACGTACAACCCAGTACCCCGAGCTGGTACGGATACATATGCATATGCCCTGGACTGAGATCCAGATCGACTCGTAGGCCGTCGCAGCACACTACTAATATAAGAGCAGCCAATGTTTTGTTTAGTAGAGCAATGACATTACTATTATCCTACTCCGTAGTAGCCAAGATCCTGTTTGGCACAGCTCGGGTCTTCGACTCCTTCCCCTTCGTAGCAATGACCAACGAGCTGATTTCGTTCTCTTTTGTGTAGCTCCATGAGCTGCTCTACCTCTGGCTCCTACAAAAGCTATACCAAACGATTGCTTCAGCAGCTAAACTGTCCAGGACTCGGAGCATTTTATAATAGCAGGAGGCCTTTAAGCTGGATTAAGAACATGCTTGAATTTTATCTAGAACTATAGTTTAGTTTGTATTGTTTGGATACATAAATTTAAAATGAATCATGGTCACAAGTATGTTTGGAAGAATTGGAAATGGATACACTACAACTTATATCATGCTCTTCGGCTTGCTCACCTGGCAGAAAACGCAGCACATAAATATCTCCCCAATGTGATCAACGGTAACTTATGATTATTTGGATAGATAATTCCAAGGATCCGGATGGCGCCTAAAAGCAAGAGACTCGTATACACGCTTTTAGTTTGCTCCCTCCGTCCCAAAATAGATGTTATTCTCGCTTTCTGAAAAAACTACTACCGGTAATTTTATATGAAAATATATAAAGATTTAGGCTAATTAATTAGTATCATCAGAAAGATTTTAAAGTCTAATTTTTTAATAAATTTATTTAAATTTATAAATATTGAACGTATTTTATATAAAGCGAGTTAAACCTGTGGCACGAAAACCCAAAGCGACTTCCTTTGTGGGACGGAGGGAGTATATTCTAACCCACATTTGGCCACTATTGAACCAATGTCTAGTTGGTTGTTGCTGAAAAATTGATTCACTGTTAGTTCAATTATTTGGATACTCTAATGACTACTGTCTCCCTTTTCTCTATATTAAATTGATTCACTGTTTGGATCACCGGACTAACGTCTAGTCCGTCGTTGGATAATATAATATACTAAATATGAACTGCTGTAGTTAGTTTTTCCTAATCAGTTCTACTCGTCAATTAGCCTGTGTTAGTTTTTTTTTTGTTGGACCATGATTAGTTTACAAAAGATGGACAAATAGGCCCTAAACATACAAAGAATAGAGATAGTGGTATTAACTAGCAGCAGCATCGAATTAAATTAAATTCGAAGTGCCGGTAGTGCGACACAAACCTGCAAACGCCATTCTTTTTGCTCTCCTGCGGAACAGCACATGCCGCCACCGCCAAAGGCAAACAAAGGGCTCCGACAGCGACCGATCCTGCACGCCGCTGACACGATACGGGCCCCACCTTGGCACGCGCACGCCCTGGCCCTGCCCCCAGCACCCCCAACGGTTATTTTCTCGGCTCCGCTCCTCCCGGCGTCCAGCCGTCCTCCGGCCTCCACCGGACCGGACTAGTGGCGCTCGCGTGAGGGGCCACGACCCACGGCCGCGCGGAGAAAGCAAAGCCCCCGGAGCAGGTGTCAGCTTTTTCCTGCCCTGCGTAGCGCAGCGGTGTACTGTACCAGCTGGAAAAAAAACGGTGGCGCGCGCATCGCATCGGCCGCCGTGAGGCGCTCACGTGCCCGCCTTGTCCCCACCCCCCGCCCAAACTGACTGATTAAAGTAATCGCCTACCATCTCTACGGTAAACAACATTTCAGATCCGATCTCGGGCCCCACTTGCCATAGAGGACGAGATCGACAACGTAGGCCCCCGGCTGGTGACACCCACACACACGCAGCTGGACCACCGCCGTCCGTCCGTCCGGGCTCTGCGCGGCTCTCGTGGTCGTGGCAGGGTAAAAACAAGGTGAATGTGAAACAGCGAGAATGTTTGTCGTTTCTAACCTTTTTTCACCGCGGCCGGCCGGGCCGCCCAGCGACGGAACGGAACACGGGGCGTGGAAAACGGAGCGACGGAGCGAGTAAACAAACGATCTGGCCCGAGTGATAAGGACGAAAAGAGGAAAGAGACGCGCGCTGTCGAAATCGAATCAGATAAACAGATCTCACCGAGCAGAAGCAAGCATCACTAGCAATTAAGGAATTCAATTCCAATGTATTGTTGCAGACAAAACATGGTGGTTGATGATGATGACAGATGGATCTCCACCGATCTAAGCAAGCGAAAACAAATTTAAACCCCAACCTCGTCCCCCCGGAATAATCCCCTTCCACCAAAAAACTAGAATTAAAATTGAAAGCTACTAATAACAAGAAAGAAAAAAAAAAGAGAGAGAGAGAGAAGCATGGTTCCTTGGAGTAGTATCTTCTTCTCTAATAACTGATGAAGTTTTACTTCTTCAGTCGCCGAGTAGCCTGCTCTCTTACCTCTGCTTCTTACTTCTGCCAGATTATTTCCCCTGCGTCTCCTTCCTTGCTCCCTTCTCCCCTCACTCTTGCGGAGGTGGGTGATTGAGTAGTAATTGATTGCTGGTGATGTGTAGTAATCTTACACTATTTCGCCTCCTCGGTGGCGGTGGAGACAGAGACGGGCTTGCGGAGGAGCACCATGTGCATGGGCGTGAAGATGCCGGTCTCGCCGCCGCGGGTGAGGTGCTGCGCGGTCTCGTACAGCATCTCGTGCACCTCGGAGACGCCCTTGGGCGCGATCCGGAGCATGGTGAGCACGCGGACGACGAGGGAGTTGCGCCAGTAGGCGATGCGGCCCATCTTGAGGCGCGTCCACCAGGGCAGGGCGGGGGGAAGCGCCAGGTCCTGCTCCTTGAGCACCTCGAAGCCCACCTCCTTGGCGATGCCCGAGATCTCGTCCTGGCGGCGGAGCCCCGGGAGCGCGTCGCCGCGCTCGATGCCGTGGATGCATTCGACGTGGTCGGGGTCCTCGGCGCGGTACAGCGGGGTGGTGACCCACTCGTAGGTGACGTAGAGGCCCCCCGGCTTGAGCACGCGGTAGACCTCGCCGTAGACGTCCTGCAGCCTGGGCGCGTGGCAGGTAGCCTCGATGGAGTAGGCGCCGTCGAAGGATGCGTCCGGGAACGGCATGGAGAGGAAGTTGCCGCAGACGACCTCGCAGCGCGGGGCGTCGAGGCCGGCCTTGCGGTTGTGCGCGCGGGCGCGGTTCACCTGGTACTCGTTGATGGTGATGCCGACGACGTTGGATCCCGAGTGCGCGGCGATGGCGCGCATGGGCCCGCCGACGCCGCAGCCGACGTCGAGGAGGCGGTGGCCCGGCTTTGCGCCGAGCAGGTCGGCGACGCGCTCCTCGTGGACGCGCGTGGCGTCGCGGTGGGAGCGGCCGGGCAGGGACGGGGAGAAGTGGAACGACTGGCCCCACCCCCACTCGTAGATGTCGGTGACGAGGTTGTAGAAGGTGTCGACGAAGGCCGGCACCTTCTCCGCCGACGCGGCGGTGGTGGCCGTCTCCTTGGGGCGGCGGAAGAAGGACCAATACTGCGTGTACTTGTCCTGCACCTTGTCCCGCGTGATGGATCCCATCTTGAGATCCACCGCCCGCTTGCCCTTCACCTCCGCCGCGCCCATCACCCACACGAACCAGTACACCAGCCCCAGCCCGACCACCGCCGCCGTCCACGCCATCGTCGCCGCCTCCATTCCCGACGGCCCGCCTCCCTCTTCAGCGGCGAGCGGGGGACGAGGAGGAGGGGGAGAAGAGAGGAGGAAATGAACAGGAGGACGGACGAAGGGGATTTGGCAGGGCTCAGGATATAATAGCAAGCAAGCGGGGCAGAGAGCGCGTGAGCAAGGCGATTTTTTGCTGTACTGTGCTCCAGCGCTAAGCCCGGCGCGTGTGGGGGGAAGGGCGGCTGGCTGCCTGGCTGCGTGCGTGATCTGATCGGATCGGATGGCTGCGCCGCGACCGATGCCGATGCCGCGGGGCTCGGTTAGCTGTTGCGGCTGCCGAGTTTTTTATGGGAGGGAGGGCCGTGATTTTTCTGGCCGTGCCGTGCCAGCGCCAACTGGTTTTCTCGTGCGCTCGGCTCGCGCTGGCAGGCTCTGGCAACGGCCCCTGTGGCTGGCTGGTCTATTTATTGCTATTTTGTCTTAATAGAGAAGAAGCTTTGATCAAGTTAAACGGTGGGTTCTAAAGGTTTTCCTGATGTACCACTGTCTGTGTCGCTTTCCAAGTAGTCCTTTCTTATTTAATCAAAGAAAGGGCTTCAAAATCAAGAACTGCTAACAAACTAAGGATATAACAATATTCATTAGGTTAATCACTTTTCTGTGTTCATTAGTGAACTTCCCCAGATAACAAATGTCTAGAATGTCCAGATAAGGAAGTACTCTTCTCAAAACACAACTGCTAACTACAGATAATTCTTCATTTGCTCCTTGGTTTAGACTTTAGAACAGCACTAGATCTTAAGTAATTGTGGGAGCAGACCTCCTAAAGCACCAGACCAATTTTACGAACCAATTGCAATATGTGCCTGGGCCTTGGGCCTTTCGTCAAACCCACGTCCCCACACCCACCTCACACGCACATCCCAGTTTGCCTTTGCCTATTCCCATCTCCTTCGTCGTTTCAGAGTTCAGATAAGGATTCCTTGCGCAAAAAAGAAGAAAAGATTAGTGACAAACCGCATGCCGCCGTATCCGTGATCGTCTCGTCCTGACTCGACTATGGAACTATCTTTTGTTCGTTGTAAGGCGGCAATGGGATAGGATCGAGAGGAACGCAACAAGGACCGTAGCTGGCTGGTTGCGTAAGCTCATACGGAGTACACACCAAAGTTTGTCTGGGTGCATTTTAAGCTTACTCGTACCTCAATCAATGTAAGCTAGACTGCAGTAGATGTTGATGCACGGTGACTATGCGTGTTTCTTCGCCCCCACCGTTCATTGGGGCAAACATCCTTTGCTCATTCCATTCACTCATCTATCTTTCGTCCAAAAGTTAAAGCTCTGTTCTTTTGCTCTTATCAACATTTATAGTCAGCGATTCAGCAGCGTTTTTTCTCACAATAAATTAGCATCAACCACAATCAGTTAGCTAGAAACGACTAAACGAACAAGACCAATGAGGCATAAGAATTGTACTAGTTTATAGGGCTATGAGGCATCCTATCCCGAGTTTGTAAGTCCCCCGAGTCTTTACACGGTGAGTAGCCTCATTTGGCATCCTCAATGTAAGCGTACCATCATTTATGAGCCAAATTGTATTATGAATTAGTTCCTCTCAAAGGGTTGTAGCAAAGTATTTACAAGACGTAAGCGCAATCTATTTACAAAATAGTCATATACAAACAAGAAAATCTGGCTAGTTATGCGTGAGCTAGTGCAGCAGTGCACAGTAGAAGTCCACACTATTGTGGTGTAAATATATAATGTGTTTACTTGTTAGCAGTTTTAGCCGGCCTATATTTGAGTCAGAGGATGTGTTAGATTTGAAACTTCGGAGACAGGTTGTGGCCTAGGTAGCGATATGCGTGAGCGCACTAAGCACTGGTGCTGATCAAACCCTACCTATGTCCAACCCTAGCCAGTTGAAGTCATAATAATGCTTATTTTATCTTAGGAACCCATGATATTTTTATCAACACGTTAATACCAATCTTGACTACCTATGTCCAACCCTAGCCATTTGAAGTCATAATAAGGTTCGATTGTGACCGAGAAGTCTATGTGCCATGTAGGTAGGTGTTATTGGCAGCAATTTTTTTTTCTTTTTGCACTAGAACAAGAACAACAGTTCTACGTAATAGTGTGTTTTACTTCACAACCGTAATACAAGTGGTGTGCATCTTAAACTACCAAAAACCATGCATCTAACAAACTACGGTGTTTATGCAACATGATTTTGCCTAATTAGATAGCCACTAGTGGACACAAATGTTACAGTCGTCTCCTCTTCTCTCTCTCCGCACGGTCGCCCCTTCAACCATCTAGTACTACCAAAGGGATTTTTAATGGTAAATTTTTTTTTTCCTATATATAGATTTATAGAGGTGGTTGATATTTTTATCTAACACTAAAAACATCCTATATTTTTTCCGATGTCTAGAGATGTTACCTGCATTTTAATAGGAGTAGCACGAAAAAAGAGCCACATAACTTTTCCTAATTGTGTGAGACGAGGCCAAATTATTTATCAAAGTTGTAAATCTCTTCAAATTTCAAGGTTCAAAGAGATCCAGAACTTTTTATTTGATAATTTTTTCATTTAAACCATTTTAGATCCAAATCTTTTGGGTGAGTCAAAAATGAAAAGAGCGTTGAGCCATGGCGATACGAGGATAATGGGAAGATACCAAGGCATGAGGCATTACGCGGCAAGACATTCGACCTTGTTCCTCGCTCCACAAACCATACAAATTATCTATGCGAGGCTAAAGATATAATCCTAATATATGTCAATTCGTGAACACCACCATTCATATTATGATAAATCATACTAGTTGTTGTTTTCCCCGTGTCGAGAGCCTTTTTTTTTTTTTTTTAGAATGGAGAACTTACATGACACTACCAGTACAACACCTTTGCTAGTGAGATCATGGAGGATTTCAACTTTTATGCTAGACAACGGAGGCCCACGGGCTTCTTTCGGTCAAGACCCACTTCTCCTTTTCTTTATTCTGTTCCTTCCTGAAAGTTACTTTGTGTGCTTTGCTGACTACTGTTTTGTTAAAGCGTCGTCAGGTCTTTGTCGAAACGGGCAAAGGTAAGAGAAAGTGCGTTGAGATAGAAAATGCTTGGTGCTGTAATGATAGGGATCGTGCTAGCAAAAAGAACTGCCGGCTGAGCGCGCCCATGTTACCAGCAGGCCTGCTTCGACGACTCTTCTTCGACACCATCTCCATTCTGAAATTCAAAGTCTCGGTTAGAACAAACTCTAGCGAGCACGGTTCTATTTGAGCCTTCAAAATCAAATTTAAGTTAAATTGAACTTCAACAAGGCCTCAAATCTCCTCTCCAGCTCTCATTTCTGGGGGATCTCTCCCCAAGTGCTCAAACGAAACGGGTCGCCCCTTGCCCTGCCTGCACATGGAATCATGTGCATATCCAATGCTGGATCACGAGAGCGTGTGCTGAACACTCGGGGGATCGCGACTGAAGTAGCCGATGGGCAGCGCGTGCGCCCACCTCACTCCCGGGCTGGGCCTCGCACGCGTTTTCCGTAATTTGCCTCCGGCCCACGGACGACGGGCCATCGTGCGTAAAGACGGCCACCGAAACACCACCGTCCTACGCTTTTCGCTTTCGTCGCGCACCTCCTGTCCTCCTGCTAGCTGCTGCCCAATGGCCCATCTCCCTAGGCACGCAAACGCAAAGCAACCCACCGCCGCGCCGCCGCCGGCTCCACTTCCTTGAAGTTCCTTCCCCTCCTGTCCCGGCCGTCTCCCGTGGCTCGAGGGCGCGGTCTCCGCTTCAACCATCCTTGGTCCCATTCAGTCCCGTTCTTCTCCAGTATGCGGTTATTTCTGATTTCTGTGCCCACGCACAGGCGTCAAGCGGACCCGGCTCTGTGTAGGTAAAATCCCAGTTCCTCCTTTCCTGTAGGGCCATTGCAATTAACAGGCGCTTCTTCGAATCTTATTATCTGCTGTATACTTTGTTTTGTTTGTTGCAGTGGGACGATACCCCAGACCACAATCACATTATTGAGGAAGATGTCTAGACGTTCACAGCACACATGTAGAGAATGTCAACAGCATTTCAGACCAATCCCAGAGAAAGGCTATACCAGACAACCACCATGTTACAAAGGAACGAAATGCAGTGCTGTTTGAGAACGAAGTGACACCTCAGCTTCAGTTTCAGAAGAATAGAGAGTAAAGCGACACCTTACAATCACCAGGTTACTCACTATACTTAATCTGTTCCGTTCAGCAAACGTTAGTGCAACGTGCAATGGCCGCGTTGTAGCACAGAAAGCAATAGAATTCCTAGGCGTTTCTGAGTATGCGATTTGTGTCTCTTTCTATGAGTACAGCCTGATTTATTTCGTTATAGCAGTAAATACCCAGGATCAGGACACTTTGCTTTATGGTAATATTGCAGATAAATTGGTGTCTTTTTTGCTTGCCTGTCATCGTTAGTTGTGTTATGCCCTCTTACAGTAGAGATCTCTGGACAGTTTTGCTTATCTGATTAGTTAAAGAAACTAAAAGAATGTGCATGGCTTAGTTGGATTTTCTCTTTATTCAAAAGATTCAAGTTTAGTTCATCTTATTTGGCATCCAAAGATGTACAGCACTTTCTCAGTAATTAGGTGGCATATCCAATTCTTCTGATATTCTTGGGTCAAATCATTACACAATGTACGAAGGTGTAGGGAATTTTCTTGATTGTGAAGGACAAGTTGTTTGATAATGCTCACTACTGACCTTAGTCATGTGCCTACTAGTGTGCTCAATTGACTTCTTTCATCTTGAAAATAATGATCCCCAGTGACCTTGACAGTTTAAATGACTTTGTTGCATCACACGTTCACACTATTACTTGCAGGCTAAAAGAAAATGGTTGATTCTCAGTAATTTGCAAATGCATTAGTTGTATCACACTACTTGTAGGATAGAGTTTAATGATATAAATTTTCGTAGTATAAGGTTTTCACTGAACAAGTTTCGTATCCATGAATTAGCAAGCAAACACGTTGGTCTAACACATAAGAAGGCTTGTGTACAACACTTGGTCAAGTATTTTTATTATCAGTTCACAAGGAATAACATTCATGTGACTTGTCAATGTTATATGTCTAGCTTTAATCGTATTGGTTTCTTTCCTGTTTAAGAGGTTCTGTATTTTCTTTTAAGGCAAGGTTTTGTATGGCTGTATGGAGAAGGTGTGTAGGACCACAAGTCCCTTCCTTGCTCCTTCCACCTTGTCTTTGTTCTTCCTTCCATCATGACTTGCAGTCTGTCGTAGTATCATTTATCAGTTGAAGTTTAACGGACTCTGCCTCTTCATTTCAGAAACTTCCTACTGTATCTATGTTATGGTCTTTGCCTGGATGTTCTGTTTAATGCTTGTCAATTCACAACATGAATCTAGACAGTGGATATAGACTGGATAACTCTTGAAGTTTGATCATACAGATTTTCCCTAATTGTGAATGTGTTCTTGAATAAGGTAAGAACAGCATCTTGTTAGTACTATACCATAATATATTGAAAACAGATGAGCTTAAAACTATCTAGTTGCTTTGGGTATCTGTAGCTCAGTGTCGTCATTGGTTCCAATGACACACAGTTCTGGTCTAGTTTCCTGTGAGGTTGTTCACTTGGATGTGTAACTTTCGATCCTAAGTTCTCATTCCAGGTTTCCTTCACTACACCTAGATCTCACTACACCTAGATCTAGATTTATGGCTTTTGTTTCAGGTTTCCTTCACTAGAACTAGCTTTTCAGTGTTAGCCAATAGTTACAACTTCAACTAATTAATACGTCATAGGAGAAATATATCTGGGAGTAGATGTATTAGTTGATGCGAATTGATCTCAATGTCCCCTCAAAGTTTATCTGAGTCTAAGTTTCTTTGCAAGATCTTTTACTCATTAGATTTCTCTGGCCTTGTACATGTCACATGTGTGTTTGGTTTGTGCCCAAATTAACCTTTGCCAAAAATTTATCTAGCCCCAGATGTTTCGAAAACCATACCAAACACCTGGTATTGTCCTAGGCAGTTTAGAGAACCCTTTTGGCCAAGCTCTAGGCATTGAGTATTGAAGCATGGGGTTTGGATTTGATGTAATTTGGTCGTTTGAATCTCTTTCTATTAATACGGATGGTTAATGACCAACTCTGAGATCTGATTAAGCCTTACAGAATTTGATGTGGTGGTGTTGGATCACGATTAGTCTTGGAATGTATGAATTTTTGGTCTCCGCCTTCTTTAGTGCCTTGCACTCCTAGTCTGTAGTTTCTGCATGATTTATTTTTCAAGTAGAGTTACATAAAGGGAGCTGAAGGCCAATTTCTTAAAGAAGGCCCGTTTTGATTATTGTTCAATGTTGTCTGTCTAAATCACCAGTCTCCAGGCTTCCTAAACCTATATGGCACCATGACATAATCAGCTTGACCTGAGATTCACAGTGACAAATTGTGATATCAGTTACCTATGTTCTTTCAGTACAGACTTCCATGATCATCATTTTTATTTGCAAAGAACAAGACAGTGTTGATATTAGGATTTGAGCTAGGCTCAGTTTGTGGGACCATGGGAGGCGTGGGTGTACACCCACAATCCCACATCCATGTCTTTGTCCTTTTCGGCTTCAATTTGGATGCCTATTTCTTATTTATGGTGCCATCTTGTTCTTCTAGGTTGTCTGAGTTTTTTTTTAATATGTTGATTACTTGATATTGTGGTACTTCATTGTATAAGTTGAAACCGTGTAGTCTATTTCTAAGATTGTAATATATGCTGTGCTTTCATTTATGTGGCAGTAATTTCTGGACTCTATTGCATGATTCTTCTTTTTAGTATACTATGTATTGAGGAGAGGTGTCTATCATTGTAAGTTGAAACTATGTAGTGTATCCTCTCAAACGGTAATATATGTCACATACTTGTGCACTTGCTTGCATTTGTTTGACAGTGATTTTTCTGGTGCAAAATGACGATTCTTTGTTTGAGAATGCGACAGAGAATTGTGTGACTAGGAGTGGAACTAGTGCTTGATGATACTTGGACTGTTTGCGACGTCATGATAGGGTTCTGAACTGAGCTGAGCTACATTTTATGACTGTTGCATGGCTACATTTTATGACTGAGTTGAAGTGGTTGCTAAACTCTGCTGATCTCCTATTAATTCATATGAAACGTCAGATGGCGTTAGCATGTTAGCATACCTAGCAGCTCTAGCGTTTCCTTTCCCTTTGTTAATTTTTTTTCTCTAAACAAAACTGTACCTGCCACTTCCATGTTGCTCATATGGTTTCCTTGGCTCTCCTTACGCAGTTATTTCTCAATTTTATGATTTATTACTTGTAAGTAACGTGTATGTTATGCTGTTTTGGTTCCCTTCTTTTTTTTTTCCCTAGAGATAGGACGTTGTATTTGGTGTTGTTAAGTCCATTAGAGTACTGGGAAGATTGATTCTTTTGCTGCATCGAATTCTCTCCAATATAAAAATGGAAGGAATATGTGGCTGAACAAGATTTTATAATACGTCAGTTCGAGGTTGAATTCTTCTGCTGGTAATGAGTTGGCTGCAGAAGAGCTCGCAGAATCTAGGTCTGTCTCTGAAAGTAGTAGCCCTTTTGAGTTGTTCTGATGTCGGTATCCTGCTAGGATTCCTAGTTACCTGGGAGGCACAGCCAGCAGCCTCTCTGAGCGCCTCGCTTGAGCATGACCATCGAGTCTTGGAAACCGTCCAATTCGTTGCAGGGAGAATACAGAAAAGTGGTGTGGCCCAACAGCAACAGCGACGGTACCGTCGCGGCGTCACTGATATGGATAGCAACATCACCTCCTAGGGATGGGCACGATATCTGATTCCCGAATCCAATCTATCCGGATCCAGAGCCGAACTGTAAGACACATACCTGAAATACCCTATTATAATTTCAGATAATAGCTTTAGATACTCGAAAAAAAACCTTTAGATACTCCAATTTAGTTTGTGTATTAATACCGGTACGAAGTACCCGTAGCATCCAAAATTCATGTTTGTGTGATCCATGGTGTGGGTGAGTGTTTTTCGAAAGGCGGCGAAAGATTTTTTTTGCCGGAATTTTATTAGACGGAGAAAGAGAGAAAAACAGTTTTACATAATTGGACCGAGCCAACGCTCGACACTCTCTAAACTATACTGATCCACTGCAAACTCTCACTACTCTGTACAAAACTCGAGCTGATAAAAGGAAACAAAAACCCCAGCTACTACTACAACGGTTGTGTTGCCTGCACATCGGGCCTTGTTGCCAACCGGTACTGCTCCACTTCTGAAATGTGTGCGAGTGTTTATGTTTATTTGTCTGAATAAATTTTGTATTTTTTTTGAGACGAAAGAAGAAATATAGCTGGGTACATCATCACGTTACAAGTACTATAGAAAAAAAAAACATCTATCTAGAAACTAAAGTTTATTTATATTGTACCCATGCTGTAAAAGGCTCCAAATTTTAAATCCAAGCCTATTTGACGCTTTGTATGGATGACCGCACATGCAAATACTCGGCAACAATTGTTTTCGGCCAGACAGTAGATGCCCAACGGACGACCAACATTCCTGTAGGCGGAGTTGAGAAACTTCTTCTTTCATGTGTCTTTCTTTTTCTTCTTTCTGCCACCAAAAAATGAGGAAGACTGATCTGAAAATTATTCTCCCTAGTCCTTCATCGTGGCCAGAGCCAACCACAACAAAACGAAGAAGGGACTGGAGAAAATTATTCCATGACGGCGGCATCATCTCCGCCTTGATGCCGCCGTTCAGAAACAAAAGTCTTCATGTCGTCGTGTCGATGAAGATGCTGACGCCGAAGCTGTCGTCTCCATCTTCGACGAATCCGCCATGGAGAAAACGGTTCTAACATTTTCCTTCACCGTCGTCGGAGAAGAGAAGGAGAAAGACATAAATCTCTAATACCAAGAAACTTGACATGGAGAAACCCTAACCTTAAGACTCAACCTAAAGAAAAAATTTACTTAAAAGCGATGGACGGGAGAAGGGAGGGGGACCAATGGTGGGCGGAGCGGCGGCGGCTAGGGCTCTCAATAAATTTTGTAGATACTAAAGATATGTTATTTGGTACTTTGGTGTTTTATAGCTCTATGATTGATTATATATATATATATATATATATATATATATATATATATATATATTTCTCTATTCATTGTTAATTGTTTGAAGAAATTGTTGTTTACATTACTCTAAAACGCCATTGAATTTTTGTCTATTTTTGTTAGTTTTGTCAAGTTTGGATACATAGGGTACATCTGAACCCGAATTATCGGTACTGTTTTGTGCGGGCAACAACAAATATCAGTCTGTAACACCTTAATTTAGTGTCCATCAAAATCTATCGACGCACTATTACGACATGTCTGATAGTGTAATGAAACTAAAAGGATCTAAAATTTGGGACAGGAAGTCTGTCAAGTCTTCTGACCTCGGCCAAGTACACGCGCTATAATGATGATTAGGCTTTGCAGCATAATAAGTGAGTGTACTGAAATGGATCGGTTGGTTACTTGTCAACCGCGCACGGCTCGACAAGTCGACATCCCAATTGGTGTGCATGATTGGTAGAGCGGTGGCTCCGCGACATGTTTGTGTTCTCTATCTGACGGTTGAAAGCTGCCGCCCCAATCCAGTGATCCACATGCCAAAATGGCCGAGCACCGGTATAAACCAGTTGGTGAACTGGTGGTGAGAAGACGCGCGCGGCGCAGCAGAGGCGGAGACTCCGCCTAGGCCTAGGCTAGGTACCCAACAAGGCATCCATGGCGCTCACGTGAAAGCGGTGGAGAGAAACGGGTGGTCGTGCATGCGTCGATCGATCAGTCAACAGCCCATGCCCACAGAAGAAACCAGCCACGCACAGGCAGGCGTCGAGAGGAAAACAGCCCATGCCGTCGTGTTGGTGTTGGTGGCCGTGGCCGTAGTGCGCTTGTGCAGCATGCAGGCAGGTTGGATCCACCCGCGGAGACACCGGGGCGGCGCGCGCGCGCGTATATGTGCCGACTGCCGATGGAGCCGTCGATGCATCCCGCACGACGCCCAGCCGACCAGAGGGGATCGACGCGGGGACCGCCGCTAGGGATTCGTGCCTGCGTGCGGAGGCGGACGACGGACGCGCCTGCCGGCTGCCGGGGCTCCTCCGCTCGATCCGCATCGGTTCGGTACCATACCTAGAGCGCGGGCGCGGCCCAGACCCTGTCACCTCAGGACTGTCGCGCGCGGATGCCGGCCGCGCTCCCGTGAACGAACCCGCTGTGCTGTGCCTGTCCGTGTGCGAACCCGCCTTCAACTTGTTCGTTCCCGCGCGCGCCGGTCGACCTGGTACCCTCGCACGCTGGCCGCTGTGCGCGTGGCACGGGGCGATGGTGTGATTGGCAGGCGGACTCGGACAGGGCATCGCATATTCGCCTCGCATCGCCATCGCCATTGCACGGCCCCTCCCTCGCGCGCTCACCTAAGCGGCCTTGGTCTACAAAGCTGCTGCTACTACTACTCGGGAGTTGGGACTGCACACCGATCGCGATCGGTCTACATAGCTATCATCAGCTAGCACTCGAGTAGAGATGCGCACTGTGACGAGTCAGTATGTACACCCGACGCGATCGAACACATTGTGACGCCGACGTGCATCAGATGGAGGGGGAGAAATTCCCTGCGCGCGTCTCCATCACCTGGTCTATTGGTGCTACCAGTACCGAGGAGTTGTAGTATATATATACTGCAACTAGGTGTACCACGTATAGGCCATGTTAGTACTGGTACCAACTCGATTCTCGAAGCGAAGACAAGTGAGGAGTACTATAGCATAGACGTATCAGTGGCACCACCACCATCCCCTGAGGCCCAGATTGCTGTTTGTTATCGTCTAATATAATGAGGAGGCGATAAACAATTCCCCCGCGCTTTTGTTCCATCCGCATTGTTATCGCCTTCTGCACGCATCCGTCAGATCTGATAGCTCATCCCGAATCAAGATTAATGAAATACGACACGGTCTAGAAAAAAAAAATCAAGATTAGCCACCCCTCAAATCTCCCAGATCACGAGGCCCGGCCCGGCTACGCGCAAATGCATCGCATCCATCCCGTCGATCCTACCTAGTACACGTACGCAACCGATCGATGCCATGGTGTAGTATATCTATCGTCGTCCTTGTCACTAATCAGGCAGCTAGCTATAGCCGGCCCGCGGCCGCTTGCCGAGCGGGGTATCGATCGGGTTGTATGATTAATCGCATTTCGTGTACGTCGTACCAATCGCTGGCCGCGTCGCCAGCACACCCCGATTCCGTCTACGTCGTCGTCGACAGCCGATCTGATCTGACTGGGGGGCGACAGCGACAGCGACAGCGACGCTCCCGGCCGGCTTTTCCCAGTGCTAGCTCCGGTGCGGGCTGGGGGACATGCCGCGCGCGCACGCCACGTCGATGATCCGTCACCCCCAGCAAGCACCCAAGGCATCTGATCTGGAGACTGGAGGGAGCTCGATCGCTCGCCGCGTGGGCCGGCGCGCGAACGCGACGCCGGCCGAGCTGTGCGGGCGCGCGCCATGGACCGCCCGTGCTCCATGCCTCCGTCCACGGTCCACGCGTCCAGGGAGATCGATCCGGCCGGGATTCCATTAAACAACGGCCGGCGCCTAGTGCAGCTCGTCCGTCGCTTTTTTGACGTTCCGCACCGCTGCCTCTGCCTGTATAGGTGGCCGTGACAAAGCAAGCCCCTATAAATTCCGTTGGCGCGACGACCTCGGTCGAACGCTGCCAAGAACGTTGGCCGCGAAATTGCAGATTTCAGGCGAAAACGACACGGTCCGTAATTGAAAACCGAACGAATGTCGCCAGCCATGGGATTAAACAAATGCGGAGATTCCATTCCATTCGTAGGCCGCCGTGCTTAGCTACTTGTCTTCCAATTAGTAGTAGCCTCGATCGATCAAGTCACCAGGCCAGCAGGCCGCGCCCATGCATGCCCAACACAACAGCAGACCGACCCATAATCGTCGTCGAGTACCCTAAACTAATTAAGCACCGAACGAACGGCAGTCGGCAGTCATTGCCAAGGAATAATTGTCTCTCTATCAGGACGTACCAACACGCACGCCCCGGCCCACCGCGCCAGGATAATTCATTCATTCTCAGGTTGCTTGTCCCCACTGCTGTGCTCTCATCAGGGCTATAGGCTATAGCGCGTAGCTCCCACACACACACACACACACACACACGGCCACTGGCGCCTGCAAATTGGGCATGTGGTGGTCCTTGCTGCTGCTGTGAGCTACCAGCCGACGACGACGACGGCCGCGTTCGGTTTGTTATAAGCGCGAGGGTTTGTGGTGAGGTTGCTGAGCGTTATATTAGAAGAAGAGCGGGAGGAGTTTATAGTCGTATTGAGCGGCGGCATCTGATCTGGGAGACAAGTGAGAGTTGGGCCGGGCGCGCGGCATGGAGCTTGACGAGGAGACGTTCTTGGATGAGCTCATGTCGCTGCGGCGGGAGGCGGCGGCGTCCGCGCCGTGGCAGCAAGCTGCTGCCTGTAGTGCCTACCCGGGCGGTGGAGGAGGCGGCATGATGATGAGCGACCTCCTCTTCTACGGTGGGACGACGGAGGGCGCCGCTGCCGACGCCACCAGCATGGACCTCTCGCCGTTCCACCAGGAGCCGCCGCCGCTGCAGGCCCCCATGCCACCCGCGGCGGCCCCGCACGAGGAGTTCAACTTCGACTGCCTGAGCGAGGTATGCAACCCGTACAGGAGCGGCGGCGTCGCCGTCCCGGGGGCCGAGGCCGCGCCAGGACAGGCGCTCGCTGCTCTCCACGACGCCATGGTGGAGGAGGAGACGAGCGGTGACCTTGACCTGCAGGGGCAGCAGCACTATGGAGGTGCCGGGTCCCCGACGTTCGTGTTCGGCGCAGGCGCCGGCGAGAGCTCCGCGATGCCCATCGTCAGGGGTGTCGTCGGCGGTCCCCACCACCACAGGAGCAAGCTCCACGGCGCGCCGTCCAAGAATCTCATGGCCGAGAGGCGGCGAAGGAAGCGCCTCAACGACCGCCTCTCCATGCTCCGCTCCATTGTTCCCAAGATCAGCAAGGTTATATGCATGTACTATATCTATGCAGCATGTGCGATCTACTGAGCTTTAATTTGCTGAAATCAATCCGTCATGCATTGCTCGATCATCAGATGGACAGGACATCCATTCTTTGGGACACCATTGACTATGTGAAGGAGCTGACGGAGCGGATCAAAGCCCTCGAGGAGGAGATCGGCGCCTCGCCGGAGGACCTGGACCTCCTCAACACCTTGAAAGATTCGTCCAGCAACAGCAACGAGATGATGGTGAGGAACTCTACCAAGGTACGCGCCTCCACATTCACATGCACACACACTACTCTCTAGCTACTAGCAGTTGCTAGCTTAACAGTAGGGCACAGAGCACGCAGTACCTGATCGATGAACTAGCAGCTAGTGATTTGTTGATCCATGTGCGTGTGGGTGGGCACATGCAGTTCGACGTCGAGAAGCGGGGCAACGGGAGCACGAGGATCGAGATCTGCTGCCCGACAAACCCCGGGGTGCTGCTGTCCACGGTAAGCGCGCTGGAGGTGCTCGGCCTGGAGATCGAGCAGTGCGTCGTGAGCTGCTTCAGCGACTTTGGCATGCAGGCCTCTTGCTCGCAAGTGAGTACTATATATGTGATTAATAAGCGATCGATTCTTTGACTCTGAAAATTGTTCAATGCCTCGGGTCTTAAATTTTCCGGGAGATGGAGATGGTAATATAAGGTCTATAATGTAATGGGGAATACCGAATACATACACCCATCATTCCAATTTCTTAAGTGTATAGATTGTTAGTAGAACCAATGGATCTTCAGCTAGAACATGAAATAAAAACACTGCTATATATTTTAGAAATTAAACATCCACAATTTGTGGGGAAGAGGCAGTTGTTCAATGCCCTTGTAGTAATCTCTGACTGTATGCAATGCATTACAAGGATTCGTTACCAATTTGTGGTAGGAGGACGGGAAGAGGCAAGTTCTGAGCACTGACGAGATAAAGCAGGCATTGTTTAGGAGTGCTGGCTACGGAGGAAGGTGCCTCTAGCTATCAAGCAGCTCCAAACCCATCCAGCAAATATAAGCAAGCTAGTAAAGTTGCATGCATGATTTGTTATTGTTGTTGATGCTTTTTCATTAATATTCCATGGCTTTGCTCCATGACTTAGTATAGAGCTAGTGTGTTAGTAGTATATGCATGGGGTATCTGAAGAATCCCAGCAGCAAAGTAAAGACTTGTTTCTCATCGGGTATTGTAAGTTGATCATTTCTTGCGGTTTGTATCATATATTATTGGATCATGGTGTGTATGCGGATTGAGATATAATATATAGTGGTGTACGTACCACGCGGCATGGGTTAAATTCCAAGAAGCAGATTGTTTCTTCTGAGAGTTTAGCTGTGATTTTTGTTCTCGTCCTGCCAGGAAACGGTTCATACAGTTCTTACTTGTCCTTGAGCAACCATATGCTCATATATGGAGGGAACAGTAGTACTTGTATGATTGTTTTATTCCCTTTGCTTGGGTTTTGATCGTCGTGGGCTAACAACTGTTATGCGCGAGACGTACGCACTACTGGATCCGCCTCTTTTGCCGAGTGCCGGCCGCACTTGGTAAAGGCATCTTTGTCGGTAAAGGCCCGAGTGCGGCTCTCGACAAAGAATTGATCGGCAAAGGAGTCTTTGCCGAGTGCCACCTGGCAGGCACTCGGTAAAGGCTTTGTCGAGTGCCACGCCAGCACTCGGCAAAGGTAACGGGCGCCGTCAACCTGACGATACCCTTTGCCGAGTGTGACGTGGCAGGCACTCGGCAAAGATTTTTTATTTTTTTAAAAAATTCTTTGCCGAGTGCCGGCTCTCGGCAAAGATTTTTTTATTTTTTATTTTTGAAAAATCCTTTGCCGAATGCCGGCTCTCGGCAAAGATTTTTTATTTTTTTGAAAAATCCTTTGCCGAGTGCCGGCTCTCGGCAAAGATTTTTTCTTTTTTTAAAATCCTTTGCCAAGTGCCTGCCAAGCATGTTGCAATTCATCCCACACTGGCTACATGAATACACCCATATTGTTGCCCGGGTGTCCAGGTATTATCAGTGTCAAGAACACGTTCCTGGGTTCAAACATGACGCCGGGAGGAAAATTGAGGGGATCACGAACACGGGCCAACAAGTGTACAGGCCGTCATCATTTCAAATGGGTTGAACCCATCTGTTGCCAGCGCTACGCGTACATTCCGAGCCTCCATAGCCTTGCCAGGATTCATGTCATCGAAGTGCTTCCATGCATCACCATCCGCTGGGTGTACCATCTTGTCATTGTATCTTTTGCCATTCTTGTGCCACGTCATCTGTTTCGCGGACTCCTCTGTCATGTACAGCCGTTGGAGCCTCTGTAGGAAAAGAAGGTGCTGTATAACCATCTCGGGGATCTTAGATTGTTTCTTCTTGCCATCACTATCTTCTACCTCCACAAACCTAGAGGATTTGCACTTTGGACAGTGTGTTGCTGTCTCGTGGTCTCCCCTGAACAGGACGCACCCCTTCGGACAAGCTTGGATCCCCTCATACGGCATCTTAAGTACACGAAGGAGCCTCTGTGACTCGTACGTGTTCTTCGACAGGGTGTGAGGATCCAGAAGCAGTTTGCCAACAACTGTCAACACGAGATCAAAGTCGTCTCGACTAATGCCTAGTTGCGACTTTAATGATATTAGGCATGAAATGGCATCCAGTTGCAAAACCATTGTCTTCTCATGAAGGGGCTTCTGTGCCGCCTCCATCATGGTGTAGAATGCCTTTGCGGTTTTCTCTAGATCTTCCTCTACCCCCATTCCTTCAACGAACCGTGCATCGTGAAAGTCTGCCATCATGTCTGTCATCCCTGCATCTGCATCATACTTCTCGAGGAGGGGTCTTACCACCGCCTCCCTAATACGATGGTGTTCACCATGGTGGATCCAGCGGGTATAGTTTAAAACAAATCCATTATTGTGAATATCTACTCCCACGACACTCTTTTGTTTCTTTTTCTTGTTCTTACACTTGCTACAGGGACACGACATCCGACTCGACCCTTTAGCAGCTGGGCCAAATGCATGCTCTAGGAAAGCATTAGTCCCCCTAACCCATTCAGAGGTCTTACTTGCAAAGCCCGTGTACATCCACTCATGGTCAGCCATGCTCTGTCATACGCCAATGTAAGCAGGTAATAAAACCAGCATTTGCATCTATAAGGCGTTCCTACCATCTAATAGGTGAAGGATAGGTCCTATTCCCACCCGAGGATACGTAGATGAGGTTAGATTCCATGCTCCGCTCCCATCCAAGATGAAATTTCGACAGCAGCTCCCCGCTATTCTCCTGATACACGTCCCGGCAGGGAGAGTGTGTATCCAGAGAACAACGGGGGTGTTGACACCAGTACGTGTCAGTAAGAATCGAAAACTGAGCTAATCGGCAAGGGATTGGTTATTATTTGTCGTCGGCATTGCTTTTGATGTTGCCAATGAAGGGTAGATTGGTCTGAGTTGTTGCCGATAAGGCTGAAGAGCTGTTACCGATGAGACTGGCAGGGAGCTAGAGGATTGCTGCCGATGAAGCTGAAGAACTGTTGCCGATGAGACAGGCCAGAGATTAGAAGATTATTGCCGATACCAGAGAGTATGCTGATGGAAAGATAACTTCATCATGACAGAAACGGACAGAGGATCAGCATCATGTGAGCTTGTGATTTTTGTAGTGTAGTCTGAGTCCAGTTCCTATACGAGTTTTATTTCTTTCCTTTAGAGATAGAGTTCGTATAAGGAGTAAGTTTATTTTTCTATATTTAATCTTTTCGTATTCGGTTAGGATTCTTCGATTAGCAGACTATAAATATGTGCCGAAGGGCATTGTAATGAGGATCCAAGCATCAATAAATAAATCTACTTTTTATCACAATTTACTTCTACCAGCACTTTACTTTTCGACGACTTCGTCAAGTATTTTCTCTTTTTCAACGAGTTCTTTCAAGATTCGACGGGCTGCATCAACTTGATCTCCAGCGACCTTGCAAGTTCCGCGTCTACCGAGCACGATTCAGGCTTTGACTTTCGGGCGTATCGCTGTCGTCTCGTCTGATCTGTTCAAGAGTTATCGAATATATTCTGAGCTTTGACGTCCGAGCGTATCGCTGTCGTCTCATTCGGTTTTTATTCAAGTTATCATCCTTGTCGATTAACAGGTCAAATCGACTGGCACGCTTCAGATATCGAATTTAGGTATTAGCCCGGTGTGTTTGTAGATAGAACTTTGTATCAACACATCTTTTGGCACGCCCGGTGGGACAAAGTCAACAGATTTATCATGAAGAACTCTGCTGATATCAATCCAGAGAACATCATCGAGATCTCAGAGTCAGATCTCAAGGAAGATCAGAAGCTAGCCATGGAAAAAGCTATGGAGGATTACTGGCAGCTCTGCTTGAAGTCTTTCAGCAAGAATAGGGGCGGAGAAGTAATCCAGAAGCAAGATCTGCCGTTGCCTCGGCAGGTAACTTTTGACTCCAACCCTGGTAAATTACAGGAGATGGTTAATTTTGCATTGAATCATGCTTTGATCAACCACTCCATCGTGCTGTCCAATACTATTTACAATGTTGTTGTGAAAACATTAAGAGAGGGACAAGCACCAGGTTATGTCGGGCCGGCTTATCATCAGCCGGGATTGGCATCTGTCAGTTCTCCATCGGTAATTCCAGCCGTTAAGAGTATGGAAGCTCCTACTCCTCCCGCTTTATCAGGATCACCTAACATTGAAGCCACACCGATAAGATCAGATCTAACGTCTCAGGAAAGGCAGATCACTCAATTGGGTACAGATCTATCGGCATTGGCAATGTCAGGTCCTTCAGGTCAACACAGCCAGGTTGCTGCTAATTGGTGGGGATATGGGATGCCTCCAGGACCATCTATTGCCAATTCTGGATTGCCTCAGGTGCATGATGTAGCAGGAAAGAGTCCTATGGTATCGGCTACTCTGGTCCGACCAATGACCCAGGTATCACATTATTCTACTACACCTCCTGCTATGCAGCCATTGTCAATGGGATTCCACGCGCTTCCGCAGCAGACATCTTATGCGAATCCATTGGCAAGTTCCCCGCCAATGCAACAGAAGGTTTCTACTGCAGAACAACCCATAGTGCCGTTTGTATCTCAATCTAGGTTACCTGCAAATCAAGGCAATTATGCTGGTTATCATCCAATCATACAAGAGCATCAATTGTCAGTGAGCTATCAGCCATCGGCAAGTCAGGTGCCGATGAGTTACAATCACAATTGGTCAGGGCAAGCGCCAGCTCAGCAACATACTATTCAGCCAAGCTACCAGGTGATGGGGACTCAGCAGTATTGTCCACAGGCAGCTTTCCAGGATCAAACATCGATGAGACAGCCGATGAGCTTTGCTCCGTAGACTGGTGCTATGAATATGCCGATTTCTCTAAACCGAGTACCATAAGGATACGTAGAAGCATATCAGCCAGCACCTCCAGCAGAGATTCAGCCAGTGCATCGGCAAGATCAAGATGCGTTTTAGACTGATAAGATTGCGAAAGTGATGAAAGAGCAATTTGGGATTCAGCCCAAGATTAATACTTACTCTTATCGGACTCCGTACCCTCCAACATATGACTCAATTCCTTTTCCAAATCGGTACAAGGTATCATATTTTACTAAGTTCTCTAGACAGGACGATACATCAACAATGGAGCATATCAATCGTTTCATCATCCAGTGCAGAGAAGCAGCTAACAGGGATGAATTGAGAGTTTGATTATTCTCATCTTCATTGTCTGGATCGGCATTCACATGGTTTATCTCATTGCCGCCGAATTCTATTCATACTTGGGCAGATTTAGAGAGACAGTTCCACAAGTACTTCTTTGCTGGTGTCCATGAGAAGAAGCTTACCGATTTAGTAAAATTGAGACAACGAAGTGATGAATCAGTGGAGAGCTTTGTGCAAAGGGTACGAGATATAAAAAATAGATGCTACAACTTAGTGCTTGATGATCGCCAGTTGGCTGGTTTAGCTTTTCAAGGTCTGTTGCCACACCTCAGAGACAAATATGATTCTCAAGAGTTTGGAAGTTTAAGCCATATTGTGCAGAGGATTTCTGACCAAGGTGCTCGAACTCCAGAACCTAGAAAGACTTGGAGTAAAAAGGTGTCCTTTGTAGAAGAAGCAGAGGAATCAGACTCAGATGAAGAACCAACTATCGGCCTGGCTGAGTGGGTGAAAGGTAAGAAGCCAATATCTTGTCCTTTTGGTCAAAAGGAGCCAGAGAAGTTCACATTTGACATCACGAAGGCCGATAGAATATTTGATCTGCTGCTTCAAGAGGGCCAAATTAAGCTATCACCTAATCATGTGATCCCATCGGTAGAAGAGCTGAAGAAAATGAGGTACTGCAAATTTCATAATGCAACTTCGCACAGTACCAATGATTGTAAAGTATTCAGGCAGCAATTGCAATCGGCTATTGAGTCCGGGAGAATTAAGTTTGATAACTCTAAAGCTCAAAGGCCGATGAAGATTGATCAGCACCCTTTCCCAGCAAACATGGTGGATGCCATAAGCAAGACCAGAGTTTTAACATCGGCAAATGTGAAGAGGAACGCATCGGTGGATCCCAGAAATCAAGTAACCACCGATGACTTAAGAGGAAAAGGAGCAGTTGAAGAAAGCAGCAGTTCCAGAAGACCTCCTAGACCTGCTCCCTATAGAGTTTCAAGTGATCGCTATCAGCAGCGACAGGAAGAGTTGCATCGGGAAGAATGGCGTTGGCATGAGGATCATTGGAGATACCCGTTCTTCATTTATTACTAGGAAGAAGGCATTAAACTGCCTACTGTTGATAGCTGCCCTGAGTGCAATGGTTACGATCGAGCCGATCGGACAAAAAGAAGACCGTATTATGGTGATCGGAGATGGTGCGTCAATGAGCCGATCAGAGGAAGGGCATCAGTGCATGATCGGCTGGGGGGCAGAACCAGTGTACATGAAAGGCTGGGTAGGCATGATGACTGCTTTCTGATGGATCAGGAAGAACTCAAGGAGATGGCCAATGCAAGAGTTCCCGATGAAGCAATACTTTGCAGAGATCCCAACATAAACTGCCTAGATTCAAATACGAAACGTTATCAGCCTGTCTGGAAGACAAAGCTTCCTCAATGGTGCCCTGAAGGTCTGACAAAAACTCAGAAGAGGAAGATGCAATGTGAGTGCAGAGAAGAAAACTCCCGTGGGATGAAGTCTCAAGTGTGGCAACCAAAGCGCAAAGATGAAGGCCCATCGGCAGATATCAACATGGTTGTCATGTTGCCAATGGAATTCCTAGCACTTACTCATGATGAAGAAGAAGTTGTTCCTTCCAAACAAATAGCTCAGTTGACCTTGGATACAATGATGGCCGTTTTTGAGAAGCCTACCGATGATGAGAGACAACATCTCAAAGCTTTATTTGTCAAAGACAGAGTTGATGGGCAGCCAGTATCCAAGATACTCATAGATGGGGGAGCTGCAATTAATATCGTGCCATACGTCATATTTCGAAGGCTTAGGAAAGGAGATCAAGATCTGGCCAAGACTGATATGAAGCTTAAAGACTTTGAAGTAAATATATCACCAGTTAAGGGAGCACTTTGCACTGAGTTAACCATCGGCAGCAAAACATTGCCAACCACGTTCTTTGTCATCGATGGTAAAGGTGCTTATAATCTGCTATTAGGAAGGGATTGGATTCATGCCAATTGCTACGTTCCTTCTACAATGCACCAGTGCCTCGTACAGTGGGTGGAAGATAAGATTGAAGTAGTCCCTGGTGATTCATCTTATATAATTGCATCGGCAGAGTCGGAAACTTACGAATGGTCCAAGTATATATCGGGAGAAGCATGGGATTCAGAGTTTCTTAGGATTGCCGATTATGAGCTGCCACCGATCCAAGCAGTCGGCTCCGAAGATGAGTTATAATGGATAGGTTTGCCGATGATGGAAAATTGGGCCATGGATTTACATCGGCTGATGACTTAGTAGAAGTAGACATTGGTGATGGCGGTAGGCCGAGGCCAACTTTTGTTAGTGCCAAGTTAGATCTCCAGAGTAGAGAACAATAGATTGCTTTATTGAAAGAATACAAGGATTATTTTGCTTAGGATTACACAGAGATGCCCGGGTGAGATCGATCAATTGTTGAACATCGGTTACCTATCAAACAAGAATTTCAGCCACATCAGCAGCCAGCACGCCGATGCAATCCTAAAGTGTTGCCTGATATTAAGGCCGAAATAACAAGGTTGATTGAAGCAAAGTTCATCCGACAATGCCGATATGCTGAATGGATTTCTAATGTGGTTCCTATCTACAAGAAGAATGGGAAACTTTGTGTCTGTATTGATTTCAGGAATATTAACAAAGCTACACCAATGGATGGCTACCCGATGCCCGTTGTCGATTTATTAATTGATGCTGCTGCTAGACATCGGATTATTAGCTTCATGGATGGGAACACCGGATATAATCAGATCTTTATGGCCGAAGAAGATATCTCCAAGACTGCCTTCAGATGTCCAGATCATGTGGGGTTATTTGAATGGATAGTCATGACTTTTGGTTTGAAGAATGCCAGTGCTACTTATCAGAGAGCAATGAATTACATTTTTCATGAGTACATCGGCACATTGGTTGAAATTTATATAGATGATGTGGTGGTTAAGTCTGCAGACTTCGAAAATCATCTAGTTGACGTGCAGAAGATATTGGAATGCACAAGGAAACATGGGTTGAAAATGAATCCCAACAAGTGTGCATTTTGTGTATCGGCAGGATAATTCTTAGGCTTCATGGTGCATCAGAGGGGTATTGAAATAAGCAGGAAGTCCATTGATGCCATCAATAAAGTGATTTCTCCTACCGGTAAGACCAAACTATAGTCTCTGATCGGCAAGATTAATTTTATTCGAAGATTCATATCTAATTTATCAAGAAGAATCAAAGCTTTCAGTCCATTGTTGAAGCTGAAGGCTGATCAGGAATTCATGTGGGGAGCAGAACAACAGTTGGCTTTAGAAGAAATTAAGAAGTATTTGGTGAATCCTCCAGTGCTGGTTCCACCTCAACACGAAAAACACTTGAGGTTGTATCTGTCGGGTGATGATGAAGTCATTGGGTCAGCTCTAATCCAAGAGTTTGAAGGGAAAGAACGTGTAATCTATTACCTAAGCAGAAGGTTGGTAGATGCTGAGACCAGGTATTCAGCCATTGAAAAGTTATGCTTATGCTTATATTTCTCCTGTATTAAATTAAGGCATTATCTGTTAACAGCCGAATGCACTATTATATGCAAAGATGATGTGGTCAAATATATGCTGTCAATGCCAATTCTAAATGGAAGAATCGGCAAGTGGATTCTAGCATTATCGGAATTTGATCTGCGCTATGAATCAGCTAAAGCAGTCAAAGGGCAAGTGATGGCCGATTTTATTACTCAGCATTGCGGCATGGTAAATTCTTTAGAGATTGCTCCATGGACACTTTTCTTTGATGGTTCTACATGTGGAGAAGGAGCAGGCATCGGCATTGTGTTGATATCACCTCAAGGGAAGAAATACGAATTCTCATTGTCGATTGCTACCACATCGACAAACAATCAGGCTGAATATCAGACTATGTTGAAAGGATTAGAGTTACTTAGGGAAGTCTGTGCCGATGCTGTTGAAATCTTTGGTGATTCAATGCTGGTTATTAATCAGCTAGCTGGAATGTATGAGTGTCGAAGTGAAGTTTTAATCTCGTATTATGAAATATGTCGACAATTATTGAAGGAGTTTAAATGTTTCCGCCTTGGACATATCTCCAGGTTGCATAATGAAGAGGCTAATCGGCTAGCACAGCATGCTTCGAGGTACCAATAGATCCAGGAAGTGCTAACATCGGTAATTGACGCCGATGATTGGAGGAAGGAGATTGTCGATTACTTGAAGGATCCATCTAAGAAGGTCGAAAGGCGTATAAGGTTTTAGGCTACTATGTACGTGCTCTTAGATAATGAGTTATATTATCGAACAATGGATGGAGTTTTGCTCAAGTGTCTTGGTGAAGAAGAATCAAAGAGTTTAATGGGAGAAATTCATGAAGGAGTATGCGGGGCACATCAGTCGGCTTTCAAGATGAAGTGGATGATCAGGCGAAATGGATTTTACTGGCCAACAATACTCAAAGATTGTTTCAAGTATTTTAAAGGGTGTCAAGAGTGTTAGAAGTTCGGTAACGTTCAAAGGGCACCCGCGTCGGCAATGAATCCCATAATTAAGCCGTGGCCGTTTCGAAGATGGGCTATTGATATCATCGGTCAAGTTTATCCACCATCAAGCAAAGGACATAAATTCATCCTCGTTGCCACCGATTACTTTACAAAATGGGTTGAGGCAGTTCCTTTGAAAAATGTGACGTCGACCAACATGATTGATTTTGTGAAGGAGCATATTGTGTATCGGTTCGGTATTCCTCAGACCATTACGACCGATCAAGGAACCATGTTCAGTTTAGGAGAGTTTGATGAATTTGCCGATGAGATGGGAATTAAGGTTTTAAACTCTTCTCCTTATTATGCTCAAGCTAATGGTGAGGCTGAAGCATCTAATAAAGGGATTATTAAACTCATTAAGGGCAAGATTAAAGAAAATCCCAGGAGGTGGCACACGGTTTTGAATGAGGCCTTATGGTCGTATCGAATGGCCTGTCATGGTGCTACTAAGGTGTTGCCTTATCAGTTGGTATATGTTCATGACGCGGTTTTGCCTTGGGAAATAAAGACTGGTTCGAGGCGGATATTTCATCAAGATCAACTGTCGGCCGATGATTACAATACACTCATGAAAGACGAGTTGGAAGATTTGACGGGTCATCGGCTAAAGGCTTTACTCAGCATTGAAGAGAATGAGAAAAGAGTTGCTAGGTGGTATGACAAGAAGGTAAAGGTGAAGGAATTTGTTAATGGCGATCTAGTCTGGAAACTGATTTTACCGATTGGGACTAAGAGCCCAAAGTTCGGCAAGTGGTCTCCTAATTGGGAAGGTCCTTATCGAGTAAATCGGTCCATCCTTGGTAATGCTTATATCCTAGAAACTCTTGAAGGAGAAATATTTCCAAGGGCGTTGAATGGTAAATATCTGAAGAGATATTATCCTAGTATTTTGATGGATGCGTGAAGAAACAGATATAATACTTGTTCAATAAGAACGTATCGTCGCTACGTTAATATGAAGTTTTACAAGTTGCCGATGCACTACTTTACCGATGGAAAAGAGGTTTACAAGTTCAGCAGTGAATGAATAGCCGATATTGCACGCAGGCAAATCTGGTTGGTTTCCTCTATTGTCTTTACGTCTTCATCGGCATTACCTTCTACTGGCTTGATTTTCTTCTTAAGGGCCAGCGTCTTGAGGGTTTGGTTGTCCCTTTCCTGCTGAAGAATCTTGATAGCGTTAGGCATTTGGGCTTTCTCTTGAGTGACTGTATCCAGAGCTTCTTCAACCTTTTTCAGCTCCGCTAATAAAGCTTCGCTTTTCGCCGATAGTTGGGAAATCTTCTCTTCCAGCTCCATAAGGGAGGCTTCCAATTTACCGATGTCTTTGTGTTTCTCATCAGCAGATTGTTTATACTTCATCATCTCCTCCTGGAGTCATGCCTAAGTAGCTCTGTCGACAATGCGTTGAGCAGCTTTTTGATACTGAAGTTGCCAACTCTCTAGATGTGCGGCTTGGAAGAGTGTTTCTTCAACATCGGCAGGAATCTGGCCTCGGATTGCCTTGAAAGTTGCCCTGGTAGAGTCGAAATCCTAGATTAATTGAGAAGTTTCCTGTTGCAGTAGGGATAGCAGTGTCTCCAGCCTAGATTTGATTTCAGATGATAAAGCTTCAAAGGTTGGGGCAGAGCTTTCTTCATTCTCTTCATCATTAGGAATATCTCCAATAATAGAGAAAGAGAATAGGCTATCGGGGGAATCTTGCTCCTGAAAGGGAAGAGTTGTTAGCTAAAGGATATGAGTGTCAAAAATTAACTAAGGAAGTTCACTTACTTGTTTCAAGGCAATTTCTCGCCTTTGGCTGGAGGAAGCAACCTGAGATATGATTGCTGATGGTGTTTCCTGCGTTGGTGCCTCGGTTGGTTGCTGCTACAACGCCAATGCCGATGAAGATTCTTGCATAGGTACAATTGCTGATTGAAGAACAGTTGTCGATGGGGAAGCCTGCGCAGGAGCATCGGGCGATGTCTGGCAAGGCGGGGATGCGATGATGCGACTAGAGCTGGTGTATGCCTCGCCCATTTTGATTGAGACTCGTCCTCCGATGAAGCCTTACCCTTGTGCTGTAAAATATCGGCACTGGATGGTTGGGGGCATCGGCAATGGATGGTTGAAATATCTGCATACTCGGGGCAGTTGTCGATGTGACTACTTGATGCTGTGAGAAAAGCAGATGAGTAAAGGTGCCGATACGATGGTTAGAGTTAAATTTGAGGGGTACCTCTGGAGAATCATCAAGGATGACGAGGTGTGACGATGAAGGTGCAGCAGGTGGAGATGAAGGGTGAGTTACCGATGAGGATTCAATAAATGTAGAACTTGCACCCTGAAATATGAGATCAGTATATCACGTCAATCAGCACACACAGAAGAAAATAAGACAGTTACCTGGGATGTCCGTGCTGAGGGTGCAGCCGTGTCTAATGGAGCAACCATACTTCTGGTCAAATTTGATTTGGAGGAGCTCTTCTTGGAACGACCGCGGCACATCAGAGCATCTAATGAGGGAGCTTTGTGGCCAATTATGGATATTGGGGATATTGGCTACAGCTTTATGACTTTGCCACTCTTGCTCAATGTTGGAATCGGGTCATCAACCTGTTGAAAAGGAGTTAGTTGCCGATAGACTGAAAAAGAGAATTAGGAGAAGTGTAGATGGTCAAACTTACTGCATCGGCAGGTATGGCATGATCAGGGTCGATGAGATTCCAATAGAAGTGAGGAGATGCGAAGAATAGTTGCTCTTTCCACTCTTGCCACCATAATTTGAAAGATTCAGTGACGAAGGAAGCCGGTACCCAATCGGTCAGGTCAACATTAGAGGTATCGGCATCAGGAGGAAGAGTGACTATCTTGCACCAATCCATGCTACTAGTGATAATTTCTCTCGGCTTAATCACATCGGCATAGCAGAGTTTGATGGGCAGTTGCCCGAAAACTAGTTGTCTTGCTACTGCCAATGGATTGTAGAACTCATATGTAGTATTGATGTTTTTCCCACTTCCAAACATGTTGACCGGGATGGCACGGGGGGTGATCATTGCATTGAGGATCTCAGCATCTTTATTCAAGGCATCATCGGCAAAGTTGAAGAGCAGATGGAACCTTGCTTCTTCATCAATGTAAGGGACCCAGGCCTGGAGCTCAGGAGGAATGCCGACGTAGAACCTTTGGTAGAAATTGCCAATTTGGGCTCTGCTTGCCTCTGCCCCTGGAAGCACTGCTAACGCTTCTCCAAAGGGGGGCGTGTTGCCGATTCATCTTCCCCAAGTTGGTAATCTTTAAGGAGATCTTGAGGGAACTGCTGGGCAAATAAATCAAAGTGAAGTTACTTGTGCATATGTGCATTCAGCCACATGTTGATGAACCACCAAGGACCTCCCAGATTGCCGATGGACTTATCTTGTAACAGCCTTTGTGAAACTTGGTGGAGGAGATGATAGACTGAACCGAGAAGGTATCGGCCAAGAGGAAGTTTGACGCCATTAGCTAACATCTCTGCTGCAGATAGATGCATATTGGTTGGTCCAACTGTGCTACCGCAGAAGATGAACTTTTCTAGCCACATATTCAGGAAAGCTGAATGCTCCCTTTGACTGACCGATCTAGATTTTTGATATTCCTTGATGTACCCAGTCCAGCCGCCGATGTTTCGGGTAGTCAGTTGATATTCAGGCTTCCTTTGGAACAGTGTTGTTATCGGCAGTTGATATGTCCAGGCCAGTGAGCATAAACACATCAGCAAGAGTTGGAGAGACTGGTCCATGTTTGAATATGAAGGTGTTCATGGTGTCAGACCAGAAGTAAGAGGCGGCAATCAACATTGATTCATTCCTCTCCATATCAGCAATGGACAGTCTGATGCATTGATCTAATCTACGTTCTGCCCAATAAACCTCCATCGACCTAGCAACCCTCAAGTACCAGTCTTTCCATCCTTTGGTGATCTTTGGCCAGGATTGGAAAGTATCGGTCCAAAGTTCTAAGTCAAAATTTTGAGCTCTGAAGGGGATGCGGTTGGTTTCCGCGTTGATGATATCGGTCGGATCTGGATTCCCCATTGGGCCTAGGCAAATTATTCGATCTCGGTGCGTGGGGATGATGAGCTTATTGCAAAGTTTCTAGATTAAAGATCAAGGAGGAAGATAAAGAGGAGTCCTGGGCCATGCAGAAAAGGAGAGAAAAAATATCAAAAGATGAATGAAGAAGAAAATTAACCTTGGGGACATCGAAGTTGACAGCCATGGCCACGGATGAAGCCGAGAAGAGCGAGGAATGCTAATGGAGATTGAAGACTGCCGCCGAAGAATGTCACCAGTCGAGTTCGCCGGAAGACTGCTTGCTGATGTCGCCGCCGGAGAGAGAAAATGCTAGGGTTGAATTGAGAATGAAGGATGGGCCGCGGCGGAGGAAGTGTTTTATGGGCCCATTGTTATAGGGTTTTTACTGCGGCGCGCGCAATATTCGAAGGGACGTTCAGGTGGCTCGATAATGGGTAATCATGAGGAAATTTCGGTGCATAAAGTATTTTATACTCCAAAATTGGGGGGCATGTGTTGACACCGTTTTTCGGTACGTGTCAGTAAGAATCAGAAACTGAGCTAATCGGCAAGGGATTGGTTATTATTTTATCGTCGGCATTGCTTTTGATGTTGCCGATGAATGGTTGCCAATGAAGGGTGGATTGGTCTGAGTTGTTACCGATAAGGCTAAAGAGCTGTTACCGATGAGACTGGCAGGGAGCTAGAGGATAGCTGCCGATGAAGCTGAAGAACTATTGCCGATGAGACAGGCCAGAGATTAGAAGATTGTTGCGGATACCAGAGAGTATGTCGATGGAAAGATAACTTCATCATGACGAAAATAGACAGAGGATCGGCATCATGTGAGCTTGTGATTTTCGTAGTGTAGTCTGAGTCCAGTTCCTATACGAGTTTTATTTCTTTCCTTTAGAGATAGAGTTCGTATAAGGAGTAAGTTTATTTTTCTATATTTAAGCTTTTCGTATTCGGTTAGGATTCTTCGATTAGCAGACTATAAATATGTGTCAAAGGGCATTGTAATGAGGATCCAAGCATCAATAAACAAATCTACTTTTTATCACAATTTACTTCTACTAGCACTTTACTTTTCAACAACTTCGTCAAGTATTTTCTCTTTTTCAATGAGTTCTTTCAAGATTCGACGGGCTGCATCAACTTGATCTCCGGCGACCTTGCAAGTTCCGCGTCTACCGAGCACGATTCAGGCTTTGACTTTCGGGCGTATCGCTGTCGTCTCATCTGATCTGTTCAGGAGTTATCGAATATATTCTGAGCTTTGACGTCCGGGCGTATCGCTGTCGTCTCGTTCGGTTTTTATTCAAGTTATCATCCTTGTCGATTAATAGGTCAAATCGACTGGCATGCTTCAGATATCTAATTTGGGTATTAGCCCGGTGTGTTTGCAGATAGAACTTTGCATCAACAGGGGGTGCTGCCAAAACTCTGAGTCAGACGGGAGTGGAACATGGAAGATAACCCATCTACGCATCCTCGGGCTGTCCAAAAAACATGGACAATCAGAAAGAGATACCGTCGCAGATATGCACTGATTCGCATACCAACGACCGTGTATCCCTTTTGGACGGGAGACGCCTAACTCGGCTACGCGATCTACGTACGACAATGGTAAGAAAGAGAGGTGATTTATGCCTAGGGTGGAGGTGGAGATAGGCTAGCGGGACAGTGGCGACGAAGACGATCAGGGTGGCTGAGTCCCTCCCACGGGTCCTGTAAATAAGGGCAATAGGTTAGTTATTAAAACTATAAGTTACCCACGAGTCCTGCAAATAAAACTATAAGTTATTAAAAATTTTGACAGAACCTCCCCTACACGGGAAGGTTTCGATAACCTGCAAAAAGAACGGCACGAAGGCCAATATCCACAAACAATGACACGAAGGCCGACAATCACAACGACACGTAGGCCGATGTCTACAGCGGCACGACGGCTGACAAGCAGAGAAGGGTGATATACCTAGTCACGACACGTGCGTTGACAGGGATGCCATGCAGAGAAGACGGCAGGGTGAAGGCCGACGAACCTCCTCTTTCTCCTCATCTTCCTTCTTCCTCCTCCTCCCCCCTTCTTCCTCCTTCTCTTCCCCTCCTCTTCCTCTTCCTCCTCCTCCTCCTCCTTCTTCTTCTTTTTCTCCTCCTCCTCCTCTTCCTTCTTTTCTCTTCTTCTTCCCTTCCCTTCTTCTCCCCTTCCCTTCCCTTCTTCTTCCCTTCTTCCCTTCCCTTCCCTTCTTCTTCTCTTCCAACAGGGAGGGGGGCGACGGTAGGACGGGAGGGGGGTTGTTGGCGGCGGCGGTCGGTAGGGGGTTGTTGGAGGCGGCGGTCGAGCGGGGGGAGGGTTGTTGGCGGTGGCGGTCGGTCAGGGGGGAGGCGGCGGGGGCCGACGGGCGGGGGGCGGTAGCAGTCGGTCGGGGGGGCGGCGGCGGGGGCTCAGGCGGCCGGGGCGGCGGCGGTCGGCTGTGGGGGGCGCGCGGGGTGGGTGTGGAGGAGATAGGGTTGGAGAGATGGGCCGCGAGCCCTTATTCCATGGTGCACCTTTGCCGAGTGCCACAACTGGCACTCGGCAAAGGCCATCTTTGCCAAGTGTCCAGCGCGGCACTCGGCAAAGATCCTGTTTGTCGAGTGCCAGTGATGGCACTCGGCAAAGTTTTTATTTTTTTTGAATTTTGACTTTAAACTTTTTATGTAGACCAAGTGTATTGTATTCAAGCACATGTTCGAATTTGAGACCTTTTTATAATATTTTGCTATATTCCTTGAATTAATTTTGTTTCCTTGTATTTTTCTTAAAAATATAAATTTGAACTGCAGGTGCATGAAATAATAAAACGTAGCCATTCAAAAAATGATATTCATGTTGGAGAGTGTATTTTGAGGCCGTGTCCATAAACTCACCCAAAATTTTACACGTCTTTTCCACGAAAAACGACCATCCAGGTGTGGTAGAAGTGTTTTTTAATTATACAAAATCCAAACGAAGTTCGAAAATCATGAAACTTGTCGAGGTGTCATGTTATCGCATGTCGAGGCTATGATAAAAATTTGAGAATGTTCGGAGCAACTTGCGACGTCGGATGTCTAAAACCCAGACATCTCCACATGTGATCACATGGTGATCACATGTGGAGATGCTGGGTTTTAGGCACGTGACGTCACAATTTGCTCGAAACTTACTCAATTTTTTACCACAGCCTCCACATGCGATGACAACACACCTCGACAAGTTTTGTCATTTTCGGACTTCGTTTGGATTTTATATAATTTAAAAACACTTTTCCTGTACGTAACACGTCATGTTACGACACCAACATGGTCGTAACTTCATGCAAGGTCCTAGATACAACCTCAACATACTCCGAATATTATGAATACCATATTTTAAATGACCAAATTCCATTATTTTATGTACCTGCAGTTCAAATTTGGAGTTGTCGAAAAAATTCAAAGAAACAAAAATAATTGAAGAAATATAGCACAAAAAGTCAAAATTGTTCCAACTTTTGAAGTTGTGATGTATTTACTGTATTAAGCCCCCACAAAAAAACTGGAAAGAAAAACACAAAAAAATGCTTTGCCGAGGGCCAGCGTCGGCACTCGGCAAAGAGGCCTTTGCCGAGTGGTGGCTGACGTGGCACTCGGCAAAGGATTTTATTAAAAAAATAAAAAACCACCTTTGCCGAGTGCTGGCCGATGTGGCACTCGGCAAAGGATTTTATTAAAAAAATAAAAAACCAGCTTTGCCGAGTGCTGGCCCGCTCGGCACTCGGCAAAGTTAGCTCCTTTGCCGAGTGCCTAACGGCAGGGCAATCGGGCACTCGGCGAAGAGGACGGCCACGGATGCCGTTTGTCCAGGCATCACTTTGCCGAGTGTTCCTCTTTGCCGACTGTCGTGCTCTCGGCGAAGAGCCAATTTGTCGAGTGCTACTCTTTGCCGAGCTCTAGACACTCGGCAAAGAAATCTTTGCCGAGTGCTTTGTCTGACACTCGACAAAGAGCATCTTTGCCGAGTGCCTGTGGTTTGGCACTCGGCAAAATTTGCGGCGCTCGGCAAAGCCCCTGTTTTCCATAGTGACGCAAGCCCGACAAAGTACGTACCATAATAACGGGTAAAGAACAAAGGAGAATTGAAAGGCGATTTTGTTCCCTGCTGCTAGCTGATCAGTGACATGCATGCAACAACAAACGCTTCTACAGGAGCAGGAGCCAGTAATATATACATGTGTGTGCGCGTTTTGTACCCTCACTATTGCTATATGGAACGATTTGTTATTCTATGGTCTATATATCTAAACGTTAAAAGGCATGACAAGTACATTTATATATACATGAGAATATGTACGATTGATCAGAGCCAAGTCTGTACGCGCGGCGAGAATTATTCCTTTTTCAAACTCTCAACACACATATAGTTCCTTTTGCCTTTCCATTTTCAGTGGCTCAAATTACCATAAACTTTCTCCTAATAACAACTATTGATGTGTTCCCTTTATATGAGTACGTAGTTGTTTTTTAATGTCCAATTGAGAAACTGCATATATATGGAAGTTTGTAATGCTAGAAGGTACATTAAAATAATTCACCAAATCAAAAGTATAAAAGAAGAATCAAATACGATTTCTTCATACTGATCCCACCATTCCAAAATGCAAGTTCTATTAGTGCTTTCAACTTTCTTTAAGTTGGACCAATTCTATAGGCAATTGACAAATCCTAGCAATAAGTCATACGAGTAGTAAGATATCCTACGCGAAGTCTTAGACACAAAGAGAACCCCATAAAAGAAGATGGAAGCAAGAGCCGATCAAAACAAACAAAGATGTGCCCGTATTTGCACTACCGGTAGTACTGGTGTTACTACCGGTAGTACCGGTGAGGTACCGGACCGATCTTCAGACCCAGAACGCGATCGGAACGCACCAACCGGTAGTACCGGCGTTACTACCGGTAGTACCGGTGAGGTACCGGTAGTACCGGTGGTTCAAACTGGTAGTACCGAATAGAATCGCGCGGCGAATTTACACTACCGGTAATAACACCGGTAGTATCAGAACAAAGAAAATTTGATTTCTCGGTCAAATCAACTTCGATTGTCATGAAATTTTAACCGTAGGTTCACAAGGCAATAGGGAAGCTACCTCTAAAAGGTCATGGCCCAATTTGACATGAATCAAGAGAAATCAAGAAAGGGGTGACAAATCCATCCACGAGTAGCGTAGCCCGTACGCGTCTCCCGCCGTGTACACTTGCGCTCGTCGATGTCCCAAATGTCAGCCACCGCGGCTAGCCACCCGGACGTCTGGTCCCTCGGTCCAAGCCTCGTGTCCGCCCTTCACCGCAACTGGTCCGTCAGCACGGCACACCCTACTTGACCTTCTCCCGACCGCTGCCACCGTCTCCGGACTCCACACCTGCACATCACGAAGCCAAGAGACACCGATTTGACACATAACCCTATGCCAGGGGATCAGTAGAACCACCAAACCGATCACACACCAAAGTGTTGGCATGTTGACAATCGCTCATCACAACCACAAGGGTGCTCCACAATGGTTATGTAAAAACCATATGTTCGCAATCTCCTCCTTGATGAGTGCACTGTCAACACCAACACAAAGCTAGAGAAAACCCACTCAAGTGACCAAAAGCCAAAGAAAAGCTCAAAATGGGTCACTTGCAATGAGCAAAGCAAAACCAACAACTTGGTCCCCAAAGACATGGGCAACGGCTCGACACAACCAAGAAAAACAAGCTCAAAGCACCTGAAAGCAGCTAGACCCTCAAGACAGAGGCAAACAGCTCGACACGAATGGCTTGACAAGTCTAGCAAAAAAAATGTGCAACTCCCCCTTAACAAGTGCATCAGCCTTACAAATGCATATGAATGAACACTGGATTTGTG
>CM041628.1:92104526-92178826 GCA_023333625.1 Bothriochloa decipiens
GATCGGAGTTTTACAGCGGATTACAAGGTTTTTTAGACATGTGTATGTGAGAGGATCAAAATTGTCTGCCAAAAATTATGTTATTTTTATCATGTTTTGCAACCATGCCGAGTTTATCCCTATGTGCAAGTAGAAAGCTGTCTCATCACGAATGGTTGAGGACTAGCACTACAATGCCCAAGTTTATCTCACTCAGAAGAATGAGAAGCAATCTCGTGACATTGACATGGGACAGTAAAGATCCAACTCAAAGCATATTCATCATAACTTAGCTTAGACATCAAGTTTTAGCATAAAGATATCAAGGATCCAGGCTAAGTGTATGATTCAAGAAACATGAGACATAGCAACTAAAGCATACATATGAAAGCACATGGATTTTAACATATCCTACACATGCTAGTTGCCATCTCAAGGGTGAACAGTTTTCCAAGTTTCATCAAGTATTAAGCATGTTCACATTTTCAAAAATAGGCTTAGCTCATAACATGTATCAAGATGATCAAAAAGAGCCTAAGCTGCTATATAGACATCATGTATCCATAGACCATATCAACAAGAGCATAATTTTAATCAACAAGCTATACAAGTGAAGCTAAGCACATGATATATGATACATGATGTATGCAATGCAATATGATACAAAAGCAAAAGAAGAAAGAAAGAAGGACTACTATACAATAACCAAAGCAACCCACAACTAAAATAGGTAGCAACCACCAAACTTCCCTTCGAAAGAGGCCAAACTCCCCCTTAAATAAAGACGCCTAGCAAAAGAAAGCTAGAAAACAAAAAGCACAAAAACCACAAGAAAAAGATCCAATTCTAAGAGAAGGAAAACTCAAAAGAGCCAAGAACAACCTAACGACACAACAAACCCAAAAGCAACCAAAAGCTCAACTCATGCTACAAAGCACAATGATATCAAATAAGAAGTAAAAGCATGTAACATGAAACTAATTAAAAAGCTAAAAGCTTGGGCTACCAAAATATGTCAAAAGGATACATGTAACTATGCAAAAACTAACTAAAAAGATACCTAATGAACACAATATCAACTACACAATTTGAGCACAAGATAAAGTATGGCAAAATGTTCATGAGTATCACACACTAACATGAAAAGTGACTAATCCACCAAGATATGCACAAGGCTAGCATGGCATATGATACACAAGATAAAATATGCTAAACTAGATATAAAAGCATGATATAAGTAAGAACTATACAAGTGAGCACGTGAACAACTACCTCATACTACTAGTATCGATGCATGAATGTACAAGGTATGAGTGTATATGATAGCTCACAAAGTGTGTGTAGGCGCCACAACAAAACACATGCCTCTCGGAGTCCATCATCGTGGGTGTAGAGAACCATCAACTCTTGACCACACCAAAAGATCAAGTTCCATCAAATGCATGTTCTCCACACACGTCCTCCGACCTGCTCAATAGAATGACATAGGACGGGCAAAGGACTCAACACTAGGGTTAGTAAAATGTGAAGCATACCAGTGTTGGGACATTTGTTCAGAAAAGTGGTTAGCTGAAAAACCACTCATCCTAGGCCAACAAACAAAGTGATCACTATGAAAGGGAAAACATGGTCCGCTAGAAGTGTAGGACTGATAGCCACTGCCACGAGACCTTGAGTCGTATTGAGGATGACTTGTGTAACACCATGGTGTTAAGCATGCATTATCTTGCATATCATGAGCATAATCATCTCTTTGCATAGTCATTGTTTACATGAAATGATAAAATGAGAAATGTGCTTGCTTTGATTTGAACTAGAGCTATATGATAGGTTGCTTGTTTGGGGTTGAGTGTTAAATGAAGTTTGTAGAGAAAATTATTTGGAGCAAAACTTATTTTTGGGTCATTTCATAAAAAGGCTTGGAAGTGGGTCAAAAATGTCAAAACAGTTTAAAAAATGTTTTTCTTTTAATTTTAAATGAATTTTAAATCCCCAATTTTTGAATTTCAAATTCTAGGCAGAATTAGGCTTTGATGTTTAAAAGTGAAATGTTCTACTCATTGAGAGAAACATTTTATCTTTTACAAGTTTCTTCAAATTCGGATTATTTTAGAAAATATAGAGTAAATCAAGTTCTGCACCAATCTTGGCGTAGTGGGACCCACCTGCCAGTCTCTTCTTCTTCCCTCTCTTCTTCATCCTCGCGACGGTGTCACGACCGACGCTGGCCACGCGGCGACCGTACGCCGGGGCGCTGCCGTTGTCTGCTGTTTGGCCCCCGCACGCACGCGCCGCACACGCCCGCGCTCGCCCGACCCCACCGCCGCCCACGCGCCCCTCCGCTCGGCCCCGCTCCGCTCGCATGCGTGCCATGCACGCGTCGATGCCCGATGCCACGGTCCGCCTATTCGAGCTCGAGCACCGGCTGCAAGGCGACCAGACCGTGTCACTCTCTCCCTCACTCTCTTCCCCATCTCCAGACGCTCCCTCTCGCCCCATTTCCCTTCGCCAGAACTCGAGCACGCTCAGAGCCCGCCATTGCCGCCACCCCGAAGCTCGCATCGCCACTGTGCCTCATAGCCCTGTCACATTCTTCCCAGAGCTCGCCAACAGCTCCGCCTTGACGTGAGACGCGTCTTGCGCACGCTCACTGCCCCCGAGAACCCAGGTAGAGATCGAATCAACCGTTTCCTTCTCCGTCGGCCATGGCCGCCTCGACCGCCACGCGGTCCGCCATGACCAGCAACCCCTTTCTCCCTCCTTTAGCTCGCGCATCGTGACCGCCCGCATGAGCAAAACCGATTGAAGTAGCTAATGGGATCGATTAGGGTTAGGGTTCGTCGGATTTTGGGTCGACCGCCGTCGCGGGTCGCGCCGCCGCTCGTCGGCCGCTCGCACGGAGCTCACTCCGGTGGACCTTTGCCTTCATGTGCTAGTGCAATCGAGTCGCCCCGACTTCAATTAGGTCGCAGGATGGTTCTTGGGCCTTGATTTGGCCGGAGTTGGCCGGCAGCCGCCGAACCGCCGACATGCACGCCGCCGCTTGCCGGCATGTATCACCATCGTCGTTCCGGCCAGCATCTCTTCATGTTTTTTGGTTAATCCGAGTCGCCTTGGCCTGCTGTACCCGGTAGGCTAGTCCTTGCGACCTGCCGTGGCCCGTGGTGGC
This sequence comes from Bothriochloa decipiens, assembly GCA_023333625.1. Classification (NCBI taxonomy): domain Eukaryota; kingdom Viridiplantae; phylum Streptophyta; class Magnoliopsida; order Poales; family Poaceae; genus Bothriochloa; species Bothriochloa decipiens. The sequence continues at coordinate 92,107,675 of CM041628.1, forward strand.
CGGCGCACCGCCGACCCTCGCCGCCGTCCGCCGTCGCGCATGGCCATCGGTCAAAATTGCGCTAATAGCTATTATTTGGTACACCGTTGGGTTCGCAACGTTGAGTTGAGTCGTATGGTGACCATAGTTTGGCCGGAGACCTCGCCACCAGTGAGATTGCCGACCGCCGGCGACCTTTCCCCTCGGCGTGGATCACGGGCAGAATATGTTAATCTTTCTCGGACTTAAGTACAAAGTGGCCGGACTCAGAGAGTTTTAAAATAGGGCTCGGTTGATTTTAGAAAAGTCCAGGGTTCCCGGTGCAAAACGGTTTTTCTTTTTCGTTTTAAAGAATCTATTTCCAGATTTTTGTAAAAGCTTTGAAAAATCATATCTTCCTCATTTTTAGTCCAAATGAGTTGGTTCAACTTGCAGTATTTTTCTTATGAGAAGATCTATGCATAAAAAATATGAAATATGAAATTTGTGATACTTTTCTGTATAGATTTATTTATCCCTATTAATTGCTTTTATCTTGGAAAATGCATAAGTAATTCTCTGTTGCTCAGAAAAATGCGAAACCAAGTTTGTCAGTCTTCTTATGTTATGCTCTATCCGTGAAAAATGTTGTACGGCTATGTCATGTGTAAATATTGTTCTATCTATTTATGGTGCCTATTTCAAGTAGATAGTAAATAATTCATAATAAATAATATATAAGTGATTTGTGCATGAAACTTTTTAGAGGATGTTTTTATGTCAATATAAAGCTAAGAGTAGTCTGAGATCTATTGTTTGACATTTCTCTATGTACAAAGTATTTGATGCCCTTTAAATTATGTTGCCTTGTTATTTTTGTGTAGGATAAAGTACTTACTGTTTTGACCTAAAATTTTTATGGTACTCTACATTAGACATACTTAAGCTCCTGTAATTTTTACAAAATTTTCTAAATAGTCTAAAGTCATGTTACAGTTCTACCCTGATTTCTTTTAATAATTAATAATGCTTTAAGTTATTATTTCATGCGTATAATAATGCTTTTTCTGAGGTTTGTGATGGGTGAAATCTGTTATTGGTTGTGGTTCAGTAGAGGGTAGTGTGTAAAACAGTGGTCGTATATAATTGCTTTTAAATGTATAAGTAAATTGTAATACGATGCGTGTTTACGATTTTATTATAGAAGAGAATGCAGATGACATGTGCTTATCTTACATATTTTAAAATTATGTCATTTATGTTCAACTGAGCATTCATTCACCATTAGCATGTACCTTTGTATTACTATGTATTCATGGTATTCATATACACTATGCATCATACAGGATCGTTAGAGCTCGAAACGGTAGTTCCCGGAGTACAAGGAGAGGAAGGCCAGCAGGAAGCCTTGGTGCAGGGGATAGTAGCAGAAGAGGATCCCGAGGTTGATCTTCCCGAGTGTCCCGACCATCAGCCAAGCTTTTTCCTGAAAGGCAAGCCCCGGAGCATTCTCCCTGTGGTTTGCAAAATATCTAACTTGAGTCCTTTACTTGTTTGATGCATTAAGTTATAGGCGTTGTTTTATACCGTTGCTGCATTACTTATATTCCTTGCCACTGTTATACTTCAACCCTATTAGGTTCAGGTGCGATTATCTGCTTAGTCCTACTTTAACTAGATCGGTAGAAGTCGGGTGATTTCCTGTCATCCGCGAGTTATAGGTGGTTACTCGGAATGGTTGAATACATTGTTATCTTGGATAACCATGTGGAGATAATAAATCGAGACCGGGCGGGATTGGTGTTGGGACTGAAGTGGAGGTTCGGTGGGGTTATCCCGTCTGTGTCGAACTAGGACCCCGTCCGTTGTACGTCCTCAAGTCATATTGAAATTATGCCTCATATTTAGCTGGAAGGATAAGTCGTTCCGATCGTGAAGCCTGAGTTTGATTTGGACCGGGAGTCGACCTACCGTACGCATCGTATTGGAGAAGATGGGAGACCACGGGTTACATGGAGAGTAAGTTCGAGGTCAGGGTCGCCCTGAATAAGGCAGTCGGGCGGTTCCTGGATACGATGGTACCTGTTGATCCCGTGACTTATCCGAATTGAATCTTCGGTGATCTGTAACTCACTTTAGCGGGTGAGTGTGGTTTGTGTGAGGAATACCCGCCAGCTGGTTAGTAATCGATTATAATCGCCATCGTTCCTGGACAGTAAACACTTGACTTGAGCAGCGGCATCGTAGTAAGAACTTGAATAAAGAGATGAGATGGTTGAGCCGTGATGTTGAAAGGCACTCAACCGGAATTGGTTACTATTCTTGTTGAATAATTATTACCATGCTTGTTTAGTACAGGTGCTAATTTAGTATGGTAAGGTTAATCAAATTAAAATACAACGCTAGAAGGTTATGATCAATTATTTCCTTAATGCAAGCTTTTCTGCAACTGATGAGTCAGCTATCCTACTTATATAGCCTTGCATACTCCTTGGAGTCAATTTATTTTTAGTTTATGACGGGTAAGTCTAGCTGAGTATATTCTCGTGCTCAGGGTTTTATTTTCCCATGTTGTTGCAGATGGTGAGATGTTTTATGGCTATTGCCAGCACTGCTTCTATCCCGCGTTGGGTGATGACTAGACCTTGGGCATGGTCACTCTACTCTACCTTATGCTTTTGCTGGATATTGACTGAGGACCTGGCACTGTATTTGAACTAAGTGTATGTGTGGATTTGAACTAAATCGCTTCCGCTTTATTTCAAATTTGAACTTGGGTTGTAATAACTTATTTCGAACTCTGATGTGTTAAACTATGGCGAACTATGTATGTTGTGAATGGTGACGGCTAAACTTATTACGATCTTGGTTATTCCGAAAAGTTTGAAATCCTTCGAGATTTTGGTATGACTACCGGGTTTATTAGGTCTCAATCATGTAAGTTTGCTATCTAATGATGAATTACGTGCTTGTGCTCTAATAAATTGGTCGGTTCTGTTACAACTTGGACCTCGCCGGGCACGACCACCTTATGGTCTCACAAACTGGGGCTTAGCACCTTGAGGTCTTCCAACTCTAGGCCTAGCATTGCTTCTCTGAGCAGGTGAAGCATGCATGCCATGAAATGGGCAATGCATGTTCTGGTGTGAAAGCTCAAACTTATGCCTCTCATATTTCTTCCTCCTAAAGCAAAACTCAAACAAGTGACCATCCCTCTTGCAATACTCACAGTGGTACACCTCTCTCTTGGGTTGTGGGTGACTCACTCTGTTGTGGGCTTGGTTCACTCTTGGAGGTGGTTTGGCCTTAGGAAGGGGCTTATCAGAGATGTTTGGCAGAGTGTCAAGTGGGTTCCTAAGGTGGTTAGGTTTTAGAATCTACACTTGTTTTTGAGGTGGAGCTTTGGGATTCTCATCAATCACTCCATCCTTCACAATGGGCTTGGTAGGCTCAAAGGGCTTAGGTGGGTTGATCTTGATGAGCTTGGGAGGATTGGTGGGTTTCTCACTCACACTCAACCCACTGTGTTCACCAACCTTGCCAAAGACATTGTTACTCTTTCCACCTGAAGTAAAGCCTAAACCCGTTGTGTCAGTACCCCACTTGTACTGACTCATCATCATGCCCAACTGCGGCTCACTGTAAGAAAGCCAACTCAACATGTGCTGAAGGAATGTGTTTTCCTGTTCGATCTTTTTCTTGTCATGCCTACAGTTAGCAAGCTCTAGCTCCAAAGCCTCATAACAAGCACACTTAGCTCTAGCACCACCACTTGTACTAGACTGCTCAAGCAAAGCGATAACAGCAACCTTCTCAAACAGCTCATTGCGCAACTCAACACAAGACTTGCAAGCCCCCAAAATGACTGGCTTGGATCTAACCTCATCAAACTCATCGAGCAAAGTAGAGTACTTGGACTGCAAAGAAACGAGACTAGACATGTAAACAGCGCATTCATCGCATTCAGTCTCATCGGACACAACAACCCTATCCTTCTTAGCATGCTCAAGCTCATCTAGCACTGCAAGATACTTAGCCTTAAAACCATTGCATTCTTGAGCAGCACAAATAAGCAAAGCATCTTGCTTGAGCATGGTGTCAGTCACAGGATTAAGCTCAGCGAGAAGGGATTCGACTGTATATTCTACCTCAGGGTTGGTGTCGACCTCTTCTTTATCGCCGGTGGTGGTTTGGTTGTCGAACGCCATGGTGCAGTAAACTCCTCGGCGCTCGTTGGCGTAGAATCTCAAGCCATTGAACTTGTTCTCCACCTTCTTCTCAGCCTCATCATCATTTGGTGGAGAATCACTATCGGAGTCGACGTCGCTGAAATTCACGGCCATAGCACGCTGCTTCGCTTGCAAGGCCTTGAAGTACTTCTTGTTCATGCGCTTGGGGTCGAAATCCTTCTTGGACTTGTACTTGCGGGAGGATGACTCATTCTTGTCCTTGTGCTTGGTGTAGTCATTCTTGCCGAAGTAGCTCTTGTTGGGGCAGCTGGTGACGTAGTGGTCAAGCTTTCCACACTCAAAGCAACCTTGCTTGTTGCCACCACGTCTACGGTTCAAGTGGTTGTTGTGAAACCGTGAAAACTTGTTGATGACGAGCGCCAACTCATCATCCCCAAGAGCTTCCATCTGCTCCTCTGTTGCAGACACAAGAGAAGACAAGACAAGCGAAAGCTGTGATGGGTTAGCCAAAGAAGAACTTGAACTTGAGTTATCTGACACCAAAGCCATGGTAGGAGCAGACAGATTCTTGATCCTCGCCTGCGTCTGGAGGTCGATCTCGGTGGACTTGAGCTTGCTGAATAGCTCATCCACGGTGAGAGTCTCGTAGTTGGCTGATTCGATGATCGCCTGCACCTTGACCTCCCAAACCCTCCGATCTAGAGCATATAGAAGCTTGAGTGCTCTTTGATGATCATCATAGGGTATAGCTACATTGTTAGTTCGCATGTTGTTCACAATGGTGGTAAAACGAGAAAACATCGAGTCAATAGTTTCTCCATCCACTTGAGTGAAGTTCTCATACTCTCGCTTGTATGTCTCGTAGAGTCTGGTTTTGACATGGGCTATACCCTCATGGAATCTTTGAAGCCTCCTCCAGATCTCTCGAGTGGTCACACAATCGGAGACACGATCAAACTCAGGAATCGACAAAGTAGCATAAAGCTCAGTAAGGGCAATATTGTTCGCATTGTGTTGGTCGATCTGCTCTTGATTTATACGGGTAGCAAGTACCACGTAATCAACATTCTCAATGATCTCCTAAACACGTGAATCAATCCCCTGAAGATGAGCCTGCATACGAATCTTCCAATATGAGTAGTTCTCCCCATTGAATTGGGGTGGCTTGCCCGGTCGGTGATTCAAAGCCATGTCGCCTTCTGCGGATCATGGACCGATTAAGGTGGAAGTGATCCTTAATTGGCTCTAATACCAATTGAAGAACCGGATATGACGACCAGAGGGGGGTGAATTGGAGCCTCAAATTTTTTTCAAAACTTTAGGTCCTCGGCTCGGCAAACAACCCTAAGAGCTAAACCTCACAAGATACGAGTGATACACGTGCTAACGGGTAGTAAGATATCCCACACGAAGTCTTAGGCATAAAGAGAACCCCACAAAAGAAGATGGAAGCAAGAGCCGATCAAAACAAGCAAAGACGTGCCCGTATTTGCACTACCGGTAGTACTAGTGTTACTATCGGTAGTACCGGTGAGGTACCGGACCAATCTTCAGACCTAGAACGCGATCGGAACGCACCAACCGTTAATACCGGCGTTACTACCGGTGAGGTACCGGTAGTACCGGTGGTTCAAACTGGTAGTACCAAATAGAATCGCGCGGCAAATTTGCACCACCGGTAGTAACACCGGTAGTAGCACCGGTAGTACCGGACAGAAATGCGCGAAAATTGCCCGGAACAAAGAAAATTTGATTTCTCGGCCAAATCAACTCCGTTTGCTACGAAATTTTAACTGTAGGTTCACAAGGAAATAGGGAAGCTACCTCTAAAAGGTCATGGCCCAATTTGAGATGAATTAAGAGAAATCAAGAAAGGGGTGAGAAAACCGCTAAGAACTCGCCATGAACACAAAATCACACCGATCTACTTACTCGTGAGGAATTAGCTCAAACCCTTCAGTGGGATTGATCCTCTCATATCATAGCTTGAATCAACGTAAGAAAAACGGACTCAAATGGTGTAAAATCGAAAAAATTCGACCACGAAATTAGAGGGGGGAGAGGAACTCGGGATGAATAACTCAAGAACAACAAGAACACAAATTCATCATAAAATTCATATGAAGGTAAAAGCCTAGAGGGCACGAGCACACTAGGGATGCTCTTCCCATGAACAAATCACTACAAATGTTTTGTAGTGGACCTCACACACTCTGAAAGACTAGAGACTGTGAAACCCTAACACTGGAATGGGAGAGGTGAGACTGAGTGGAGGTAGTCCCTCTTATTTATAGTCTTATTACACAATTCCACTTCTACCCCTAGACATTCTAAGAGAGAACCACCTAGCCAGGGGCATTATGGTCCAACTCGAGTTTTCCTGATCCGACAGCCACCGCGCCTCCTCACCGGTAGCCTCGCTCCGAAGCGATCTCCCCGATGCCACCACGTGCCGTCCGTCCGCATCGGGACCTCCGCCCGAGTTTTGAGGCCCAAACCCGGAAAACCCGCCGTCGATGGTTTTGAGGAAAAACCACCAAACCTCCCGCGAGTATCTTACCGCGTACGCATCCCCCGCTGATGGTTTTGAGGGTAAACCACCAAACCGTCCGCGAGTAGCGTAGCCCGTACGCGTCCCCCGCCGTGTACACTTGCGCTCGTCGATGTCCAAAATGTCAGCCACCGCGGCTGGCCACCTGGCCGTCTGGTACCTTGGTCCAAGCCTCGCGTCCGCCCTTCACCGCAAGCGGTCTGTCAGCACGGCACGCCCTACTTGACCTTCTCCCGACCGCTGCCACCGCCTCCGGACTCCACACCTGCACATCACGAAGCCAAGAGACACCGTTTCGACATATAACCCTGTGCCAGGGGATCAGTAGAACCACCTAACCGACCACACACCAAAGTGTTGGCATGTTGACAATCGCTCATCACAACCACAAGGGTGCTCCACAATGGTTATGTAAAAACCATGTGTTCGCAGATTCCCGGCCAACACCCGCCACGCTGCCATGGCAGCTCCGCCTAATTGTGGCGAAGAAAACGGCCGCCTAACATGTGGCGAGAAAATAAACTACGAAACTTGTGGCGGCCACAAGTTAGGAAACTAACCAAACGATACATGCAGCACCTGTGGCACAGCCTTAGGTTCGGCGCGGCGAACCGTGGCCGAGAATCAAACACCCTCTTAGTTAAACTAATTTAATATACCGTAGATGTTGGTGTAATTTTTTTTATAAACCTTGGTCAAATTAGAAATGCAAATCTGTGGTAACATTATAGCAACTTACATTTTGGAGTTACGAGTGTAGTTTATGTGACTTGATGTTGATATTTCCTCATGATGATGCCTCCAAACTAAAATGTCCATGTTAAACTTTAAATTCTGGTGAAACTCCGCTTGAATCCATATGTGTGTCATGCAATCCAAAAACATGCAAGAATGATTCGTGTGGTCACGGTTGGCGTAAAATTGCTACTGATCAACCCTGTCATGTATATTTTGTACACTACATAGCAGATTAATAAGTTGACTTATTACTTGCCATGCATAACTATCAAACTTCACTGAGATGTGAGCATGGAATTCTTGGTGGGCATTTTGAAGACCCGAGCAAATGGATGTTTTGACAGATTCCCTGAAGATCTCAAGGCCTACTTATTAATGTCTAGGCAGACTGTAAATGACTCCATAGATGGTTAAGGAGACACATAAATTTATTATGACTTGTTATACGTAAGTATTTTCTGGATTATATGCATGGTCATATACAATTGTGTGAAAGTAGAAGTATGGAAAAAAATATTGGCGTTTGATTGTTTTCATGTGACTATCATTAAAATGAAGTCGTGGCGTTAACACAAGCACTATAGTAAAATTAGTGACTCAGTATCTTTTATTAATGATATACAAATAGCTCTCTGTATGTTGCTTCTGATTTTTTTGAAGCATGCTTCTGATTTTTTTTCTTTTGCAAGAAAAAGAAAGACGCATTGATCTTTTCGGAAAACTCGTGTGCTCTTAGCTCAGACCTCCTTTTTGGGGGCCCAACCTGCTAAATATTGGCCCATGTAGAAAGGCGCGCACTGCGTGGTCCGAATATCTGGCCCAGACATGAACGGTAATCCTCCTCTCAAGTCTCGACGCGGCACGGCCTCAGAGCACGGCGCGCCGGCGCTCAACGACGCCATGACGCCGCCCTCCATCTTCCACCACCATCACCGCGTCCTCCTCCTCCTGCCCTCCGCTTCCCCGACCCAAATTCTCCCAATTCTAAACCCATTCGTCACCTCATCCCGTCGCCTCAATCATCAACTCCCCAAACCAGTAGTCCTATCCCTACCCCCGCGTCCAGTCTCCTCCTCCGCCTTCGCGGTCGCCGCCGTGGGCGACGAAGAGGATGTCGTCGTCGGGGATTGCCTCGTGTTCGACGACGACGCTTTCGAGGAACCGGACCTGGACCTCCCCTCCTCCTCGCCGCCGCCGGCTAGCGCCTACCGTCATGGCCGGAGACCGGAGGCCGGCGAGGGCGAGAGCCTGGTTCCGGAGAGATGGAGGGATGCAGAGGAGGAGATCAACCTGACGAAGAAGGAGAAGCGCCGCATCTCGCACGGGCTGCGATTCGGGAGCCGCCTCGAGCGGCGGGCGCCCCCGGCCGTTGCCGCCCCTGATGAATTCCGCGCGTACCGCAAGGGGATGCTGAGCGCGGAGCGTGAACATGTTGCTCATGTATACCGGGGGCCGCTGGAGAGGCCTCTTCCGCCGGAGGTGGAGGAACCTCCACCGCCTGAGCCTGGGACTCGTGTGACTCCGAGGAACCCGAGGATGGGGATGGATGTTGGCAGCCTTGAGGACATTGATGAGTTTTTTAGAAGTCGGGAATATGTTCAGGGTGAGATGGAGGACAGCAAGAGCTCCAAGGGTGAGTTCTGACTTCTGGACTTGTTTTATGCATGCTGAAGAAATTCTTCAGTGACTGCAATACGGACTTTGATTACTCATATGGTCTGGAAATGGACGTTTGGTTGTGTAGATGTGTGTTTCGGAGATTTTCTCCACATGAACAGTGAGACTGTGTGAGTCAAGGGTAGCCATTACAGCACTTTTGTGTTTAGATTTACAGCAAACTGTAGTAGTTTAAACCTATATAATTCAAACCCGAAAGTCAAAAGTCATTATATATACCAATGACACTGCAATAGATAGGATCATGACAGTTCATGAACTTATGTCAAAGGCAATAATGATGTTATGAGCATCTGTAAAAGTTGGTCCTCAGATTGGTCATGCTTTATGTTCAAGAATGCCGGTCTTTTTGTATCTATAGTTAACGGTGACTACATATAAGTTCTAGCGGACGTTTTGGAACCAGGCGTTTAATAGGTCAGGCAAGTACCCTGGTACGGTGCGTTTGCAAAACTGTTAGCAAGGTTACCAGACGTTTTCTGTATGCCAGTAATGGTAGTTTGGGTTTTACGTCAGTTCTGGTATGCGCTAGGTTATGTCCTCTGGATGCTGTCTTGTAATCCTCTAAACTCCTATGTATTTCCGTTTTGCAATATAAATGTAAATGGGTTGCCCGTTTGGAAAAAAAAATCTGTCAAAGCCAGTTGGGGTGATATTATAAAACATGGAATTGCCACGTTTTATTATATCATCCCAATTGACTTTGACCAAATCACAGCAATTGATGCCCAAACACATTACCAATAACAGAGTATACATTCTATTGCCTTGATAGATTTGGTAGTCATGTTAGTTTCTCTTGCTACATAAGGATGACTCATTGTTAGACAATGTTGCCTTGGTAATGCATTGACTGATGTTGAGCCAGTTCGATGAAGTAGTAATTTAGTTTAAAGTGACTTTGTTCTTCATTTTGCATCATTCTTTTATTTAATTTTTATATGAATAATGTCGTTTTTTAATTTAAACTAAAGGTCGTCAGAAGTTGTTCTCAAATGAGGAGAAGGTTCTTCTGAACAAGCGAGTGCCTGATCTCGAAGCTGCTACTTCTGTAAGCAATCTGTGTTCATAGAAATTCAGTTGTTGTTGGGGTATTGATAATGTGAAGTAGCAGCTACTTTCTGAATCATGAGAACTATAGAGATTTTGATACTCAAACCTTCTAAGATATGTGGAAATTCTGCCTCTTCAACTGTCTATGATGATATTTGTTATTTCAAGTTTAGTTTCCTGTGTAATGCAACCTTGTATCTATTCCATGCAGAGTAAATGGCTTCCACTTCACACCCTTGCTGCATCTGGGGATTTCTATCTATTGGATAGTCTTTTAAAACATAATGTGGACATAAATGCACTCGATAAGGTAGCATCACTGCCTGACTGTAAAATAGTTATATGGCTTCTTTATCTTTTAGATCATTATTATTGATTGGACCTTTTGCTGGTTTTCTTAGGATGGCTTGCCAGCAATTCACAAAGCAATTCTTTCGAAGAAGGCTGCTATTATTAACTATCTTTTAAGGAACTCAGCAAATCCATTCATCCAGGATAGAGTGAGTGCAAACTTTGTTTAGGATGCTTGTAAAAAGTTTGTAGTTTGTACAGAGCCTAACACAAGCAATGTTCCCTGGTGTCTCCTAAACAATTTATACGGAGCCTATTGCATTTGCCTCATTTAATAATCATTATTGTGATGAAGTGTCATGTTCCTAAATTCCCTCTAGTTTGATGCACTATTATATGTGAGGTTTATTTTTCATGTGTTTAATTTTTCTTATGACTTGTGGTGATACAGGATGGTGCAACTCTAATGCATTATGCTGTCCAAACAGCATGTACTCAGACCATAAAGACACTTTTACTGTACAATGTTGACATCAACCGTCCAGATGATGTATGCTTAAGTGCTGGTCGTTCCTTGCTTTATTGTCTCTTCCTGTTGGCTGGACTTGACACGTAGCTTGATCACATTGCAGTATGGATGGACACCTTTGCATCTTGCTGTACAAACACAGAGGACTGACATTGTGAAGCTACTTTTAATAAAGGGCGCCGATAGAACTCTTAAAACCCAAGTAAGTAAAGTGAATATTCTAAAAGTTCTCAAATGATTCAGTAAGAACACATTTGTGGATTATTTGATAAGAACACATCTATGGATTGACTTAATGGTTTGCTTTGAAATATTCCTTTAATAATCGCATGATATCATGTTGTCACTAATTCTTCTAAATTCTCATTGTGTTTTTCCATAGCATTCTGGATGCAATTATGGCAGTGTATATATGTTATCTCCTGTATTCTTCTGAAAACAAATGCTCTGTTGCTAAACGTTGAATAATTTGTCGGTGAACTTCTTTCAGGATGGATTGACACCGTTGGAGTTGTGCCTCCGATTGGGTCATGATGTGCGGACATATGAGCTTATTAAACTACTAAAAAGTTTCCGCAGGCAAAAGCAGCATGATTTAGTTTAGCAACTGGAGGGTGTGACCCTCTTGGAGTCGGTTCATGACAGCTTGGCCTGCTGGGAGGCCAGTTTTCAATGTATCATTCATGGAATTACTCAAGTCCGAGATAGGTACATGTCAATTTCAAATGTTTTTGTATCATTTATGATTTATGATATATGATATTTCATTGGCCTGAACCCTGAAGTGACTGAGTCAATTGGTTGCAGGAAATAGTTTACTCTGGAACTGGAAGCAAATGATCAAACCTGGTTACAGTTGAGCCATGGCAATGGGGTGACTAAACCTTTCCCTAGGTTGCTGTTCTACAATAATTAGAGGTGAGATATGTTATTAGATTAAAATGGCTCTCTCATATCTTTTTGGCCCATTGAATCCGTGTTTGGGATAGCCCATTTGGGCCCATTGAATCCATGTGGCCCGTGGTCTGGGTGGAATTTGAACGAATTTTTTGGCACACCAACAGCAGTGGGTCAGGATTGCACCATCCCTAACAGGGCGTTAGGTGAGCGGGTCCTTTTATACTTACATAGATATGCAAAGAACCAGGAGTTGTACTTATCTTCTTTCCATATAATTTGTTGTGATGGATTGGGAAACCCTATTATCAAATATTGCCTGCATTATTTTTGTGTTCGGCATTCTTTTTTGTATTCTGTTTATTTAGGTATTGTCCATGTTTGATATATTGGTAGCTGACGGCTGACTTTTTCAGCTGTCATCTGGAAACAGGGCCTGTTAAAAACTGACCTTACTATGCTATGAATTCTTATTCCACTAACCTATCAGCTGCTGGCAGTTCAGCTCAGATATGTTTGGAAATGACGATCATAAACCAACAAGGACGAGGATTCTGTGCACTCGTGTCCATATGCTGGATGCAACTTCTTTTGCCATTAGGTACTCACATCTGGCAAGCTAAGCCATGTCAGTTCTGTTATCTTATACTTAGCATTCCTGGACCATTCTTTCTTTTGGTCCCTGGGAGTGCCCATCTCAGCCTTTATGGACAATTATACGCACCAACAAAATTCCATTTGTACAGATCTTCTGAGCAACCATTCCAACCAATGCCCAGGATCTTACTGCCGTATCCACAAGGCCCAACGACCTTCCTCCACCCTTGCTTTCTCCACACTCCATGGTCCTTGGCGGCCTTGAAGCTTGAATGGCCTACATTTGCATGTCAAACATTCCAGAGCAGAGACCTATGGTAGCAGCATGTTCAAATTAAATCATCAAATTGCGGTAGTAAGACAGTTCCAGGAAAACTATTGTCAGCTCAGACCAACCCATGAAGATGGCATATAGCTTTGCTTTGTTTTAGGATAGATATGTTTTTAGTGAAAACATGCTAGAACTTGAAGAAGTGTAGTTAACTTTCTTGACACTTGTTGGAGTGTGAAACGGGGCAGCAAATCAAGTCACAGCAAGGTGAGCAGACCAGACTGGCAAGCAGCAACGCCCCATCCATGTCGCAGAGTGGCTCTTGTCTCTGCTGAAGCATTGAATCGGCGTGGGTACTGAACTGGAGGCGTGGGAAAGAAGAAGGCTAGAGCGTACTAGTGGACGAGTACTCCTGCACAGCAATGGCGCGGTGAGGAGGTGACAGTTAGCGAGGGCAGGAAGGCAGCGGGTAGAGGAGAGGCTACAGCCAGGAGCAAGCATGGCGCTGATCTGAGCGGGGGTTGGAGAAGTGAATGAGGGAATCTTTGTCTGACGCTATAGAGGCCCCAGTGCCTACGGCAGTCGGCAGGGCAAGGGCAGTGCCAGGCCCGGGCAGCCGGCCGGCCGTGCATGCTAGCGGCTCCCCGTGTCTGTGGCTCCATCTGATGTGGTAAATGCTGGCCCTGCCTGCCTGACCAAAGTGACCATGCCCCATATTCTCTACCTGCTGTCGCCTTTGATGCTATTCCCTGCCGTCTCATTTATGATCGCTTTATTACTCGCCCTAGTTACTTCTTTGCAATTCCCAACTACCTACCCGGCTAATCAGGATCCCTCTCATGGAGTAGCAAATATAATGACATAACATATCTTCAGACCGAGAGGTTTGTTTGGTTTTCTGGCTAAACAATTTTTCAAGTGTGACAAGCTAGAAAAAATGTGGCTAAAAATTTGAAATCTCACTTTTCAGTTTGGTAATGTTTTCACTTACACGTCATAGACTATAAATGAATCTTGTCATATTTGTTTACTCTATGACATGTGGATTTTGAAAAAGATCTTATCTAGGTTGTCAAACAAACACTTGCCAACCTAATAAAATTTGTCTAAGTGAAGTGTGACTACTAACCAAACATCTCCTGATTGAAGGATGAGACTAGGACTAGGAAGTAAGGCCAATCTCAATCGAAATTTTTTATTTTGATGTTTCCTAGGCCATGTTTAGATTCATCCAAAAGTTATAATTTTTTCACTCTCTCTCCATCACATCAATATTTAGCTGCTTGCATGGAGCATTAAATGTAGGTAAAAAATAACTAATTACACAGTTTAGTTCAAAATCACGAGATGAATCTTTTGAGCCTAGTTGGTCAATGATCGGACAATATTTATCAAATAAAACGAAAGTGGTACTATTTATCGGGTTCAAAAAATACCACAATCTAAACAAGGCCCTAGAGTGTTATGTCCTATAAAGTCATTGTGATAATGAATGAAATAATCTCTCTCGGTGCATGGTCTCAATTTTGGTGTTGCATAGGCTACTCAAAGCATCTAATATATGTGATGTGTGTGATTGGATGACTTTTAGATGAAGTAAAACTTTTTCCTCACAATGCTATTGCAGAACAATTTTCAAGTTTTAGAAAGAGTGTACAACTAGTTTTGTCTAGACAAAATTTATCCTCTCCTCTCTCTTTTCCTAACTTAGTATCATGTCATTTGAAACCTCCACCGAGATTGCCTAAAGAACCTTCTCTAGAGATATTCGATACCTAGTTTCATCTAGATGGAACTCATCACATCTCTTGTTTTCTAACTTAGTGTCATGTCATCAAATTTGCTTGTGTGGCACCCTGATATTATGAGAATGAAACCTCCGCCGAGGCTAGCCTAAGGCTCCCTTGGCACAGCTACGCCTCGGCTCCATGGCAAGCTAAAATTGGTAGCTCAAGAAAAATTTAGACCTCACTTGATTTGCTCGGCTCGGCTATTTGCCTTCTACCTTTAGATGAAGGAAATACTCCATCTGATCCATGTTAGTTGTCACTCTAGCTCATCCAGTCAAATATTTCAATCTTTCTTCATCATTGTCTAGACATTCATATAGCTTAACATCATAAGGTTTATGTTTTTAGATTCACCATGAAAAACACTTTCAAAATGTATAAATCACATGCTGTCCAACAGTTTATTCCATCTTTCTCCATTAATGTCTCGACATTCATACAACTTAAGATTTGTGCTTTTAGATTCACCATGAAAAATAACTCCAAAATGCATAAATAACATGTTTTCCAAGAGTATTAATTAATATATACAACTTGATTGTCAAAAATAAGAATATTTGGCTAAGGACAGAGCTAGAATAACAGTTAATTTGAAATGGAGGAAACATATACAGCTAGAGATGATGTATATACAATTACTGAACTCCACAAACATCTAGGAGAAGCAGCAAATAAGTGCACGTCAGGATTTGTCCACCACCACACTACTATGGCTGTCCGGTCCGGGTTGCGGCCAAAGAGTAGGGCCTTGTGTAGTTGCCAGAGTCGGGCGGTCGATTCGCCAAAGCTACAGTGCAACAGTGCTGTTGCACTGTAGTTTTTTTGTTTTTATTTATTAATAATTATCTAAACATTGATTAATTAGGCTTAAAACGTTCGTCTCGTAAAGTATAACAAAACTGTGCAATAGGTTTTTGATTTTATCTATATTTAGTACTTCATGTATTTATCGATATTTTGATGTGATGGGGAATAGGAATGGTGGAATTTAGGATGAATTTTGGAACTAAACAAGGCCTAGATCGATCACAGTTCACACACAGTCAAAACACCAAGCTTGTTCTCGTGATCTGTGAAGTGTGGTTGCTGGCATTTGCCTTCTTTAGGGCGATGATGGCATTTGAGCACTGTGTTCTTGGGCATTGTTGTCTGATGTGCTCCAATATCTCTCAAATATGTGCTGCTGCTCGACACAGCTGAGTATCAGCTCCCTATTATATATACGGCTCTCTGTATATATTGACCTGATCAAAAACATTTGTTACGAGATCTTCTCATGTACAGTCAGTAAAGTCACAGTTACACCTTGTGGTCTGCAATACTTCAAAACGTGTACTCCTCATGTATATACTGTGACCGGCCCGTATTCATTCATGTTCGATCTGAGCATAACAAAGTTGGAGCACGCTGGACCTCGTGCTGATCCACTGTACAGTAGCAGGTCCTACCCATGCATACCACACTTCGATTTGGAATTGAATGGACGCACAGTGTATAGCAGGAAGACATGATTGAGAAAGAGGCAGAGGGGGAGAGAAGCTGGAGCATTTACACAATTTGTAGAGCTTGGAAGCTGCATGAACCGCAGTACTGACCGTAATTAATATACGCAGATACTCGTACTCCAGTCTCCTCAGCAGCATGGAAGATGATGTGCTGGTGCCTGTAATGTCTCGTGACCACTTGAATTTATTTTATTCTTTGTGTACTTGTATACAGAAGAAAAGTTAAGACCGGCTAAATGATCTTGCATAGGAGTAATTTTGAAAAGGGTGAGTGGCAGAGCAGGTCCATTTGATGAAGTGGAGCACCTGCTCTAAAAATGTTTCTGCTCAAAAAAAAAAAAAAATAAGCCAACCAAACCGGTAAACACAAATAAACTACTTTTCTAAGAGCAGCTGCTTTTGTATAAAATTTTGGCAGCACCTTGACCCTTTGTTTTGGCTTTTAGCTTCTCCAAATGAGCAGAAACACAGGGATACTTTATAGCCGTTTCAAGAAGATAAAGAGACAGGGTGGCAAGTTTTATAGTTGTTTTAACCAAACAATTTATATATTTTTTTCACATTACACATAACTCCTTAAGGTTTTTCCGCAACTCACATTGAACCAAGCAGGCCCAAAACGTATTTTAGGTGTACATTTGTAAAAGCATTAGTATTTTTAAGTTATGCAGTGCACATGGTAAATATTGCTACTGGTTTAACAATTCATATTGCCATTAATATAGTATCTAGTTTGAAGTATACTCTCTCTCCGTCCTAGAATACTTAGGGTCTTATTCGGTTGAATTTATCAGTTATGTTTGTGTCACAACAAAACAACACGTTGACTTATTAGCCTTAGAAACTATTAGTCAAATTACCCCAATGTTTTTAGAATTTTAAAACATGTTAGTGTTAAATAGAAACTACTCATGTATCCAAGTGATTCACGGTAATATTGTCTCAAGAGCTAAAGCATCATTTTTTTTCTTGAATATTTTTAACCCTAAAACAGAACTATTGTGTAATAGAGGTAATGGTACGCATAAGTAACGGATGGGACTATATACAGTACTACAACTGAATGAATTGTATAACAAGCAAACATTTCCCTTAATAGAATTCAGACCACGATACCGATGTGTGATTAGAGCATCGTTAGAAGCCCGTCGAGTGGCTGCTGGATATGCATTACACACACACACATTAGACATATATTCAAGGTATCAATAATAAGCATTATAAGGCCAAATGCCTATAGGCTTGGCAGTAACTATACTGCCGGTTCGGTTGAACCTATTAGTCCAGCTTATCAACCATATGGTAGTCTTTCACAACAAAACTCTGATCCTGTGATCGACTCAAGTAGTGGTAGATCGATCACAGAACGTGAGAGGCCATGCATGAACATCTAAACATATACTACTACCACATCGACTATTTCAAATTTCACGATCCAGTGCGATCCTTCTTCCGGTCGGATGCATCTTCGTGAGATCAACTGACCTCTGCTAGTTCATCCTCACCTGCTGGCAGTTTATATGCATTTCATTAGGCGAGATGCAAATACTTTGAATTGAATACCTACGTTGCCAAGCATGAGCGTTTCAAGTCGACAGTATATAAACGAGAGATAACAATTGGCAGACAAAATAAATATTCAAACCACGATCCTGCAGCTGCAATTATTCCAAAGCTTTTTGCACACCACATCAGCAGAGTAGTCAACGTGATATGCATTTCAAATTTCAAATACCCAGAAACGCGTG
Source organism: Bothriochloa decipiens (assembly GCA_023333625.1). Lineage (NCBI taxonomy): Eukaryota > Viridiplantae > Streptophyta > Magnoliopsida > Poales > Poaceae > Bothriochloa > Bothriochloa decipiens. Next base: position 92,125,470 of record CM041628.1, read on the forward strand.
CATGATATCTGAAGTCTTTGACAAGTTAACATAGGAAAAATAGGATGTGATGAGAAGTACCCACCACAAAGTCACCAAGGCCAGCATATATGCATGCGCTCATAAATCACTACGCATATGTTGAGAACGTCTCAACGGTGCATGGATTTGTGCAAGCACACCAGATAAAAAAAAAATCCACCGGATCGGACCGAAAGACTCTCTACTTACAACAGGTATACTGTATATAAGAGCCAGGTGCATATAATGAATGCCCCTAGCTATCATCCTACGCGTATGTTAGGAGTATCGTAACGCATACCTTGAGCGAGATCGCAAGGGAAGCAGTGAACAAAAGCATCCACACGGATTGTTGTTCAGAGTTGCGAGCAGCACATAGATGATGTATATATGGAAGAGTACTAAGATATTGGCACGGCTCAATCAGAAACACCAGCGACATACATGATCTCCCAACGGACAACGAGGTCGTCTGAGTGAGCCGAGCCAACATCATAGCTACTATTCCATTTACCTCCTTTTGATTTCCTTTTCAAGGCCCTGCAGAGTGGGGTGATGGATAGATAGATGGAAGCATGCATGCATGGAAGAAACAAGAAGCACAGCCCATGGCCATGCAGAACATGAACAGCAAGCAGTTGCTTAGCTATCTCAGATGGAGAAAGAGGACAGAGATGGAGAAGAAAGCAGGAGGAGGCCGGAGTGGCGATGGATGGGGGCTGTGCAGTGCAGAGGGGTGGGAGGAAGCTAGAAGGGCTCCAACTTTATGCACCTCTCTCGGTGGTGTGGTGTGGGTGGGCATTCAAGTCCCTCCGGCTACCAAATGAGTAAGACAGGCTGCAGCATTAATGGAAACCAGGCCCTGTCTCTCTCCATCTCCATGGAGCCATGGATGCATACTCCGTATGTACTAGGTGCAACGACATAAATGAGATTCCCCGGGCCACACCCAGCTTTCTTGCCCGATCGATCTGACCCTCCCCTCCCCCGATCGATCCCCGCCGTGTCGTCTCCAGCTCTCTATATGCAACGCAATTGCAAGCTAGAGGGTGGTCACAGCGACGACAGCGACGCATCTGTCTGCCTGCGGCGGTGCTAGTTGCGTGGGTATATGCATGTGTCGCACCCTAGGCCGCGCCCTAGCTCGATCGCCGGCCGGAGAGATCCATCCATGGTGGCTTTGCAACGCCATCGATGGGTGCTCTCTGATGAGGACCGGTGGTGAAGTGAAGAACGTGCAACGGTGCAAGCTACAGCTGATCTGCCTCTCCCATGTTTTTGGGCGTGGGAGTTAAATGTGAGTTACGGACGCGAATCACGCGCGATGCGATCGGGGCGGCGTGCGCGTTTAATTTCCGCCATTTTTCGCATCGGTTTCTGAGTGGAGTCGTTGGAGAGGCACGGCACGGGTGGTGGTGGGAGGACGATTCCGAGCTTTGAATTGATGGAGCTGCTGGCTGAGATCGATATGGACGGGTGGATGTTGGTTACTGCATTTACGACGGTGCCTGCGTGCGTGACGCCGCGGGTAATTACTCCTACGGTTTCTTTGAACAACTTTCGCAGAAGACGAGGGGCGCGCGCCGCGCCGGAAGAAAAGGAGAGGGCTCTGCGCCTCTGGAGATTGAAGACTGCATGGACGGAGGAGAGGGGTTTGCATGCCATGGAAGAAAACTAGGGTTTAGTTTTGCTCTTGGTCAAGTTTGGCGGGACGCGAGCTGACCTTTGGCCATTCACTTCACACTAGTGAGGAGGATGAATTGAAGACGACGTGTACTAGTGTGTGAGAAGAAGACGTTTATTAAGAGATGGAAGTACCCTTTAGCTTACACACGTGTGCTCATCTTTGAGGTTATATTTCCACCATCAACTTGAGATGACGATTGCTTCTTTGAAAGCAGTTGTGTTTGCTAGTGAACTTGAGAAATGAGAATGACGATTGCTTCTTTGAAAGCAGTTGTGTTTGCTAGCGAAATGAATCCTTTGGATCCAGCCTATATATATTTTACATGGAGCAAAATAATAAACGATGTGTATACACTTTGACTAATTTGGAGTGTCTTTTATTTTGTTCTATCATGCTTAAATGTTGTCAAAGAGGTTTGGTAGTTGTTGCGTGTCATGTTGCTGCCAACTTTGCAGGAGAAAAGTAAAATGGCTGTCTATCAACTATCATGCTACTTCGATTGGACCTATGTCCACCTTGATACTCCTAGGATTGAATTGATCTTAATATGGCTGTCTAAGCACCTTTTCAATTCTCTTCCATCACGTGTATGCAGTTTTGACTCGTTTTATGACTAACTGTGATGTTCATGTGATTTTTTTTTCACTTGTGATGGCAACAAAAATTTAGGATTAGCATATTTGTTCTAAAGATGTGTTATGATGTGGTTCTATAGATACAAGGTTAAAGTCTAAATCAAGATTTAAGTTAAAACAGAGAAGCAACTGTGAATGTTCTAGGGAAACACGTTCAATTGTGCACTAGATCAACTCTAATCTCACCCAAATGCAATCTCAATTAAGCAAACGTGAGTGGAGCGAGGTGTTTCTTGAGCTCTAATGTGTGTGCAAGTCAATTGGGTGCTCAAGAGAGCTTACTTGCCTATCGACGTTTTGGGGTACCTTCATATCGAGTATTAAATTTATAGTCGTGTGCGTTGTCTTAGATGGCTAGCACTTGCATACACAAGATTAATACTAGTTCAGGCAACATGCCCAATGTCCAATTTGTGGTGTTCGATCATGTTTCTAAGCACGGTGGCTCGATGTCTGTGATAGGGGTTACCAACATGGGAGAACGAATCTAAAATTGAGAGAAAGAAAGTTTGGTCAGGAGACTAGTAGGAAAGAAGATGCCCCTCCTCCCGAGAGAGGGAAACTTCCATGTTGTGCGAGTCCAAAGCGTGGTTATGCATGTTATTGGTGTGTGTTTCTTCATGATAGGTTTTTTCTGCCATGTTGCGTTAGACAACATGTGTCATGGGTGTCTCCCATGACCATGTTTACGTGAGGATGGAGAGTGTTGTGACCAATGTTTAGGGTAGGTGGAATAGTGTACTAAAATAGTTTTATAGCCCCAGTGCAATCTATTGCATCTTGGCTGACAAAAACAAAACCTATCATATACCTTTTCCTTCGAGCCTTGATTCCTTGTTGAGCACTTGCAAGTTGTGGTCATCTCCTTCTCGATCATCTCCATGGCTTGCTCAACCTTGTCTTATGGACTAACGTAGCTTATCAACCTTACAAATCATTAGTCCACTAGTTGTCACTTAGTTACTAAAATCAAAACAGGGCTTTCACCTATCGGCAATCGCCTATTAAAACAAATGTATCACAATTAGGTTTTTTATCCTTTTGCTATTGCGCCACCATCGTCTTCTCTTTGCCGAATGCCTTAAGTGCAACAATAATCCGGAGAGCAAGTCTCGGAAAACCGCTCACCTTTGCGATCCTACACTAGAGAGGGTGATTAAGATTTTTGCAAAGTGCCTCCGCGCGACTACTGGTTATCTTTACAATTGCTTGTCCTCTATTTATGTCGGGCGGTGTTGCATATCGTCATCTCTGCCGTTGGCTTCTTTGATCCGTTTTTGTGCGCCTACGCAGTGAATAACATCGTCACACCTCCACTACATGCCATGGTGTTTTCATCTAGTGATACAATCTAGTACTAGTACTTAATCATGCCTGTTGCTTGGAATTTAATGATGTTAGCGATATTTTTTTAATCTGTTATAGTATGTTAGGAAATTACATGCTATTATGTGCCTTTTGCCCTTTTACGATGTTCATCTTTACTAAATTAATCATAAACATGTCTAATTTTTCTACACGTCATTTACCACGAAAAGAACAGCGCCACCAAATTCTTGAATAGACGAAATACAAGGGTTTTCATGCAAAAAATCAAAGAATTCGAATAGGTTAGACAAGTTTTACGCTCACACTACTAGCCACATGTATGTATGGATACGGAATAGCATCATTGCAACGTCACATTTGAGCGTCGCCCCTTCATTCAGTCACTTCAATTGGTGCAAGGGCAAATATTGCGACATCGTGAGCGGCAATGTTTGAGTCTACTTTATTCACATCGACCCATATTGTGATATATATCGTGCGTACAGTAGTGCACAAGTTATATATGTGTGTATGTACTGTGGAGCGTACGTACACGTACTGCATGTATGCCTTCATCGCCGAAGATGAAACATCGAAAATTAAGTCTGTCCCGCGCGGCCTGTTCACGTGTTTGCATCGGCTTTTATAACCAAACTACTGTACGCGATTAGTGTGCCTGGACCTGGAGGACGACAAACATGGGGACTCGGCAGCAGCGGCCAAGAAAGCCGTGCGTCCGGCACTGTAGACTGTAGTGCGTGGCGTGGGCGCGTCGTCGTTGCCGCAGCATGTCCATCGATGCACCGTCTGAACCGATCGGTGGTCCAGTGCGCCACTGGTCGTCGTAATCGCATCAGTCGCGGTGGCTGCACTGCACTGCACACGCGGTGTCGCGCGCAGCTACCGGCCGGCGCGCGTCTTGAATTGGCGCCGCGCCCGCCCGCCGGCGACCGGCCGGGACGTACAGAGACGACGAACGCGAACAGGTAGCGAGACAGAAGAAGAGACAAGGCGACGGCAGGTGGCTGCACCGCCAGGCAGGCAGGCAGGCAGGCGAGCACAGGCATACACGGGATACGGCCGGGTGCCCGGTGCACATGCAGCAGGCAGGCAGGGGAGGGTCCTCCTCCTCGGCTCGCGGTTGCGGCCGGACACGGGCGGGGGCGGGCGAGTTTAATGCGAAGCGCCGAGGCCGGCCGCGGGAATCTCGTCCTGCCACGCACCAGCCGCGCGCTCAGGCCTGGGGCTGCCCGGCGCTGGCCGGCTGGGGGCCCCGTCCTCCACTCCTCCCGCGCCGGCGTAAATGCATGCGGCGTGGATGCCCCGCCGGCCGCGCCACCGTCCCATGCCGTCGTACGTGCGCCGGTCGTCTCCCGTTGTCTGTCCCTGCCGCAGGGCGAGCGAGGCTGCTGGCTGTGATTGGCCGGCCGGCGTCGTTTGCTGCTGCGGCTTCCCGCTTGCGTGATCGTCGAAGACCAGGCCCAAGGCAAGCAGCACCTGCACGACTCACGCCCGACACTACGACAGTGAAGTACAGTACTATTCTATGGCGGGCCGCTCGGATTGGCCGAACCTCCTAAACGTCTTTTTTTTATCTCGCATTTGTTTTTAGCAAAAGCAAAGCCTGCTGAACCGAGTTGAAACCGCAAAAAGTAAAATTTACGAGGGCACGGCCCAGTTTGTTTCTAGTGTTGTTGAGGCCTGCCCAAACCTTGCAGGCCCACGCTGAGTTTGCTGTCTTGTGTGAGATTTTTTTTTCCTTCTCTTTTTGTTGTTTTTTATTGACAGAAATAAATCGTGGACGGTTTTTTTTTTTGACAAGAAGCAAACATTTTATTAGCAGCATCTTGCTGCAATAAACGAAAAGTGTCTACAGAATACATGTTGCAATGCCAACAAAGAGGGGCATCTGCTTCCATGTGAGACATTTGAGCAAGATACAATACTGGATTACAAGGATGTTCAGAGGCTCTGAAGGCCTGATTGGCCAGAGTGTGCGCAGTAGCATTCATATTCCTTTGAACCTTGAGGACCTGGGTTCTTCTAGCAGCCGTCGACATTAAGAACCTTTGTGTGAAAGGCTTAATGTCCCAACAAGGTGGATTGCTGAGCTGAGGAGCATTAAGATATTTCACTAGAAGTTGGTTGTCAGTAAGATAAGCGATGTCCTCAATTTGAAGCAAGGAGGAGAACGCGGCTGCAAGGTCCATAGCAGCCGCCTCCGCCATGATAACCGAGGTGATGTTGTTGATCCGCCTTAATATTTTTTTCTCAATCACGTAAAAGATTTGCGTGTTTTTTCATTAAGGAGAAAAGTGTTTTAGTACAACTAGGACGCTTTTACAAGATTTGACAATAAAGCGCACACCACTTCGAAGGTTTCCGCTAGACTACGGCTAGATGTTACAGCTTAAGGTTACGGCTAGAGTCCAGGAGAAAAGCTCCTAGCCCTGCCTTCTTCCTTGAGCTTGGCTACAGAGTATCAGGAGCAGTGGAGGCGTCTGTGTATCAAGCGCCATTCAGTAGCATGGGGTACCTGCAAAGATTTTGATCTCTAGACAGTCCTAGTGTTGCTGCACTCCTTTCAGCATTGTTTGTACCAGCAAGAATAGGATTGCATTGTTGCAAGTCCATTTGCTGTTTGTCAGTTGTCTCCTTGAGTTCCCCTTGGAATTCCTATAGAGGGATCCGCTTGAGAACAGACACCTGCAACATCAATGTCTGCCTCAATAGCATACTGAACCTGCAAAATAGACCCCTTCCTTCTTTTGAGACGGGTATTTGGCATTTGCGGAACTAGTGCGAACACATGGTTTTTACATAACCATTGTGGAGCATCCTTGTGGTTGTGATGAGCGATTGTCAACATGTCAACACTTTGGTGTGTGGTTGGTTCCGTGGTTCTTCTAATCCCCCTGGCACAGGGTTATGTGTCGAAACAGTGTCTCTTGGCTTCGTAATGTGCAGGTGTGGAGTCCGAAGACGGTGACAGCGGTCGGGAGAAGGTCAAGTAGGGCGTGCCGTGCTGACGGACCGGCTGCGGTGAAGGGCGGACGCGAGGCTTGGACCAAGGGACCAGGCGGCCAGGTGGCCATCCGCGGTGGCTGACATTTGGGACATCGATGAGCGCAAGTGTACACGGCAGGGGACGTGTACGGGCTACACTACTCGCTGATGGTTTGGTGGTTTGCCCTCAAAACCATCGGCGACGGTTTGGTGGTTTGGCCTCAAAACCATCAGTGGGGGATGCGTACGCGGTACGATACTCGCGGGCGGTTTGGTGGTTTGTCCTCAAAACCATTGGCGGCAGGTTTTCCGGGTTTGGGCCTCAAAACTCGGGCGGAGGTCCCGATACGGACGGACGTCACGTGGCGGCATCGGGGAGATCGCTTCGGAGCGAGGCTACCGGTGAGGAGGCGCGGTGGCCGTCGGATCAGGAAAACTCGAGTTGGACCATAATGCCCCTGGCTAGGTGGTTCTCTCTTAGAATGTCTAGGGGTAGAAGTAGAATTATGTAATAAGACTATAAATAAGAGGGACTGCCTACACTCAGTCTCACCTCTCCCATTCCAGTGTTAGGTTTTCCAGTCTCTAGTCTTTCAGAGGGTGTGAGGTCCACTGCAAGACATTTTTGTAGTAAATTTGTTCGTGGGAAGAGCACCCCCTAGTGTACTCGTGCCCTCTGGGCTTTTACCTTTATATGAAATTCGTGATGAATTTGTGTTCTTGTTGTTCTTGAGGTGTTCATCCCGAGTCTCTTTTTCCCCTCCTATTTTATGGTCGGATTTCTTCGATTCTACACCGTTTGAGTCCGTTTTTCTTGCGTCAACTTGTGCTATTACGTGAGAGGATCAATCCCACCGAAGGGTTTGAGCTAATTCCTCACGAGCAAGTAGATCGAAGAAGATTTGTGTTTATGGCGATTTCTTGACGGGTTTTCATCCTTTTTTCGATTTCTCTTGATTCATATCAAATTGGGCCATGACCTTTTAGAGGTGCCTCCCTATTGCCTTGTGACCCTATGGTTAAAATTTCGTGACAATCGGAGTTGATTTGATCAAGAAATCGAATTTTCTTTGTTCCGGGCGATTTCCGCGCGATTCTGTTTGGTACTACCAGTAGTAACACCGATACTATCGGTAGTGCATTTACGGGCAGTCAAGGGCACGTTCGATTTGAGCTAAAAATATTCCCTAAAACTTTCGGTCACTGTCGGTACTACTGGTTGGTCTACCTGTACTACCGGTAGTACACCCGAAACGCTGTTTTCGGTCGTTGCTTATCCGTTTGGTCTCCGATTCGCTTCTGGTTTGTTGCGTTGGTTTTGTGGTGTCCCACTGTGTTCTTAGTAAACATCCACCCTCTGTCGTAGACAGAGTGGTTTATGTATTGTTACTTGAGTTATTTGTCGAGCCGAGGACATAAAGTTTCAAAAAAAATTTAAGACTTTCATTAACCCCCCTCTGATCGCCGTATCCGGTCCTTCGAGGAGCCTCTGGCCTCCGGTTAGAGACGAGGTATTTAAATACAGGCATACAGCCAGTTCACCGGTTGAATAAATGGACTTGCCCGTTCAATTAGCGGCGGTAGCCGGTAAACCCGTTACTGCCGTACCATGGAATATTAAAATTGAAATAACGTTGTGTTTGACAGCCTTAATTGGCATTTTCTTAAAACAGCCAATTGTGTCGACGAATCTAGTTGCTGCCAGCTAAATCGGCAGTTTTTTTATAATAAAATTATAGTTATTTTAATTTATTTTGGTTCAGTAGATGCGTTTTTTATATGAAATAATCTTCAGCGCTCATTTGTTTTCTAGCTTATACATTCGGTAAAATTTATGTATTTATTCCCATGATTTAAATCACGCGCTAAAGAATTTCGCGGCAAGCTTTCGTGGGCGCTATACGCTATATGATGCAGCGCAAGGTAGCTTAGCATGCTACGGCCCGCTATTTTATCACAATTAGGCAAAACCAGCAAAATAGTCAATCAACTAAACACTAAACATATTCCCATGATAATTATAGGTTCATAAGTCATAAATTCATACTGTAATAATAATAATAAGTTCATAACTCATCCACAGGAAAACCAAAACCACATTGACACAGTACTTGACATAGTTTTTAAAAGACAGAAGCAAGAATAGATTTGCAATTCTGGGATAGTGCCTGAATAGCGGCGTTATGACGCTATTTAACTATAGCGGCAATAGCGCCGATAACGTAAAAAAGAACAATAGCTTCGTGTCATGTTCTTTGGGCCACTATAGCGTCTCTATAGGTCGAAAATAGCGTGCTATTTTTTTCGTGTATTTATTCTTGTGTCGACATTATCACGACTAGGAAATTCAGTACGATATGTGTTTTGTTAGCATACATATATAGATTGTTATTCATACACATGTTGGGAAAGGAAACTTCATTTTGTGGGATTAAAAAAGAAACAACTGCACGCTTGATAAGACCCTATTGAACCTGTATAATGGTGACCGCTATGTGTTGCGACGGCCCTACTAGTACGTGCTTCTTCTATCCCATAAGAAATGTCATTCTTACTTTTTAGAAGTTAAAAATATTTTCAAGTTTGACCAACTATATATAAGAAAATATCAATATTCATGTTACTACATACTAGGTATAGTTAGATAAATATATCACTTAATATGTTTTGATAATAAACTTATTTAGAGATAAAATTCGCTAATGTTTTCTATAAATAGGGCTGTAGAGTTGAATTTATGAAAGTTTGATCAACACGAACTTTGTAGGAACAAACAATATTTTAGGATGAAAGGAGAGTAGCTACAACGACCGCAATACGGGTTAGCGACGATGAAGGAGGTTGAAGAGAAGGGCATGTACTTTGGACTGGTACAAACAGGCACACCTGCGATGGTGATGATCAATTCTTCATTCTACTTCGTGACCTTCTAGTAGATGTACTTTTGAAATGAGAAAAACATAGGAGGATCAATCCATCATCTAGACAATTATCGTTGTCATCAGGAAAAAGTGCTTCTAATACCAGTAGGCATATATTCTTCAGCAGCCGTGTATGTATTTAAAGGTGCCACATTTTCAACGTGAAATGTTATTGCAAAGGTTTCAATAATCTTCAAATGGCTAATAAGAAATAATATCTACCATGTTCTCCATGTAAAATCTAGAATATAAAATAGCCACATCACAAAATATGAGTTGTCTGTTAGGAAGCTTTCTTTATCTTTAATTCTTTTGGTTTTAGTACTACGTGAAATGATTCATATTTTTCATTGGATGTACATAAAAATACTATACTGTTCATATTTAATAAGTTTAGTGATCAAATGTAATTTTATCATATACTTATTTTGAGTCATACAAATCAATAATATTCTCTATAAAAAATAATATTTTAAAATTTGTCTATATCTAAAATTACATAAAGAAATTCGCAAAAAAAATTACATAAAGAAAACGAAAAGTTCCATAGACGATCCAGTAGGCCACCATCAACAACAGCAATTTAAGAATGGGCCTCAGCCCGCACGGCCCGCGCCGCAAGCACCCCGATCGGCCGTCGCTACCATGCGTGGGTCCCGTGAGCCGTGATCCGATCCGAGAGGCCGAGACACCGAGAGACGAAGCTTCCGCGAAGCCGCAACGGCTCCGCCTCCTCAAAAACCGCCATCTCTCTCTCTCTTCCCCACCGCCCCACCTCGCGACGCATCTCATCTTCCCATCTTCTCCACCAACGCCACGACGCAGCAATCCCACCACCATGCCCCCGCCTCTCCCGCCAGATCCGATCGAGCCGTGCGCGGCGCTGGCGCCGGCGATGGACGCGGCGCTGCCCGCTGCCGTCGTCGCCACCATCCTCTCCCGCCTCGACGTCCGCTCCTTGCTCCTCGCCGCCGCCGCCTGCCGCGGACTCCGCGCCTGCGCCTCCCACGCGCTTGCCTTCCTCCCCTCCTTCCACCTCCTCGTATGTAGCTCACACGCCCTCTCCTCCTCGCTCTCCCCCGTTTGTTCGTCCCCACGAGACTGACGCGCTCCTTGATTTTTTGGGTGACTCTTGAAGGAGGTGGCCCTGACGCACGAACTGCTGCGCCCGCTGATGCCGCCGAACCCGAGCCTGCGGAGCCTGCGCCTCGACTGCGCTCGCCTCGAGGACGCCGCCATCGCCTGCCTCGCGCGCCCCGGTCTGCACGAGCTTCTCCTCCTCAACTGCGACAACATCAGCGGCCGCCTGCTCTGCGAGCTCGGCACCACCTGCACAGATCTCAGGTACGTACTGTATCCATTCTCTCTTAGACTGGGTCGCCTGCGCTGCACCTGTACACTCGATGTGGCGCATATGTCATGGATCTGTGTGCCGTCTGAGGCTTGCTTGTGTCAATTGCAATGTCCCCTAGCGTCACTGTTTGCTTATATAGCATCCGATCTGTTTGAATTGGTACTTCAGTCGCACGGTATGCTATTATGATATTGAATGCACGTTTTCTTATGGATGCAGGGTGCTTTCTCTCAACTCTCTTGGTGCGCGTAGGGGACTGGTGGTAAATTTCTCTGATCTACAGGAATTGCTCAATGGATGTTCTCAGCTAGAGGTGGGTTACCAAATGGTTCTATTTCATTCACTAATCACTAATGTGCCAACAGATTGGCACAATCATTTGGTTTTTGCATTACATTAATCGAGGAAAGCATGCTGGTCAGCTCCTAGTGTTTCTAATTGTCCAATTAATAAACTGATGAAGTCAACTGATATAGAAAGTTTGTGGTATACATACCATGATCTGTATCTTGCTTTATATGTTATTACTTATTAGTTCTTGGTAGTGCCATCCTCACGATTTGCATGTGAGTCATCAGACTGTACTTCTACTAGTGCATACCTTACTGATTTTGAATTAGCCTGACATTGTTCCAACATTTTCAGAGTCTGAGATTGGCACTTGATTTCTCAACTTTTGATGACCCCAACTTTGGTCGTGTATGGGCATCTGCTTCTGAAAGGCTATCATCTCTTGAGATCGGTTATATTCCTATGACAATGTTACTTGAACTTCTGGCAGCAGTTACGGAAGCACAACAATGCATGGATTATTATGTTAAGGCACCAGTTTTCTTTCCTAGCCTTCAGAAGTTATGCCTCGCTGTGGATTTCATAACTGATCATCTGATTGGTTCCATATCAGTCGCACTCCCATCACTGACACATCTGGACCTGCAAGATGCACCAATTGTAGAGCCTAATTCCTCATCAGATCTCACCAATGCTGGTCTTCAGCAAATCAATCCACATGGTAAACTGAAGCATATTTCTCTCATGCGCAGCCAGGAATTCTTAGTAACATCCTTCCGCCGGGTGAATGATCTCGGAATCCTGTTGATGGCTGACAGGTGTTCAAATCTTGAAAGTGTATGTCTTGGTGGTTTCTCCCGCGTTACAGACACTGGTTTTAGGGCAATCATTCACTCTTGTTCTGGTCTTCATAAGCTTCGGGTGTCTCATGGAAGCCATCTAACTGATTTGGTTTTCCATGACATCATAGCCACTTCTCTTTGCCTAACCCATGTGAGTCTGAGGTGGTGCAAACTCCTAACTAATGTTGGGATTGAGAGATTATCATGCAACAAGGATCTAAATGTATTGGATCTCAGGGACTGCCGCAGTTTGGGTGATGAAGCTGTTAGGGCTCTGAGCTGCCTTCCCAAGTTGCAGACTTTGACGTTGGATGGGACTGATATTAGCGATCAATCATTGAAATATCTGGGACTTGGAACATGTCCTCTAACTTCCTTGTCTCTGAGGGGTTGCCGAAAGCTTACAAATGATTGTGTCACCTTGTTATTTGCTGGCCTTGTGAAGCAGAGCCTACAGGTGTTGGATCTCTCCAGAATTCCAAGTATCACAGATGATGGTATCATGTTATTAGCAAGGAGCAGAGCTCCTCTTGTTGAGCTTCGAATGCGAGAAAATCCGAAAATCGGGGATGCCTCTGTGATGGCTCTTGCTTCCATGCAAGTTGATGGTGGAACTTATGGCAGCAGCTTGCAGCTGCTTGATCTTTTTGACTGTGGTGGGATTACACCCCTTGCAACTCGTTGGTTTAAGAAACCTTACTTCCCTAGATTGCGGTGGCTGGGAATTACAGGTAGCTTGAATACGGTTATGGTGGATGCACTGTCTCGAAGCCGGCCTTTCTTACATATGGCTTGTCGTGGTGAAGAATTAGGGACTATGCTCTGGGACACCTCCGCTGACTGGTATAGGCATAATGACGATGATCTTGATGAGCTTGAACAGTGGCTATTGGAGGGTGAACCGGTTTCTGATGATGACGCCATCATGGAAGAATGAGGAAACCGTTTGATAAGCTGTTGTCATGTGCCATAGTTGCTTACCCAAATATGTTATCACCAAGCTGGAATCAGCTATGTGTTGATATGTTGTACTAGTAGTGAAGATATTCTCATTATACCAGTTCTGGGGTGGCCATTCCCTATGCAAATGGCAACCACACGTTATGTATGTTCCATTCGGATTCTGGATGTTGCATACACATGATATCTCTTTGTATTCTATCTGCTCTACAGTTTTTGTCCTTGTCCAGTTATCTTGTTATCTTGACACATGCTGACATGCGGGAGTCGTGCTGGTCATTTCAGAATGGCGCATTCCAAGCGTAAAGCTAGTGTGCTGTTCTATGATTTTGTCATATTGATTGATATTTCTACTTATACTTTTAGCAAACCTATTTCAGATTTGTGTCCATATGGTGTCTATTCTTTCTCGTGTAATTGAACTTCAGTCACACGGTCCTCACTTTTGCTCGTCCATCGTCTGAATTCCGAAGAGCTGATGAGGCCTTTGGATGGATAGCTTGGTGCACGGTAAAGATTACCCTAGAAGGCATCCAGTGTCCTATTTAAACACTCCTGTAAGGCTGTAATGCAGGAAATTCTATCAATGAAAAACATATTTGGTTTTTAAGTCAACTTCCAACTTTTCCCTTTTTGTCATCATACATATTTATGTATGTAAAACAATCTATATTGCAAGAGAAACTAAAGATAAAAAGTACTCATAAAGACAAATATGTTGATGGATAAAATATGAAAGAGTACTTCAATTTTATTTAAAAATACATCTAACATTGATTGATGAATAAAAAGTACTCAAATATTCCAAAATCTCATGTTGCAAACACCAAAAAAAAATATTTCTTTGCAGTTTTTCCTTTTTCTAAACGATTTTCCTGGAGGATGACGCAAAAAGGGGCCAACACATGTTACACATGCCAAGCTTCTCCGGGAGTCCTCTCCATTCTCAAACCAGTGCGGGGTTCTTTCCTTGCTCTGCTAAGTGTCTGGATTCCGCCCTATCCATCCCGTCATCCTCTCCTCAGTCCTCAGCTTAGGTCCCCAGCGTCGGCGAGGTGATGGCGGCGCCTGTGACGGTGTACGGGCCGGTGATCTCACCGGCGGTGGCCCGCGTGGCGGCATGTCTCCTGGAGAAGGACGTGCCGTTCCAGATCGAGCCGGTGGACATGTCCAAGGGCGAGCACAAGTCGCCGGCCTTCCTCAAGCTCCAGCCCTTCGGCCAGGTCCCTGCCTTCAAGGACCACCTCGCAACCGTCTTTGGTACCCCAATCTCCCATTTTTTCTACTACTTTTGTTGCATCTCCAGTAGTAGTATCCTGTGGGTTTATGTATTGCTTCATTCATGGCATTAGTATTGCCATAACAACTGCAAACTAAACAATTGCTTTTCAATTGTAAGTTTCTTTTGTCAGCAAAGATACAATAAGAATACAGATCTGCAATTACGTGTTCATTCCAGTTCCTTTTTCAAGCAGAAACGTATATTTTGCAAAAGGCTAAGCATTAGGATATATTATAGGAGTGACTTGTTCATATGCATACGCATGCCTTGCTGGAAAAGCAAAATCTAAGGGATCTTAGATGGACAATTTCTTTACGCTGTGTATGGTTCATCTTTGGCAGAGTCAAGGGCTATTTGCCGTTACATATGCGATCAGTATGCGGACAGTGGTAACCGGGTCCTCTTTGGCAAGAAAGAAGATGGCGCGGTTGGCTGCGCTGCCATTGAACAATGGATAGAGTCTGAAGGCCAGAGCTTCAACCCACCGAGCCTGGCTATTATCTTCCAGCTTGCATTTGCACCGATGATGGGCCGAGCCACTGACCTGGCCGTGGTTGAGGAGAATGAAGCCAAGCTCGCTAAGGTGCTTGATGTGTATGACCGACGGCTTGGGGAGAGCCAGTACTTTGCTGGTGATGATTTCTCCCTGGCCGACCTTGTGCACTTGCCCAATGCAGATTTCCTTGTGAACAGGACCAACAAGGCTGGCTTGATCACCGAGAGAAAGAATCTGGCTAGATGGTGGGATGATGTCTCTGCTCGTCCTGCATGGAGAAAGGTTACTGAGATGCAGAGCACACCAAGGCCCTCTTAGAAGTTTCTTTGAGCAGCTTCTGATGGCAATTAGTTGCATTCTCCTTGTTTTGTCATCAAGTCTTTGTTTGTACCATTTTATGTTCTCTTATTGGTCTTAACTCTTGATCTATATATGGTTGGATTTGTTCTTCTGGTCCTTTAGTTTATACATGTACCTACAATTATTCATATGGTTTGCCATCCATATAACGTAGTACTCTGATTCCGTTGCAAATAAACCGATTCAAGAGCTTGGTTTATAATGCTTATGAATGTAATCTACCTCATCTCTCACCTTGTGGGTTATGGTAGTAACCTGTTTACATTGCACTGGTGAAATGAAACTGTAAAATTATGACTCATGGCAAACTGAAGGCATGGTTATTGGGCAATGGCTCTGGAGCAGTGCATTACAGATTTTTAAAGCATCTACTGATACTGTAAGCTGCTACTGCTACAGGATGTAGATGAAGAAAATAGATTTTCCCACTTCATTTAATATCCCACCTGATACTATTATCATGCCAAAGAAAGAAAACAGCTCAGGATGCCATTTCATATTTGTTACTGGCATTAGTCCTGACAAATCAACTTTGTGCTTGCAACTCTTTGGTTAAAAAACTAGAACTTCTGAAATACCTGATTTAAAGCGTAAGAACACGCTGGCATGCTCTTTATTCTATTTAAAGGCTAAGGCCTAAGCACATGTAGACATGTCTTTTGTTCTGAACTTGCATCCATTTAACATTTGGATTCTATCTGACTCCATACCAGGGACACTGCTTTTGCCCAAAGCCTTATTTTTGTACCCTGACAGAAGCTACAAGATCCTCTTTGACGATGTTAGTTGTTGCCATATTCTTTTTTTATCTGAAACCGGTTCTCATGACATATGGTAAAAAACCTCCTATGCATTGTGCACCCTCCCAAACTTCTGTTCTGTATACTGTATGTTCCATTGCAGTGCAGAAGTGAAAATAAATAGGACTGTTTTGTATGCATTGTTTTTGCTGGTAGAGACAATATGGTTGTTGCAAGCAAGAATCCATACCTTCCCCTTTGTCTTTACGCTTTCTCTTTTCCATTTACATGGTGTCAGGTAGCAAGGCAAGCATTTCGTCTTTCTTGTTTCTTTAAATACCTGGTAGTGAGACATGTTGGCATCATCCCTCATTGTCATTTCACAGGTTGAGCTAGAGATCAAAGAAATCAAAGGGAAGCATGTCAGCAGGATTGCAAGTGTTTGGCCAGCCGGCATCTACTGATGTTGCCAGGGTTCTGACATGCCTGTTTGAGAAGAAATTGGAATTTGAGCTTGTCCGCATCGATACATTTAAGACACATCACAAGCTTCCTGAGTTCATTAGGCTGCGGGTGTGGCACTTACATCAGTTTTTTTCTTTTCCTTTTTGTGCTCAGTTTCAATTCTCAAATAAGTTTAAAGTTGCACTTATCTCGTTTGTTATTTACAGGATCCAAATGGGCAAGTGACCTTCAAGCATGGTGACAAAACTCTTGTCGGTGAGTTACGAGTATTACATTGGCTTATATGAATAAACATTGGGCACAAAGTATTGTTGGTTTCATTTCTTATACAGTATTGAAATGCGGACCTTAATTTTGTGCAGATTCAAGGGATATATGCCGGTACATTTGTAACCAATTTCCAAATGATGGAAACAAGGCCCTTTATGGATCTGGTGCTCTAGAACGGGCATCAATAGAACAGTGGCTTCAGGCGGAAGCTCAAAACTTTGGCCCTCCCAGCTCTGCACTTGTCTTTCAGCTGGCATTCGTTCCTCATCTCAGTCATTTGGGCATTCATCAGGACCCTGCTGTTATTGCTGAAAATGAGGATAAACTGAAGCAGGTCCTTGATGTTTATGACGAAATACTCTCCAAGAATGAGTACCTGGCTGGTGATGAATTCACCGTGGCTGACCTTTCTCACCTTCCAAACTCGCACTACATTGTAAATACTGAAAGAGGAAGAAAGCTCTTCACTAACAAGAAGAATGTGGCAAAATGGTATGAGAAACTCTCCAAGCGTGAGACATGGAAGCAGGTCGTCAAGATGCAGAGGGAACATCCTGGCGCATTTGAGTAATTGCTTGGTGGTTAAGAGTCTATCTTGAATGGCTTCATTGTTGGCGTCGGTCTGGCGCTCAGTGTTGTTCGTGATCCACTGTTTCGTTCATCAGTGTTGTCGTGTCAACCAAAATAATGTGAAGCCCTACTGTGATGTATTATCCTTTTGTTCTGAAACGAATTTGTCTCCATGTATTGAAGGGTCTCTGATGAATAAAATTGTCCCCTTGTCCTACATTCTGGTGAATTATCGCCTGTTTCTTCTATGTGCCACTTTATCATCACATATAAGCTCAATCACTTACCTTGTTATGTATGCTCAATTCTTCATATTTTTCATGATGTTATCGAGAAATATTAGTAGAAAGTCTGTTCTGTCAGTTGGTATTTCTTCTGTTTTGATGAATCAAATGCCTAGTTTGATGTGACTTTGATTAATTGTATGCCATAGTGTCAAGATTTGACGCCTTTTGATGATTCAAAGTACATGAGCAGTTTTGAACTCGAATGTACTTGCAAGATATCGAAGTACAGACTACAGGAAGCACATAGTATCTGCTTGGCTAAAGGCCATCAGTTACTTTTGCTGATGTTTGTGAAACTTTGAAGCGTCCAAATTAACGTAACTCGCAGCCTTGTTGGGTGTGTCTGCAGCACATTTACTTAAGAATCTTGCTGACTGCCAAGCCAAGTCCTTGCAAATGAACCATAATTGTTTGATCGTGCGCCTGAATTTTTTCATGGACAAATCCATTTTTTAAAAGAAAAACATTAATTGATCTGAAATCACTGTGCAGTTACGGGTAGCAGTTACCTAGTTGTTATTATTCTATTTCTGAAATCCAGATTAGTTCGTTGAAATGAGTTTTAGATCTGATCCAGGAATGACAAAACACCACCACCCACCTACGTGACAACCATCGTAACAAAGAAAATCTGACAACCAGCATAACAAACAAAATCTAGTTGGAGTCTGTCCACCACACAGCATTCACCACCAAGAGCAACTCTGCACGCTATGGCCTTGTTTGGTTGTAGTCTAATCCAATCCAACCCAACCCGCATGTATTGGGGTGGAAAACTAGTTAATTTTTAACCCCAATCATATGGATTGGGTAGATTGAAGTGTAGTCAAATATGCCTACAACAACATCCACTAGGAGGGTATTATCCACAGCATATACCACGAACACTGTCCTAAAGCCCAACACCCTGAAAGCCTGAAACCCAATGGTTAGGGAAGAGGATGTCCTCACCACAATGCCTTCTGCTATAAAAATAAAAACACAATGCCTTAGTGAGAAATGTATCTTCAAAAACGTCACCACTGTCAAAATCAGCGAGGAGCTCCCGCAGTCGTGTGGGCGATGGTGAAAGATTGTGAAACGTTAACGATTCAGAAAAGAACCAATTTTGGCACTGGTACAGCGAACCGGTTTCCAGGACGGACAACCAAAGGCACCGAAACAAGAAGGCAGTTGGTTGGCATGCCATCCTCAGAATACTGGGAAATTGGCCGTTTTTCTCGCACGTAATCAGGGAACCACTGGGAGCTCAAGTTCTTGGGGGACATATCGTTACTGCAACTCGATCAGATCTACCATCTTTATCTTTGTGCTGCCGATATATTGCTTTACCTGTTAACACGCAAAGGCGCCTGGACGTACAGCTGAATAAAAAAAATGTTTCTAGCTCGGTCGACAAAACCAGATCGATCGAATTCCTAGTCCCCCGTGTCATAACAACTTGCATCCAGAACCCAGCCAGCCGTTATATTCTTGTACCCCGACATAAGCCACCATGTTCATCTTTAATTTGGCGCAATTCCGTACGAAATTAAATCCAACATAGGCGATCCCTTCTTTGCAGTATTCAATTCCTCCGACACTGCCATAGATGATCTTTCGTGTTACTCACCCCGTTGCTAAAGGATCGCATGCATCATGAAGGCATGGGCGAGCTGCTTGTCATCTATCGTTTCCGCGCGATTTTTTTAATTTAGTTTGCTTCCTGGAGACAGAGTGCGTGCATCCATGCATGGTTGTTCGATCCAAGCAAGAATCCTGACGCTCTTTACCTTTGAGGCGGATCGGGGGAGCTTTCTCTTTTCGATGCCGTGCTGTAATCCTCGGCGGCAAGGCAAGCATATTATCCGCCTGCATAAATAGTCAGCGTCGTCTTCATCCAGGCATCTCATCAGTGTCTTCTTACTCGCCTCACCTGCAGCAGGTCGGTCATTGAGCACATTGCAGGTCATCCAATCCAGCACATCGATCAGCAGCAATGGCGGCAGGGCTGCAGGTGTTCGGACAGCCGGCGTCCACCGACGTCGCGAGGGTGCTGACCTGCCTCTTCGAGAAGAACCTCGAGTTCGAGCTCGTCCGCACCGACACCTTCAAGAAGTCGCACAAGCTCCCCGAGTTCATCAAGCTCAGGGTATGTATGCCTTGTCATCATTCAGTTGTTTCTCTCTCTCAATTCTTGGAGTTGGGGATCGCTAGATGCTAGAAATTAAAACCTCAGCTGCTGCTGTGGGTGTGGCTCTGCAGGATCCTACTGGGCAGGTGACTTTCAAGCATGGTGACAAAACAATCGTTGGTAAGAACTGATCAGAATTTCAGAAACAGCTAGCTAGTAGCATAGTAAACCTCAGACAACAGAATGAACAAGCTAATCTGAGACTGAGACGAAATGAAATAAATGCTTGGCAGATTCCAGGGCAATTTGCCGGTACCTGTGCACGCAGTTCCCGGACGACGGGTACAAGAAACTGTACGGGACGGGGTCGCTGGAGCGTGCGTCCATCGAGCAGTGGCTGCAGGCGGAGGCGCAGAGCTTCGACGCGCCGAGCTCGGAGCTGGTGTTCCAGCTGGCGTTCGCGCCGCACCTCAAGGACGTGCGCACCGACGAGGCCCGCGTCGCGGAGAACGAGAAGAAGCTGCACAACATGCTGGCCGTCTACGACGACATCCTCTCCAAGAACGAGTACCTCGCCGGCGACGACTTCACCCTTGCTGACCTCTCCCACCTCCCCAACTCCCACTACATCGTCAACTCCTCCGACAGGGGCAGGAAGCTCTTCACCGCCAAGAAACACGTCGCCAAGTGGTACGACAAGATCTCCACCCGAGACTCGTGGAAGCAGGTCATCAAGATGCAGAGGGAGCACCCCGGCGCCTTCGAGTGATCGGCCGGCCGTCGTGCTTCGTTCTCTCTGCATGTATGCGCCGCGTGGCGTGTCGTTCCTCGCCGCCGGCCACCGGCTTCGTCACCAGGCTTCATACCGTGATGTGGTTGTCGAGCTCGTCGTATCGTATTCGTACGTCCTTGTGGGCTAAAATAACGTGAAGCCTGCCTGGTGTCTTCCTTTCGCTGCATATATAAGCAGTATCATTTCTGGGTATTGTATTGTGATGTATTCATCAACTCCATTTTGCAATATTGGTCAATTCAATAAAAATGTGTACGGGCGTTTTTGCTCGTTCGCACTATATTTTGGCTTCTCATGATCAAACTGGAAATACTCGAATGCCACAACTAGCATCTCTCGCATATTATAAAGTCTACTATTCAGGCTCTGATATTTATTTCACTTCCACACCGGAAAATCTGCACGTCACTCGCGTGACGCGCGCGTCTGTGTCACTCGAATCTGGTGGCCGTCCGATCTTCTTTGCCTCACATCTGTTCCGTCTGTTTCTTTTGTCTTTTCTGTGTCTCTGACAAGCAGGTCCCACTTGTCGGCATCGACTGTTTGGATTTCGGGAGTCGCGCCTTATTCACTGGTTTGGAACTGCGCCTCGAGTCCGCCGTTCATTTCGTCTTCCCTCTCTCTTTCTTCGTCTTCTCTCTTCAGGTCACCCCGGCGGCGACTCGAAGGCGACGCGCCGGTGACCTAGGGTTTGTGATTCGGCCTTGTTTTTCCCGTTCCCCTCTCGATTTGCATCATTTCTCGGCATCGTATCCATCTAGGTTTTGGATTCTAACGGTATTTTGTCTTGATTTTGTTTTCCCCCTTCGATTCCAGCTTCGTGATCTGGTGTAGGTTTCGTCTAGAGGTTGCAGAGGCTGCCATTTGAGGTGAGTTCTTCGATCTGTTGGTTGCTTTGTGTTTGATGGGGTCTAGGTTTGCGGTTGGGCGAGGGGCAGGCCATCGGCTGTTGGTGTGATTCACTTTGTAGAGTTGATGGGTAGGGGGAGCGGCAGGTCCGCTGTTGTTTGGACGATGCGGTGGTGGAAGCTGTCTGTTGCTCCTTGATTTGAGTAGTTGTTATCGTGTTTTGATGTTTGCTTATCGGTACCTCTGTTAGGATCCCGCAAGGTTTATCAGGTAGGATATTTGGGTTTCTGTTGTTTGTTTTCTGCATGTTTAGTATGCTATAATTAGTATTAATTTTTGTTTATTAGGCTTTTCAATCATGCTATTCAGATTAGGGATGAATGGGTCTTTTGTGGCTTGTATTTTTTCGGAATCTCTATCTACTGCATGTTCAAAACTGCTATAATTAGTTTGAGTTTTTTTTATGAATCTATTATCTCAACCTGCATACTAGAGTGTATCATAATATCATTTGATTCAGATCTGAGTCTAGTTGTGTTCATACTTTGCTTATCTGAATTGTAAATATGTTGGTGATT
Source organism: Bothriochloa decipiens (assembly GCA_023333625.1). Classification (NCBI taxonomy): domain Eukaryota; kingdom Viridiplantae; phylum Streptophyta; class Magnoliopsida; order Poales; family Poaceae; genus Bothriochloa; species Bothriochloa decipiens. The sequence continues at coordinate 92,147,277 of CM041628.1, forward strand.
GTATACCGTTAAATGTCGGTTTTGTTAAATTTCTGAAAAGTAGTTTAAGGATGCATGGATGTTTCATTTGTTTTCCTGTTAGACAGAGTTAGCATGTGAGTTCATCTGAGTTATACCCTCCTAGCAAATATGTCCTGTATTTCTGAGTGTTTTTCTTTCTTGTCTGTCAATTACTGTATGTGGAATGTCTCTACTTCTATCATAGCTGTTGTATGTGGAATGCCTCTACTCCTAGCTTTTTTAATGCCTCTACTTCTAGCTTTTTTTTTCTGATTGCTTCTGTTAATTTGCTCATTCTCTGTGCCCACATTTTCCCACTTCAATTATAGTCTACTCCCTTTGTTATCTAGCATTTTGATAATGATTCTCGGTCTGAACTTGACTTTATTTAGTTAAGTTTCTGGATATAGCAGTGTGAATGTTATTCATAGTCTGAATATAGTGGTCTTGTTTTAGACTTGTTTCTATGATCTTGTTTTCATTTTTCTTTTTAATTTGCATTAAGTTATTGTTTTCATGTCTTGTAGATGGACCGTCGACATCGGAAGAGGCGTCGACCTGTTGATGTTAGTCTTGATGATGGCTTTCTTGAGTTACAATCTACTGATAGTGAAGATATTATGTGTTCTCAACTTGGTCCTGATGAAACTCAAGCTGATAAGTCAAGTTCAGATGTTGAGATTTTATCCGATGTAAGGTTTTGCATTTTTTTTCTTTTGTGATTTCTAAGGTTAATATTCATTAGTTATAACCTTTTTTGTCCTTTAGGATTCATCTCTTTGTGGTTCTGCTCAAAGAAATTTCAACAAAGAAATTTATGACCAGTGCTTAAGAGAAGTAAGTTTTTTATCTTTATTTTATTTGCATTAATGTTTCTAATTTAATTTTATTATTATTTTTCTTATTTCAGTTTAAGAGAATGAGGACCTTGAAGAATAAAATGCATATGGCTTTGCATGGTCAGCAAGTGGTATATAATTTCTCTCTCTCCATTTCTCTATTATCTTCATTCCTTCTTTCAATTGCCATTTTGTATTTTTCTACAATTTATATGTATCATGGTTCTATGATTTATGTTTCCTGTTGTTATATATGGTTGTTATCTGCTTCCTTTTTCTGGTAGTGGAGATAGGTTTTTAGTATTATCTATTCTCTCTTTATCATTCTTTTTATTGTATATGGCTTTGCATTGTCTGCAAGTGTTATATAAGAAAATGAGGACATTGAAATGTGGTGTCATTCCAGTTCCTATTTGGTGTTATTATTTCCTCAGGCTTTGTTTTTTTTGAGATGCTTGTTATAGTTTTCTACTTTCTTAATATTGATTACCAATTGTATCTTAGATCTCTTCAAGGTGCTGAATGTTCTTTTTTCTCTTATACATTATAGTAATGCAGCTATCTAGTTTACGGGAATTAATCTTGTTATCATCCTTTTATAATTATGCTCATCTAGTTTATGTAAGAAGCTTCATGTTTTTTTCTTTTTCAAGTTCAGATTTTAATTGCATTTTTTATCTTAATAGTCTGATAGGAACCATACTGCTTCTCGCTCTAATGATGGTTTCACAAGACAGTCTATGTCTAAGTTTGCTGGAATAATTGCTTCTCTGAATGAAGATAAAAGGTCTGTTATCAGAAGATATGGTCTTGGGTCACTTTTGCTTTTTGACAAGTGTTTTGTTCCTAAAGCTTTCTCCAAGTGGCTAGCTTCTTTAGTGGAGTTTAAATCTGGAGATCTTATTGTGCATGGAAAAGTTATATCACTTACTTCGAAGTCTGTTAATCAAGTTCTTGGTATCCTCTTGGTGGTACTCCTTTTTCTATTAATTACTCAGTTAAAAAATCTGCAGTTCTATTGAAGTTCAACAAGAGTTCTTTGCCTCAAATTTCTTTCTTTGCTAAAAAGCTCAATGATCCTAATCTGACTGAGGAAGAACTTGTAATGTGTTTCTTGATTGTGGCTCTGCATTGTTTGCTCTGCCCTAATTCCAACATTGTTCCAAGTTCTCGCTACCTTGGTATTTTTCAAGATCTTGAGAGAATCAGTTCATTTGATTGGTGTGGGTTTGTGCTGCGGTGGTTGCTTGATGGTGTCAAGAGCTTCATCAAAGGAAAAAAAGACGGTCAGAAAGGCTCTGCAACTCTAGGTGGTTGCATGTATTATCTTGCTGTAAGTTATTTTTTTGTCTTTTCTTCTTTTCTTTAAAATATATTTGTGTTCATACTATTCATATTTTATTCGGTTTCTAATTGTTCCCTTGATTCTAGTTTAAAGCTTATTAGTGTTTATATTATTTTTGATAGGTTATGTACTTAGATCATGTGGATTTTTCTCACCATCAAGTTCCTGATTCTACCTCGGATTGAAGTTTGGAAGCAAAACATGATTACTGAATTTTTTGATCTTGATAAGAAATCTCCTTCTATTTATGGTTTAAGGCCATTGCTTGATTTTGGAAATACTTGCTACAGCAAGGTAATTTGTTGTACGTTTCTTTTATTTCTTTTTTTGAAATTCTTAATGATTATATGTTTGTCATTTTAAATTTATTTCTTAAATGAAATGGATTGGTATAACACAACTATCATGCTTTCTTTAGATAGGTCCTTATGATTTTATAATAGTTTCTTTCAATTCATTTCATTTTCTCTTTTCATGTAAATCTTGTTTTATTTTACTGTCAATTTTTGTATTACTAAGGTGTTTTGTTTCTCTTATGCTTAAAGCCTCGTCCTCAAAATCCGTTATCAGATGGTGATGAATCAAAAGTTTGGTTCTTGTCTAAGCTTGATGAAGTTTGTGGATCTGATATTCCTGATGATTTGAAGGCTCTTATCCTTAGTGTTATTGAAGAGCACTGCATTAGTTCTCTGTCTCCAATACCTGTTGATTTGGTTTCTCTTGGTGATCCTCCTGATGATTTTAAACAGTTGTTTACCAAATTGATGGGTTTTGTTTATTCTCTGAAATCAAAGTCTAGGGACCTTCTTCTCAAAGTGTTGAAGGTTTTTGCTGATTATGAAAGACCTTCTGATTCTCATGATCCTTCTCAATTGTCTCATCATCATGATACAATTGTTATTTCTCCTAATGTTACTCAGGTAGTTTTGTATATATATTCTTCTCTTTTTGTGTTATTGTTGTTGTATATCTTTTTTAAATATTATATTATATAATGTAGGCTTCTCATGGAAATGCTAGGATGCCTTCTGCTTCTGCTAAGCTTGCCTGTAAGTTTAATTTCTTCCTATCTTGTATTGTATTTTTTTATTTTATGAAATTGAACATCAATATCTCCATTTTTAGTTGATGCTGTTTCCCCTGAAGTTGAATCTCAATCTCGTGTCGATATTCGTCCCCTCAAATCTTCTCTGAAATGTAAGTTGCATCATTAATCCCTTGCTTTTGTTAATTCTTAGATATTTTATGTTATTCTAATAATTGATTACAAATGTTGTAGTTGATAATGTTGTTCCTTTTTAAGTTGCGTCTCCATAACAGAACCGCCCAATTAATATAAACCCAAGGTACTAAGTAAATCGCCGAGGCAATTTAATTAGCACATTGTGTCCATATTAATCTGGTAGTCCGTGAAATCTCGAAGGATTTTAAACATCTCAACTTGTTACCCAGATCGAATAAGGTTCAACATACACCATTCATAATATTACACAAAGTTCGCACATAGTTGATTACATCAGAGTCATACTAAAGTAATTACAATACCAAATTCAAGTTCAAATAGCGGAAGCAATATAGGTTTTTGTTCACAAACGCACACATAGTTTTGAATATAGTGCCAAGTCCACATCAGAATCCAACAAAAGCATAGAGGTACAATAATACGTAGTGACCTTGCCCAGGGTCTATTCATCTCCCATAGCTGGGTAGAAACAGGTCTGGCAGTAGCCATAGAACATCTCACCATCTGCAACAACATGGGAAATAAAACCTTGAGTACGAGGATGTACTCAGCTGGACTTACCCATCATAAACTTAAATAAATTGACTCCAAGGAGTATGCCAGGCTTTATGAGTGGGCTAGCTGACTCTTTTCTTTGCCTAAAAAGCTTGAGCTTATTAAGAACAACTAATGTAGCTTTCTAGCTTTGCATTTTAAAGTCATTAATCTGATCATGCTAGATTAGCACCTGATCTAAACTGTCATGGTGTAATTTTCAAGCAAGAATAGTAACCATTTCTGGTTGAGCATCTTTCAGCATCAACATCATAACCATCTCATCTCTTTGTTCAAGTTTTTACTACAATGCTGGTGCTCAAGTCAAGTGCTCACTGTCCAGGAGCGATGGCGATTCGAATCGATTCCTAACCAACTGGTGAAATATTCCCCACACAAACCCAGACATGCCTGTGTGAAGGCACCTTAGGTCACCATTGGCACTGTTCGGGTAAAAGATAGCCGCGGGATCAACAGGAACCATCGTACCCAGGGGCTGCCCGGCTGCATACTAGTCAGACGCCGACCTCAGGCTTACTCTCCGCGTCCCTGTAATCACCCACGCCATCTCCAATACGATGCGTTCAGCAGGTTGAAACCCGGCCCAAACATGCTACTAGGCTTCGTGGTTTCCATAATGCCTGCTAAGTGTGGGGCTGCGTTCAATATGATAAGAGGGCCGAGACATCGGACGGGTCCTAGTTTGACACAGACGGGATAAAACAACAACACTGAACCTCCGGTATTGTCCACAGCACCAATCCCGCCCGATCTCGATTTATTACTCCTCATGGTTATTCCATAACAACAATATAGCTCACCTTTATGAGTCACCACCTATAACTCGCGGATGACAGGAAATCACCTGACTTGTACCAATCTAATTAAGCAGGGCTAAGCATATGAGCTAACCTAAACTTAACAGGGTGTAAGGGTAACTCAGGTAAACAAGGGTAATCATAACGCATCAACAGTATTGATCAATTCCTATAAACTTAATGCATCACAAATAGTAAAGGATGCAAATCAAGTTATTTGTAAACAGTAGGGAGGAATGCTCCGGGGCTTGCCTTTCTCAAAGCAGCTAGGCTGGTGGTTAGGGCACTCTGGCAAGTTAGTGTCTGGGTCCTCGTCCTCTGCTGCCTCCTGCAGCACTGCTCCCTGCTGTTCTCCCCTTTCCGGCTCCTCCTAAACTACCGTCGTAAGGTCCATCGGTAAACCTATATGATGCATCAATGCACATAAATACCATGTATGCATTATCGGACATGATGCATGATGGTGAATGAATGCATGATCATGTGGCAGATGATAGAATGCACGCGATGCGTCGGTACTACTTATAAATCCTCAACTAGTTCTCATCAACCCACCAGCAATTATCTTGGATAAAACAAAAAGAACATCATAGCTACATGACATGATATCACAAAAACCCCTAATTCGACACTTAATTAAACTAGGGCAGAACTAGAACACATATTTATACTACTCAGCAAAATCTACAAAAATTACAAAAGCTTAATCATGTTAAACAAAGTCTGCTAAAAAATTTTTAGGTTAAAACAGTAAGTATTTTATCCTACACAAAAATCATAAGGCAGTAACAATAATTGGACATAAAATACTTTGTAGTGTGAAACCTGTCAAACAGTGGATTTCATAGCATAACTATCTTCTATTTAACCCTAAAATAGCCTACAAAAATTATTAATCAATTATCTTAGTTAAATATTTCATTATGAATGTTTTAATTCCTTAGCAAAATTAACACCCTAAAAGATAGAGCAATTTTCACACATGACATTACCAACTAATATTTTTTCTAAATCCAAAATCTCCTAATTAGAGCAACAAAATAAGAATCACATTTTTCTAATAAACCTAGAATTAGTTATGTATTTCTAAAGATTTACTCATTTAATAGCTTTAAATAAAACTATACAAAAAGTATTTCAAAAAGCCCAACTCATATTTTTCATGCATAATACTCCTCATAAGAAAAATATTGCAAGTTGAACCACCTCATTTGGACTTAAAATGAGTAAGTTATGATTTTCTAAAGATTTAACAAATATTCTAGAAAACTGTTTTCTTAAAAACCCTTTAACCGAAAACGTTACGCGTACCCCGGCGTTTGCCACTGCGACTGACTCGTGGCCGTACTGTGCTACGTGCACCCGGTGTTGTGTACCCAGAGGCCAGCGTGCGTGGGACACAGACAGGTGGGGCCCGCGGTCAACCCTGGCCCACCGGTCAGCCGGACTGGAAGCAGGGCACCGCTGACCGGCGGTGAAGTCGCCAGCGGCGAGGTTTTCCAGCGACGAGCCCGGTACCAACTGACTCAGCACGACGGGGCGAACCTATCGGGGTAGAAGATGAAGGCCTGGGGCGACCCTAACTACGTCGACGAGCGACGGCGACGAGCACGGCGGCGGGGAGGCCGTGGTCTGGTGAGACGATGCCTCGACTGACGCCATTGACTCCCATTGGAGCTCCTACACACCCTAGCAACCTCGGAATGTGCAAGAAGTGGAGCGAAGAGGGATGGAGGGAGCACGGCCATGGCGAACCGCTCCGGCCAAATTCGGCCTTTGCCTTGAGCAATCAGACGTGAGTTGGTGTCACCAAGGTGGAGGAGGTGACGGCGAACAAGTTCATGCCCTTGGATTGGAAAATGATGAGTTGGAAAGGAAGCAAGGCGGCAGCGGACTCGACGGCGACCATGGCGAGCTCCGTGGCCGCGGTGGCTTGCGAGGGAAAGAAGAAGAGAATGGCATGGGGTAGGAAGTGAGAGAGGTGGAGGGGTAGATAAAGCGTGACTGGGGCTCTTCAATTCGAGCCATGGCGTGCGCGGCCGACCCGAGCAGCGAGGACGACGGGACAGCGCCAATGGTGCTCGGCGCAGCGGGGCAGCATTGCAGTGGGGAGGCAAGGGCGAGCAGGCAGGCGGCGTGGGCACTCGAGTGTGTGCGCGCGTGCTCGAGTGGCCATGTCGTGGAGCGCTTGGAGCGGGGCGAGGCGCGATGCACGGCGATGGCGGTCGGCGGAGCTCACGGCACGGCGCATCGGTCCAGCGGGCAGAGTGAGGCGCGAGCTAGGCGACCGGGCAGCCGCAAGGGTGTGCGCACTCGAGTGCTCTCGCGTCGATGCAGGCGTGGGGCAGGCGGCAGCGAGGTGCTGCTGCGGCGCGGTGCAGCGCTGCGCGCTCTGGCGCCCGACAGCGAGAGGAAGAAGACAGAGTGGAGAGAGAGACAGACAGGTGGGCTAGGTGGGTCTCATCCCTTTAAGGATTTGTACTGAATTTTGACCCCTGTAGTTTGCAAACAATTGTGAATTTGGAAAAACTCAAAATATGAAAGTTACTCCATTTGAAAAGAGGAACATTTCATATATAGAAAATTTTTGCTAATTTGGCATATTTTACAAATACAAATTTGGTTCAAAATCAAATTATAAAATCAATAAAATTCAATATGTAGACACTATTTTTGCCATTTTTGAGGAAATAAAAGTAATTTTCATGATTTGGTGAAAATGGATTTTTTTGTTTCAAATTATTTTCTCTACAAATCATATTAAAGGTCCAACTTAAGATGAGCAATGCAACAAACACTTTCTAAAAAGAGTTTTTAAAACTCAATTAACCATTTATTGGAAATATAAAAGCAAGCATCAACTCAACTCAAATATGCAAAAAGAGATGCTCATGAGATGCTCAATGTAATGCAGATTTGTTAAGCCTAACATTGTGGATGTTACATTCTTAGCCTCGTGTTGTTGATGATCCAGAATCTTCTAGGAACTGTAAGTTTCCTTCTTTGTATTTTTTCAGTTTATTTATAGATCATATATTTGTTTTAGAATTGTGATATGTTAATATTTGTGTGTAGGTACTTGTAAGTGCATTCACCTCCAAAGTGAGTTTTGGATAATTAATGACAATCAAATTAGGTATTAACAATTTTATCTAAGTGAATATGCAGGTGTTAGTCCATTGAAAGATTTGAATGACAATATTTGGTGATACAAGCACCCTAAATTTTATATGGATGGACGACGTTTCTACTTAAGAGTGCCCTCAATTTTTATCTTTACTTGAGTTATAAGAAATGCCATACTATCAAGAGGTATACAAATTAGGTTGGTAATTCGAGGTCTAAAAGTGCTCAAGTCTATATTTTAGAGCGTTTGGAGAGTCACGGTTGCACTCACATCACTTAGAAAAGTCCTTTGTTTTAGCCAACCTGACCTACCGGAAGTACCAGAAATTTCGAGTTTTAAACCGGAAGTATCCATGCTATTTTCTTAGAAAGTCGAGATGTGCAAAGTTGAAGAAACTTTGTACTACCAGTAGTACCAGTTCCCCAACCGGTAGTACCGGTGCTCTCCGGTAGCACTGCATTTTATTAAAATTATACTCCGAAAGTACCGGGCATATTTTCCCAAAGTCGAAATCTGTGAGTTGGCGTAGTTGTGAATACTACCGGTAGTACCGCTGGTGGTACCGGTAGTACCGGCTGTATATATATGTTTATTTTTAGCCCAAGTCGAACACGTCTATGACTGCCTAGTTTTGTACTACCGGTAGTACCGGTATGACTCCCTCTTCATGTTCAGACACACGACAATGGTCATATTTGGTGAGGTACCGGTAGTACCGGTGGTTCCATCAGTACTACCGGTAGTTGTTCTGGACAGACCATATATATATACCCCTCACGTCTCTCTTTCCTAGCTCTCTCACCATTTCACTCATTCTTCACCTGAGAAAGAAAGCTCCCAAGCACCAGCTCGCCTGCTCTCTCTCCCCCTTTGCTCCCAAACTTCATCCCCTCAAGGATTCGAGCTAGGGACGTGAGATTAGAGAGTGGGAACTTTGATCTATGACTTGAGCACTTGGATTCCTCATCTTGCCGGCTTGATTTGTGTTTGTTACTCTTGGGTTCTTGGAACCCTAGCTGGCTAGGTGTTCTTCGTGGCTGCCCGTGTTGCCTCATTTGTGAGGGCACCCCGAAGTGTTTGTATTACCATTGATTCTTAGTGAATATCTCAAGTTTACCTTTGTGGTTGCTTGAGGGAGGAAACCTTTATGGTGACCTCAACAACGAGGACGTAGGAACTCCTTTGTAGGGATTGCCAAACCTCGGATTAAATCATGTGCCTTGCTGTGGTGGTAGCATCGACTACCCTTGTTCTTGTGTTCTTCGTGTTCTTCATCTCTACTCCCAAAGTTCATAGGTTGGAGGATTCGATCTATGATTTGGTGTGGTGAAACGGCTCAAGAAGTTCAACACCTTTATCAGCAACATCAACAAAGGGGTGGTAACAATTGGATCTGAATTTACAGCTCATTTTACTCTGATTTCCATTTCGATTTCATATTTCGTAGGCTACCGGTAGTACTAGAAGTTTGCATCGGTACTAGTTTTTGTACTACAGGTAGTATCGATGCTACTTCTGGTCCTACTACCGGTTGGTATTTAACTTCTGCATTTGAGTTTTAAGTTTCAAGTTTTCGATAATCGCCTATTCACCCTCCCTCTAGGCCGATTAGATTATTTCAAGTGGTATCAGAGTCGTGGTCCCTCGGTTCAACGCTTTACCGCATGAGGTGTTACAATGGACAAGATGGATGATGCACAAATGAAGGAATTAGCCGCACAAGTGGCAGCACAACTCACCATCATGATGCAAAAGCAGCAAGAAGAGCAAATGAACAAGATGCAAGAGCAAGTAGATAAGATGAAGGAAATTCTTAACAAGAAGAATCAAGAAGGAACTAGTGAGAGGGAGAATGAAGGTGAAAATGAAAACAAGACACCAAAGAGCTATACAAGAGCAAGCTATAACTATGAAAGCACAAGTAAGAACAATCCTCATATGCCCATGATCAATCCCGAAAATCCACCTCCGTTTGATGGAGTAAGATACACCGATTGGGCTCATAGGATGAAGTTGCATCTCATAGCCGCAAGATGTTGGCAAGCGGTTGAGATTGATGTGAACATTTCCCAAGATCCTAAAGATTGGACACCCGAAGATGAGACGGATTTTCATCTCAATGCCATGGCGGCAACCTTGATCTTGCAATGTCTCACTCCGGAAGATAACAACAAGGTAAATGGTATGGTGAATGCAAAGCAAATTTGGGAAACCTTGGGAATATCATTTGTAGGTGACAAGAGTGTGAGAATAGGAAACATTGAGCTTCTCCAAAACAAGATTGAGAATTTCCAAGTGATGGAAGGAGAAACAACAAAGACAATATTTGATAGATTCATGACTTTGGTCAATAGAGTAAGAGCTCTTGGATGTGATAGGTGGGATGAACAAGCTGCAGCAAGAAAGCTATGTAGAATATATAGAGACAAGAATAGCATTCTAGCTTCCGTGATAATGGAAAGAGAAAACTACCCCACCATGACAACACAAGAGATGATTGCGAAAATCATGCATCATGAGGTTCTAGATGATGAGACCAAAGAAAGACTTAGTCAAAAGAGAAACATTGCCCTTGCGGCATCCCATGCAAGTGAATCAAGTCATTGCAACAAAGGATGTTGTGGTCACAAGCAAAATAATAGTGATGAAGAACTTGATGAACAACAAGCTCTCATGGTGAAAAATTATGCAAAGTTCTTGATCAAGAAGAAGCAAAAGATGAGGAGTAGTGGTGGAAACAAGCAATATAAGAAGACATTTTGCTATGAGTGTGGTCTCACCGGTCACTTTGCTGCGGATTGTCCCAACAAAGGCAAGATTTCAAGGTACAACAAGGAAAGTGACAAAAAGTACAAGAGCAAGAAGAAAGGTGAAGCACATATAGGTGAAGAATGGCAATCCGATGATGATAGTGATGAAGACAATGACAATGAAAAGAAGAGTGTAGCTGCAATTGCTATACATGATACATCATCTCCATCGACATCGTTCTTCACCAACACTTCTTCCTCAATAAAGCTCTTCGCCAACCTCTCCGACGATGACGACGTCACTCCTACTTGTCTTATGGCAAAAGAGGAGAAGGTATCATCCCACACTCCCACTCACTTTAATGATGATGATGATGATGAGTTTGATGAAAACTATGCTATCAAAATCATTAAGAAATATGGAAAAGAAGCCGCCTCTATAATCTTAAAATTAAAGTACACCATAGATGAGCATGAGGCATGCTTAGAGTCGCAAAGTGAAATGCTCCTAGTGGAAAGGGAGAAGAACCAAGGGCTAGAGGCATGTCTTACCAAAGAAAAAGAGAAGGTTAAGAAGTTAAGTGTAGAATTGTCTTTGGCTAAGGACTCACATGAGCGATTGACTAAGGAACATGCCTCACTTAATGACTCTTTGGCTAGTCTAAAGAATGACTATAGTTTAGCTCAAGAAAGCCTCACAAGCTTGATAAATAAATATCATGAGCTTGAGATAAACTATGACACTCTTTGGAAGATCACTTTTACTTCTTCTAAGGACTCAAATGCTTCAACTAATGAAGGATGTGAAAGATGCAATAATGTTGATATAAATGCTTGTGCTACTAACCTTGTTGAGCTAGAGAAGAAGGATAAGGAGATTCTTAGGTTGAAAGCCATTGTGGACATTGGTTACAAGAGCAAGGATAAGCAACCAACCAAAATCTACAAGGCACCTAGGGATCCACACTAAAGGATGGCCTCGGCTATAATAGATATGATGGTAAGGCCAACGGGAGAAACATGGTAAATGGTGTGCCTTGTGTGAAGTTCAATAAGAGCGTGCCTCTTGTTGATCTCATTAACAAGGTAAACAATATTGAGGTTTCTCCTATCACTTCCTCTGATAACAAGAACATCAAGAAGAAGAAAGTGAAGGCTCCCAAGCAACAAGTGCCTATCTCAAGGAACAACTTTTGTGATTATTTGTGTTGTTGGGATAAGGATGGTAAAATTATTGTAAAGTATGTGGGCGCTCTCAAGAAGAGGCAAATCTTGAGGAGTGTTTGGGTGCCCAAATCTTATGTGTCTAACCCCCTAGGACCCAAGTCAAATTGGGTACCTAAAACAAAGTCTTAATTCTATTTTGTAGGCATACTCCTCCGGTGGACCATGTTGGGTGCTAGATAGTGGATGCACCAATCATATGACCGGAGCGAAGAAAATGTTTGACTCCTTCCAACCAAGTGAAAGCATGGGTGAAGGAATCACATTTGGTGACAATAGCAAAGGAGTGATTCTTGGTTTGGGTAAAATTGCTATATCAAATGATAATTCTATTTCAAATGTATTACTTGTGGATTCGTTAGGATACAATTTGTTATCTGTTTCACAACTTTGTGAGATGGGTTACAATTTTCTCTTTACGGATAAGAGTGTGAAAGTCTCTAGAAGGGTGGATTTCTCTATTATCTTTACAGGTCAACTAAAGGGCAAGCTCTATCTAGTTGATTTCACAGCTAGTAGAGTGGGGTCCGAGACTTTTTTAGTGGCAAACTCTAGCATGGGTTGGTTATGGCATCGCTGGCTAGCTCATGTTGGGATGAGGAACTTGGCCAACCTTCAAAGAGGACAACACATTCTTGGACTAACAAATATTTCTTTTGAGAAAGACAGGATTTGCAGTGCATGTCAAGCGGGGAAACAAGTTGGAGCCAAACATCCCGCAAAGAACATTGTGTCAACTTCAAGACCACTTGAGTTACTACATATGGATTTATTCAGACCCAATGCTTACATAAGCATTGGAGGTAACAAATATGGTTTTGTAATTGTTGATGATTATTCTCGCTTCACTTAGGTGTTCTTTTTAAAAGATAAGAGTGAAACCCAAGAAATCTTCAAGAAGTTTGCAAGAAGAGCTCAAAATGAGTTTGATGTGAAGATAAAGAGAGTGAGAAGTGATAACAGGACTGAGTTCAAGAACACCAACATTGAGAAGTTTCTTGATGAAGAAGCGATCAAGCATGAGTTTTTGGTTCCCTACACTCCCCAACAAAATGGGGTTGTGGAGAGGAAGAACCGAACGCTCATAGAAACCACAAGAGTAATGTTGGATGAGTACAAGATTTTGGAGAAGGATTATTGTGCAGAGGCGGTCAACACAGCATGTCATGCAATCAACCGCCTATACCTTCACAAGATTATGAACAAAACCACCTATGAACTACTCACCGATAAAAAGCCTAAGGTTGATTACTTTAGAGTTTTTGGATGCAAGTGTTTCATACTTAGAAAGAAGTCCAAAAGCTCTAAGTTCAAACCGAAGGTTGATGAAGGTTTTCTTCTTGGTTATGGTACTGACGAACATGGATATCGTGTTTTCAATAAGACCACTGGTCTTACTAAAATAACGGTAGACGTGACTTTTGATGAATCCGACGGCTCTCAAAAGGAGCAAGTCAATATGGACATTGTAGGTAAAGAGGAGCCTTCTCACAAAGTGATAAAGAAGCTTGCAACCGATGAAGTAAAACCCATTGAACAAGATGATGATGATTATGCACAAGTGCAAGTCCATCATGAACCATACATGCATCATGGGTTAACCGATTCTCATGGTGATGCTTCCACATTAAGAGATGGTCATGATTCAAGAGAATAAGCAAATCAAAATCCACCACAAGTTGAAGAAAACAACCAAGATGATGATCAAGAGGGAGCTCTTGATGGAGTTTCTCCAACCGGCATTGACTATGATAGTGAAGATGACGGCCCAATTCAAAGAAGAACAATAGAACCTCACCCAAGAGCTCATCAATCCATTGAACGGAACCATCCCGTTGAAAATGTGATAGGAGACATACGCAGTGGAGTGATGACTCATTTTCGTTTAGCATCTTTTTGTGAGCATTACTCTTTTGTTTCCTCTATGTTACCTCTTAAGGTGCAGGATGCCTTAAAGGATGAAGATTGGGTGATGGCTATGCAAGAAGAGTTGGAAAACTTCACCCAGAATGAAGTCTGGTCCTTGGTGGAAAGACACAAGAAAAATGTGATAAGTACCAAGTGGGTCTTTCGCAACAAAGAAGACGAGTATGGCGCGGTCACAAGGAACAAAGCACGGTTGGTTGCACAAGGTTATACCCAAATTGAAGGATTGGATTTTGGGGAAACATATGCACCGGTAGCTAGGCTTGAATCTATTCGTATATTACTTGCCTTTGCTGCTTACCATGATTTCAAGTTGTTTCAAATGGACGTGAAAAGTGCATTCCTCAACGGCCCCCTCTCTGAAGTGGTGTATGTTGAACAAACACCAGGTTTTAAAGATCCACATTATCCCGACCACGTCTACAAACTTCATAAGGCGCTCTATGGGCTCAAACAAGCCCTTAGAGCTTGGTATGATTGTCTCAAGGAATTCCTTCTCAAACAAGGGTTTGAGATAGGAAAGGCCGACCCTATTTTATTTACTCGCAAAGTTAATGGTGATATTTTTATTTGCCAAATATATGTCGATGACATAATATTTGGTAGTACTAATAAAGAGCTTTATGAGCAATTTAGTAGGATTATGACCAAAAGGTTCGAGATGTCCATGATGGGAGAGTTGACCTTCTTCCTCGGTTTTTAAATCAAGCAACTCAAGGAAGGAACGTTCATTTACCAAACCAAGTACACTCATGACATGTTGAAGAAGTTTGGTATGGACAAGGCCAAGCCCATCAACACACCAATGCCAACTATGGGACATCTTGACCTTGAAACGGATGGTAAAGCCATGGATCAAAAGGTATATCGCTCCATGATTGGATCATTGCTTTACCTTTGTGCATCTAGGCCTGATATTATGCTTAGTGTGTGCATGTGTGCAAAATTTTAATCTAATCTGAAAGAATGTCATCTCATGGCCATTAAGAGAATTTTTTGGTATTTGGTGCTCACCTAATCTTGGCTTATGGTATCCCAAGGGCTCATCTTTCACTCTACTTGGCTATTCCAATTCGGATGATGATGATTCTGATTTTGAAGATGGTGCTTTTGCTTCCCCTAATCATTATGATGGTATAAGTCTCTTTTTTTGCTCTGTTTTCCTTGCTTTTGATATATATTTTTTAAACTTTCATTTTTCTTTGATTTGTGGGAACAAGCTCCAATTGTTATGAATACTCTTCCTTTTACTGATGTTGAGCCTTCTTGCATAACTCCCACTCTTTCTAAGAAGGTGGCTCGTTCTTCTCAGCTGAGATCTATGTCTAAACACTCTCAATCGGCTGCTGTTCCAGTTTCTATAAGTAGTATTCTTAGTGTTATTGTAATTCATGGTTTCTCTTTGCTTTCTATCTGGATTATCTATTTATTTGTTTTCTATTTGAATTATTTTTTCTATACAGAAGGCATCATCTCCTGAAGTTACTATTCTTGGTGCAAAGAATCTAATTGATAAGGTTCAGTTAATTGAGAAGACATTAGAGAATATATATAATTCTAAATCGAAGAATCTAGTTCTGCTCATCAGTCTTCTCATCGATCTCTGTCCCAGACTCATGTTTATCCTTGTCTCACTCACAATGAATGTGGTGGGTCTTCAAGTAAATCTGATTTCAAGGTATCCGATTCTTCTACTGGCAGTAAACTACCTCTTCATGGCTTGAGGAGGACTGTTATGCCCAACTGTCTTTTACTTGATGACTTTGAGTTAGAGAAGTGTAACTTCAAAGTTAGTCAATCTTATGTTACGAATTACAATGCTATCTGCAGCTTGGCTTCATCTGAGGACAGTGGTATGTTTTCTAGATCAGATTCTTTTTTTAGTGTATACATTTGTGTGTTTATCTCTTTATAACTAATTTGTACATTTATATTTGTTTATGTAGTGAGAATGCTATTTTGTTTGGTAATGTGAGATGTACCTTTTGGGCTCTTGGCGAATTTTTCAAACCTGGTGGCATGGTAAAAAAATTTGTGATTGCTGCTTTCTGCTACTATTTGTTTAGTAAGCCCAATGGTCACCCGGATATTTCAAAGCGCCATTATTTCTAATCTAGTATCATTGTAAGTTAGATTCTAAAATTTTTTTTCATTTAATTTATCATCTTTAAATATGTTTCACTTGCCCTGCATTTTTCTGTTCACTTTTTTCCTCCTTTTTTAGGAAAATCTGGGGAAAGTTTTTAAGAAGGATCCTAAGAAAAGGCCTTTGTACTGTGCTGATTTGGTATTGGCTCCTTTATCTCCTGTTTTCTCCTTTTATAACATTTTTTAATATTTTATAAATATGTATAATTCGAATTTTTTACAGCTTTATTTCCCATGTCAAGTTGATGAGCACTGGTTCTTGTTTGTTGTGGATATGAAGGATCATCTTTGGGTTTTTTGGATTCTTATTATGGTCTTCATGATGATTATCAGTTTGAGAAGAGGTCAAAATTGGTATGATTTATCTTTCTTGTTTACTTATTATCTACTTTACATTATGATTTTAATTTATAATATTTATATTCTTACTTTTTTCTTTTTAGATCCCTAATTTCCAGTACTAGTGGAAGCACTTTGGTTTGATTGAAATGGGTTTCAGTGACTATAAGTTTACTTATCCATATATCCCTAAGCAGCCGGCTTACAACCAGCAAGTTCTCTTTGTCTAGTATTATTCAGTTTTATATCTTAATCGTTTGTTTAAATATTCTCTCATTTGTTCCTCTTATCTTCTCATCATTTTTCAAGTTGTGATTCTGGAATTTATGTGATGATGTTTCTGGAGGACTGGAAATCGCCTAGGACTTCTTTGTTTAGTAAATTCCAGCAATCTGATATTCCTAATACGAGGATTAAACTTGCTAATGATCTTCTTCTACATGGCAAGAATTCTGGCCGTATAGATCTTGTTGAGAATTATCAAATTCATGTAAGTATTTTTCTCATCCTTTTAACATAGTCTTTCTATTAGTATCTATTCATTTTTGAATTTTTTACAGGATGGTGATGAAGAGAACTAAGCTTTTGTCGTCTTGTGCTTCACCCACTATGCTGTCATGTTCTTAGTATCATATAGATAGTTATTGTAATCATGCAGAGTTTACATTGTGTCCACCTGAATATGGATATCATAGAATAGAAATTACAAAACTTTGATGGATCGTTCTAGACATGAACCTTTTGGTCTAGTTGCTACAATCTATTACATTGATAATATGGAAATATCTTCTTCCATGCTTCTTCTGCTCCTTCCAATGCGTCTTCTTGTCTGGTTCTTCTTCGTATCTTCATGGATTGGTTTTGCTTGTTTTCATCTTCTTTTTGCTTTTTCCATTAGGACCTGCATTGAATTTGTAAATATATTATTACATATTTTCAATAATACATTTACTAATCCATATATATCTATATTAATTTGACTTTCTAGAATTTTATATTTTTCTTACTTGAAGTTCCCCTTTTTTTCTTTTTCTTTGCTTCTTTCTTCATTTTCTCCCTCTCCTGTTCAACCAACTCTTTCCATCTCTTTGGATTTTTTGGTCTTCCTTAATGGTGTGAGGGTCTTGCAAAGTGGATACTTCTTCTGATTGCTACCTTATCTGTTCTCCTTGTGGCTCTGAAATATGGTTAGCTCCTGCAGCTGCTTCTACTCCTTTCACCTCTTCAAGTATTGTACTATTTTGTTGTGATAGCATGATGTCTAGAATTTTTCCTATTCTTTTGAACTCATCTTGTAGATATTCCATTGCATCTTCCCTTACTGCTCCTTTAGAAGTTAATTATGCTGCCTCCCTTGCTAGGACATTGAATCTAAGAAAGTTGTCGGTTGCTGTAGTTGACTGCACACTCTTATGGTTAAGCTTCTTCTCCTTCTTCCTCCACCTTTGAATTATGTATTTTTCTAGAATCTGATTTACTTCTTTTTCAACCATTATTTTCATGATATGTGAGCATAGGATTCCATCCATGAGGAACTTGGCACATACACAGGTATAATCATCTCTTCCTTGTGTGAGGTCAGTGTTAACTAAGTATTTTCTTACTCTGTGTGTGTTTTGCACTTGATTTGCCCAGACCCATACCTCATACTGTCCTCTTTCTGGCATTTCTTTATAATTCAGTCTTGTCATAGCTCTTAGTTGTACCATGAACTTGCTAAAAATGTTTCTGTTGTACATTTCCATTGCCTACAACTCTATTATGTATCCAAATTCCATATGCTTTCTAGTCTTTTGTTTGTTAGCATTGTCTTCCCTGGCTTCCGCTATGTTAATGTTCTCAACTATTCTTTCATACTCCTGCAGGAATCTTGTGACACTGTATGTCAGTCCTACATTATCCTTGAAAATAGCATTTGTTCCTTCACTTCTGCCTATGCTTTGAAGGAAAGGATAGAAATGATTCCTGAAGTACGAATCTCATTTCCCACATTTTGTTGAAGTATTTGTTGTTTTCAAGCTTGTAGTTTTTGACCACCTTTGTCCATAGGTCTTCAAACTCATCTTCTGTCAAGAAGTTGCCCATGATATCTTCAAATTCCTCTGGTAATCCTTCATTTGCTGCAAAGCATTTCAGATTCTTGTTGTAGCATTTCTTCTTGATGTGAAATAAGCAGTTACTGTGCTTTGTATCAGGGAATACTTCTGCTATAGCTGACCTCATTGCATTATCTTGATCAGTGACAATCATGACTGGATGTTTGCCACCCATTGCTTCTATGAAAGTCTAAAATACCCACTTGAATATTTCAGTAATCTGGTCGCATATGAATGCACATCAAAATATGAAGGTATGTCCATGACCTGTCACCCTACAAATGGTGCAAACGGTAGATTATATCTGTTGGTCATGTGACTTGTGTCGAAACTCATGAAATCTCCATACTTTGCATAGTATTTCATTGAGTCTGCATCCCTCCAAAAGATGTTGTTGACTCTAGAATTTTCATCTACATCAAATTTGTAGAAGAAAGTTGCATCTTTCCTTTTGCTTTCTTCAAAATAGATTAGTGTCTGCTTCATGTCTATTCCAATGATTTCTCTGTTCAGCTTGGTTCTATAGTTTGCCACGTCTTTTTTTTGGTATGGCAGAGCTGATTTTCCTCTTAGATATGATAGTACTCATACTATTTGCCTTGTGGGTATATTGTTTTTCTTTAGTGTTCTTATGACTGCCTTTTCCATCTCTGTCATGTATTTGAACCCACTGAAAAGCTGATCTCCACTGCCTGGGGAAAGTGGATGGTTGTGTTCAAGTTCTAATCTTATGATCTTCCATACTCCACTCTCCTCCTTTGCCACACAGAACACTTTGCAGTCACTTTTGACTTGAACGTTCATGTCCCTCTTTTTCCCTTTGTCCATTCTATTAGATTCAGTTTGAATCTTTTCTTCCTCTCCTCCTTTAGTCTTCCTCTTTCTTGGTTTTCCATAGTAATGGCACTTCATTTCACACTTGACAATCTCATTATCCCTTTTCTTTGCATATGTTCTCACTGAACGAGCCCTCACAACCTTGAATCCTGCTCGATAGGCATACTCGTCAAAGAATATGTACGCATCATCTTTGCTCTCAAGTTCCATTCCCATTTTAGGTATGTATCTGCTATCAATCTCTGCAGTATTCCCTTCAGTTGCTGCTTGTTCATCTGCTTGTATGAATGGTTCTACTTCTTCTTCTGTCACTATTCTTTCTTCTTCTATTTGCTCTTCATTTCTTCTTGTTCCTTCATTTGAGTTCCCCCATCATTATTGTGTGACTATCCTTGTATTGTTTCTTGTTTCCCAACCTTATCCACAAGAGTACTTGCACTTGTATCAGCTTGATTAGTTTTCTGCATGTATAATCCTTTCTCATGAGTTATTTGTATAATTGCATTATAGATGAAACTTTTTCTATATATTGAAATTTACATTCTTTGTCTCCTACTGTTGTTATTTGTTCATAATTATATTTACCTCTTCAAGGTTCATATCTTCCTAGATATCTGTTGTCCAATTATATGTTTCCACTGGCATTGTTTCATGACGAAGTCCTGCAAACTGAATTGGTTTTGTGAAGAAGATAAGTATCTGATATTGCTTTATATGCATTCTAAATATTAATCAATTTTTCAAGCTAAAGTTTATTATCTTACCTCATAATCTTCTTCTTCTGCCATGTAGTCCCAGTTGCTATATTCACTGGATGTCGCAAAGTTGGTTCCATCAGTCTGTTCATTGCTTCCTTCAGACTGTAAGTTTCAAATCATATCAGTTGCTTTGCCTTCTATTCAAGATAAAGGATGAAACCGAATTCTGAAGTTTGTTATGTGTTACCTCAGTTTGTCCCCTGAACTGTGTATCTGATGACAATGCTAATCCATGTTGTCCACTGATGTATCTTTCCTATAAATTTGATGACAATGTAATCAAATTTATTGTATATGGTTTGCTCTGATAACAATCATGTAATTTAACTTTTACCAGTGTATCTCGTAATATATGTTACCTTTACCTGTGCATTCATGTTCTCAATCCAAAAATTTGCATATGGTGCATATGGGTTCTGCAAATGAGTGTTGAATCAGTATAATAGTAATAGTATTCCTTGCTTATACTTTGATAATATAACTTTTACATCCTAAATGTCAGTGTAAAACATGCATTTTTCAATGTAAAATATGCTTAGGCTGCTCTTGTTACCTGCTGTACTGGTTAAACTATGTTTTCTTCTTGAGAATTCCTTATTTGTTCATATATGAGCCCTGTATAACTCCCTTGCCAGTTAATTTATGTGTTTGTTGTCATCATTTCTAACTGTATCTTCATCAGTTGCAGCGCCTACTGATTCGCCTCTTCGATGGTTGTGTATCTTCTTATGATCTCTTTGTCCTGTTAATAAGAAAGCCATGTCAAGTTAGATTAGATGTGTTCCTGTCAATAAGGCAAAGTTCAAATAGATGTGCATCAACAACATAGAGGTAACTTATTTGCCCTAATAATTTTATGTTTTTCATCTAAACTTTGTTGTTTTTCTAATTCTATCAGAACTTCTTTTAGATGAGATCCCTTCTTTGCTGCTTCAGATTTGAAATCCCAGGTAAGTTATTTGCAAATTACCTTGTTGCCTCCCTTCCAGGCAGATTCTTCTTTGTTGGGCACCAATTTTCCTCTTTCATATTGCTTCTGATGGTCATCCTCTTCCTCCATGTTTCTCCCTCCCTTTCTGGTGCTCTGATCAGCCCCAACCTGCTGGTTGTAGGTCTGCTCGATCTATAGCCGACGGCTGGGGTGCTGGTTGCCTTCTAGGTTAAGTTTGTCTGCCTAGTGCTCTTTTATTTGGGCCTTTAAGGTGCTTTAATTGTTATTGGGCCTTTGTATTTCACCTTTTGTTCTTGACTAGGCCTTTTTCTGATTGTTGGGCTTTATTCTTTTCATGATGTATCATTGGGACTTTTTCCCCTTGTTTGGCTTCCATCTATTCTTGACTCATATTTTTTAAATTTTCATTTTGGGCCTGGGCCTTCTTCTTCACAGGACATCTCATTCTTTAATTTTTTTGTCTTATGATCCGAGTGGGCCTTATGGGCTTTTTTCTTCCTATTCCCAATTAGGCTTTTTTTATTTTATTTGCCTCTATTAATTTACATTTCTGAGGTTGGGAGTGTTTGCTATGGTTGTTGACCATTTCATTCATGTCTTTGCCAACCACCTCTTGCTATCCTCATTTATTGCATTTCTACCCGGGTCCATTTTCTCTGCCTTTATAAGCTGCTTCTCTTCTATCCCCAGATCCCGTCCTTCTCTGTGCCCTGTTTGCTCTGGCATGTATAGAGGTCACACTGCATGATATCTATTCTCCTCTTCTTCTGTCATCTTTTTCTCCTCCCCAGTGTGAGTAATATTTCTTCATCTTTCTATTATCTTTTCTTCTTCATTTCAGTTATTTGTTTCTAGGGTTTTTGTGTTGTTTTGTTCTAGGTTTCTACCTATTCCCTAATCATACCCTTCTATTTATTTTTCGTGAAATTTATATTTTCTGTATTATCTACATGTATTTCTCATATTAGGTTCAGATCTGTTTGTGATTTCAGTTTTTTGGATATTTAATGTTCATGTTTGTTAAAATATAATTTTGAAGGTATGATATATTCTCTGCTTTTATCTAATCTGTGCTATGGTGCATTCCTGAGAGTATGTGTAAACAGTCGTGACCAGTCTGTGTGTGTATTTGTTTACATTGCTCATGTTTTGTTTCTATGTGGTTTCAATTTATTGGGAGAGATAGAGATCATCATGTTTCTTATATATGTTTATGTTTGCATGGTCCTCAAATTTTGATATGCAGTTACATTTTTATAATAGAAACATTTTTATAGTTTTGCATTTCTAATCTTATATTATGTATAATAATTTTAGATGGCTTACACATTGGAAAATAGGGAAGTTTCTGAATATGTCATTGAAGTCCTTGGTTTGACTCCTGGTGAACAGTCTAATTTGATGGTAATTAGGCTGCGTAAGCCTTCTGTTGACATTGTTGCTGTCATTGTTGCTGGTTTGAAAGCTGTTGAGCAGAAGCCTCCTATGATGAAAACGGTTATCAATGAGATCAAGTTCCGTGTCGATGACCATGATGGTGTTGTTTTTGTGTTAGCCAATAATCCTGCTCGTCTAGCTCAACTTCGCAGGTTCATAATTAGGGGGTTCATGATAATGTGTTCAGTGTTTATAAACTAAATAGTATTGTTCATAGGGTTATTTCATGCAAATCTTTCAGTGATATCCTAGTAAGAATCAAGGTATGTTTGTTATATAATATTTTTTTAGCAAATTCAATTTTTCCTTTTGTATGTTCTCTGATTTTGCATTGTCTATGTTACATTGTGTGTGCTTTTTTTATTAGGTGGTATCTAAGAGGAATTCTCTCAATCCAAAAGCATCAATTCCTTTTCATTTGAATGGTGAAATTGTCTCTTTGCTCGTTGTTCATAACTTGGATATAGATGTTGGAGCTCACTCTGAACTAATATTCGCTAAGTGTTTGATATCTGATAATTCAGGTAAGCTTGTGGCTCGTGTTCTAAAGCAGAATCGTGGTGCTGAATATCTTCCACTTTACAAGCTTGTTTATGATTCAGGCAATGCTTCTGGCTATGTCCAGGTTGCTTCATAATCTGATGCTAATCTGATGGCTAGTAGGTCTTTTCAAGTTGCCGACCAACCAATGTCTTTCTATCAAATCCTTAGTGTCAGTGTTCGTCCTCAAGATGCTGGTCCTTATCAGAGGTTCAGTTGTCGTCAGATTGCCCCTTAATGTTATTGTGTCATCTTAGTGTTCTAGTTTATTGCTGTTTTTAATCTTCAATGTACTTTACAATGTTATGAACTAATGTTTGCTACCTCTGAATTTCTATTTCAGAGGTTCAATTGTCGTCAGATTGCCCCTTAATGTTATTGTGTCATCTTAGTGTTCAAGTTTATTGTTGTTTTTAATCTTCAATGTACTTTACAATGTTATGAACTAATGTTTATTTGTTGATATTGTAATAATTTCTTCAGCATTTCTGTTTTTGTTCTCCATATATTTTTTGTGATTGTTTCACTACAGGACCCAATTTTTAACTCCGCATATGGTGTGGTCACTCCATTTTGTGCCACATTATAGCAGGTCCCAAGCCCTGGTAAAGGAGGATGGTTGAAATTGGTTTTCCTTGTTTTTTATTTTTTCATTTTCTTTCTTTGTCTGGCAATCAATAAATCAGCACTGGTAAGAATTTGGTCACATCAATGTGCTCTTATTTCTTATGGTTTCAGTAGTAGCTATATTTTCCCTACCCTCAAATCCACTCACAAAAATATTATCAATTGCAATCCCAATATATTTCATAAGATCATAAGTAATTAGAGCCCATGGCTGTGAGCAAGTCCTGCTTGTTTATTAGTCATATTGATATCATGCTTTTGTTATTTTTGTCATTGTTGCCTTCTAATTTCTGAATTAAGTTATTTATGAAAAATGATATATTTGAATTTATATCCTATGTTTATAAATTAAACATTGTTTCATGCTCAATAAATTTTGTGTTAATGAATTTATATCCTATCAATGAATTTGAGCACATTGCATGATTTTACACTCTATTTTGAAACTTTTTACTCCATTTGTGTTGTAAGTTCTGTCCTTTTCCATTGTATGTACAATATGGTGTGCTGGTAAGTTAACTAGATATGCTTCTCCCATAGTATTTTTCTCTCTATTTGTAGGTAAGTTTTAAAATTTGAATTCCATAGAAGCTATCTGTTAATCTGAAATTTGACTTCCATAGCTTGTATTCTCTTTTGTTGTTATAGATGAGGATGACTGGCCTTTTGTTGTAATGCAGATTAGCCTGGCTACTCTTAGTAATGTGGGAAGCTATTGAATCTGTTGTTATGTGATTGAAATTCCATTTATTATCTTTGCCTTAAATATAGATTGATGTGTTCTTTTGTTTTGTCTTGGATGCTGTTGTTTGGCTTGTACCATGTCAAAATTTGAACACATTGAAGCACCATAATGTCATTCATTTTCGGTGAGTAATGTGAGGTCTGTTGATATGTAATTTCCGAGTACTCTAGTATGTTGCCTGATAATTTTTTCTTATCTTCTTATCTTGTGTTGGGAATGGGCACAAGATTACCAAACTGAAGCCTGACAATGTCCTGCATTCGGATAAGTTAGTTGATCTTATCTGTCTTATGTTAGTTTTTATTTTGGAAATGAGATATGACGATCTTTTCTCTATGATTGAGTTAATTTCCTTGATTTGAATGACATCAGATATGCCCTATATATGCCTTTTAACCTGGCACCTAACTGCATATAGCATACTGTTTTTCTTTGTTCCTGATATTGGTTGATCAATATTCATTTTGAACTCATGTAATATTGGTTTTATTTTTAGCTATAACTCCCTACTGTTTAGTCAATTGTTCTTTATTATTTCTTACAGTCTATTTTTATAATTTTTACACCTCCCAATGTGGTGTAAGTTATGTGATATTGGGGTGTAAGTTTTGTCGTTTGAATGTAATTTGTCTTAATCTTTAATTATCTATAATAATCTTTCAAATTTTCTACTATAGAAAAAAATCTGCTATTTGAATATTTTTTATTTGAATTTGAAACTCTATCATTTGTAATTTGCATGTAATTTGTCTTAATCTTTAATTATCTGTAATAATCTTTCAATTTTCCTACTATAGAAAAAATCTGCTATTTGAATCTTCTTTTTATTTGAATTTGATTCTCTGTAATTTTCTCCTTCTTTGGATTAAGATCCTGTGGTTTAGAAATTTAAATGACCCATACATTTGGGTCACTTGAATTTTCTTGGCTTCAAAATCAAATGACACGACACCTGCATTTGTGTTACTCGAGTGACACCTGCATTTGTGTTACTCGAGTGAACACTAGACAGACCCTTCCACACACGTGCTTTTCTATTTGTAAAATGCATACTGGCGATGTGAGTTGCGATAGACTTTCCATTGATTTCTTTATATCCGAGTGAGTACTTTCCCGTTTATATATTTCCTTAACATTTGAACTAAAAAACTTTTACTTCCTTCGTTCTAAATTATAAGTCCTTTGACTTTTTTTTATCCATTTTATTACGTATTTAGATATATTATTATATCTAGCAAAATAGATGTGTCAATAAAATCAAAGCGAATTATAATTTAGAATAGAGGACGTGAGAGGCTATGTGCGATTGAAGAAACTGAATAATCGATCTACTTCCGCATAGTTCTAAAACCCCCAAAGTGCACAATAGCATAGTCGCAATCTCAACGATGGTTTTTTCTATGGATGGTGGCATATTGGTAGAAAATGAAAATTGCATGAAATGTGACCGTCGAAGTTTAGGGGACTTAGCATACGTGATCTCTATCATTTTCAAGGTTCCTGTTACGGGCAATACTACGGTATACTTTTTACTCGCTAGGAGGCAATACCTCAAATAGATCTTGAAACATCCTTAATTTTTCGCGAAAAGAAAATACACAGAATGAAGGATATAATGATAGCCTAGGAGATCAAATCACCAATTATTCGATAACAGTTGATTACAAAGCATACATCGAATAAAATAATACAATAGAGGGGTTTACATAAATATTACATCGCCACATGGCGAAATCATCAGAGTGTCTAGCATCCAGAACAGCTACGTAAGTAAAGGGATATCACAGAAGCAACGTCTTGCACCATCTTAAGCGTAGGCACGAGACCATCTAATCCTCGAGCCCCTCGTCGCCGTAGGCGTAGTCGGGCTCACCTGCCAATAAGTTTCGGTACGATTTGTACTGGCCACCGGCTCCTACCCTATGCTTTGCTTATGCTTTGTGGTAGGTGGATGCAAATGGATATAATCAAGAGACCTATTATTTGGCTATAGTTTCCTATGCAAGTATCATCAATAATATATAGTAATTGTTCATTAAGTTTTAATCCATTCCCATCCCACAACACCATACCACCAACCATCATCCTCTCAGCCCACTCAACAACCACACTCACACGTGGCGGCAATGGAAAACTCCCTCTCATCCATGCCTAATCGGCCATCATGCCGTAGGGTAACAACAACAACATCACTCAGGGGGAGGTAGAAGAGACTCAACTCACTGCCCAAGAGAAGCGTGGGTCCCGGGATAGCCATACCAAGGCTGCGGACTATATATAGATTCAAATCAACTCTGCAGAGTGTGTACACCTGTAACCGGCTAATGCCGACCATCCACAAGATAACCATCATTAGCGCTCGCGAATGCCTAGGCTGATAGCAAAATGACCATCTAACTATGGCGGTTCCACCCTACCTCTCAACCCTGGGACACCCCAAGTCCTGCCTGGAGTGGCTGAGAATGTGAAGTCATGTTCCTGCTCTCCGAGGGGCCGATGCTCGAAAGAGGACACATGAACGTCTCGGAAGGGTGCGGGGTTCCACCCGTACCTTTCTACACTGCATACTCCGAGTAGTAGTGGAACCGCCCTAGGTAGCTGAAATCATCCGTCCCTAGTTCATCTAGGGCGAGTGGTGCGTACGAAGGGGTCTGTGGTTCCGGTCCTCAAGAGACAACAGGTCCTAGGGGGAACCAGACAGGATATCTCCTCAAAACAGGGCCATCAGTGCCCTCTGCCTCAACAGCATCTGGCTTCGGGAGCCTCGTTCCACGAAGGCTCTCGACCCCGGGATCTCCTCAAGTCACCATGTACCCGCCACAAGTACTCAGGTCACAGGGGTGCCCAGGTCGCACACCCTCGGCAAGACTCGCTCCAAAAGCTCGTCATAGATCCTATCAAGTCGACTCAACCCTCACCAGACAACCCTCCCATGTTATATTACCAGAGACACCCATATATACACCAAATCCGGCATCCCGAGCCGAATCCACCCAAGTCCACCATCCGCATCATATCTCTAAATATAATACAAGTGGAGTATAGGTAGCAAGTAACAAGCACTGCATGGCATGTCTATCCTATAAGCGGGTGAGCAGGGTGAAGGTTACAACAAGGAATAGGCATACAAGTATCTACCATGCAATCCTAACATAGCATATCATAGCATTATTGCACAAGTAGAGCACTAGCATTCTATTATGTTGCATGCGTAATAGGATCTACGAGGTTGGGTGGGACGTGGCACCTGAATAGCTGTCACTCAAATCCTCCCTCAAGTCCTTGGCGCGCTCTTAGTCCTCCTCGAACAACTCCTTCGTAGGATCTGAAAACGAGACATAATGGTCGCGGGAGCGACCCCTATAGATCAATCACAAAGAACCAAATAAAAACCAATAACCCCAAATGCAATCATACATAAGCCTATGACGTAGAGCTTATTTTTATGAAAATTTAGACACTTGGTTCATATTTTTCGAAGATCGTATGAAGAAGTTATGAATTTTTGAAGTTTAAATCATTTTCTAAAAAAGAAAAAAAAAGGGATAAACCAGAGGCTGACAGGTGGCACGATCTGGTTGGTCCACGTAGCACGTGGGTCCAGCTGATGTGGCGCAGTGCTGGCGTGTGTGCTGACGTCAGCACTGGCAGGTGGGTCCGACTGTTGCAGTCGCTGACATGTGGGGCCCACGGTCCTGGTCACTGACAGGTGGGACCCACGGTCAAAAACGTTGACCAGTCAACGACAACAGGGCCTCGACCGGGCCTCGGCAGGCCTGGGTAGGGCCGGATCTGGGCCGGGTTGGGCCGGCCTGGCCCGGACACGTGTCAAGTGCTGAGGTGCGCCACGTGGCTCGCTGGGCCGATAATGGGCCTGGTCCACGGCCTCTGTCCGCGTGGACTCTGTCATGGACGCAAGCAGGGCATCCTCACCTTGGGTGGCCATGTCATCGGCTGGTGAAGCGGTTGCTTCGGCTCGGGGCAGAGGAAGGAGTGCGGCGGACGACGACGGAAACGTACCAGGGCTCCGGGTCCTCCTCCAGCGGCGTGAGCAGCAACGGCAGCGGCGGCTCGCGGTGCTCTGCTCCGGTACACCAGCGGCGGCTCTTTCCCCGCCCCTTGCTCCTCCACGGGCTCACGAGGGGTGGTGCGGGCATCGCCAGGAAAGCTGCGCGCACAGGGAAACCCTAGGGGGGGTCGGCGAGCTCCCTTATTAGCCACGGTGGCCGACGACGGACGGTGGGAATGGAAGATGCCAATCAAGCGGTCGCGGCGCGTCCTTGGCTAGGGTTAGGGTTGCGCGGCGTGGCCTAGCGGGACGGATGGCATCGCGAGGGCGCGGGCGCGAGACGGACGGTGGAAGAACGGCCATGGCTTTTCTGGAAACAAGGATGGGACGTCGGGCGGCTAGAAGTGGAAGGAGGTTGCGGCTGACAGGGCGGGCCCACATGGCAGCGGCAGCTGGCAGCGCGGGCGCGTGGCGCTGGCAGGCCGCCCTGTTGAGCCGGCTGGCTACTTGGGCCGCGGGGCTGCGAGCGGAGGCGGGCGCGTTGTGCTGGTGGCCTTGCTGGGCTGCTTGGCCAGCTAGGCCGGCCACGCGAGGAAAGCGGGCGCGCGGGCAGCAGGCCAGATGGGCTGCGAGCGGGGGCAGGCAGGTCGGCACGGTTGCAGGCTTGCTGGGCCGTGGCCATGGCCACTGCGGGCCATGCGGTGTGGGGAAGGCAGGCCAGCCTGGCTGCTGAACTGGGCCGCACGATGGCTCCGGGCTGGTTCCCTTTTTCCATTTTCTCTTCTATTTTATTTGCTTTTCTATTTTTTTTCAAAGCTCCTAATCCAACCATGTCATGATCTTGTTAGCAAAAAGGTTAGTGACCATGACATGGGCACTAGGTTAGGTCCCCTAGGGTCTCATGAAGTTGTTGAAAGCCATGTCCAAGGCTAGGTCCCCTAGGGTCTCATGGAGTTGTTGAAAGCCATGTCCAAGGTTAGTTGCACGTAAACCTATACATATATATATGCGATAACAAATGTTGTTTGATTTTATTAATCATCACGTAAAATCAATAAGAGGCAAATCATACTCTTATAATTAAAATGCAAATGCCTCAACTATTATTAGATGCTACTTGTGCAACTAGTAGATGGTTCCTACGTAACACTCACCAAACATTGGATACTTTTGATAGTTGGTATTTTTGGTGTTTGGATTTTTAGGTTTGTTACAGATCTTAACCCTTGGATTTTTTTTGAATTTTTGAATTAATCAATTGCTTTATTAACATAGGAAAACAAAAAAAAAATCTTGTTCCATCCCCCTAATCACTAATCACGGTGACCTCGTCACGGGACACAAGCCTCGAGGCCTCCCTTCCTTTCCTGTTTTCCGTGAAGATCTTCGAAATTTGATATTCTGTAATTGTTACTGGTACTGACTGTGCAAAGTTTGACAATCTTAGTTGTGGTTCACACATTATTCAGAAATAATAATTGACCAAGAATTATAATCAAATAATACATTTTATGCTAGCAAAAAATAGTATGTTACATGTATATGTTATTAACTCACAATAATTACCCGTTCACCTGATAAACTAATTATGTACATGCACGCTAATCACATACACATACTGATCACGTACACATGTAAAGTCAGGTGTGTCAGGTCACATACAAAATTACACGGTAGTCAAAATATATTACCAGTGCAAAGTTATTGAGTCAAGGATTTAATACTGGATCATGTATCAATCAAATCTCAAAAAAGGATTTTCATATCTAAACTTTCCTTATGTATCATAGGTTACAAAACAAGAAATTAAATAAATATATATTTCATTCATTACCTCCTAGAAGGTAATAAGTGATCGTAACCGTCAGATCTAAACAAATGAACGGCTCACAGTCATTTAGGTGTAGCATAGCAAAACCCTCCTGTTATAGGGACCAAATCATGAGCCCAAGAGGAGTTGAATTGGGCCACCTAAAACTTAAAAATAGATTCAACTTGATCTACACTGAAAAAACATAAACTACTTAACTCAATAGAAACCTTAGCTTTTTTTTCTAATGCGCTTTAACTTACCAACTCACAAAGAGTTTTGCAACCTAGCTAGAGCCACTCTATCAACTTCCCTTTGCTAATTTATATGAAAGTAAAGATCACACAAGTCAAACCAAGGCGAATGCTAAAATGCGTAAGGTAAAGAGCAAGTCAAGTGAGGGCAAATGGCTGGAAACGAAGATTTGCCCCATAGTATCAGTAAACAAAAGGAAAACCATTGTCCATGTTGGATCTCCACAAATGATATGCTATAGGTCACCCAAGCCTTGCACCGATCGAGCAAGCCCCAAAGCCCACCGCCAATCAAGGCTAGTTTCGTAAGCCATTAAGACTCACCACTTGTCGCAAGACTCTCTTTGCATTGGTCGCTAAGTTGTCCATTATAGAGCTCTTCGATCAAGGAAGAGGGTCTCCTTGTCCCCTGCACAACAAGCTGCCATGCCTCTCATTGGTTGATGTCCGTGTAAAGGTCACAAATAAGTCAAGTGTGTTGTCTCACCAAGGTTACAATGGCACAATAACCCAATCACTTAAACACTAACGACCAACCCTCACAATAATAGAACAATAAGGTCTATCCTAGCCTTGGATTGGATGTGATCTTTAATTTATGCACTTGAGAGGTGGATCAAATATAGACTAATGTATCCTAGCTTCTAATACCATTGAGATTTTCGCAGGAACCAATTTCTTAGGATGGGATGTGTGGTAATGTATCCAACCTCGGTTCAAGTTCTCTTTAATGAAATTTGGGCATCTATTTTTTAATACCTAGTTCCCTTAGGCTAGGCTTTTCTTTAATATAAATGTGAGATTCTAACAAGAAAAAAATTATTTTTTGCCTGTTTTGTTACTGTCGTCAACCATCAATACCTTTTTCTTTTGTAAACTAGCTGAGTGCCCGTGCGTTGCAACGGGATAAAAATCAACATGACAAATGGGAAGAATCAACTTAACCATGGATGTCGCCTCATCGCGCATTGTCAGAGTCATCCTCCCTAAGTCAGCACTCAAGCTCACAGGAGTTAGCCTCCATGTCCTACCTGCGCACCTTCTGTAGGCAAGGGGCATCACACGACGTACCCCAAGGAACCATAGGCAGAGTGTCTTGATGGGTTTCTCCTCGGTCCAAGGTGCGAGCATGGCAGCAAAGCGTAAGTCCACAAGAGGAGCTCCAGCTATAGCAGTGCTGTGTCACGCACCA
>CM041628.1:92183826-92238306 GCA_023333625.1 Bothriochloa decipiens
TACTCCATCCGACTAGTTCCGGGTTCGAGTCCCGGGCAACCCATATGAAAAATAGAAAAAAGCAATCTGATTTTTGAATTTTCACTAATTTAATTTCTAAAATTTTTTGATTTGGTAAATTTTTTTGATTTGGTAAATTAAGTTATATGAAAATCCAATCGTTGGGGCTGGCTTGGTTGACATTGGTATATAGACTATATTATACTGTTAAATAACAAGCCTTCTATTATCTATTTTCTTTCTAGTTAATACGTGTGCTTGGGAGTCTTTGCAATTTGAATAAATCAAGATCTTACAATGACTACAATTTTAAAGAGACGCGAAAATACGAGCCTGTAGGGTCGCTTCTGCAACCGGATAACTAGCACCGAAAACCGTCTTAACATCGGATGGTTCGGTGTTTCGAGGATCCTACCTTATTGACCGCAGCTTCCGCCGTCGCTGCCGTCTCCGCCTCCGCGAGGCTTTTGTTGTTGCTGTTGCCAGCGTGGCCGGTGCCCCGAAAGCGCGGCGTCGTCTGCGCCAGCACCTGGCGAGCGGAGCGGAACCAGCGGCACCGCCTGCCCAGCTTGGCGCTGCCCGGGCCCTGCTGCGTGGCAGGGGTTCGCGGCGTCCTCGCGACGCCGGCGGCAGCGGCGGGCCCCGGTCCTGCCGACGTGACGGGGAAGCAGCAGACCTGCCCGCGGCGCGGCGTGCGTGGGCGCACGCCGCAGAGGCGCCTGGCGGTGGGCGTGCACGGCGTCCTCGGTGTGCGCGGCGTGCGCGCGGTGCCGCGGCTGCTGCGGCCGCGGACGTCCCCGCCGCTGCAGCAGCTGATGAGCGGCATCCTCAAGCTCAGGTCGGCGTCGGGAGAGCCGGACGACGGCTTGTGGTGAGGGCCGAGACAGCATATGCACGCGGCGCTGTTGCCGCGGCGACGGCGGCGTTCGGAGGACTCGCCGTGGACCGGCGACACGAGGCAGAACAAGCCCCTTGCTCTCGCCATGGCTGGTGTCGTTGCGGTGCAGCTGTGCGCGCGTCGACGACTGCGGCTTGTGGCGATTGCCGGCTCGTCGGCGAGCTGGGTGGTGGCATAAATGGGAGTGGAAACGGAGCGATGTGCGCGCCTGTAAGTCTGCGATTGTGATGTCGGTAGGATGTTTTTATAAAATTTTGTCACGACTTTGCGCGTGTGATTGGATGACAACAGTGAATTTGAGTATAGTTTATTATGTGTGTTCTTGCTGAAACAACGATGAGAACGTGGCCGGATGGAACTTGGAAGCGATATCATGTAGGTGGCGTAAAGAATAGGCGCGCGGCCTCACCAAGTCTGCTTTGCTGGGACTGGGGAGGCCCTCTTTGGATTCATGGTGGTGTTAGTGGGCTTTGATGGGAGGCCCTCATTGGACTGGCCGGCAAGGCAAGAGACACCAGCTTTATTTGACCTTTGGCCGGCAAGGCAATATGTAAAAATAAATATGTATATTGAAATAAGAGTACTCTTGAAATAATAAGAAAACTAGTTATCCGCGCTATTTGGGCGGGCCAACTACCTAGTTAATAAAAGTTAAAACAACAAGACAAGAAAACACTGCGGTGCAAACAGGGTGGTGCTCCAGCTGTGGCCATGCCTCAGTTTCCCATCTCTGCTTCATCATAGAAAGGACCGGGGCCCAGATCTAAGCTCTTGTGGAGGCAGCCTCAGCAGTTAGCATCACATTGTTGCTTATTTGTTTATGAAGTAAACCAAACTTATATCTGCAAGCGACATGACGTATCCATCAACAGTAGGTGTTGGAGGTGGTAAAATTTTTTAGCCTGCAATATTGAAAGATAAATAGAAGGCATAAAGATGCGACTATTACAATTTTTACAATCCATAATACTAAACTGTCAATGAAATGGCTACAGCTACAACCAAATACCTCAGTTGTCAACTAGATATGCATCCCTGATTCCATGCAACCTTGCAGCCACTTCATGCATGTTCATGCGCTCGTTTGCGGACGGATTAGTGCAGCGAAGTCCAATATTCAGCACAGAAAGTAAACATTCCACATGCTGCTCTTCTAGTAGTTCATGATCAATGACGTGCTATCCTTCCAGGGATGTTCATGTCAACAAATCTTACGATGTTGAGTTCCTCAGTGAACATATCATCAGTTGGCCTCCTTCGCAAAAATATTTCTAACAAAATAATCCCAAAGCTGTACACATCCCCGGCACTTGTAACTCCACCACCAGCAGCATACTCTGTCAATATCATACATAAATTATTTACTCCAAATATAAATTGCACATGAAACAACAACGCAATGTAAAAATTGGCATTACCCGGAGCAACATATCCAATCGTTCCCTTAATAGCAATTGAAGAATCTGAGATGGAGTCACCGACAGATGGTGCAGAGGAATCGACTTTGAACCTTGCGAGACCAAAGTCACCAACATGAGCTGTCATGGTTTCATCTAAGAGAATGTTACTGGGCTTCAGATCGCAATGAATAATGTTTCTTTGGTTGTCATGGTGGAGGTATTCCAATGCATCCGCAATATCGATCAAAATGCTCAATCTTTGAGTCAGTGTGTAATGCCGCTCCGAATTACAGTGCTCCCATTGCCTTCAGTCGAGTGCAGTAGTGTATGTAAGTCACCTCTTGGCATGAACTCATAAACTAAGGCTTTGAAATCATTTCCATCAGAATCAATACTTGAGCATGCAGTTAGGATAGGAACTATATTTCGATGGCGCAAGTTTCTTAGCACATTGCATTCTGTAATGAAGCTCTTTTGCGCTCCCCTTGTTTCTAGGCTAAAAACTTTGATAGCAACAACAGTTCTATCGTGGAACAGTTCTCCTTGATATACAGAAGAATATCTTCCTTTGCCAATTAAATTTGATGCTGAGAAACCTTTTGTTGCTCTGGCAAGATCACTATAAGAAACTATGGGTACTTTGATGTGAAATATAGGTGCAGATATAAGTGCAACAATGCAGGCTAATGGGATCACCACTTTCCATACAATAGATGGCTTGTGATTATAAGGATTCAAAGGCGTGACAGGGCATGGCAGCAGGTGTAACTCCAACAACCCTCCACAGAGTCCTGGATTTCCATCAATCCGTATGGCAGTAACATTGCTGAAGATTCCGTTATTTGGGACCTCACCCTTGAGGTGGTTGTACGAAAAATCTAATTGCTCAATAAGTTCCAGGTTGCCAAGAGATACTGGTATTGATCCACTCAAGTTATTCCGTGACAGGTTGAGTACTTGTAGGCTACTTATGTTGCCCAGTGAACCAGGGATGCTTCCTCTGAAAGTATTCTGATCTAACATGACATATTCCAAACTTTCACAGTTACCTAGAGTATTTGGGATATTACCAGATAAATTATTCGATGAAAGTGCTAGTTGAATGAGTTGTTTGGCATTCCCTAATTCTTCAGAAAGTTGTCCATATAGATTGTTTGAAGATAAATATATTTGGGTGACTGTTGGAATTCCAAATCTCCATTGGTATGGTACCATGAAGAAAATTGTTAGAAACATCCAGTGTAACAAGCATTGAAAGGTTTCCCAAACCTGAGGGTATTTGTTCAAACTGATTATACTGTAGAAAGATCTCTACCATATGTGACAAATTTGAGAGGGGTGATGGAATAGGCCCTGTAAACATGTTGCTTGCTAAGGTAATTGCTTGCAGTTTTTTCAGCTTTCCGAGCCATTCTGGAACCGTTCCTGTAAACTGATTGCCCCATAAACCTAAAACGATCAGATTGGGAAGGTTTGCTATGCCGGATGGGATCCCCCCAGATAGTCGATTTAGGTTCAGATATAGACGCTGAAGCCGAAAAGTAAGATTAAATGAGCTTGGTAACTGACCTTCGAGCTGATTTTCTGCAACTGACAGACCAATCAGCTCTGTACAGTTAGCTAAGCTGTTCATAAACTCCAATTCTTGCTTGGTACGTGCTTGGAGTTTATTCGCCTCAAGATTTAGCCGCGTTAGTTTGGTAAGTTGGCCAATGGACCTAGGCACAACCCCGGAGAAATTATTTCGGGACATATCAATTTCCTGTATATAAGAAGCATTTATCAATGAAGAAGGGGTATGGCCATCAAACAAGTTGGAAGCCATTAAGAGTACTTCGAGATTGGGAAGGGAGCTAAAGAGATTGGATGGCACCTCACCACTAAAATGATTCAAAGGAAGGCCAAGGGAACTAAGAGCTGAAAGATTCAAGATAGCTTGTGGAAACCTACCTACGAACAAATTGCCATTCAAATATAAAATCTCCAGTTTATGCAACATTGAAAACTCAAGTGGGATGTTGCCCCAGATATTGTTATGTGCACAACTAAACCGCATTAGATTTGTGACATTGGCAAGAGAAGCAGGGATGGTTCCAGTAAGATTATTATCTGAAATTTGCAGCTCTTGAAGTTGAGAAGGAAAAGCTGGAAACCGCCCAACTAGATTGTTGCCATCCAGCCATAGAACCCTGAGGTCGGAACACTTCGAAAAATCAGGTATATTTCCTTGCAGCGTGTTGTTACTCAAGAAGAGGTCTTGCAGGCGATGCAAGTGGGCAATGGATGAAGGGATTTGTCCTGTGAATCTATTTGTCGACAGGGATAGATATTTGAGGTGTGTTAGATTTCCTAGTGCAGGAGAGATTTGCCCAACTAAACCTCGACTTTGGAGGTTAATAGCAGTAACACGACGTGGATTCTTTGCCCAGCACGAAATACCCTCCCAATCGCAGAAATGCGTGCTCTCATTCCATGAAGCCAAGGTTTGCTGTGGATCAAGAATGACTGCCTTCTTGAATTCATTTAGTGAATCTAGATCTGAGTCATTTTCATAACTGAAGCTGCAGTTGGTAGCATGTGCACTCCAAGCTATAAGTACCAACAGAAATTGTGCAATGCTAGTGACCTTCATGGCTAGTTGAACTTCGGTCAAGGATATGTGAATTCCAATCTGTGTTACGTTAATTGACCGAATAACTTTGCTTCTACTTCCGGTCTTATATCTTCCTCGGGCCTTCTTCTGTTCCTTTAAGCAACCAAGTGAAAAATTCCAGCAACTGCAACTTCACAATAAATTATAGAATATGATTATCATTCAGATATGCAATTTTTCTGTTGACTCAGGCAATCATATGACAGCCAATAAGTTATGCTTTATTGTACAGCGTCTATTCATGCATCTGTTGCTAGAAGTACTGAAACTTAAACAAATAGAAGCATATATAATGAGAGGAGTTATTCATAGAAAAAACAGTTCAAGGACACAAGAATAATCCTGAAATTGTAATTAATAAAAGGTTTCATATAAAAAATGAACCTGTTTTTTTTTGAAGTTTTCTAAAGCGACTGTATTTCCACTTGATATTTTTATTTTGATCTAGTCTTAATCAATATTTTAAAAAATATCCAAAATATTATTTTTGGATCTAACCTGTTTAGTTGCGCCAAATCAAACTATCGTGTCACCTGCATTGGGGTGGCAAATATGTCATACTCATCGATCTGATGTGGGTGTTCATGTCTTGTTTTTATTCTGTTTCGCGCAAAAAAAAGTCTACTCAGCCAAAATTCATTTCGCTATTAACTTTTCAATCCATCACAACAAATTATTTATTAGAAATTGATATAGAAAATCAATATATTTGTTGTATATGGTATAAGGATTTTCTAAGCATACACGTCCTCTCTATGGACCCAAACACCCTTGCTTGCTTCTTTCACTTCACTCCTAAGACCTTCGACCATCCTTCACCACACAACAGTAGCAGTACGGGGCCGGCGGGGGTGGCCCGGAGGTCTCCCCATTATGTGCTAATGCATGTTGCGTGATAGTGGTTTGGTTGTGCGACGTCATCAAACTGAGTAGCAGTCTGGGTGAAGAAAAAAGTAGGTTAAAAGTAAAATTTCATTTGCACTCGGCGTTGTTTCTACATCAAGACTCATATAGTTCATGTGTTCGTAGCTTATGCACTTAGCAAGTTAATTTTGCACTTTCCACATACCATCCTACAAATTTTGAGCGAGGTAAGAGAACAACCACACCCTTACTACAAGAAACACAAAAGTCATCTATGTACAACTATATACATCTCTAACAAAGAGTAAGAAAAAACTACTCAGATCCTCTTTAAGCGCATGAATTTCGCCGTGGGCTGCCAGAAATCTCACAGGTATGAGCGGAAAACTCATGAAAGAGAAGAAATCTCGTGCTGTTACTTGCAGTAGTAACTAACAATTTTGTTGTTTTAAAAAAAATTAACATTTTTGTTTTAGAATAAAAACAGGAGTGGTTGAACAAACAAAGAAGTTGCAGGTTCAGTTTCATGAAAAAAAACGAAAAAACCAAAAGGATTAAACAAAAGCGTCTAGCCATAAACGAAGTTGGGAACGGTTCTCTCTCTCTTTTTTTGGTAAAAAGAGTACTGTATAACTCTTGCAAACTCCTCTCCGAAAACCTGGCAAACTCCTCTCTGAAACTGCTTTGCACCTTTAAAGTGACGACACTGGTCTTTCTTTATTGATAAAATCATTACAAACTGTTCAGATGGCCCAAGTCATCACAGCTAGCAGTTGACTTGGAGGTATTATAAAAGCTCCATTTGAATCAGAGAAATTCTGATTTGAATCAGAGAAATTCTGAAGGAACCCAGTCTGGGAGAAAGTTCTTTTCTTTTTTGAAAAGGGTGGAGAAAGTTCTTTTAGACGGCGTTTGAAACTGAGGAAGCACAAATAGTAAACACAGAGGAACAAGCGTGATGCGAGAGAGGAAAGCTTGCCTATCTATGCGCCGTCACTTGCCATTGATGACGCCTGAAGTCTGATGAAGCTCGGGGGCACCTACGTTCAGATGGATTTGATTGGGGGCAAGGGAGGCCGTCGGCCGAGACGGTGGTGTGCTAGAATAGTCGGCAAGACGCAAGGGCGGCACATGGTTTATAACAGGAGGCGGCGTACGAGTCGAAATAGACTAGAGGAGAAACGGTCATGACAATGACTCATGAGAAAGACTGCTCGTACTTGTAGGGAGCAGCGTGTTGAAAAAGGTGCCATGTCGTTATGGCTGAGCAGAGGAGGGTCCAGGTCTACAGAGTGAAAGTCCCGTCCAGCACTCCAGCTGCAGTTCACTGGCCTCTAATAATTGAGCGGGGAGTTTCTGCGTGATGAATCTGTATCAGCGGAGTCGAGAAGACTGGGAGTTTCGAGAATTTTTTAGATGGGCACGGCACCGCTGGGAAGGAAAGTGTGAAACGGCAGTGCAGGCCATGGAGAGGCAGGCGAGGACGAGCACACGAAGGTTGGTTTGGGGTTGGCAGTTCGGTCGGGAGCACCCTTTCTTGGCGAGGCTCTGGATGGCTGCAGATGGCCTCAATATCCATTTCTCTATGCATGGGTTTCTATACGAAAGGAATCTACAGCTTGAAATTCGTAACCGGTGGTGGTCAGAGCTAGTGTTGGCGCAGTTGATGGCCGTTGCACTAGAATTACTTCTTTACCAACAGTCGTAAAGACACCCGTGTACGTAACACTTCACTGATGGAGAGGTTCCATGTTTTGCCGTTCAATCGATAACGTGTTTTTTTGTAACGGAATCGAACAATTAACTTCAATGATGCAGTTGTAGGTTTGGTTCAGCGAGTACGTACGCACTCCGTACTGAAGATGGTAACGGACAGTGACAGCTTGTCACTACAGTCGATTTCGCATGACGATCCGCATTCCAGTTTGGCTGGATACCAATATTTTTTTTGGAAAAAAAACTAAGCTTCTTCAAACCGAATCGATATAGAACAAATGTAAAGCACAACCCAGCCGCGAAACCTAGTTAGCGTGGCTAAAAATTAACGTCGCAGTCGCAGCGTTTCTCGACACAACATCAAGCACGTTTACTGTTGTAACAAAAAGAAATCGTTTGAGGAGAATAATGTTGACAGTGTATTTGGTTCAGCAGCGAGTAAAGTGGACAGACTGCAATCTCTTCTCCATCGATCGGTCCGTGTCCACATGCGTGGACATGCCTACCCGACTGGCCTCCACGCCCTTCATTCATCTGGAGCACTAGCACAGTATAGGCGCACTGTTCTGCGCCTGTTTTTACTGGACGTGGGACACGATATGGTTGATTAGAGCACCACGTCTACAGTGGTATAAGCCGGGTTGCTTAGCTCTAAGTCAAATTCTTTAATAGTGCTAACTTTTAGCATATTAAAAAAATAAAAAGAACAACAGCTCTTAGAGATGAACCACCGTCCACATCACTCGAATTGTTATCACCCATTGGATTCTGAAGTGAACGATCAGGATTGTCTCAAACGACTTCGTACAGTGACTCCTTCTCCCACGAAGCTGGCTTATGGCTTCAGCTTTTTCGTTGCTTCCCACTGCATACATACATACATACATACATACATACATATATACATACATACATACATACATATATATATATGGCTTCTAATTCTCGTTTTGGCTCCTGGGGGCAAAAAAACAAAGAGAGAGAAAAGATCGGACCCAACTCCCCGACGCTTCTCATCCTCGCTCCGCTCGTCTCTCCCTCTCTCTGGAACGGCGGCGCGGGTGCGGTGGCGAGGCGGCGCGGGTGCGGTGGCGAGGCGGCGCGGGCGTGCGGCGGCGTAGGCTGGCGGGGTGACGCGGGCTCGGCCAGGCGACGCGGCCCGGCGACGGGCAGGCGGCACGGCGCGGCGGCGGTGGTGCAAGCGGCCCCCTCTCCTTCTCCCTCTCTCTACGTCTCCACGTCTCCTCGCCACGAAGATCCTCGCAGCTGAAGTTCACCATGTGCCCTAGGGTTAGGGTTAGGGTACGACCACGACCGCGGCGCACGCCCTCACCCTCCTCTCCCCCTCGCGCCATGCCGTCGGCCCACCAGCGGAGGTGCCGGCGACGGCCACCCAACGGCGACTGCGGCGGCAAAGCTCTGGTTTGCTATCGAGGAACCCCCACCAGGTACCCATCCCTTCTCTTCACTGCCTAATGTGTGAAACTGAGGTCTCAAACCCTAGCGCTAACCATTTGTATTGCAAGCACCAGATTGTCGACAAAGAAACAACGGACAACCAAGCCTGAAATTCCTGTCATTCGTGCTCTGATTCAATTTTCGTTCAGCAGCACCTTCACCCTGATTTGTGCCTCTGGTGAGCACACTTGCACTTAATCGTGCCTTTGGATTAGCACTTATGCTGATCTTGCCTTGGTTAAACAGATGAACAAAAGATTTTATTCACGATGACGAATACATCTAATGTAGCTAGGCTACAAACATGTTGCCTACTATGATTTGGAGATGCAAATCTCATTTTGCCTTTTATCATTGCACTGCTCATCTCTGAATTTAGAGATAGCAAGAGTGATAGTAAGGTATACTATGTCAGGAATCTAAAAACAATAATTCCTTGACTGCAACTCCATCTAAATTATCTGCACAGATATCGCAGTATGGTTTTAGGAAACCCATCGGATTTATGAAGAAGCAGCTCCCCTCAGTATTCTGTAAGTCCCAGGCTTCATTCTCTTACTTTAGATATCAATTTTGCCTCGCTAATACTGTTGGGTTCATAAAAGGGTTACCTTTTTGTGCTATCCGATTCTGAGATTACCTTTAGTTGTGTGTCAGTATAGGTTTACATCCTATAGCTTTCTCAACTATTATGCTTCTATTGTCTAGCGAAAGCATTAATTTTACCGAGCATTAATTTTAGCGAAAGCATTAATCGGAGTAGTGATGACTGCAGCTTATGCGACCAGGCGTCCGAGACTTGCGACCATTTGTTCGTCGGTTGTTTCTACACCAGAATGCTGTGGCACTCCCTGTTACGGCCGCTTGGACTGCAGGACCTCACACGGTCTGCTGATGAAAGTCTGGGATGTTGGTGGCTAGGGCAGAGAGCTCGCCTTGACGGTGTCCAGAGGCCGCGGTTCGACTGTATGCTTATGCTTGTCACTTCGACAGTTTGGAAGGAGCGCAACAGTCGAGTCTTTAACCGCAGGGCGTCCTCCATCGGCTTAATTACAAAGGCTGCGATACAGGAGGCAGAAGCTTGGGCAGAAGCTGGATTCAGTGCCATTGCATAGTTCAGCAGCATTTGGTCGCAAAATGTAATCGCTATGTAATCATACTTGTGAATCCAATGTAATCATACTTGTGAATCCAGTAGCTAGGTTTGCTTCCTGGTAAAGGTGAAGGCTCCTCGCCTACACTCTTGCCAATATGTTGTAGGTCATATGACCATTCCGTTCTTTTTAGTGAAATACAGGCATATATGCCTGCTCGCGGAAAAAAAATTACATGTCAAATCTTCTGAGTAGTTTATCCTTGATATTGAGCTATATCAGTCCACCCTTCTTGCAAAATTCAATTGAATTCAGAGATACATGAATTGGCGATTGGCCAAATAGATCAATTCACATATTCCAATTAGAACCAATGACTGCTACTCATACGCCATTTGTTTGGAAAAAAAATCAGAAAAACAAACCTTGCAGGACATACGACACTTCAGTTCTAAGCCAAATAATGCTTCTTTCCTGTTTCTAAACCGATCAGAAATGGCCAATGTATGTTTACCCACTTAATGCTGACTTGGAAGCAAACTGTAGTAGCCCAAGCTGCGATTGGAAGAAAATTCATGCCTAAGCTTCATATGAGATTGCCAGTACAGTTCATATGTTTCTTTTGTGCTACGTGTTACTGATGCTATTCAGATTTGGACCTTTGGTTCAATCATCCCCGATGCCAATCATCCCCAATGTTAATTGTGCTACGTGTTACTGATGCTATTGCATGAATTTTGTTTCGCCATCTGAAGCATGTTACAAGGTTTGTTTCTTGCCTCATCCTAAATAAGCTTTTATGTCGTTCAAGGTTGGATCACACATCTTACTATTGATGTTCTGACAGATACGCTTCTTGGAAGTCCTCTCCCCATGCTTTGCTTCGTTGCCATATCATTTGTGCAGGTGAGTCCCTGTCCCCCTATAGTGTTTTTCTGCTGTAACCTACAATATATTGTCAAGGAATTCATATATGTGCGACTGCAGGACCCTTTCTCCATGATTTTTT
Organism: Bothriochloa decipiens; assembly: GCA_023333625.1. NCBI lineage: Eukaryota > Viridiplantae > Streptophyta > Magnoliopsida > Poales > Poaceae > Bothriochloa > Bothriochloa decipiens. Next base: position 92,194,919 of record CM041628.1, read on the forward strand.
TTGTTTACCTAGAGATGTGAGCCAGCATTGCTACACCATGCAGCCTTAAATTCATTCCTTAATATTATTGCACAGAGTGATTTTCAGATACACTCATTGGGGACCTTTCACTTTCCTTCATGTATGCAATTGCATATAAGCAATGCTTCAGTTCAATATTGGCGGAATATTTGAAGAGTTTACATTTTCATTTAGGTATAGAATACTTTAAGATGCTCAGAGGCAGGAAGTGATTACCTTTCAGTCTAATTAACTCTCCATATCTTTGTATTAAGAACATATTTCTAGTTTACTCACTGTGTAAAGTCCAAAAAGATCGGCTTAACACTTCAGTAACCTACTCTGGTCTTATTTTTTATATTAAAACTACCTTGATTTGTTTTCTACTTGCAGTTGTTGCTGAATTAGCAGCTTGTATCCCTCAGATGCGACTTTATTGTCATTCCTCATCATTCATAAATTGCCTTGTTTGTCTGCAAACATAGGCGCTCATAGTTTCAAAGTAATTTTTCTAGGCACACATGGGTGACCAATCTTGCTGATTTTATACAGCTGCATTCTCGCCACAGATTGGTTGGCCTTCTTCATCAATTCAGCTGGTTAATTTAAGATGCTCACAGGCAGGATATGATTACCTTTCAGCCTAATTAAATCAGTTTGTTAGTTCTAAGCTTGATGCACATATTATATGTTCAGCTCTTCTTTGCCAATCTCTTCTTTTCTCAAACACAAACAACAGCTGCATATCTTTGTGTTGAGAACTTACTTTTACCGGTTCTGCTTGTGTCGTAGCTTACTCACTGTGTTAGTGAAGTCCAAAAAGATTATTTCCTATGCAGCTAGGCAGCCTGTCTTTGTATTTAATTCCAGTTTTGTTTATGGATGTTGCTTTGTATAGTTCCAGTCCAGCGAAATTTTCGTTCCACTACAGCCACGGGTCTCTTTGATTCAAATTTGAGGTTGTTGGCATTTTTTGTCAACATTCTCCATTGTTTTTTATTCACTTACCAGTCCATCTCAGTTCCTATGCTCTATGCAGGTATCCACATGGTATTATTTGGGCTGCAGCAACAGAGTGCTAAGTGGTCATCAACCAGTGGCCAGCAGAAGTGGTTGATCAGGTCAACTATGTTTTTTACCCCTGTTGTTTCTTCTCTTCCAAATTTTGTATAGATTTTAGGCCTTTTGTGCAGTTCATGGTTCCTCCGTTTTCCAATAAAAAAATTAGGTATCATTCGGTTGAACTGCAACACTAATCTGGAACAATTCCTCCAGAAGTGTTTGCCTAATTTAGATAGCCTTGAATGACCTGAAATAATTTATGGCCACATTCCTAGCAAACCGAACAGGCCCTTAAGAATTTCCTCCATCTTGGCAGTTACTATGCCTTACCTGATGGATCTGGAGATTAACCTCCAATCCATTGATTATGTTTTTTTACCCCTGTTGTTTCTTCTCTTCCAAACTTTGTATAGACATTAGGCCTTTTGTGCAGTTCATGGTTCCTCCGTTTTCCAATAAAAAAAATTAGGTATCATTTGGTTGACCTGCAACACTAATCTGGAATGATTCCTCTAGAAGTGTTTGCCTAATTTAGATAGCCTTGAATGACCTGAAATAATTTATGGCCACGTTCCTAGCAAACCGAACAGGCCCTTAAGAATTTCCTCCATCTTGGCAGTTACTATGCCTTACCTGATGGATCTGGAGATTAACCTCCATTCCAGGTATGCAAAATATCAGGGAGTAGTGGATGGACCTGTTTCTATAAATTGCTGGTTTTATAATGTACCAGGTAATACAAGACACCCATACTTGATTTCCCACTAATTATTTTCCAGTGTTCCTCTCCTTTACTCAAATGATAGTCATTGTTGCAACTTGACAAGGGTCAGCCTACATATAGCGACTGCAGGATTGCATGGCATTTGCTCACTGTCCTATATGAAAGAAGAAGTCTGAAATGAAAGAAGCAGCAACAAATATGCCATCTTCAGAACAGCTATATATAATCCACTGGACAGCCTGGTTAGTGCCCTCGACCAGTTCCACAACGAAATCAAAAAGCAATGCCAAGCTTACAAAAAAAAACAGGTAAAAAAATGGTTTGTCCACAATTACCAAACTCAGAGTCATTTATTACTACATGTATATACTCAAACAATCCCCTCTTATGCTTGCAGGAACAATTCCTGTCAGCCAATCTGAAGACACTGACTCCAAGTCTTGGAGGTGATGTGAAGACAGACTCCAAGTCTTGGAGGTGACCGCTGGATCTGGCTAGATGCAGACAGTAATATGCAACATCGTCTTTTCAGCCTGCCAACAGGTCCCTAGAGCAAAACGCCATGATCAGGCTTCATAACTGATTAACAATGGCCCAACCAGCTAAAATATGTAAAAACATATGTCTATATATTAGGCCATTGTAAAACGAACTGACGGACAATATTATGCATATATACTGGCTCTATGTACATTTTCTGAATTTCTAAGTGCACGGGCGCGCACGCCAATCCACTGGTAGCTTATAACATGAATGACTTCAGATGATGTTCTCACATATTTTTAGAATGTATGTGTGTGAGACTATCTCTTAGTCAAGAAATAACTTCCTTGTCTTTTTTATTAAAATATTTTTTCAAAAGCTTCGTGTTACTCAGTCTGGGCGTTCGGCTTACCCGAAAAGTTCGGTTCGGTAATTCAGGCTTTGATAAATTCGGATAATAAAAATTATTACCCGATAACAGCCCCGAAAATTCGCTACTTTCGGATACCCGAAATTTCGGGTTCGGGTATGCCCTATATACCCAAAGTCGATGTGTGGCGGCTGCGGGGAGAGGGCAGAGTCATGGCGCTTGGACCGGCGCGGAGTGACGTCAGAGATCTGGGCGAGGGTGGCGTGAGGTGGCCTGACCGAAGCGCAGAAGAGGGCGAGGGAGTAAGGGCAGCTACGAGCAGGCCAGCGGTGGGGTGGCGTTGTCCGCCTCCTCCGCGTGCTGCGACTCTGCCGTGGTGCGGTGGCGCAGTCCGCCGCCTCCTCTGCGTGCGGCGACTCCGCCTCCGCCTCAGAGCGTCGCCCCACGCCGCATCCTTCAGCCTTCAGTACCAGACTACCAGTAGTGACGGCGGCTAGGGCTAACACGCTGGACAAGCAGTGAGGTCGTGGCCTCATGGGCCTACGATGCGTTGGATTGTTGGCCTGTTTTGGGATTGCAGGCCGAGACAGGGAGCCTGAGAAGGACGTGCCAGGCTTGAATCAATAAAATAATTTAGTAGTCCACGGAGTGCTCGACTTGCTGCTGCAGGGACTCACTGGAAGTGCGGGTATTCGGGTACCGGCAGGTACTACCCGAATTACCCAAATAAATATCAGGGAATAAGATTTGCTATCCGAAACTGAGATCGGGCTGTGCGGGTTCGGATAGCTCGGGTTCGGATCTGGGTATTTCGGGTTCGGGTAACGGATAGCAGGTATTTTGCCCAGAGTAACGTGTTACCGGCTTCGATTGATAAGGAGACGACAAATTTTTTTACAAGGCAACTAACATGGCATGAACCACCACGAAAACAAAGCCCACTCACGCAAACACAACGGAGTCAACAATGACCCAACTAAAACGTGAGACTGAAGCTCTCGAAACATGAGCCCGTAGTAGGTCATCGTTGCCCAGCACAAGCATATCGCAAGAGTAGCTCCAACTTCCGACCATGACCTCACGCCCTACCACGAGACATCCCGACCTAATCAATTCCACAACGACGCCTTTAGGAAGGTTAGGACGTTAATGCGTCGTGGTCGCTCGTCCAAGAGTGGATCGGATTTTCACCCATGGAAAATGTCAGGGAGGCGACGCCCCAAACAGGGAGAGCGGTGTCCGCCGACGCCAGGCTTTCGCCCAAGGTACCCCTAGCACAGAAGTCAGATGTCGGATCTCAGCTTGCCACCACCGCTGTCGCTGCCGACCATCTGCAAAAGCCTCACTAGAGAGACATCGACGCGTCGGCTACGCATAGCAACCGAAGTTGCACCAGCCACGCCCGCCGACCAGACAACGTGCCAAAAAACCAGCCTCACTCCACCACGTGCGTCCCACCTGCAGCACGCTGAAGCTGACGTTGGCCGCCGCCGCCGACTAAGCCCCCGCCAATTAATGTCGAAGGCAACATTCCTACCAACAGCCACAAATATGTTAAGAGCTGGCTTATGAGTCATCCACTAGAGACGTCAATCGAAGCTGAACCAGCCACCCCCGCCGACCAGACAACGTGCTGAAAACTAGCCTCAATCCACCGCGTGCGTCCCACCTGCAGCACGCCCCCCCTGCAGCACGCCGAAGCTGTCATTGGCTGCCGCCGCCCACTAAGCCCCCGCCAATGTCAAAGCCGACATTCCTACCAACAGCCACAAATATGTTAAGAGTTGGCTTATGAGTCATCCACTAGAGACGTCAACTAATTTAGATGGGGATCCACTGGAGTCCAACCATTGAAATATTAATAAGTAGCAAAATGAGTTGATTCTTTGTTAACAAAAAAAATAGAAAATGTGTGTTCTCTATGGCAACATGATTGTGCTAAGTTTTCAATAGCAATAGTAACTTTTAGGTGACATAATCATTGCATGCTTAAGTATAGTAAAAATTTCATACTCATTGGATCACGTGTGGTGGGCTAATCATTGCATGGTTTAGTACATATTTAGGTATATCTGTGTCAAGTGTTCATAAGATATAATAATAGTAATATTAAATTAACACAATCATGCCGTCAGAGGGAATGCCCTTTTTTTACACACTTTTAACTATCAAAAACTATTTAATAAGCAAAACCTGAATGAATCCATAACTTAGTCATACATGAATCAATAAGCATGAATTTTTGTTACAAATCAAGCATATAAAGATTAGTCCACACAAAAATTTCACCAAAATAGGGCCACATAAACTGTAGCTATGAATTCATCAAAAAAAAGTATATAGATTTAAAGCTAGAGCAATTATTTTGTACTAATGTATAATATATCATATGTTTACTGTATACATATACTCATGTAGAGTCGAGTAAAATTAGATTTTCTGTTTTATAATTTTTATAATTTATCAAAATATATAAAAAATAAAAAGATAAAAAACACTAGAGAAATAGTCAGGAGGTCATATGTACGGTTAGGAAAGGTGGGAAGGACTTATGTCCGGTTTTCCCAGATCAAGAAGGAAAAACTGATTTTTACGGTAGTTAAGGGAGGCAAAGTAGATTTTTTTCTTAAAAAATATTAGCCTAATTCACAAGAGGTCGAATAGGCTCATTAGATATGTGTTTGGTTTGGGGACCAAGTGGGTTGGGTCGGGTCCGACCCAGATTTCTGGGATGAAATGAACCTATCTCGTGTTTGGTTGGTGGGTTGGGTTGAACCTAGTTTTTTTGTTTGGTTAGAAGGTTGGAGAGGGATTGAGTGGATGACTCATTGACACCGTTAGTTGTAGTCATTTGTGGACCCATCCGTCAGTCTCTTGATTTTATTCCACTTCTTCTAGCGTCGGAAGTCCTGCGCCTCGGCTCGCAGCCTCGCACTGCCGCCGCCACCACCGCACCTCCTCTATCGCATGGCCATGGCCGCCGCCTGCCCACAACATACTCACACCTCGTCCCCTCTTGCCGCCTACCCGCACATCCTCCCCTGGTGCCGCCTGCCACACCTCCGCCTCCGCCATGGTCGCCACCTCTCCTCGGCTCCTCCCACGCTATGGCAACAACGGCGGCCAACACATCCCCGCGCAACGGCTGGAGCTCGCCCCCGACGGCCATGGCCAGGGCTAGAGCTCGCCCCCGCGTCGGGCGTGGCTGGGCTGGAGCTTGCCCCCGACGGCCATGGCCGGGGCTAGAGCTTGCCCCCGCGTCGGGCGTGGCTGGGCTGAATCTCGCCCGCGCGACCATGGCTGGGGCTGGAGCTCGCGAGCGTGGCCGTGCTAGAGCTTTCCCGCGCCGCCATGGCCGGGGCTCGAGGTCACCCCGCGTCGATGATGGAGAATCCCCCGAGCAGCCAGTGCGCCGCACATGTGAACGGAGGAACACGGCGTCCATGTGGGTCGAGATGATTTCTCCAATTTGGAGGGAGCCGGTGAACCCGCATAATGAGGGTATATTCTATGTGGGTCCGACCCAGTTCAACCCGACCCCCAAGCCAAACAGCAGCTCATCTGGGTCCGACCGAGATATCCCACTTCAACCTGCAATCCAAACACAGCCTAGACCAACGTTAGCCTAATTCACAAGAGTTCGAATAATGCCCATCAGACCAACGTTAGCCAATATAGCTAGCCTTGAATTTTTTTTTGTCGCAATCGGGATATAATTCGTTTTTCATTAAGACGAGTGAATTACAAGTCAGCTATGAGAACCTTCGTAGCACATATTATAAACCAATAAGATAGTAGTAAGTAAACTGGGATAAACATAGAAAAAATAAAAAGATACAAAGAGGGAGCAACTGAACAATGTAATCAAAGCAATTTTATGCCATGTTTCTTCGCTACCCCATCCCTTCTCCCAGTTCCTGGCTTCGCCCCTGCTTCTAGACAATGCAAGTTACTGTATTATTCATCGACCTAGTGGAGTAGTGGTGATGCCATGCATGCATATGTGACACGTAAGTGAACTCGGTCCTCTTTTTTCTTTTGGCGCGAGAAATAAGTGAACTCGATCCTCGGATCAGTGAACCATGCCGTATAGAGAAAGCAACAGGTGAAGTCAAGTCAAGCGCAAGGAGAAGGACGAAAACAAGAGTTGGGTTGGGCTGGACCGCACGAACGCTAGAATAGTAGAATCCATTTGACCGCGGCCCGGCAGACCGACAAGGAAAGCGACCCAAGATTGTCCGCATGGTATCAGTCGTGCCTGGACCGCAGTTGCTCGTTGCACGAGTACGTCCACCACCCGGGATATGCGCGCCTGTGACCGTGGCCCTTCGAGGCAATTTCTGAATCAGCATTTTCCCCGGAGATGCTAGCTGCTTGCGCCAAGGACTGTACTCCGACTTAGGACACGGACCCGGACCCACCGGTTTTGACAGTAGTAGTGTGTAGCCGCCCGTGCTAGGAAGTAAACTGCCTGGTGGTTGTTTGTGAAATTCAACAATGATGACGTACGTAGCCCTACGTAGCTAGTGGTGCACATGGAAACACCGGAAAAGACCTAGGCACACTACTTCCACTGAATTTCACTTCAGTTTCAGCAATGTTAATTTAAAAGCGCACATACGCTAACTCTAACCAGGTTTAGACTCACATGTCATGTTGATTTAAATGTTAAGAGCTAGTGTATTTTGAGCATACTGCTAGCCGTATTATCTGATCACTACCGGATCCACCGGTTTTGTCAAGTGTCGAAAGCACTCGGCAAAGGCCTGAAAGCAGTCGACGAAGGCTTTGCTGAGTGCTTTACACGTCGGCAGTCGTCAAAGAGATATCAGTAAAGAATGGCTCGGCAAAGACCTCTTCGCCGACTGTCACGCGAAGGCACTCGGCAAAGACATTGCCGAGTGCCAAACCAGCACTCGGCAAAGGAAGCAGCCACCGTCATCCGACGGCTTTTTATTTGCCGAGTGCTGACATGGCACTCGGCAAAGATATTTTATTTTTTTTATTCACAAAGTCTTTGCCGAGTGCCGAGGAAGGCACTCGGCAAAGAGTTTTTCCTTTTTTATAGTAAACTTTGCCGAGTGCCTGCGCCGACACTCGGCAAAGCTGGTGCTATTGCCAGACGGTGCCCAGCTTTGCCGAGTGCCGTGGCACTCGACAAAGCTGGAGATTTTTTTCTGTTTTTTCATATATATCACAGCAGGCAAATCACATATATATAAATATATATAATCCACATATAAAGCACAAATCCACATATATATCACATGCCATAACAAATCCATCCACATAACAAGTGGATGCGTAGATGAGTTAGCTTCCATGTTCTGCTCCCGTCTGAGTCGGAGTTTCGGCAGCACCTCTCCGTTGTTCTCCGGATACACACTCTCCCTACGGGGACGTGTATCTGGAGAACAGCGGGGAGGTGCTGCCGAAATTCCGACTCGGACGGGGGCAGAACATGGAAGCTAACTCATCTACGCATCCGTGGGCTGTCCAAAAAACGTGGACAATCCGAAACAAATATAGTCGCAGATATGCAAAGACCTGCATACCTCCGACCGTGTCTCTTTCGGACGGGAGATGCCTAACTCGGTTACGCGACCTAAATACAACAACAGTAAGAAAAAGAGGTGATTTATACCTAGGGTGGCGGTGGAGACAGGCTAGCGGGGCAGTGGCGACGAAGACGATCAGGGTGGCCGAGTCCCTCCCACGGGTCCTTCTGTAAAAAAAGGGCAATAGGTTAGTGTCAATTAAAAATTTTGGCAGCACCTCCTCTGCACGGGGAGGTTCCCAAAACCTGCAGAAAACATAGGCACGAAGGCCAATATTTATAATGGCACGAAGGCTGACAACCATAACGCCACGAAGGCCGACATTTGCAAACGGCACGAAGGCCAACATTTAGAATGGCCCAAAGGCCGACAACCATAACGGCACGAAGGCCGACATTCACAAACGGCACGAAGACCGACATTCACAACGGTCCGTATACCTTCGGTGGTGGCGGGGTGTCCATGCGGAGAAGAAGATGCCGAGAACGGGACGGGACGTTGCTTCGGAGGCACCACCTCACATTCAACCCTTCTCCTCCTCGGCCTCCTTCTCCTCTCCTTCCTCGCCTTGCCGGCCTCCTCCTTCCTCCTTCTCTTTCTTCCTCCTTTTCCTTCTTCTCCTTCTTCTTCCTCTTTTCTTCCCCTTCCTCCTTCTCCTTCTTCCCCTTCCTCCTTCTTCCTCCTCTTCTCTTCCCCTTCGTCCTCCTTCTCCTTCTTCCTCCTCTTCTCTTCCCTCCTTTTCCCTCTCCTTCTCCTTCTTTCCCCTCTTTCTTCCTCATCCTTCCTCCTCTTCTCCGACCCCGAGGGCCAAGGACGGGGGGCCAGGCGCCTAGGCGGGGCAGCGCTGCGGCGGCGCGGCACGGTCGGCCCGTTGAAGCGCGGCGGCGGAGCCGAACCGAAGCGGCGATGGCGTGTGGCGGCGGCGGTGCCGGATCCGAGTCGGCGGGGTGGCTGGGGCCCGGATCCGGGGTGGCGCGGGTGAGGGAGGCTGGCAACGGTGGCGAACAGCGCGGTGCGGCGCGGGGAGCGGCAGTGGCGCAGTGCGAGGAGCGGCGGTGGCGGCGCTGCGGGCGTGTGGGGCGCGGGGGAGAAGAGAATGAGGGGGCACGGGGTGGGATTTCGGCCCACTTGACAACATTAGGGCATCGGCTTTGCCGAGTGCCAGGTCCAAGGGCACTCGGCAAAGCCTTTTTTATTTTTTTAAAATCGTCTTTGCCGAGTGTCTAGCGTGGCACGTGATCAAGTTTTTTTTTGAATTTTGAATTAAAAATTTTTCTATAGCCCTAGGATATTGTTTACAAGCACATGTTCGAATTTAGGATATTTTATAATATTTTGCTATATTTCATTCATTTATTTTATTTACTTGAATTTTTCTTGAAAAAGTAAATTTGAACTGCAAGTGCATGAAATAATGAAGGGTAGCCATTCAAAAAATGATATTCATGTGGGAGAGTATATTTTGAGACCGTGTCCATAAACTCACCCAAAATTTTGAATGCCTTGTCCACGAAACATGACCATCCACGTGTGGTAGAAGTGTTTTTTTAATTATATAAAATCCAAACGAAGTCCAAAAATCACGAAACTTGTCGAAGTGTCATGTTATCGCATGTAGATGCTATAATAAAAATTTAAAAATATTTGGAGCAATTTGCGATGCCAGATGTCTAAAAAATCAGATATCTCCACATGTGATCAATTGATGTCTGGGTTTTAGACATCCGACGTCGTAACTTACTCCAAACATTCCCAAATTTTTATCATAGCCTCTACATGCGATAACATGATACCTCGACAAGTTTCATGATTGTAACATCCCAGATGTTAGTAAGCAATTAAAATTATAATCAAGTTCATTATTAAGAATAATCATTAAGCATCATGATATAAATGTATTCATGTTTTAATAATGTCTTTTATGTGGTGCTTTGTTTTATACATGAAATGATGAGTTGATTGCTATTTAAAAACTATTTTCAAAACCTTATTTTATCCCTTTTTCTATATTTTAAAATCTATAAGGAATTTTGAGATACTCTCAAAATATAGTTTGTATATCTTGATAAGAGCCACAATATTGGTATTCAAAGTTTTTCAAGTTTCCAAAAATAATTTTAAATAAATTTGAAAATACAGTATTCCAACACTTATCCCCTTTTCAATTTAATTTCATATTTCAAAAATTATTCAAAATTTGGGAAAACTTTCTCTATGAAAAGTGTTTGGCTTGATAATCTAAACATTTCATAGATTGGAAGATTTTCAAGTTGTTGAGAAAAATCAAAAGTAATTTCAAATGTTTGTTTCTAGAGATTTGACCCTTTTTTATTCTTTTTAAATTTGAATTCATATTTCAAAATCTAGGTAGAATTTGAAAATGTTTATTAAATAAAAAGTGTAGCTCTTGAAAAGTTATGCAAACTTTGTTTTTGGAGATTTTCAAGTTTCTATATATTTTTGGGAGTAATTTATAATTTTCGACGAGTGGCAGTTCTATAATTTCGGTGAACAGTAACTCGTGCGAGTTGCTGGTCCATTTTTGCTGGTCCGTTCTGATGCCGTGGTCCGTTCTGATGCCGCGTCGCTGCCGTGGTCGATTTGGCCGTGATTTCACGGTGATTCCCGAGTATGGCTGCGTGGTCGAGTTCTAGAAGTCGGTTGCCACCTCCCCAGCTCACCCGACCACCCTATAAAGGATCGAGCCGCGCAGTCGTTCTTTCCTCTTTTCTTTCTCAGTGTCGCCGTGAGCCTCGCCACACCAACGGTCATCGTCGTTGGTTGTTTTCTGGTTTTTCTTTGTCTTTGAGTTAGCCTTGCTCCCCTGCAGCTAACCGTGCCCTCAATTTCGTCTATCTCGCACCAGAGCCGCTGCTCCACAGAACGCCGCGCCGCCATGGCCGCAGCTCGCGTGGCCACACCCCCACGCACTAGTTCCAGTCGATTTGAGTGCACCATCAGATGCGCACGAGTCCAAGGATGCTTCTATGCCTCTCCTTTGCCGCTGGTGAGCACTATCCCCGCCGGAAACGGCCTTCCTGAGCGTTCTCTGTACATGAATCACGACTGGGGACTTCGTCCGAGAATTTAACTAAAGCCAGGGACCTAAGTGCACAGCCTAAGACTCAGGTGAATAGTGCCCCGAGCACCTATTTGTAACAGTTTTTCATAAACTTTAAAAATTCATATCTGGAGTTTTGTAACTCCGTTTTTGGTAAACTAAATTTTGTTGTATTCTTTGTAATGCCTAGTTTTTATTAAAAATATGAAACATGCCATGTTTTATAGAAAAATAATTAGCTATGTTTTATGCCTTTATTTAATGTTTAAAGAGAAGGAAATTCATATCTCATGCTATGTGACTCCGTTTGACTTGAAATTTTTATGACATGTTTCTTATGCTATGTGTGTGTTGCAGTAAAAATATTGTGGCCATTGGATATCGTATGCTTGATCTTTTGATTTATCTTGCTTATTGCTTATTAAATGGTTTATAATTATAATAAAAATATATAAATGAAAAATGTGGTTCCTTTACCTTTGTATGATTCTGCTATGTCATGATAACACCTAATATGGCTATATAATTTTAGAATATATGGAGTTTTATATTTATCTTCTGTAATGCTGTTAAAATAGTTTATAATTAGCTAGTTGTTTAATCTTGTTATGCTTGCACCAATACATTGCTGTGCATCATGTCATGAGTTCATCATGCTAAAACATGCATCATTAAATACGTGTAGTTGTTCAAGAGTGAGTGGATCTTGGTGCACGATCTCCGAAAAATGCCATCCACCATCGAAGTGAAGTCGCGGATTCATGATGTGGTGTCATCCATCCTGGAGTTGTGTCAAGCGTAACACCCGTGATCTTGACGGGAACTGACTACCACTGCAACACAGGCAAGCCCCGGATGCATTCAAACCCTATTCTATTTATAAAAGTTTTACCGCTTCAGCTCTGATATGTTGCATTAAGTGATAGGAGTTGAGTGAAAACCCACAAATTGCATTACCTGTCTTATTTCCTTATTCCTTGTTACCTGCTCAGAAAGATAAATAGTAATGCTTAGCCCTGTTTATTTATTTAATTGTTCAAAGGCAAAAGAATGAAAAAGATGAAATTGGTTTCTTGTTGAAATCTTGATGATAGTAATAAATCGAGTCCGGACGGCGAACTTGCACTGGGAATGGAGTCCCTCTGTAGTGTTCTCGTCTGTTGATGCCCTAGGTCCCGTTCGTTGGTGAACTGGATGATATCGAGAATTTAGAAATCCACATGCATGAAGTGGTATACGGATGGTTGGAGCCGTGTATGCCATGGAGTGACCTAGCGTGGGGCCAGAGATCCCATCTGTGTCATAGTGTATTTTACTGTGGGGTTTAAGTTCCCACGTATCTCGGTACGCTGGGCCGCAGAGCTCACGTGTATCATGTGGTGATATACGGCTGAGGTTGTTATCCCGGTATATCGGTGCACCTGGGGTGCTTCGGAGTTAAAGTCTCTGGTATGCTCAGTCACCTAGGTCCCAGCTAGGTATGAAAATGGATTCGAATCATCGTTGCTTCTCGGAGAAGAAGACTCGATCGTTGTTCATCATCGTAGTAACAACTTGAACAAGAATTAAGGTTCAATAATGAAGTTGGTTGGTAATTGGAAGTAGTCCAAGCAACCTTTCCTTTCTGTAAAGCTTTTCTGCAAAACTTCTTATCTTCTACAGACCTTACCTTGTCCCTCTAGCCTGCATTTCCTGAGTCTTCACCCCTCTTTTTCGTCGGGTCAGTCTTGTTGAGTACTTTTGTACTCAGGGTTTGTTGAACCCCTGTTGCAGGTGCTAATTGGTGTTTAAATCAAGTTTATGTCGGTGGGCTCGACGTGATCTGGTTGTCCCCTGCCGACTTAGGCGTTCTACCTAAGTTGACTTCTGAAGTTCTTCTCTGCTTCCGCCGCTTCCATAATTAAAGTCAAGTTTATAAAAGTTAACTTTTTCATATATTTTGTAAACTTAATGTTATTACTCTTTCGCACTCTGATATATGTTTTATCATAAATGTGGTAATGTTGTAGCTACTCCTTTGTTGATCCTGGTATGAGTTGACAAATGTGGTTTAATCGGGGTCCTTTGAGGGCACCCGACAGGGCTTTCTAAGTTATCTGGAACACATACATGGCTATCAGAAGTCTTTGAGACAATGATAGGTGCGTGTGGGCCATATAATTTAGGAGGTTCTGCCACAATGATTTTCAAACTTTCTTTGGATTTTAAAAAACACTTCTACCGCACATGGATGGTCATGTTTCATGGACAAGGCGTTCAAACTTTTGGGTGAGTTTACGAACACGGCCTTAAAATATACTCTCCAACATGAATATCATTTTTTGAATGGCTACCCTTCATTATTTCATGCACCTGCATTTCAAATTTGGATTATACGAAAAAATTCAAGTAAATGAAATAAATGAACGAAATATAGCAAAATATTATAAAAAGATTCCAAATTTAAACATGTTCTTGAATACAATATGCTTGGGCTACACAAAAAGTTTGAACTCAAAATTAAAAAAATAAAAACTTTGCCGAGTGCCAGTGACATGGCACTCGGCAAAGAAGCCCTCTTTGCCGAATGCCCAGCCTAGCAGTCGGCAAAGAGGGCCAGCCTGGGCCCAGTCCAAGCCATGTGTCCCTTTGTTGAGTGCGTGGCATGGCACTCGGCAAAGACGCTATCTTTGCCGAGTGCTTGACGTTAGGGCACTCGGCAAAGGACACGGCGACGGACGTCGTTTGCGCCTGCCAAACTTTGCCGAGTGCTTGGTTTTGCCGAGTGTGCAGCACTCGGCAAAGTGAGTCTTTGCCGAGTGTCGGTCTTCGCTAAGAGTCAGGCACTCGGCAAAGAAGTCTTTGCCAAGTGCGCTGTCCGGCAGTCGGCAAAGGGCTTCTTTACCGAGTGTACGGGCTTTGCCACTCGACAAAGCGAGTGGCACTCGGCAAAGTCCATGTTTCCACGGTGGATATTTTTTTCGTTGATCTTCTATTGCTACACAACACGACCTTATACATGGTCGAAATGTCCACATGTAGGGACAGATCTAGCACAGGGGTAGGGTGGGCTTGAGCCCCCGTTCTCACTGCTTAGACAAAGGAGCCCCTTGAACACCTATGAAATTTCAGTGGGTTACTACGCTATCGCTTGTGCGTTATTTATTTGTAACTGAAAGGAGCATTTTCTTTAACCAAAATATGTATTGTCTCACTGTATATGTCAAATAATTACATTCAAAAGTAGCAACATGGCAGTTTGGGCATATCCATAACACTAGCTTGGAACTTTTTTTTTTTCTAAAGGAGACTAGCTTGGAACTTTAAAAGATAGGCTTCAGTTGAACGGAACACATGTATTTGGGTGACTTGGGTCCTTGGTCCACTATGTATATAGAGCTTAGGCGAAAGCAGGGAGATGATAAAACAATAGAAAAGAATCTTTCGCCCTGGATCCTCAGATATCTTGAAGCTCAGTCGTTAGGATCATGCATTATTGCCTCTACAAGTATTATACGTGTTGTGAGCCTATTAGCCAATGACAGGGATCATGATGAATTTGTACTTTGAGCAAGCGATGAATGGGCTGGCATGATGATATATGCATCATATATTGTAGGCATAGCCGAATAGGAGGTTTAGCTTAGGTACTACTAGTAGAAGCTAGTACACGTTGCAAAAAAAAAGTACAAGCTAGTTATATTTGCATCAATCCAAAAAACCATACTTTTCGTACCGGTCTCAACAAATAAAAGCCTTATTCCCCTAATCATTAGCTCCAAAGTCATGTAACAAGACGGCTTTTTTGGAGGGAAAATGGATAAATATTAGAAGTGGTTTGGCCTTATGTGTACGAGCACCATTGTCTGCTTAATAAACCCAATAATATTCATTCACTGAAGTGGAGCAGCAGTCACCTAAGTATTGGCTTATCTTAATTTCAAAATCTTAGAGAGAAAAGATTCCAACCTTTATTTCGTATAAAGTGGCCGATTAAATAGTTAGGTTCACATTATATATATATATATAGCATTTCATTACATGTATACCATTTTTTATATACATGTAGTGGGCTAGCTATGAATTTAAATTTGCTAGCGGAGTCGTCCTGCAAGTGAAACAGGAAAGTTCGATTCGTCATTCGTGCCACGAAAGACTACACAAGATCGAATCAGGCTAGCCCTGTAAAGCAACTTGGTCGCCCGAAATAACTTGCTTTCGGATTTTGGGTCGTTTTTAAATTTTTGAAAAGGCCGCGTGTGTGCCGGAATCATATGCTCGGTCGCTTCGTTTTTGCGCTCGCGCAATGCTTTTTGGCGGTTAGGGTTCTCCACTGCCAAATGGATATCTCGTTGGTTGCACTTGCACTTGCTTGCATGTTGCTGAGGAAAAATCATCGATCAGATCAGTTAGTTGCGCTGCGCATCCGGTCCGGACATGGACGACTGAGCAATGGATCAGGGTGACCAAACAGCAGGGGCAAAATTTAACCATAAATGTCACGTCGCCGTCTCGACGATATGGCCGTGCACTTACTTGCACGGTCAGAGATTTGTTTTGTTTCTTTCGTGGTATGCTCACATCTTTGATCGAACCAATTCCTCCCGAATTTTGACCGCATGGAAATGGAGAGGGAGCAAGAAATCTTGTGGAGCTATTCTTTTAGAAAATGTTCCCAGTTTTATTTATGAAAATAAAAAAAAACATATATAGTCCTTTTGACATCAGTCAAAGTTCTAGATTGTTGTAAAAAAAGGTTGTGCCTACGTTGAGAGACTAGTGGAGACTCAACTATGGATATGAAGGCAAGCAAGAGGATAGTTTAGAACATTTGAATTTTATAAATTTATTATAAGAACCTGTTCAATTTCTAAAAAACTATATTAATAAGAAAGTTTTCTTGTCCAATCAAAGGCCTACACGCTTAAGGAGGCTTATACATTCATGTATTTATAGCATTCACCAGTGCATTTATAAGAGTACCCCCATCACAAATACTTTTTCGAGCGGGCTACAACGTCGATAGATAATTAAATTGCTTTGTACTTTAGCAACACTCCACCACCTCTGTTGCAGCTAGATATGCGACGTGCGACAGGTGTGCTTCCCATCATATACATGATGCATTCCCTTCGTCCAAAAAACACAATGGGACAAAGCCATGTTTTTAGCCATGGGTGCATATCCCCCCTCCCCCTGTCGGGAGGCATGGGCTCCTCCCCGCGGCCACTCTTTGGGTGGCGACGAAGAAGGGGAGTACTGAAGCGCAGCGGAGATGGAAGTGTTCGAGGATGTGGTCGGGGACATGCAACAGGTCAGCGGGATGAACAGCCATGTTGGTAGGAGGTTTGCAAGCAGTGTCGTTGTGAGGACTGCATTCATATGTGGCAATGTATCTTACGTCGTCTTGTCCTCGAAAACATATAGATGGATTCATTCACCGTATTTTCTTTTATTTCATTTTTCTTTTTTTAGTTAGATGCCCGTCTACTAATGGATTGGGTTTGAACGGGTTTAATAAGTTGGGTTTTCAAGTGGGTGTACTTTGGATGGGTGGGAAGGATGGGTTGATTTGCTTAGCGGGTTGGGTTGTGTTTAATAGAAAATTAGAGCATCTTCAAGAGCC
The DNA here is from genome assembly GCA_023333625.1 of Bothriochloa decipiens. NCBI lineage: Eukaryota > Viridiplantae > Streptophyta > Magnoliopsida > Poales > Poaceae > Bothriochloa > Bothriochloa decipiens. The sequence continues at coordinate 92,211,782 of CM041628.1, forward strand.
TTTCTAAATCCCATCCTCCATATTTGGAGAGTCATTTGCATAAAAAATGTTTTCTATATTTTTTTCACTCTCCAACAGATTTTCTATATCTCATCCGCACTATAGAGATTCATTCTAGTCTTCTATTTTTGGCTAGTGAAAAAAATCAGAATAGAAGATGGCTATATTTTCATAACCATTTAGAGAAACTGTTGGAGGATATTTTTTTTCAACAAAATCTCTATTTCTAGCATTTGGGAAAGATATAGAAAGTCTCTTTGGAGATGCTCTTAGGTTGGATGGGTTGGAATTGAGTTCTTTTGTTGTGGGTCTGAATGAGTTGAACCCATAGTTGGCGTTGAAGTTTCAATATATTATGGTATACATATATATTGCTTCCAAATGTATTTAGGTTTTGGTGTGGGGCCCGCTTGCAAATTTTGCTATGCAAACTAGCACATATTAGTTTCATGACATTATGGATTTTATTTAAGAAATTCTAGTTAATTTTGAATCCAAACAACCCTAGGATGGTAGAAGGGGATGACTACATGGGCCCGCACGCATGTCATTGAGTAGAGAGAGGGCAGTCCTAGGGTATGGGAAAGGAAAAGTGTGACCTTACTATATGTGAAATTGAGGTGTCTTCTTGTTTAATTAACTAAATCATGCAATCAAGCACCCAAAGAAATTGATGATGAGGGGATCATATGACTCCATCAATGCGGCCACACAACTTCCACCAAACAAATCGCATGAATTACAATCGCTATAGCGCGCCGAAGCTGATGAGCTCATAAGATTAGCTTATTTTTTAAAAAAAAATATATTAATTTTTTGACCGAAGTCAGCATGGGAACCCATACTTATTTCCTTGATTTTTTAATAATGTAGACCTGTTTAAATTCGCTCACACAGAAAGTCGGACCAAGTCTAATCTACTCCGACCAGTAGACTAGAGACGCTTCCGTGAAAAAGCATATTAATTAACATCACAGTTTCTGACCGATATATATACTAGCTACTCTCCCTGTTTCACCGCAGTGTATTTATTATTATCGTTAATATATCAGCTCGCTATCGCCTCTAGCCTGCAGGAGCATCGTCAACGTACGTACGCGCGCGTGCGTGTGCAGCATGTGAATTAATACTGTCGTCGCAACTACCAAGCAACCACTATTCATATTTCTCTATTTCATTAGTTTATTAGCTAGGACACAATTATTCGTGCACTGCTGTATGGATGCATGCAGCACGCATATCATTTGCACTATTAAAGACTCCGGTTAGGTCAGGTGTAGATCGCCGCTCCCGCTCGTCCGCACGCCTGCAAAAAGGCACTCATTTTCTCAAGTTTTCTAAGACTCTTTTTTCATGGGGGATGCGATTTGCAAAAAAAATCAGCAAATCGGGTAAGTTATCAGAAATAAATATGTACTATTTCGCGTGCATGCATTGGCAAAGTGTATTATTGTTTCTTGTTCTACGGTTTGCTTTGTGTGCGTTCAGAGGGCCGGGGTTAGTGTAATTATGGCGAGTGTCTGCATATACGGTGTAATTAATTCGAAGAACAAAAATGCTCTACCTGTCAAACGGGACGGTCCCTTCTTTAGATTCTCATATTGCAGCAGAGTCTAAACCGTAGCCAATATGGTTGCGAAGGTAGTAGCATGCATCATAAAAAAATTATGTTTTCTCAAAAATAAAATCATTGCCCGTAAATAAAAGAGCTACAATAGCACAAAGATCGAACGTGTTTCTTTTATTTTCTTTCTATGCCCATAAACCAATTCCAAAATCTTAATCGGATGAGGGTCTAGGTGAGCTACTAATATGATTCGTAGCAAATTCATCCATACTAGTTAGCTGGTCCCGGAGTTTTTGGCCTCGCGTCGCCCTCGCGTCGGGGCGGCTCGGGGCTAACCCTAGCCGCCGCCGCCGCCGCTACCCCCGCCCCCTTCTTCATGCTTCGCCGCCGCCGGAGAGCGCCATCGGGATGCCCGGCGGCTCTCGAGGATGGTGGCGGCGGGGCTCTTCCCCTCGGTTTTCGTCCGTCTCAGGCGCGAAGGAGACGCGAAGAAGCCGGTGGCCGGCATTCAGCGCCCGGCGACAGAAGGTGGCGGAGCAGGGCCGTGGCGGGCGGATCCGGCCATCCGCTCCCTGGATCCGCTCCATGGCTGGCGGAGGGGCGACAAGGGAAGTCCTGGTGCCGTCCTCCATGGCCGACGGGCGCGCTGCTGGCGGCCCGGTGGCCGGCCGTTGGGCGGTGTGGGTGGCTTGGGGAGGGTGGATCCGGCGTCTGGCGGAGGATGGCGGCCCAGGGTGGTTGGCGGCGGTGGTTTACTGGCTCCTGGCTGGCTGCCGGCGGGCTGCGAGTTGGGGGCCGCCGCCGGGGGGGGGGGTCGTTTGGTCCCTGCGGTGCTTCTGGTGGTGGCAGCCCCCCTCCCCCTCCCTCAATGATGCTTGGCCGCTGCGGGGCGGACCGCTGCTGGCTGCTGCTGGCCGCTGCGGCCTGCTGTGAGGCGGGGGGCGTTCGACGGAGATGGAGCGGCTCTTCGGCGGCGCCGTGGTGGTGTGGCCGGCGGTGGTTTTGGCAGGTCAGCGGTGCCGTGGAGGTGTTGCAGTCTGTGCCTGGCTCCGTGGTGGCTGCTGCTCTCCGGCGGGGAGCGCCGGCAGGGCGTCGCAGGGCTGCAGCCCTTTTGGGTGTAGGGGGCAGCGGAGGGGCTCCCTCCCCTTCTGCTCGCCTCCCGCCTCCTCTTCATGGTGGTTGTTTCGTGGCGGTGGCTGGGGTTGTGCTGGTATTGGGGGACGGTCTTCGTCTATGTCGTCCCTCCCCCATGCCCTCGACCGCCATCATGGGGCGGTCGTTGTGAAGATGGAGGCCATGGCGTCCTCGGGGGTGCTGGTCCGGGGCTAATGCTCCATTTCTGGCACCTTCAGGGGATGGCGGTGTCTGCGACGGGAGCTCGGCCGACAGTGGTGGTCGGCGGCGACTACGGCTTCGGCGGGTTGTTGGTGGACGTGCTTGGTGGCGGATGCTGGTGTTCGGCAGGGGTTTTGGCAGGGTGCTGGCGCAGCTTTGCGGCTGTTCGCGTGGCCGGCGCGTCGACCTTGGTGAGGCTTCTTCTGGATGGCCGGCAGCGACGTATTGGTGGCTGGCGGGGACCCGTCATCTTGACCGACGTCTGTGCTGGGGTTTCTCTGAGCGAAGGCCTGGCGACGGTGACACTTGTGGGTGCCGTTCCCTTGTTGAGGGCGTCGCGTCCCCAGCACACCATGGGTGAGAACCTAGTGTCGGGTAGTGCTAGTTCGTCGTTTCAGCCAAAGTGTTTGTGGTTGGTGTCAGTGGTGGAGTAGGCTTAGTTTTCTTTTTAGTGGTTTAGTTTTTTTGTTGTTTTGCTAATCCTTAGTTGCTTGTGGCCTCAGTTGTGGAGCTCCTAGTGGTTTAAAGTGGAGGCTCGTGTCGACGACCCAATCCGACCGAGTTATAGTGGTTAGAGGCTTGTGTCGATGTCCCAATCCGACCAAGCGTGGAGCTGAGTAGAGTTCAGTTGACGCTTTATGATGCGAGTTGAGTTGATCTGGTACCAGATGTGCAGATGAAGTAGGGTACCCTTCACAATTGTATTTGTGTTTTTCACCCAGTTTCTAATTAAAAACTAGACGGGACACTTGTCTTCTTTTTCCTTTTTTCGTCTAATAAAATTCATGGCAAAACTTTTGCCGTCCTTTCGAAAAAATGATTCGTAGCAATAGCCACTGTACGTCTAGGCTCTGGACGGGCTGCGCCGGTGCTGGCATCTCATCGTCAGTTTCCCAAACAGCAAGACCGACCAGAAAAGACACTTGTTTTCTTTTCTTCCCGTCGCGTGAAGAAGCGTGGCCCGGCACTCGGCGAGTTGGCCGTCTGCGGGATATGGTGACGGGGACGCACGGCGCCGCGCCAACCTCGCGACCGCAACCGGCCGGCTAGCTACTCGCAGCTCATCCATGCATGGCGATCTCCGGCGAGTTCGGCGGATTTGTCTGCACAAATGCGTGCCTTCTTCTCCTAACGTCTAGCGATCCAGCCAGCCTGAGCCTCCAGCTCTCCATTGACAGCGGCCGGAGTAGGCGTGCTTGCTTGGCCCCTAGTTCGCATTTGGCACGCTCTAGCCCGGGCGAGCCCCCAGAGCACAGCTGGGGATGCCATGCCATGGCGCCGTCGGAGGCCGTGAGAGTTCCGATGGATCCGGCGATCGACTAGGCCGGCGTTCGGCGGGACGACACGTACGTCGTGCCTGCCTGTCCCCGCGTGCGTCCGAAGGCGACAGTAGTAGTGTGTGTGCGTCGAGCTTGCCAGCCAGGTCGTACTCGTGCGTCGTCTCTTTCAGCAGCTTTCAGATGACGACGATGTCTGCGCTGCGGATGGTGGGAGACAGGGAGAGGACGGGGAAAAAATATGGGACGGTGTCCTGTGCGCCAAAAGGGGATAAATGGCCGCCTTCAGGCTCGTTCTCCCCCGATAATAGGGGCAGATACGCCCCGGGATTTCTTGGCGATTGTCCTGTGTGTTTGGTGAGCGTCCGTCCATTGCCTGCACGCTGCACAGGTGTGTTTTTGTCCTTGGAAAGGGATGTTTGCGTTAGGAAAACCGGCGGGAGCAACTAACGCTCGCGCGGGGCACGAATCATATCAAAGCAAACTGTCCTGTCCTTAAAATACCACTCTCGGTCCTACCTTTGATGCATGGATTAGGTGCTGCTGAACTCTTATTTTTAGAAAATGGAAATTTTATTCTGGTCACCGTGTATAAATTATATGCGCAGATAATCAATGTGTTTTTTAGAGTTGCAGCCTTCGATTTGTAAAAACAATCTCTGAAAAAAATCCCACGGTGTAAAAGAGAGTGAGAGAGGCAACAATTTGAATAGTAAACAATGCATCTTCATTGCTAATGGCTCCGTGCGTGATACGACTTGCTTTGACCACGATCTATCGTATTCCTTATGCTGTGAGAGCGGCCCTAAAAATAAGATTATACTGTAATATCTTTTTGTTAAAACCAATAATTTTGTCGCGCGCAATTAAATAGACCAAATGATTGGACTTGCTTCAGCATAAACTTGAGAGCACAAATCGCCATCTATGCTTGTTCAAGCCGGTACAGCTGATCTCTAGCTACGACGTATCTTTTAGCACAGAAGTACTTTTGCATATCATGCATGTTTGGATGTACATATTTCAGCCTCTAGAATTTAGAATTGGTATTGGCTAGCTCCAAATAACAACTTTTCAGTTCAATCATTTGGCCGATGCAATGTACTTTTGAATGAACAAACTTGATCGATGTAAAGATTGTATACTAGTTTGAGCACAACTGCTCCATCATCAGTACGCTGACTGATCGTCTACATCTATCTAGTGATGATGCGATCAAGTTATACGACTTATGCATAAAAGACTATTGTAAATCACATATATATTTTCAAATCAATGAACAACATGTATCATGAGATGAGCCTAACCCATCATTTTGTTCCCATACCAACTGATGTATGCTTTTCTTTTCTTTTTCCGAACATTTTCCCTAGAAGTTGGACCGGCGGCCTGCTTCTATTCAAATATTTTGCATGTTGTTTGTGCATTGCTTAGGCACAATATATAATTTGGTCTAGTACTCTAGTGCACTATTTAACTCATAAAATTTATTTAGGAATGTTGTTATTTCTTAATTCTTCTTCTAGATTTTTTTTAAAAACAATTTCTTGTAGTAGATGAAAATTGCAAGTGGAAAAGGAATAACAAACCAGGGCCCAGCGTTGCATTTTCAAATCTTTGCTTCCCAATAGTTGAGTCATCTTTGCAAGCACACATATGCGCGCGAATCTTCTCTCCCGGAAACTCTTATAAATACGGCCTCCCCTGCTGCACCACACACCACAACACAAACGCAACGCAACGCACCAGCTAGCAGCAAGCTGAGCGTCGCAAATGGAGAGCTCAGTTGAGAGCTGGTGGGTGCTTCCCATGACCTTGATCCCGGCCGTCTCCGGTGAGCAACACGAGAACATGGCCACCATAGCCACTAGCGTTGCCTACCTCGCCATCTTTGCATGCCTTGCATGGGCGGGCGCGTCTCTGCTCTACTGGGCGCACCCAGGCGGCCCTGCGTGGGGCAAGTACTGGAGGGCGAGGGGAAAGCCGTCGTCAACGATCCCGGGGCCCAAGGGCCTCCCGGTCGTCGGCAGCCTCGGCCTGATGTCCGGGCTGGCGCACTGCTCGCTGGCCGACGAGGCGTCGCGCCGTCCGGGGGCCAAGCGGCTCATGGCGCTGTCGCTCGGCCCCGTCCGCGCCGTCGTCACGTCCCACCCGGACGTGGCCAAGGAGATCCTCGACAACCCGGCGTTCGCCGACCGCCCCCTCAACCATGCCGCGTACGGCCTCATGTTCCACCGCTCCATCGGCTTCGCCGAGCACGGCCCGTACTGGCGCGCGCTCCGGCGCGTCGCCGCGGGCCACCTGTTCGGCCCGAGGCAGATCGAGGCCTTCGCGCCGTACCGCGCGGCCGTCGGGGAAGGGATCGTCGCGGCCCTGCGCGGCCCCGGCGGCTCCCACGGCTTCGTCCAGGTGCGCGGCCTCCTGCGCCGAGCGTCGCTCTACTACATCATGCGGTTCGTGTTCGGCAAGGAGTACGACGTGTCGCGCGCTGTGCCGGCGTCCGGGAAGGAGGAGGTGGAGGAGCTGCTGGAGATGGTGCATGAGGGGTACGAGCTTCTGGGCATGGAGAACTGGTGCGACTACTTCCCGGGGCTTGCCGCCATCGACCCGCAGGGCGTGGGCGCACGGTGCGCCGAGCTCATGCCGCGGGTGAACCGGTTCGTGCACGGCATCATCCAGGAGCACCGTGCCAAGGCGATCGCCGGAGAAGACGCGCGCGACTTCGTTGACATCTTGCTTTCCCTGCAGGAGAGCGAGAGGCTCGCCGACGCCGACATAGCCGCTGTGCTCTGGGTAAGAACTCATGCACACTTTACTGGCGGAACTAGTACATAGACTGCCAGCTTAAACACATTTATAGCTGCTCCTACACCAAAATTATGCGAAGGGTTGAATCAGTATAAACAAACAAGTTTTGCTGAAGATCGTGTCAAATCATGCAAAGATACTTTTGCTCAGATCGTATCCGAAAAAAGAGTAGCGAAAGCTTTAAAAATTTAAAACAGTGCGTGCGTGCGTGCAAAAATTCTACCAACTTTTCATCTTTACTTCCAATTCTTTACATTTGTTTATCTGTAGAAAGAATCCCATAAACGGATGGCTAGCTGCAGCACTAAGCACTAGTAGTAGAAACTAAAGTAAGCTAGCTGCCCTTGTATTCTTCAGGAGACGATCTTCAGAGGAACGGACGCCATGGCCGTGCTCATGGAATGGACGCTAGCTCGCCTCGTCCTCCACCGCGACGTCCAAGCCAAGGTGCACCGTGAGCTCGACGAGGTCGTCGGCGGGAACAGCCAGATCGTCACCGAGTCGGCGGCGCCGTCGCTGCCGTACCTGCAGGCGTTGCTGAAGGAGGCTCTCCGGATGCACCCGCCGGGGCCCCTCCTGTCGTGGCGCCACAGGGCGATATCCGACACGTACGTTGACGGCCACCTCGTCCCGGCGGGCACCACCGCCATGGTGAACCAGTGGGCCATCAGCTGCGACCCCGAGGTGTGGGAAGCGCCGCTCGAGTTCCGGCCCGAGCGGTTCCTCCCCGGCGGAGAGGGCCAGGACGTGTCCGTGCTCGGCGCCGACGGCCGCCTCGTTCCGTTCGGGTCCGGCAGGAGGAGCTGCCCTGGCAAGTCCCTGGCCATGACCACCGTCACCGCCTGGATGGCCACGCTGCTGCACGAGTTCGAGTGGCTGCCGGCATCGGGCACGGGCGCCGGCGTCGACCTCTCGGAGGTGCTCCGTCTGTCCTGCGAGATGGCGGTGCCGCTGGAGGTCCGCGTGCGCCCGAGGACCGACATGTGAATGAAGAAGTACCTGCCGAGATAGCCATTACACCTCATTGTGCAATGTGTAGCAGTGACCCTAAGCGTTCTGTTAGTAAAAAACTGTGAATAAGCAGCTGGTGAGGAGTGTGCACACCAGCTCAGCTCAGCTCAGTATTTGGTTCAGGGTTTCAACTTGCCTAGGTATCATGTAGTGTGACCGTGAGTATAAGTTATCCGCAAAAAGTGTACAAATCACAAAAGCTATCGAACGAAGATTGTGTGAAGTGTGTCATACACTGGCGTGTCTAACCTATCGTGTATCTATAAATGCCTGCCCGTCGTCGATGAGGTCGAGGTCCTTGTGTGGACTCACGACGTCGACGACAACGAGTATGTACCCGGTCGATTCTTCTTATCCTCCACGCCGTGTTACGATATAGATAGATGATCAAATGAGCCTTATGGCTGGGCGCGGCACACGGGCGCACGGCATGTTCAGGCCACAGCACGGCATAGCTGAATCAACAGGCCGTGTTTTGTACCCGCCCACGGGCTGCATCTACGGCGTAGGCACGGCCTTGTAAGGCTCGGGTAATGTCCGGGGTGGCCCATCGGCACGGTGAGCCCGCACTTTGTCTTATAAGCTTGGAATCAGTGACGAGATAATAAACCTATTATAACTAGATATACTCTGTGTTTCAAATTATAAGTTGTTTTAATATTTAATTTATATATTTTATTAAACATCTAGATATATTATTATTATATCTAAATACATAGCAAAATAGATGTAACAAAAAAATCAAGTGAGTTATAATTTAGTACGAAGAAAATAATAATCTTAAATACATCGTGTACTATTTCTCCTAAATAAAAATGGTTAGGACTCGTGCTGTAATGACTAATGAGCGGGGACACATGAGAACATGAAGAGAAGATGGACCAAAATCTGATTCAAGAACTTTTTGCTCTTTAATTTATTTATTTATTATGATATGGACTTTGTATGCAAAATACTTTTATCACAATTTAGCCTACATACTAGCTAAATGATCTCATAAACCAATTCATTTTCTAAGAGAACTGCATTTGTTGCAATAAGACATACAACTTATTACATTTTGGTTTGAAGATTTATACAACAATCACATTACTAGTTGTGTTTTTTGTCAAAAAAGGACATATCTTCTAAGAGAACTGCATTTGTTGCAATAAGACATACAACTTATTACATGTTGGTTTGAAGATTTATACAACAATCACATTACTAGTGTTTTTTTTTTGTCAAAAAAAGGACATATCTAGTTTTGATGAGCTAAAAATGACCGAGACCGATGAGCTAAAAATGACCGAGACCGGGCCCACTGATATGCTAATGACTACTCCCTCCGCTTCAAATTGTAGTTCAATTTTGACCTTTTTGGTGCATACATAAAAAAGTCAAAGTGAAGCTATAATTTGGAACGGAGGGGGTGTTGTAGTAGCTATCAATCCAACATATCCCATGAGTTTCTTTTTTTTTTCAGGAAACAAACTATACCACTTTCCTTATTAGTTTGACATTGCCGAACACGTCATTCATTTTTTTCGTGGGTTCTCCGACCTATAGCTAATTAATAACCCCAACTTATCAACACAATTCTCTGTTCTGAAAGAAAAATCTTTCTTGCATTTTCCTTTTAAGATACCAAATTATATATAATTGATATACATAACTTTTTACGCAAGAATTTATCATCATAATTGCATCATGACTTTTTATTCTTTGGAAAAAAATATTTCCATAACTTCTCATTGTTGGGAAAGTTACAATACGCATGGCGTTTTGTGGAATAATTTATCATTATAGTTTGTCGTCTTATTTTTTAATAACTTTTTTGGGAAAAAATCATAACTTTTTATGTTTAGAAAATTAAAAAGTTATACGCACAACTTATGAGACCAACTTATGTACATATCTTCTTATGTGGCAAATTATTATCACAACTTTTCATCGTAACTTTGATTTGTGATCATAAGATTCAATCTTATCGGAATCAGAGAAAAAGGTGAAAGAAAGGAGAGAGAAATGGTGAAAAAAAGGAAAAAAGAAACTTGTGATACGAGTCCGACTCGAACTGTTTGCCAATTTGCTATACGTGTATGGTAACAGATAGAGGCAAGGAAGAGATAAAGAGCAACGGAAGCTTTACATATGAGAGAGAACTAGCAACACACGGCGTGTGGACGTCTGGTGAAGAGTGTTCGCTAATAAAAATGGAATTGGAAACGAGTGAACCCTAATAAAAATGGAAATTCAGAAAAATCAGGCCACCTAGCGACCGTGTCTGGCAGCCGGAATTTCCTTTCCTTCTCCGAATTCCCCACCATCCCCAGCCGGCACGAAACAACGCAGCCCGCTTCAGCTCATGGCAGCATCCACGTCCACGGGCCACGAGCGCGCAACGTTTCCGTGCACAGCACCACACCCACGGACACGCCCCGAGCCCCGTCCACCCACCCGCGGACGCCGCGCCACCGTCCGCGCGCCCGGGCCCCGGCCGAAAGGCGGCAAAGCAAAGCCGTCCATCCACGCCGCACCGCCGCCGCCCCGGTCCCCAACCGACCGCCGCAAAATCCCCGCGAAAAGCCGTCTCCAAACAGCAAAAGACCGCAAGCCGCCAAAACCCACCGCCGCGCCGCAGCCCTGCCCCGCCCCCGAGCACGCACCCCCCCGTACGGCGTCCGTCTCCCCGCCGTCTGGTCGTCTCGGCGATTCGCTTTGCTCCCAACCGCTCTTTTTTCTACAGTACTCCCTTCTGTGCGCCTTTGCCGCTTTGCGCCCCTCCGCACCTGCCTGGCCGCAAGCGCACGCGCACGCGCTCGGCTCGCCGCGTCGGCGAACGAAACCCTATGACCAGGGAGGCTCCGGGCATCGCTGCTCGGCCCCCGATGACGTCCTGCGGGTGCCTCGTGCTCGAGAACGTGGAGGGCGACCGCGACGCGGCGGCGAAGGCGGCGAGGGTGAAGGCCGCGCCGGGCGCGGACGCCGGGGACTGTTGGCGGGGCCGGTCCGAGGCCATCTTCCCCATTTACGTGATGGGGAGCTCGCGGGGGAGCACCGTGGCGGCGGCGCGCGGCATCGCCGACTCCCCCGAGGATCCCATATGGGTGGCTGTCAAGGCGGAGGCCAAGCATGAGGTGAGTATACGCTTCCGCCGGACCTCGATTGGAGTGTTTGGTTGGAATGGATCGCGGCTTGCGTTTTTTCTTTGTGTCCCGGCCCCGCAGATGATGGATGGATTAAAGCTACGTCTGTTTTGGTTAGCGGTCAATTGCCATCTGCTTATGTTCATGGCTTTTGGTTCTGGGCATCGTATTAACCACCCGTTTGACTGTATTTTAGTTTCTGGTGGCAACACTGGTGAGTTAAAGTACTTGATTTTTTTTTTCATTCGCAAAAAAAAAAGTACTTGATTTTCTCTGTAACCAGCTTTTGTAGTTCTTGGATTTAATGGAGCCGTTATCTCCTTTTGTTGCGCAGAGTGCGCAAGTCCACATCTTTTTCCTTCTTTACTTCAACGGTAGAGTGGATTGGCCACGATAATTTATTGGCTAAGCTTCAACGGTAGAGTTGATGTGACAAAAGGAGCTGCCTTTAAAACTATTGGTAGTTCTGAATTTTTTGGTCAGTTTGTAATAGTTACAGTTCAGCTTAGCCAAGGAAATCAAGCGGCCAAAAATGAATTCGATTTCAAACTATGTGAATTTTTTTTCTAACTATATATGTGCCTATGCCATTGTGTTTACAATACAACTTTATATGTTGCACAGGCGACCCTAGATAAGAAGGAAACGTTGCTGGCAACTCAATTTTGATGATGCTGTGATATGTTTCTACCAAAAAGTCATGTGAAGATGCATACCTCTTACATTTATTTTGTACGGAAGGTATTGCTCAATTAAGCTTAAAAAGCAGTAACAATATCCAGTTCAATGTAACTAACGTTAAGCATAGCTACAGTTTACAGAAGAGCTTGATGTCTACATAATAGCTGAAATAAAAAAATCTTGTAAAAAATGGGAAAGCACCATTTTGATGTTTTTTTTTCTTTCACTCGTTATCTTCTAACGTTATGCTCTCACATCTTTATGCATGGTCATGTTTGTCTTGATTATACTGTTATACTATTCGTTACATGATGGCTGACCATGCGATGCTCATATTCTACAGGCAGAAAAGGAACCTATTTTAAGTAGCTTCTTGTACGCCAGTGTGTTGTCTCATGACTGTCTGGAGCGAGCGTTGAGCTTCGTCCTTGCAAACAGGCTTGAAGATCCAACATTGCTTGCTACTCAGCTAATCGATATTTTTAACGATGTCGTGCTGAATAACAAAGATATATGCCGTTCCATTCGCCTTGATGCTCAGGCGAGTCACTATTATTCTGCTATTTCATTTTGTTTTGTGTTTATGTATTAGTTCTTCTATCCATCCTGTTAATGAATTGATAACTATGGGAACTGCTTTGCTAATTCAGGCTTTCAAAGACAGAGATCCAGCTTGTTCTCAATATAGTTGGGCACTGTTATACCTAAAGGTGCGTATTTATGATATCCATTCCAGGATGCTGTCTGAGTAGGGAGAATTTGGTTGCTCATTTTACTGTGTAGGATAGGGTTGAATTGCCTCTGGCACCCTTCTGTACCTTGTTACATGTTTCTGACAATGGTTATCATCTAATTCTTACAAACATATACGACCCTGATGTCTAGTGTCTTGTCATGCTGCCTGTATGATATTTTCAGGGTTACCAATCGTTGCAATCTTACAGGATAGCTAATGTATTATGGAACCAGGGACGTAAAGTTTTGGCATTGGCACTGCAAAGCCGTATTAGTGAGGTGAAGCATGATTTCTTAATCAGCAGAGAGATTTCTATTGTAGCCATATGACTTTCCTCTTTGAGTAACATTTGCTCTCATTATTGCTCGCAGGTCTTTGCTGTGGATATACATCCAGGTACTTCATCTATGAATTTAGAAGACTAAATTTATATGATATTATAACATCAGATTTATACATGCAGCTCAGAAGTCAGAACACTAGAAAATCACCAGGAAGTAAATAAGGTGTAAATACACAGTGGGCCTTGATAGATCAATCTATTCATTTTGTCAGTTGGTCTGTGCTGTTTGATCTTAATAAAGTTCTGGTTCCGGGTCAAATTAGAAGTTCGTTACTTAATGCTTATGTAGCTATATCTATTGCCATCCTGCAAGTGCTTTGTTGGTTTGTTTTTCAGGCTAGAAAATAAGTAGCACAACTCTACAATGGTTGCTTACACCTTCTAAGTTTTCAGCTGTGAAATTCAAATGCTTGGTTATTTATTTATTTTTAGGTTGTATTCTTTGATACATTATTTTTTAGGTCTTCATTGTTTTTTTTATTTTCAACATGCAGCTGCCAAAATTGGCGAGGGAATATTGTTGGATCATGGAACAGGCCTAGTCATTGGCGAAACTGCTGTAGTTGGAAATTGGGTTTCATTAATGCAGGTGAATGCATAAATCAACCGTCTTTTTCCATAAAGAAGCAGCACAATATTTGCAGTATGATTTTTATTACACAATGGCATGTTCCTCGTTTGAGAAATGAGAGATTGTTTCATTCTCGGAGTCCATATTAAATACCGAGTGGTTTGTTAAATTATGGTCCTTAGCGCTTTCTAAGATCCATGTTGGTTGTTACTTTCTTGTATTCTTATGAAGAATGGAAGATAAAGTGGTTGTTACTTTACGTAGCATGTGTTTGAAACCATTGGTTGCTCTTTATATGTAAGTCAAGCTGGCGTGCTGCAAAATTTGTTGCAGGTTACAAACTTCTATCCCATCGACTCAGTGTTTGATATCTATCTTGATTCTTGAACATCGGCTTATACTTATTCACAAAAGTAGTGCATATGCAGCACATAGAATTGATCGTGTTCTTATGGTAGCCATCACCTTAGCAAATTTGATGTTTTTGTCCTGGACATGCAGGGCAGCTGCATATCATTATGTAACTGGGTAGAGAAACCCTTACAAAACACACACCAACACCCCACCGTTCCCAAAGAACTAGTTAGCCCATGTACACCACAGAACACTACCACGACCAGGAGAGACGCCTTTTTTTCGTCACAAAAAAACTGCCAATATGTAGTAGAGCATAAACCTTGAGAGAAACGTCTTTAATTCCCCTCATGAGACAAGGCCACTAGATAAGCAATGCCCTTAGCCCCTACCAAACCCCCATAATATGACGTGATGCTCTCAAGATTTGGCGAAGCCCCATTAAAAACACAGTAGCTATAATGGTCCAAGTTCCGAGAATTATAATGGAATTTAGACCTTGCCGAACCTGTTCAATCACCCCTTCATTGATTCTACCAGCCATCAAAGGAACACTCTCTTCTCTTGATTGAGGGGGGAGAGGTTCAGGAGCCCCATCCTTTGTAGCAGCCCACACCAAAACTGCCGAGAGTAAAACACATGCCACCAAAAGTGATTAATTGTTTCACCTTCCTGATTACATAACGGACAGTGAGGGAGATATTGCAAACCCTGGTGAACCAGTGGGTCAAACGTCCAACATTTATTATGGCAGCCAACCACATGAAGAAGCAGCATTTACCCTGAGCCCAACTCTTCCAAATGCTCTTGAAACTGATCATTGGAAGAAACCATCATAAGCTGACCTTGCTGAATATTCCTTGGAAGGTGATATGCCAAATGTGATCAAGGAATTCAACAAGGACACTGACGTTCAAGGTCCCCTGTAATTGGTGATCCGCGTTAGATTGGTGAGACTCCAGAACCGTCCAGCTGTTGGCCCAATCAACAACAACAACAACATAGCCTTTTGTCCCAAGCAAAAAACAATTAAAATGGTTTGTTCCTTTCAATATAGCAAGTTGCATCCATAACAACTAATCAGTTACATAACTAAAGCAGGCAGCAGGCAAAGATGTCCAGGTTTTCATCAACTGAAACTACGGGTCTTCCTTCGATAACTATGTTCACAGCCATTTGTGAATAGGCAAACTTTTTTTTTTGGCAAACTTGGAAAGCATATGCAGTATTATTCTATGATATAATAGACTGTAAATATGCCAAGTTAAGTAGACTTGTTGGATTATGTTTGCTCCTTAAATGATTTCAATGCACACATTTGTATTTATTCAATAAATATTTTTTGTGTGTAATTGTGACCCATCCAATTAAGTTCAGAAGATTATCCATTTTTGTCTAGATTCTAGAGGCATGAGAAACCTTTTGATGTGTAATTATGACCAATTCAATTAAGATTCAAAAGCTTTCTTAGGGAAAGCCGTAAAAAGAACGGAAGTTCACCATCTTATGAGTCTGACATTTGGTACAGGGTGTTACACTTGGAGGTACAGGCAAGGAACATGGAGACAGGCACCCCAAGATCGGGCAGGGAGCTCTTATTGGAGCTGGTGCTACTATCCTTGGCAATATCAATGTCGGCGAAGGTGCCATGATTGCTGCTGGCTCCCTTGTTTTAAAGGATGTACCTCCCCACAGGTTAGAAACTAGACTACTGTATTACAATCTTACATAATAACACCGCAGGTGAAAACTTTAAGGAACAGATCTGAACTTGGATGTTCTAATGTTCCTGCAGTGTGGATAGTCCTTGTAAAGAACGCAAAACTTAAGAAGAAAATGATTAAAATGGTACTGTCCAGTGTCCAGCGCATGTGATTCATATATTAACTGATTGAGTGCTTTCTTTAAAAAACTGATTGACCTGCTAGAGGCTGCACCTATGCTCACTTTATGCAATGACCAAAATTAACTATGTAAGTTGCTGGGTTAGAAAAAACAGACCAGAGTTTTGGTTGGAAACTTGATTGTACTACATTGCCAGCAAATAGCCTGGCAGTAGTATTACACCTACATCATGTATCTAAAGGTCCTAGATCTAGTCTTGGTAACTACTCTCTCCATTTCAAATTATAGGCCATTTTGGCAACTATGTATCTAAGACAGTGTATATCTAGGTGTACACCAAAAGCTATGCACATAGAAAAGCCAAACAACATAATCTGGGACAGAGGGAATAATGATATGTGATTTTCCTGGATTTTCTGGGATTCAATCTCTATCTAAAAATATAAGCATTTGATCTTTCAACACTTCAATGTCCTCCAGTAAATTCGGACCTGACTTTGCTGGCTATCAGTAAAGAATCGGGGGGAATCAGGCTAGTATGGGCCATGGATCCTATCCTCCCCCCTTCCAATTGGACATTAGCTGGTAGTGACTTTTCTTTTGTTAAAGGTGTCCTTAGTGGTATTAAAATGGAGATCTGTACTTTTAATAAGTGTCCAGTGAAACAAAGAAAGTTGAACCAGTGTCCAGGTTCGCTAAATCCTATGATTACATTAATATGCATTTTCTTAGTGCAATAATTAATTTGTTAACGACTTGGTCATCATTTCTGCTATGGCTGAGTGGTCATCATTATTATGTTCCTCAACTTAACCATTGAATTTATTGTTGTTTTCCTTTTATTTCAAAGTATGGCTGTAGGTAATCCTGCAAAGATAGTTGGTTATACGGAGAAAGAAGATCCCTCTTTGACTATGAAACATGGTAAGCATATTCAGAGATTTTTACAAGCTAGGACTTCTGGGTTACATGATCTACAATGCTAGGATGCTTACTTCATGTTAATCGGAATCAGATGCAAGGAGAGATTATTTTGAGCACGCTGCCGTCAGATTCAGATGATTGATACAGGCATACAGCTAATGATGAGTCTTCTTTCTATTCTTCTATTGTGAGTTAGTCTCCAATTTATAGATAGCAAATGCACTTGTAAAGAAATTGTTGTGCATGAATTTGTAGATATAACAAATGGCTGCTGCTGCCCTGAATGAACCTGTCTTATTTGCAGGAGTGTTGGGGAGTAAAAAAGGTTTCGCTGCGGTATTGGTAAGAAGTTTTGTGGATTTAAAAAAAAAATCGTCGTCTTACTCGCAGAAAACCCTGTGAAGTAAAAAAAAAGTTTGACGAAACGCACACCAATGTCATTCTGGATATTTCTGTCAGACACAAGGCTGGATAGTCGACGAGCTTTGTGTTCCTCTTTCTGCCCAGGCAACCTAATGAAGATGGAAAAGGGTCACCCAGGGCTCCAAAATGTGGTAGGGTACTAGGAACGGTTTATTTTTTTTCAGAGTATGTAGAGATTTCCAAATCAAAACACTGACTAACTTTCATGAAGCTAATGGTTGTATTATCAAGTGTTTGTGGTAGAAACAAAGGCTTCTTCAGTGGTTCCTTCCAGAAACTGGGACACCTTATCATGTGATTTTTTTTCTCTATACATATACAGACGCTTAACTACACTATTGTTCAATGCGTTTCTCGAGCTGCACAGTAATTCTGTGTGGCCAGGAGAACTTGTTCTTAGATGATCTTATCGCCCTCCAAACTAAGGACGTTTTGGATTGCGGCCAGGCAAAGCTGCTTGGGTTCAACCAAGCACTCTAAATATTAACTGTGATCAAACGAAAGAGAGTAAAAAAAATTGTATTTTGCATTGATGACCCTTTATAACAGTGAAGAGGTGTGGGAGAAGGATGGCGCGTGAGAGAAGGATGGCGCGTGAGAACAGCCAAGCAATCGGTCCTACACTCTGTTTTACCGAAGGACACACTAAAGCATTGATGAAATGGATTTTTAGACATCTTTATAGTACCTACAGTGTAGGTGTAAAAAAAAAATAGAATACCCACAGTGTACTTGATGCTGAAAAAGGAAACACGCAGCAAAACCAAACATCGATGCGAGGCTTAACCAAAAAAAAAAAAAAAAAACATCGATGCCCAAGTGCAAGTGGGACCAACTTGTCAGAACACCATTACACCACTGCCTTTGTGAAAACTCTGTACCCTGTGAAAGCTCCTGATTTCCTGACAGCCAGTCACTGTACTCTCGAATTCCAATTCGTTTCAATTGTTGTAAAAGAAACTCGTTTTCGATTTTTTTTCTTCAGCTTCTGCCTTGTATCACGCAGTAACTGACTGAGTCATCTGCTAATGTCTACTTTAATTTTGGTAAAATCACTCCATACGAATGCATGTCGCTTTACATGTGCGATGCGTCACTACTCATCACGACACTGAAGTTGGAACTTCCGAAGGAGAACCACCTCGATTACGATAACTCTCTGTTTTCCTGACGGCCGATCATTTGACTCTCCTTTTTTTCCCGAAAAAAAAAAACAACTCTCCGATTTTGTGTGAACTTGAGCTCCTGCCTTGTATGATAACTCTATCACGAAGCTTTTGCCGTTCTTTCGTGTGGAAAAAGAAAAGAAAAGAAAAGAAAAGAAAATGGCTGATCAACTAACTGTAGAAGAAGAAGACAAGCTTATCCATCTTCCCGGACGAGTGAGTGCTACAGCTGCGTCGTCTGGAGTGCACTCGCACAAGTTCCGGCCAACCATACACCAGTCACCAGTGGCATAAAGAGCCATGAGAGCCGCGGCGGCCTCTGCGATCCGCAGGCTATTCCCCCGCCGCAGCACCAGCATCAGCGGCTGGTCGCAGTGGCACTCACAGAATCAGTCCCGCTACTACTTTAATCCCCACTGGGATTACTCTAATCGCCCCGCGGGACCTCGCGGCGCGCTGCTTAATTTCTCGCCATGCCACCCGCGCGGGTCGTCGTCGCTTTCTCCCCCTCCTCCTCGTGCCGTGCCAGCAGCGGCGTCTCTGCTGTTCTTCTCCAGCCTGTCGGGAACAGAGGAGGAGGAGGAGGAGGAGGGGGCAGTGGTGCTGGACATGGAGGCCGGCACGGTGCGGTGCGCGGCCAACCACGCGCCGCTGTCGCCGATCAGCTTCATCGAGCGCGCCGCAGCCGTCTACGGGGCTCGCCCCGCGGTGGTGTACGGGGACCGGCGCCACACGTGGGCGGAGGTCCGGGGACGCTGCCTGCGCGTGGCGGCCGCGCTTGCCACGCGCTTCGGCGTCGCGCGCGGTGATGTGGTGAGTGCCCCGCTTGGCTTGCTAACCTCTCTTGCTCCCCTCTTCCGTGATTGCTGATAAGTTAGCCTTCCCACTCCATGTACTATACATGGATCAATCGCGGGGGGGAACTGGATCTACTTTATTAACCATACATGGATTAATGAGTGCATCTAAACAAAGGTCTGTTAGAGATAGAACACACAAGGATAATATGCTGACTCGGGAAAATCACATGCTCTAGGCCTTAATTCTGGTGGATTATGCCAAAACGAGGTTGTTGGTTTTCTTGAATGCATTAAACAGGATACGCACCCTCTTAGACCTTTTTTTGATATACTCGTATATATTTCACTTCATTGTATTGCGTTGAAGAATTCGACTAATCTTTTTTTGGTGCCCGCTCCACGAAAGCAACGCGCGTTCCGCTCTTTCCACACCTCCCGGGCAATGAGTGCTAATAGTGAGTCGGCTCCCTTCGCGAACTGCGGTGTCCAAAGCGCTCTCCACACATCCATCCACTCACTGATCCTCCCCTCCGACAGACGAGCGTTGTCTCTGGTTCCTGCTCACAAAGGAAGCACGCGGTGTGGGCGTCGAGGCCATGACGGTGTCGGCGATCCGCTGTCCAGTAACGGCCTCGTATCGCGAGCCACATGAACTGAACATCTTGACCTTCAAGGGCGCCCACATCTCCTGGATCCTGACGCACCCGGGCAGCGTGTGTGATCCGCTGTGTAGCGCGTAGTATGCCGAATGCACAGAGAAGCCACCATCCGAGGACCTTCTCCAGACTAATCTGTCCGGCTGGTCTGAGAGGTTGATGCCGTTGATCGTGTGCCATACCTGCGAGTATTCTGCCGTCGCTGGTGCTGACGCCCCTCCTGTGATTGTCCGGACCCAGTGTCTGTACGAATCGACTAATCTTTATCCTAATTCATATAAACACGTATGAATTGACGTGAATACAAAACCAAGTCCTTAAGTTATCCGTAGCTCTATATAACCTGTAATAACAATAAGGTAATTGTTTCCTAAAATAATGGAGCCAATATTATATTATCTTAAGAAAAAGCTTTGGCGATGTAAAGTTCGATCAATTATGTAGTAGTTGACATTTCTAAGATCCATGTGGATTTCCGCGGTTCGAAATGGGGGGATATGATGGGGTAGGTAGATAGAGACGTGCTAAATATAAAATTCGAGCATTCGGCGTTCTAGTGGCTTCTCTTAAACCAAGAGGTCGAGATTTTGTTTTGGGATGCGATGGTCCACCATCGATCTTGTTTATATATTTTTCTTTGCTCGGTCCACATTGGGGATCTGCTGGACGGTCCAGGGTAGATAGTTTTTGCTTTTGTTGTGCTCAGGAGTCAGAACACTGGACAGCACGGCCTGTGGGCTCTAAAGGCCATAACTCTGATGGGCCTAAATATATCGGATCCATTTGAGAAATTCGTATCTCTGGGCTCAACCCATACAAATGGCGAATAATTTCCTTTTATTTCTTAAACGCACCATCGATAAACGATCTGTTCACATTCAGGTCGCTGTCCTCAGCCCCAACGTGCCGGCGATGTACGAGCTGCACTTCGCCGTGCCCATGGCCGGTGCCGTGCTCTGCACGTTCAACACGCGGCACGACGCGGCCATGGTGTCCGTCCTGCTCAGTCACTCCGGCGCCAAGGTGTTCCTCGTCGAGTCGAACCTCCTCGAGATAGGGAGAGCCGCGCTGAAGCGCCTCGGCGAGTCCAGCTCCGCCGCCGCCCTTCCGACTCTGCTCACCATCTCGGACGACACCGACTCCGACGACTACGAGGATCTCGTCAGGAACGGTCCCGCCCGGTTCGACATCAGGTGGCCGGCGGACGAGCTGGACCCGATCTCTCTCAACTACACGTCTGGCACGACGTCGCGGCCCAAGGGGGTGGTGTACAGCCACCGTGGAGCGTACCTCAACACCATCGCCACGGTGCTCGCGTACGACATCACGGCGATGCCAACGTACCTGTGGACCGTGCCCATGTTCCACTGCAACGGCTGGAACCTGCCGTGGGGCGTCGCCATGCAGGGCGGCACCAACGTTTGCCTCCGCCACTTCACCACCGGGGTCATCTTCGACAGCATCGCGCGGCACGGCGTGACGCACATGGGCGGCGCGCCCACGGTGCTGAACATGATCGCCAACGCGCCGCCCCAGGAGCGGAGGCCGCTGCCGGGCCCCGTGCGCGTCATGACGGGAGGCGCGCCGCCTCCGCCGCGTGTCCTGTTCGCGGTGGAGGAGCTGGGCTTCGTGGTGTACCACATCTACGGCCTCACGGAGACGTACGGCCCGGCGACCGTGTGCACGTGGATGCCCGAGTGGGACGCGCTGCCGGCGGAGGACCGCGCGCGGCTCAAGGCGCGCCAGGGGTTCCACCACGTCGCGTTGCAGGACGCGGACGTCAAGAACCCGGGCACCATGGAGAGCGTGCCGCACGACGGCGAGACGGTGGGCGAGGTGATGTTCCGGGGAAACACCGTGATGAGCGGCTACTACAAGGACCTGAAGGCAACCAAGGAGTCGATGGCCGGCGGGTGGCTGCACACCGGGGACCTCGCCGTGCGGCATCCCGACGGGTACATCGAGCTCAAGGACCGGGCCAAGGACATCATCATCTCGGGCGGCGAGAACATCAGCTCCATCGAGGTGGAGTCGGTGATCTTCAGCCACCCTGCTGTGCTCGAGGTGGCGGTCGTCGCGAGGCCGGACGACCACTGGGGCGAGACGCCGTGCGCGTTCGTCAAGCTCAAGGACGGCGCCAGCTCCACGGAAGCGGAGATCATAAGCTTCTGCCGGGAGAGGCTGCCCCACTACATGGCGCCCAAGACGGTGGTGTTCGAGGATTTGCCCAAGACTTCAACGGGGAAGACGCAGAAGTTTGTTCTCCGTGACAAGGCTCGCGCCATGGGCAGCCTCACAAAGATTGCCAGTAGCAAAATGTAACATCGTTTGCCTGGTTGGAACATTGTCACTTGTATTGTCGTATGATCGATTCAATTATACATTATTCTGTTTGGACATCTCGATCTCGTCCAGTGATGTTCTGCTGGTGGTTAAACAGGGAAGCACTTCTTTCGATTTCGACTCGAAGCATATGTATATGTATACTGCAAAAACTAGTACAGATTTTGTCAAGCGTAGAAATGCTCATATTATAACTACGAGGAAAATAAGTAATCCTCTAAATGAACTGGCAGATCTCCACTAGTAATCAAACCATTTTCTGCATTCGTAATAGAATAGTACAGAATTATAGATGAGGCACGAGCTGCTAATACAATAGTACAGATGAGCTGCTAATAAAATAGTATAGCTTAGCATCGGATCACCGATCACATCACAGCTCCAGCATCAGCGTATCAGCCTGCACATATTCTACTCCCCATTTGGATTCGCGTGCACTCCTCTCATTGACCCATTCCGCTCTTGCAGCTTCATTATCCGCGCGATCACGCATCTTCTCGAGTCCGAGCAACCGAGCTGCCAAAGAGCTTCAGCTGTGTCACTGTGTGCCTGTGTCACTAGAACCATGAGAGCCGCGGCGGCCCTTGCATTCCTCCGTAGACAGTTGCACCAGCGCAACAGCGGCATCGGGGCACACGGACACCTACAGAACCAGCCCCGCCGCTACGCGAGTCCCCACTGGGATCACCTCGCCCGAGCTCGCGCGCTCGTCACTTTGACGACGCTGACGCGATCGCAATGCCACCCGCGCGGGCCGCCGGCGGCGGCGTCCGAGGCGTCTCTGCCGTTCTCAAGCCTCACGGGAGGGGAGGAGGCGCGGCACGGAGGCGCAGAGGTGGTGCTGGACCCGGAGGCCGGCACGGTGCAGTGCGCGGCCAACCACGCGCCGCTGACGCCGATCAGCTTCGTCGAGCGCGCCGCGGCCGTGTACGGGGGCCGCACCGCAGTGGTGTACGAGGAGCGGCGGCGAACGTGGAGCGAGATGCGGGACCGGTGCGTCCGTGTGGCGGCCGCGCTCGCCACCCACTTTGGCGTGGCGCGCGGCGATGTGGTAAGTGAAAATGCATCAAATTTGTTTTAAGGCAGGAGATTGATAAAACCACGACATATGTTTCGTTGTTGGCGGACATGCTGCCTATCACCAGAAGCTTAGCACCATTAAATCTTAACTAAAAAAATAGAGCACCCACATCACCAAAGACTGAAACCCAAGTGGATTGGTTCCTGCACAAGAAACTTAATTGTTGAATTTGCTTAGTTCGCAATCTATAACACCTGCAAAAATGCATGCAAACTATGCAAACTCTATTAGCCTTACTGTTGGGCTATCGCTTCACGTAAAGCATGACTTTGAGCGCAGTAAATCAGCCCAAAAATCTGCCACAGACCTTGACTTTTTTTAAAGAGAGTCGGCAGAAAAGTCTCCAACCTATATTTTTGGTATTTTATATAATATAAGGATGCTACAAATGTACAAAACGTTACAAGGCAAGTGTCGATGTTTTATCACCGATATCCCACTACCGGGGTACCAGCGAGGGTGTTTTTGTTCGGAGGAGCAAGCGAACTGCGGAACTCGACGGTTACGGCAACAAACTTGACGAGATAGACGATTTTATACTGGTTCGGGCCCTCGACTAGAGGTCGAGTAACAACCTTTACGTGCAGTCGGCGCTAGCCTGTTGCGTTATATTGATGAGTATAAGAGGTCATGTTGTTCGTTGTTACAAGGGATACCTCTAGCAGCCTTATATGGGGCGAGGTTAGCAAGGGTTATATGTTTTCTAGTCGGATTCCAGGATTGAGTTCTAAACTAAGAGTTTCGTACTCTTTCCTATTACAATCCGCCTGGAATATGGAATTTTACACGTCGTGTTGCTCCGTGTTCTGTTCGAATCGGACGGCGGGTCCTTTGGGCAGGGCCCACCGTCCAGTATTCCGTCTTCTCGGGGAACCTCCGGTATCCCCCATCGACAACAAGCATTGCCCAAAAGAAAAAAGAGAGAATACATTATCGGAAATTCTCACACCACCTATCTAGAGCTTCTGCCGTTTCTCTTCTTCGCCTTGATACAAACCAAACTATGTTCTTCCTTGAGTTTTCTCTTCCATTGATCGAGGTTAAAACTTTTCCCATCAAAGATTACTCCATTCCTTGTAGTCTAAATGACCCAACAAGCTGTGATGACTAGTTCTCTGAAGATATGGTTGTTGAATAGATTTCTGGCTTCATAGACCATGTCCAGGAGATCAAAATTAAGGTTCCAGGAGACGTTGATCGAGTTTCAGCAGGCCGTGGAGAAGGGACATTGGAAAAAGAGATGGAAGCGGGTCTCTTCGGTTAAGGAGCAGGGGACACAATTGTAGTCATCCAAATGTCCATTTTTTCTCTTGAGAATTTCTGGTGCTGAGTTTATCGATGAGAAGGAGCCAGAAGAAGAATTTGTGCTTCCCTAGATTGCCACTGGTCCAAAGCCATTTAAAAAGAGGGGAGACTTGTTGGCTGCCCATCAGGATAAACTTTGGAAGAGAACAAGTGAGAGGATCCCTAGGAGTTTGTCCATGAGTATTCACTCAAGGGGTCTAAGTCAAATTTCAGGAGCTTGAAGTTGAGTTCATTAAATTGGAGGAAGGCTTGGTGCACCGTTGATTTTGGTTGAAACCAACGGTTGAGATTAATCCAAGTTAGAATAAAAGAGGAGAAACTTTAGCCGCTGTCACTTCACACACTACGAGATAAGATAAGATTGTCCATGTGTGCTCGGGGCCTTGGGCAACCCGCATGCACGGAATGAGGGCGCTAGAGGCCATGTCTGCTGGCCCACATTTTAACGGGTCCATTTCAACAAAGAAAAACTGCACATAGCTCCAAATGTTTTCGTTGAACGTTGTCAACTTACCTCTGAAACTAACCATGTTTATTATTCAGGTTGCTGTCCTCAGCCCCAACGTGCCGGCGATGTACGAGCTGCACTTCGCCGTGCCCATGGCCGGCGCGGTCCTCTGCACGCTCAACACCCGGCATGACGCAGCCATGGTGTCCGTTCTCCTGAAGCACTCCGGCGCCAAGGTTTTCTTCGTCGAGTCGCACCTCCTCGATGTTGGGAGAGCGGCGCTGAAGCTTCTCGCTGAGTCTAGCGCCGCCATCCTTCCAGTTCTTCTAACCATTACAGACGACGATGGCGAACCCGGCAGCGCCGCCTCGGGCCGCACGTGTACGGACTACGAGGGCCTCATAGAAAACGCCCCCTCACAGTTCGACATCCGGTGGCCGGTGAACGAGCTGGATCCGATCTCTCTGAACTACACGTCCGGCACGACGTCGCGGCCCAAGGGCGTGGTCTACAGCCACCGCGGTGCGTACCTCAACACCGTCGCCACGGTGCTCACCTACGACGTCGGCACCGCGCCCACGTACCTGTGGACCGTGCCCATGTTCCACGGCAACGGCTGGAACCTGACTTGGGGGCTCGCCATGCAAGGAGGCACCAACGTCTGCCTCCGCCGCTTCACGGCCAAGGACGTCTTCGACGGCATCGCGCGGTGGAAGGTGACGCACATGGGCGGCGCGCCCACGGTACTCAGCATGATCGTGAACGCACCGGCCGCGGACCGGAAGCCTCTGCCGGCGACGGTGCGCGTTATCACGGGTGGCGCGCCGCCGCTGCCCGGCGTCCTGGGGGAGATGGAGAGGCTCGGCTTCGTCCTGTACCACGTCTACGGCCTGACGGAGACGTGCGGCGTGGCGACCGTGTGCGCGTGGACGCCGGAGTGGGACGCGCTCCCCGCCGAGGAGCGCGCGCGGCTCAAAGCGCGCCACGGGTGCCACCACTTCGCGGTGCAGGACGCGGACGTCAAGGACCCGGACACGATGGAGAGCGTGCCGCGCGACGGACGGACGATGGGCGAGGTGATGTTCCGAGGCAACACGATGATGAGCGGGTACTACAGGGACCTCGACGCGACCAAGGAAACCATGGCCGGCGGGTGGCTGCACACGGGCGACCTCGCCGTGCGGCACCCCGACGGGAGCATCCAGGTCAAGGACCGGGCCAAGGACATCATCATTTCCGGCGGCGAGAACGTCAGCTCGATCGAGGTGGAGACGCTGCTGTCCGGTCACCCGGCCGTTCTCGAGGCGGCCGTTGTAGCGAGGCCAGACGACCATTGGGGTGAGACGCCATGCGCGTTTGTCAAGCTCAAGGACGGCGCCAGTGCCACCAAGGCCGAGATCATAGGATTCTGCCGGGAGAGGCTGCCCCATTACATGGCGCCCAGAACGGTGGTGTTTGAGGATTTGCCCAAGACATCGACGGGGAAGACGCAGAAGTTTGTCCTCCGCGAGAAAGCCCAGGGTATGGGCAGCCTGAAAAGGAGTGACAATGGCAGAGTGTGAGATCACTGTTTGATTGATTCAGACAATTTCTCTTGTATGGTTGCGCTGTATATTTTTTATTTAGTATGAGGAAATCGTGATATTTTTGTAGTTGTATGATTGTATGATGACCAAGATCTTGCGATTTTTTATTCCTGGATTAAAACGATGGCCATTTTTTT
>CM041628.1:92263306-92285130 GCA_023333625.1 Bothriochloa decipiens
GCGAGATAATTAGAAGTTTTGTACTGTAAAACATTTCTTTGTCGAATACTGCAAGACGCTGTGCCAAACTGAACGGAACGGTACGGGACAAATGGGCCGAGTATGACGACGGCGGCGGCGGCGGCGTCAAGTGCAATTGGGCTGGGCTGTTTTGGCTGAATGGCTTCGAACCTTTTTGGGCTTTCTGCAAGCCCAACCTCATAACTTTATTCGTTGGAAAAAAAACTAGTACCACTGTACATCGTGATGTTGTAGCGACGTTGGAAAAAAACTAGTACCACTGTACATCGTGATGTTGTAGCGACGTGTACACGTACAACTTGCGCAGGTAGCCAGGTACACAGCCAGGTATACTAGCATGTACTGTACTTGTAAAAAAAAACGTACACGCCAAGACCAAGCGCGGCGCTTCGGCACAGCCGCACAGGCGGCTGGCTACACTACTACTGGATGTAAGACTGTCCGGTGATGTCGAGGTCGCGGTCGCCGGTGGACGGCGGCGGCGGGTGGCTGGGCCGAGACGCACGCTGCTCCTCGGGCCCGTCGGCGCTCTGCGTGGCGCTGGCGCGCGGGCGCGCGGGGTCCCTCCGCGCGTTGCCGTCGTCGGTCCCGTACATCCCTCCGCCGTACGCCTCTCGCGTCAGCGGCTTCATGTCCGAGATGTTGGGCGGCTGGTGCTCCCGCTGCAGCTGCGGCTGCTGCTCGGACACCAGCGTCACCAGGTCAGGCTCCGGGTCGCTCGACGGCACCTTGGGCTTCTCCTCCCGGTGCTCCATCGCCTTCTTCGTGCTCGGCACCAGCCTCTCCGCCATTGTTTTAGCTTTCTTGGGTGTTCGACACGGGTACAGAAATGGCTGTGCGCCCACTGGCTTGCATTTTTATAGCTGCGTGATGGATGGAGATGGAGATGGATTGGGATACGCGTGTGATCTCAGTGGTGGGCACACGTGTTGCGGCGGGGACACGCGTGCGGCAGAGGATGCATGGCCGCGTGGGCGATCGGGACACCTGGGCTTGGTCGGTGCCTCCGATGTCGCTGGGCGTGACTCGTGGACGTCACCATGCCCAAATGCCGCCGCCGCCGCCGTCGTTTTAGAGCTGAAACTGCTTACCTGTAGGTACGGAGTTGCGTCATGCATGCCACGAGACGAGAAGCGAATTGTTTTCGTGTCACCTTTGGAACAAAGCAAAATGGAGAAACTCCGTTATATACAATATTATATAAAAGGATTATAATCCTGCGAATTATATGGAATTTCTTAGAATTGCCGCGCGGGCAAGCCGGCGAGGAGGGAAGTGCGCGGCGGCCGGTGCGACTGCGAAGGATGAGGAGAAAGGGTCGCGGTAAAGGCCCGACCCGGCTGGCCGGGACGACTGGACGAGGAAGCGACGCGCCGACGCCGGCGCCCGGCGGAGAGCGGCCCACGGATCTTCCTTCTTCGGCGATTGAGGACGACGCGATTTGTTGCTCTGAAGAGATAATAATAAACGAGCTAAGGAAAGGAAAACACCATATACTAAATAAAAAAAAAGAAAAAAAAAAGAGACGCTGTTTGTGGCTTGGAGGAGAGAGAAAAGAGAGATAAGGAGAGGAAATTAAATAGAAGGAGAGAATAAAAAAGGAAAAAGAAAAGAGAAATATAGTATTTGCGTTATTTCAACCCTTTTGTCTTCTGCCAATAAATGATGAGCTGTTCTATCCAACTCTGCCCGATTCAGATTTCTTCGTTCCTCCACCCGAAACATGTTCATCTCCGATACGTACTCGATCTAAACATGGCCTGATCGACTCCGATCCTCCTTCGAATCAGACGACGACAATAGGTGGCACGGTGCCATCAACCCAACCCAACCCATCCCATCCCAATATATACATGAACGCAGCAGCCACCCAAGGTGTTCTATTGATCAATCACGTAGTAACGTAATTCCAAGATCAAGAGTAAGAGAGCGCATGCAATGGCGTCGACGTTGCGGAAGACCCAACCGTTGCGCGTGACGGCGACGGGCGTTGGCACGCACGTCGTGGAGGTCCGCGACATCAGCAAGCTCCGCCAGAAGAAGCACCACGGCGACACAGGCTTCGTCTGCTCGGAAACCTTCACCGTCGACGGCCTCGAATGGATGGTTGTCTGCCACCCCGACGGGGTGGGCGACGAGCGGGGCTACTTGGCCGCCTTGGTGGAGCTCGTCTCCAAGGGCGTCGCGGTGTGGGTGCACGTCAGCCTCGGGTTGGTCGACTGGGCCACCGGGTGCGCCGGCGACGCTTTCTTCTACCACGAGGACCCGGCGGTGTTCGACGCCGGGAACGCCGACAACTGCAACCGGGGCACCGACAGGCTCGCGACGACATCTGCCACTTCCGCCTTGCGTTCCGGGACCTGCCGGCACCCAAGTTCACGCCACCGGACGTGCCGGCCGTCGGCATGCTCGGCTCGGAGGAGGGCGCCGACGTTTTCATACACGTCGGCGGCGCGGCCGACCCCATCCCCGCCCATAGCTCTGTACTAGACGCGTACGCCCCTCGCTTCTTGAAGAACCACAACCTCGGCAGGCCCTGGAGGCCCAAGACGACGGCGGCGGACAGTCATACAGCTACTCCTATGCGGGTGACCGTCGACGACATGCCGCGGCTGGCCGTAGAGGCGCTCCTCCAGTTTGCCTACAACGGCAGCCTGCCCATCGTGGACGGCCTGAGATCAGTGGACGGCTACAGGGACATGTTCCGGCACCTGCTGCTCGTTGCAAAGAGGTACGGCATGCAGAGGCTGACGGAGATCTGCGAGCGCATCCTTTGCCAGTTGATCGACGTCGACACCGCGGCGGCTACACTGGTGATGGCCTACCGGCACGGCTTCGAGAAGCTCGAGGAAGCGTGTTTCCAGTTTGCGTCGCATCCACAGGGCTACGGCTTTGTGCGGAAGAGCAAGGGGTATGCTGAGCTCTGGCGCTCCTGGGAGACTCTCTCTTTGGAGAGAGATTTACGGGCAAAGTACTGTGAGAGAAGCGATGCCCGTTCGGCTGATGGTAAGCGCAGGCGCAGCTGGTGCTCGCTGTCGGCAGTGGCACACTACTTTGTGAGATAAAGATAATCTCATCGTCGTCACCGATAGAGAAATGGTATAACTCTGGTATTAGTAAGAGAATTATTGGTAGTTTTTTGTGTTGTCGCATGTAATCATGTTGTAATGTTCTGCCCTGTTATATATATAGTACTCCCTCCTTTTTCTTTTACATGTCAATTAGCTTTGTCCTAAGTCAAACATTTACATCTTTAGGCATTCATCATTTAGAAATCTTATATAAATTTCATAACATAAGGTATATGTTTCTGGATTCACTATGAGAAAACTTAAAATAAAAAAGGAAATGGCCAAACAACGTAAAGTAGTTATTTATACTGTTTTAACTTTGTCCTAAGTCGGTTCCAGACGATACATTCGGCTGTGTGAGGAGTGACGATGGCGCCACTGTCCGACTCAGATCCCTTCTCACTACGTGTTCTCCTCACCGAAGTGATCCGGCAACTCCTTGTGCCTCGTGCTTCTCCGCTCGCGCCATGCCCTGTCGACGTTCTAGCTGCTGGTCCGTGTGATGTCATGTGGTGTCCATTGTTTAGCCATCTATACAACTTCTGATGCGTGACTGATGAACCGTTTTTTTTTTCTCCCCATTCGATCGTGCTACTCTGAATGTTGTGCTGGGCAGCTACAATATGTGATGGACTGTTGGTGGAGTACGTACATTTTAGGAGCTGGCCGGATTTCTCAACATCGCAGCAGCGCTGGCTCCGCGTGGTTGAACGCAGTCGGCCAATCGTCCCAGCGAAATGAACTGCACACATGACACACCGATGACCCGTGCCAGCCATGGGCCATGGCGACACGTGCAGCAGTACACGTGCAGCAATGGGCCACGTGGCCTCGATCGAGACCATGCGATTGCTGCGATGCAGTCCCGGAAACGTACAGTATGCACTGTAGGTGTGCCGCGGCGTCGTCGCGCGCGCAGCAGGAGCAGGACGCGTAATTTCCAGGGCACTGCGCCGGCACCGGCAGCAACGGCAGAGGAGTTTCCATGGAATTGGCCGTGCTCCGTTCGTGGGCGACGACATGGTCACGTGGTATGGAGCATCACGCATCGAATATGGTCTCTCTCCCCCCCGGATTCGACACCGCGGCTTGCTGCTGTAGCCTCACTCACTGCAACTCAAGCTCAAAAGCTCACATGGCTGCAGCTCCGGCATTGCATTGCTTGGTCACGTCGTACCGGGCAGTACCGTCCTTGCACACTGAGAATGTCCAGACGGACGAAACTACGACGAACCTGCGTTGCCAGCTGCGTGCCACTCATAGTACCAGCATGTGCTTCGCAATGGCGGACAGCCGAACGACATGCTGTCGACTTTTTGCGACAGGATACGTGCTATTTTAGAATTTTTGCTACTCCTTCTGTCTGAAAATAAGTCTTTTTTTTACTTTAATGCATCATGTTTGACCGTCTGTCTTATTTAAAATTTTTTTATAATTTATAAAATAAATAAATTATTATTAAAGTATTTTTAATTATAAAATAAATTATATTAAAATATATTATATTTATATAAAAATTTTAAATAAGACGGACGATGACGTACCAAAGTCAAAAGATAAAAGGAGGGGGTACTACGCTCCGCTTGCCCCGGGATTATCATCGATCAGGGGGAGGTCTTCCCGGTGGACGACTCGACTGGACACGACCCGGGAGTCGTGTGTTGACCTGACCACTACCAAGTCTATGGCCATTGTCTGTTCCCCAGCACGGAGGGCGTCGTCTGTGCACGGAAGGAAAACCATGCGTAACTTTGTGACGACAGCACAACCAGTATATAATTTGGTGCGCGATGTCTGTCGCCCCACGCGGATTAGTCAACGCCGAGGTCTCCGGTCCGCCCTTCTCCACCCACAACCACAGTCCGTCAGTCCCACACCCCAGAACCAGCCGGGAAAACGCAGTGCAGTAACTCCGGAACGCAAGCAGCTATGGGCGTGTTCGGCTGAACGAAAAGCCGGCTGATGTTTGCTGATTGCACAGTGCCGCGTGAGACGAATTCAGCCGGGACCAGCACGAATATACCATCTCTGATTGCCGATGGCGGATTGCTCCATGCAAATGCAGCTCTCAATGCACCATGGTCATTCATAGACGCGTGTCTGTGAGACGTGTCGTCGGTGATAACTCAGGAACTGGTCTGAATATAATGCTGGTACTGTGGTACACGCCGAGAGAGACCGATCGGGCTGCTCGGTTGCGTGGACGGAAGGAAATTCAGACGGCCCCATGACTGCAAGTACTGAAGCACTGCAAGGCAGTAGACAGTTGAACGAGTCCTGGAGACGAAACTGTGTTCGGCTGGGGCGATCGGCACCACACTGCTCGATCCACAAGTTTTTTTTCAACCATCAAATGAAAAAGGAGAGGAAATTGAGATGGTGACGCCCAGCAGGCGCCATTTTTTTCCATACCAAACCGCAGAAAAAGCTAAGCATTCCTGATGGATGACCCCCGGCCGAGAACGGTTCAACATACAATTACATGCGCGGATGCGGTATGCCGGTTTGGTATTCTGCTGCCTGCGTTTGGTCTCGTGAATCGATCACGACCAACCAAGCAATCTGTCTGCACGCCTAGCCAAGCAACTGCATTTGAATTCAAAGCGAAAAACGACAGGCACGGGCAGTTTCAATTTAGCCACGCCACGCATGGCTGGCTGATGAGCTATGGCAGAAACTATCTTCGGTTTTGCTTCGGACGCCCTCTCGGTCAAGGTCTATTGGCAATATTCGTTCGCCTAACTCACTCGCAGGTTTGCTGTTTGCACCGTGTCTGAACTCTGAACCTCTGCATAAAAAAAAAATGGTACTTCATTCACACACACTGTGTTCCGGCCGGGCACGGTTTGGTGTCCGTCGATTCATGATGACGAGGGTGGGGGACATCCAGAGATTCTTCAGTTTCGTCAGAGCGTTCTCTCTCAGTACAAAGTCAGTCCGCGTTCAAAGTCGGTCAAGATGACCAAAATTTCCAGGCGCTGCCCACACCTATATACTCCTACTAGGTCCTAGCAATTACGAACTAGTAGCAGCATGTGGTTTTTCAAGCAACCTTATGACCCTTGACAACGCTAACTAAGGTTCAGAGTTCTAGTATTACTGCACATTCATCAGACCGGCGTAAATGACTACTGTATGTGCATTGCATGGTAATTAATGGTTTTCTTCAGATTTCTTCGGGCTGAGTCGTTCACTGCACTGCAAAGAAGGTTAACACTGGAGCAGGGAATGTGAAAAGGGACTTTACTTTCTGTTCTGAGACTTCACTGTAGAAAATTCAAGCACACTGAAACAACAGTGTGAAGGAAAGACTTTGTTACCCCCAGCTTATTATGAACCAGGAAACAGTATAACCCTGTAAAGTTTTTTCGCGAATTCCCACATTTAAAACTGCCATCGATCATTGGATGTGGTAAGAGTAAGACTGTCCAGTCATAGGTAAACCCCAAGAACAAGCCAGAGGTACTGCACACCGCTCGTTATAGTTCAAATTCAAATTGGGTTACCTGATCAGCAGATAATCTCAGTGTGGTCGCTTCGGGTCGTCCCGGCGAATAGTATTCTAGACGTCAAAACCGTATGTTAATATGGACTGGCCGGGACTGATAATATGTCAATAATAAGACCCCCGGTGCAAATGTATATGTGTGGTGATAGGTAATTATATTTACTGGTAACTACGGCTGTCCAGCTCATACGTACTCATGGTGGATTAAGCACCAGTCAGCAGGACCGTGCCTGATGATGAAGAGATAAAGCTAAAATAATAGCATGGTTCAAGCTGTTTTTCTAGACGGGTGAATCACACCAGTAGTTGTTGGAGAATTCCTCCAGTGCCCACGTTTTAGTAACCAAATTATGGAACCTAGCTACCACACAGAACAAAAAAAAAGTTAATATACCGCCGCCTTTTAATAAAAAAATATTATTGCGAGCACAGTAAAAGAATGTTTCGTATAGACTTGAAGCCCAAAGGAGAGAAATAAGAAGCATGCATCCACATGACACTTTCTTTTATTGTATTGTATTGTATTCAAAAGTAGTGACACCTACTAGCGACTTGATATCGACATCTTCAGAATTGAAAATAGTCGCCATCTCAATCCAACGAGTTTATACTAAGTCTAATATTCCGTTGATGTGGACTTCAGATAAAAAGTTGTAAAGTAAGACCAGTCATACGTTTCCAGAGGCTCAACAATGTGGAATTCAATTGCTTGCTTAGTTCAACCAGAAAACGTTGCACACATTCATGTGCTTACTGGAGAAGTACCAAAGCAATCACCCGGTGTTTTAGCTAGCAATCTAGCCAAGCCTTCAAGGCTTCAATACATGCTTCATATTCATCACTCTCGTCACTTTACAAGTTGATGAGCCGTCATATTGTAGACTTTTACCTGTCGAGCTGGAAGAATATAATTCTTCATGGGTAGTCCATCCATACAAGGCACTTGCGTCGTGCTATTGAAACACACCAAAATTGTTCATTTGAAAACGGATATTACGTCATGGAATTTTCTTTATTGGAAATAGCCAGGCTACAACTACAGTAGGCTGGACAAGCAAAAACTTCTACCGCAAACCAAGAACAAAATAGTTTATCCACCACAAATTAAACGCCCTCTTACCACAAAGTTCGTAGCTATAACCGACAATGAAAATCCATCCATTCGATTGCACAAAAAAATCATGAATTTTTTCATATGAAGTCGGATGAAGGTAATAAACTTTATAACGATCCAAGAAGAACTCCATTTTCTTACTTGGAAAAAGTAGTGCAAGAAAAGAGGTAGAGGAAAGGTTTACTAACCAAAAAATCAATAAACATAACAAACTAAGTTATTTACCCGTTAATGCTCATCAAAGGGTTTGTTTGGAATGTGAGAATTTTATAGCAATCAGGCATGAATTTCATATGGAAAACACAAGAATAGAAAAAAAAAACCCTATGTTCCAAATAGGTTCCAAGCATGAAATCTTTTGTTTAAACAGCTAGCCATTAAAGGCTATAATTGCTACCCAATCGCTAATGGGCAAATCATATATTGTAATCCCTTATTTCCTGTTTACATGTCGTATTAGCTTTGTCCTAAGTCAACTGCATCTTCAACCATCGATTTGAAAAAGATTATATAGATTCATGATACAAGATTTATGTGAGACTTGCTACAAGAAATACCTTTATAATATAAAATTTATATGTGTGCAACTGCAAAAGATCTTTTAAATTAGCAGGCCAAAGATATTAATGTTTCACTTAGAACAAAGCTAACGTGACATGTAAAAGAGAATGGAGGGAGTATATAGAACACATCCATCAATGGTTCTATTTATTTAGTGCTCGAGTTCCCCTCAATTAGTGAATCTGATGGATCATGAAAATGAATCACATTTGGAGTAGTAGAACCTTCTAACATGATACTATGATAGCCCATTCGACCATAAGTTGGGCAGTCACTGCCATTATTCAAACACAACCAGAAGAGAAGATTGCCTTTTGTAATAAGGTGTAGAAAAGGGCCAAAATGTGTGACTCAACTAGTCTCCAGAGTCCAAATACACACTCCAAATGAAATAAAAAAAACTTTCTGCAAAATACTCCTAGACTGAAATTATTATTGTTGTTGAGCCGCCAGGCCGAGGGCCCACTCATCTCATCTCTAAGTGAGCAAGCAACAATTACGAGTCCTTTTCAGCAGCTCAGCGCTGTTATACGAACTGCGACCGCTAGTCTCCAGGAAACCGCGTGACTTTGAACCAACACTTCTACAAGTCTATATAAGCGAGCGAGCCCGCGAAACACCACCATCTTCGCCGATCGTGTCCCAGTGCAGCAACAGCAAGCAAGCAGAGCAACCAAGCGTCCGAGAAGAAGACTAGCTAGCGAGAGCAGATCGTCGAACGAGCACCGAACGATGTCAATGATGGCCGGGGCCGCGCCGTCCATGGAGGTGGAGCAGGACCTCCCGGGCTTCCGGTTCCACCCCACCGAGGAGGAGCTCCTGAGCTTCTACCTCTCCCGCGTCGTCCACGGCAAGCATCTCCACTTCGACATCATCGGCACCCTCAACATCTACCGCCACGACCCCTGGGACCTTCCTGGTACGTCGTCGCCGATACGTCAGCCATGCATCCATCACCCAGCAAACATCTCGTGTTCTTCCAGTGGCTGATCGAGATGTATGGTTTTGCAGCGATGGCGAAGATCGGGGAGC
Source organism: Bothriochloa decipiens (assembly GCA_023333625.1). Classification (NCBI taxonomy): domain Eukaryota; kingdom Viridiplantae; phylum Streptophyta; class Magnoliopsida; order Poales; family Poaceae; genus Bothriochloa; species Bothriochloa decipiens. The sequence goes on from CM041628.1 coordinate 92,272,614, forward strand.
GGGAGTGGTACTTCTTCGTGCCGCGCGACCGCAAGGCCGGCAGCGGCGGGCGGCCGAACCGGACGACGGAGCGCGGGTTCTGGAAGGCCACGGGGTCCGACCGCGCCATCCGGAGCTCCGCCGACGCCAAGCGGGTGATCGGGCTCAAGAAGACGCTTGTCTTCTACCAGGGGCGCGCCCCGCGCGGCACCAAGACCGACTGGGTCATGAACGAGTACCGCCTCCCCGACCACGCCGCCGCCGGCCGCGCCGCTCCGCCACCTCCCAAGGTAATCCAGCAATCGTTCACTCCGTTGCAGTTCTTGCCTAGGAGTTGCAGATTATTATATTTGCCTACCATCCTGGAACTCAGCTGACACCAAAATCATATCGACCACTAGCTAGTGTGAAAAATTTACTGATCATATTGTACGTATTTAACTGTATATTTTGCTGGTCTAGTATTATATTGCCAAATCGGTGTGCGAGTTTAACATTAACCGGGGGAGGCAAACTGCTGATCGGCTTCTTGTTCGTGATATCTATCATTTATTTGTTGGTCAGTTTTGGTACCAATTAGCAGTGATGTAGACATCCATGAACGCAAGACTAGACATGAGAAAATTGACGTGGTTGACTTAGGAGTTGACTAGCTTTTTCCATTAAATTGCATGGAAATTCTTTCATGCAGTCATGGCAGAGGATGGTAGTGATTGACACGAATGTCTGACGCTTGTGTGCTTCTGCAGGAGGACATGGTGCTCTGCAAGATCTACAGGAAGGCCACCCCACTGAAGGAGCTGGAACAGAGGGCCTCTGCCATGGAGGAGATGCAGAGGCGCAGCAGCGCGGCCAGAGCAGCAGCATCCCTGGTCCAGGCCGCCGGCTCCGCCGTCGACGATTACTTGTCGGTGTCGTCGGACGATGCCCACGACGGCAGCTTCCTGCAGTTTCCGTCCTCGTCCTCGTCCGCGCCATCGGGCAACGGCTACGGTGCGCCCGCGCCCGTGCCCAGGGAGGCCAAGACGGAAGCCGCGGACGCCACGGCGGTCACGGTGGCGTCGACGTCGTCGTCCCTGGTGCATCTCGCGAGCATGGCCGCCGTGCAGCCCCCGGCGGCGGTGAGGCACGCTGACCTGCCCGCCCTGCAGGTGCCGACGAACTTCGGAGTCGCCGACTGGACGCAGATGCAGGATCCCTTCCAGCTGCGCAGCCCGTGGCAGGACCAGTTTTTCTTGTCTCCCTTAGCCAACCTGCTCTACTGAAGCCTGATGAAGTGAGGAAGGGGAACATCATGGAAGTGAACCGTGTCCGTGCCAGTGTAGTCAAGTCGTCAAAATGTGGTTCAGCTTTGCAATGGCGAACCACAACTGATAGCTTAGATGTGAAATCGGTTGTACATACTACTCGTAGTACTAAGTAGAAGAGTACTCGTAGATGCTACTTTTGTTGATGCACTTGGTAGGGGACCTTTGACATGAAATTCATAATAAATTAGTTATCTAATCTCTAACCTGTGCCACCACTGCGCTAAACTATGAAACCAGGTACAAATGATTCTCCGGTTGTCAATGTTATCTTTCAAGCGGTATGAAGTATGTTCAATGTAAATAGTACTTCAAAAATATACTCCTATCACCTACGTGTGAAAGAGAAGCTACCTCACAAAATCAGTAAATAAAAATCTAACCATGGAAACATAAAGATGTATTTATATGATCAGTGTTATAGGTTCTAAGATTGCAGAGGATTGATGACTGATGTGATGCAATAATTGACACTACTGATGGTTTTGTAAATTTGTTTACTATTATCAGATTTAATATATGAAGTGGTGTGGTTCATATAACAATAATTTAATTTGAGGAGATTTTATTTCACAGAAATACTTTAATTCTTCTAGTTGACTTTTTCTTTTATTATTGATTATTACAGGGCTGGGAGCATGACCAAAAGAGCAAAATCCATAATTTAGACAATAAATAAGAAAGCTCTGCCCTTTCTAGAAAAGTTATGCCTAGTCCATAAGTTTCTAAAACAATGAGTGCATCGTGTTGATATGAAAAAACAAGGAAAAATAGTAGTGGTTTACCTCTCCCAGACTGGTGACACAAGAATCGTACTGGTCCCGATGCTGACAACTTTCGGATACATATTTCTTGCTTCATGCCTTCCTCAACAACTATTTGCATCTGCATAATTGTAGAATATCTCAATGCTCTTTTGAAACTGTAATCAAAATTCTCAAAAATCAACGAAGAATAAACGTGCTTGCATCGAGAGTGCCAGTCTGCGATGCTGCAGCTAGCAGCCGCCTGCGCCAGGGGTCTGTCACACATGTCCGCACTGTGCCACCAAAAAGATCGGTGACTCGGTGAGTGCACCAGGAACAACGATTGCCTGGAGTCCCGATCACCGTAGCCTCATATATATGTTTACAAGGAATATACGAAACAATACATTGTTTATAGGGAGTATGAGTACATATATACATGTTGACTCTAGGTGCACGTATATATTAGTATGAGTACCAGAGTACACGTGCACGGTACACGCATACTCAGAGGTGCATTGATTCATATACAAGGTTATGTATAGCTGGTATATATGGCGGCAAGAGAGTAACACATACTCGATCTATATATAGGAGAGTATGATCTAGGAGAGAGTAATAGTATTTAGTGAACATTTAAATTAAAGTAAACCATCTTGATTGCTAGCATTATATGTAGAGACACATCCATGACCCACTGCTCCTGATGGTGACCAGAAATCATGTAATGCAGCATACCATGGAAAATTTAAAACAGATGGTTGGAACGGTGACAGAAATATATATACCAATAAATAAGTAACTTAGCATTAAGCTTCATATATTAATTCATAGCTGAACATTCGTGCAGTAGTCACGTATGCAAGCAGACAATACAACACCACGATGAGATTCTACGGTACCTGAACATTGATGGAGATAATGACTACGAACTCACCTCCGCGAGAGATAGACTGATAGAGGGAGGGTAGAGAAAGCACGCACGCTGGGGGCAATGAAAGAACCGAAAAGGCAGGGTAGATGCAACGTGGACCTCGTCGGGAGTAGGAGCCTGCAGCGGCGCGGATCACCGGGCGATCGTCCATCCAAAACGGCCACGTCCAGGGCTTTCCCGGCACTGCGCCCCTAGCGTCGAGGGAGTTCACCGGCATTGCGCCCCAACGCAAACGTGTCCTACGGCGGCGGCGACGGAGATGTTTCGTGGACCATGGACGGGAGGCGTGGTCGTGCTCGTGCCATCGTTGTCAGGGACGACACAAAAGATATGGTAACAAGCGGGTACGTAGATGTGGGTACGTAGATGTAAAGGAGTTTTAGTCCGGGATTCAAGTCGGCAGCGTGAGGAGTTTTGGCTGGGCACATAATTCATGTGCAGAAGCGGGTAGAATTTTGGGTGAATAAAAAACATGGTAGTCCAGAGAATTGAACTGAAAAAATATAAATAAATCTTACATCTTACGGGGTGGTCCACTTGTTAGGACTCAAGAAGGTCTAATATCCCTTAGATCAAGTTTTAAGTCAGATCTAATGGTTGATACACATGGTGGGTATGAATTATCAGGTAACATGTATTTATCAATTTCTTCACTCTTTTATAGTGATAGATAGATGTAAATAGACAACAAACGGATTTGGAGATGGAATCAACGTGGATGGCCAATCGGATCATGGTAACGCGAGTTGAGTACTAGATTTGGCTCGCACCGGCACCGCACCACTAGTTGGAACACAGTTTGAGGCTTTCAACCCATTATGGGACCAAGACTGATTCATTCCAACATCTTACCCAAACAAGTACACTCTTCTCAACTCATTAGCCTCAAGACCAAACGAGAGAATCCTAAAAACACGCTCCACCAATGCTTTGTTTTATTGGTTCTTAATAAAACACCAAACCTCCATAGCTCGTCGTGGCCCGACCATCTTGGCAACCTAGGTTCCTAAGACCTTCAAAACAGAATTTTCATGCCTGCCATTCCACTATTCTCGTTGCTTATCTCCCACTATCTCGTTAGTGACAGTCCCACCGCACCATGGCTAGCCATTGTGACTCCATAACCAACAACCGCAACCTCCAAACCAAAAACTCCGTTGTCTATCTCCCACAGCTCTTACATATGAAAATTGGAGTTGGATATCCAATTCCCACAAAACTTTAGGCGCCAGCGAGAAATCCCGACAAAGAAAAAACATTAGGGGCACAAAAACAAATAAAGAGTATTGATCGTCCACTAGGGGGAGCCTGACAAAAAAAGACGCCAAGATCACCAATATGACATGGAATGTAGTCCGCACGGTTGGATGTTCCTTTTTCTTTTTGCTAACCGATCTTGTTTTTTCAAATGTTGGAGTGTTTTTCTCCCCATACCAACAAGATAAGATGAGTGGTTTTTGACAAATCATTAATGAAGCTCTAAGGCCATGTTCATATTTAATCAAATTGGCTTCAATCCACATGTATTGGCCAGTGGAACTTGAACTAATTTTCATCCCAATCTAGCCCCAACAAAAATGGATTGAGGTGAATTAAACAATATCTAAAGTTCCAAACAAGACCTAAAAACGTTTGTCGTGAAGCGTGTTTTTAAATTCACCAACAAGTTTATAAATGGTTTTTTTTTGAGAAACACAAGTTTATAAATGGGTAAACTACCAATTGGTGGCACAGGCCGCATGTGCATCACTAATGGACCGAAATACAACTCATAGATAGGCCCAAATTTTGCAATGGCCCAACGCGCATCTAGGGTTTTTGAGGCGACGCAGCGGAGATAATAGATCGAATTTTTTTTATTTTTAATTTTTTTAAAAAAATTTACAAAAATAATCGGCCGTTTCAAAAAATGACAGAACTAGTCGTCTACAGTGGGCGTTTTTTAAAAAACGCCCACTGTCTGGGCGTTTTTTGTGACGTGGCAAACGGCCGGCCGGCGCCGGTGCCGGCGTTTGCGGGCGGCCCCCTGGCGGCCAAAAAACGCCCACTGTGTGGGCGTTTTTTGGCGACCAGGGGGCCGCCTGCAAAAAAGGCGAGGCCGGCCGTGCACTTTTGCAGGCGGCCCCCTGGCCGCCAAAAAACGCCGACACAGTGGGCGTTTTTTGGCCGCCAGCTATATATACCCAGCCCCCCCTCAGATTTTCATTATATTCACTAAAATTTTCAGAAAAAAAGGAAGAAGAGAGGAGGGAGAAGAAGGAAGTAACGGCGAAGCCCTGCCAGTTTGAGACCTCGGCTTTTAGGTAAGTTTCTTATACATTACAGGTCTGTTGCTATGCATTAGTAAAATATAATGTGCACTAGAGTTGTTTAGTTTTTAGTTGACTCTGGGTAGATCTGTGAGTAGTATGTATATTAGATCTATAAATAATGATGTTTCTTTTATGATTTAAACAATGGATTGCATGATTTGAAATATGACGAATATCGTATTTTCTCTGAATAGATATGTCAACCAAAGTGATGTTTCGGTTGTTTCATGGTAGTGGCACTGTCAGATATGGGCCGTATGGTATAGATCTGTCTGAATTTGGGTCAACACTAAAGGGGATAGATAGGCCAGCGGAAAGAAATTTTCGGTCAGTGTGTAACTGGTTAATGAGGGTATTTCATATCAACCCAGAGGTGAACACAATAAAAGTAAATATAGTAGTCAACCGTGGCAACGAAGAATGCTTCTGGGAATTGATGTCGGTAGATTGCACCGAAACATGGAAATGGTACGTAGAAAATGCATTGCAGCGGGGCTGGGAACCCAGCATTTTCATGGAGGTGCACGATAAAGACAATGCAACCCTGCAAGATGTGGAGGGTACAAGCATGGTTAGGACTGATGCTGAAATAGAAGAGGGAAATGACCGTGCTGAACAAGGAGAAGAACAGGGACATGATGTGCAGCAACCAGAAAGAGAAGAAGAAACCAGTGAGCCGAGAGGCTTGGCAGATGAGGGCGAGAGGATCAACTCCATTGTTCAGGAAATAGAAAACGAAGATGCGGCGAATGAGGAAGTGGAGGGTTATGAATCTTCTGATGAGGAAGGATGCAATGTGAATCCGTGGCAGTGGTCTAATGAAGACTTCTCTGGACTTGCTATTTCAGAGGGATACCATGTTCCATGGGAGTATAAGGAGAATGAGGTAATCGAGGGAGCGATGTACGCAGAGAAGGAAGAATTGATGGAGGCAGTCAAGCTTTGGGCTGTATCACTGCAGAGGGAGTTCTGGGTAGCAAAGTCCACAAAGTGTGTATACGAAGTTAAGTGCATGAGATCCAGCGATGGTTGTCCGTGGAGGGTGCATGCATTCAAGGGAAAGTGGAAGGATTATTGGAAAGTGTCAATAATCACCCAGCACAACTGTCACTTGGAAGGTGTACAGAAGTACCACAGAAACATGACATCTGCATTTATTGCTGCAGAGATGTATTCAGATGTTGTGCATAATCTGAGATACGAGCCAAGGTCAATAATAAGGCATATCGAAGATAAATTCAAATACACCATTTCATATGCTAAGGCGTGGAGGGCAAAACAGAAGATTATCGAGATGAGATTTGGCACATTCAAAGCCTCATATGATAATTTACCATCTCTTCTTCAATGCATAGCCGCCAGAAATCCAGGGACATGTACAGATCTTATAACATACCCAACCATGGAGAATGACCATGCAGTATTGGTCTTGCAACGAGCTTTCTTTGCACTAGGTGCTTGCATCAGGGCTTTTGTGCATTGTCGTCCAGTACTCTGTATTGACGGGACATTTCTGACAGGTAAATACAGAGGTCAGATACTAACAGCAATTGCCGTTGATGGGAACAATCAAGTTCTACCACTGGCATTCGCTTTTGTGGAGAGCGAGAATACCAATAGTTGGTACTGGTTTCTCAAGCAGGTGAAGGTTAGCATTGTTGGTATGAGGCCTGGTGTATGCCTAATTCATGACCGTCACGCTGGCCTTCTTCGGGCAATTGAATATCTGAAGCACGGTGATGCAGAGATGGGATATGGTAAAGATTGGCCAGATGTTCAAAGTCGGTGGTGTATGCGTCACATGGGTGCTAATTTTTACAAGCAGTTTAAGCGCAAGAGCTTGATGGATCTATTCAAGAGGCTGTGCGGACAGAATCAACAGAAAAAATTCAACGAGCTTTGGAGGAGGTTGGACGAGCTCACAACGAAGCATATGGAAGAATACTCAAGCCGATCAGCACCTGTTGGTGAGGATGGTCCAGAGTCCTTAGGACCGCTGCCCACAGATGGTCCAAACATCAGAAGGAGATCGGCATCTGCTGTGAGAAATTTTTCGCACTGGATAGAGAATGAGCCTAAGGAGAAGTGGTCTTTGCTGCATGATGTCGGCGGAGCGCGGTTTGGTATTATGACAACTAATTTGGCTGAAGTTTACAACTGGGTGATGCGTGGTGTTAGAGACCTTCCCTTGGTTGCCATTGTTGAGTTCATCCTGCATGGAACATGCAGATATTTCAGAGACCGGTACCAAGTCGCTGCCCTATCAATGCAAGTGCGAGGTGTTTTCTTCGGACAAATGCTGACAAATTATCTGGAGGAAAAACGTAAGAAGGCAAAGGAGCATAGAGTTATAACTCAAGGTACTAGAGAGCACCGATTTGAAATCTTGTGTGCTGATAAGGCCAAGCGTGGAATATATAGAAGAAGAGTTGTGCAAGAATGCATACTTAGAGAGGATGGGTATTGCGCATGCACGTGCCACAAGCCAAGACTGTACCACAAACCATGTTCCCATGTTATTGCAGCGAGCTCGGAGTGTGGAATACTTGATCGTACTTTTGTATCTCCCTATTTCACCAAGGAAGCCATATTGCATACATGGTCACATGAAATTTATGGTTTTGGCATAGCGGGGAATTTTACAGGTACAGTACCGCAACCTACCTATATTCCAGACCCAAGTAAGATCAGAGACAAGGCTGGGCGTCGGAAGACAAGACATATTCGAAACGCCATGGATGAGTCCGAAGCAGGTGGAAGGTACACACGTTGCAGCAAATGCGACAAGGAAGGACATACTTACAAGAAGTGCCCCAAGGACTCAGACATGGCCACAACAACAGAAGCCCCGCCATCCGGATCCGGATTGGATGGTACCCCGCCATCAGGAGAAGGGACAACTTCTAGGCCCACCAGGCCAAGGCGTGCACGCGTGCCTCGTGGTTCGGTCGTGTTGTGATGTGTAGAGAGCTTGGTTAAGATTATGTAATGTACGGTTTTTTCTTTGTTGTAACTGGAGTGAACAAACTTATTGTTTCAACCTATATTCCGGATGTAATGTTCATAATCTCAGTCTTGTATCTGAATATATTTCTGTTACATGTTGTATGTGCAGTCTTTATGTTTCAAATTCGATCATTTGTTGTTGTACCTTAAATTTATTGTTGTATACTTTTTCACTTTCTATTTGCATGTGTGATATGTGTTAACTGTGATATTGTCATGCAGGGATGGCCGACGACACACCGGAGCTGCTAGATCGAGGGATCGATCTGCACCACCGCTCGTACCGTATTGCAGTGCAGAACGCCAATCTGCCCGTACTTCGACCGCGACCGTCCAGACGTCTACTTTCAGTGGACCCTCGGTTCTGTTCCAGGTATCCGTTGACTCTTTCAATTCTCCCAATTAAGTACACATGGCTTCTTAATAACATAAAATTTTTATGTGCAGGTTACGTGAGGCAGGCCTCCTCCTGTTGTGTCGTCTTATAGAGGCTCGAGCTGGTGAGGCCGATGAGACGAGGAGGTGGAGTTTCGATAGGTCTCTTCTAGCAGCCCTGGTCGACCGATGGAGGCCAGAGACACACACATTCCACCTGCCGTGCGGGGAGGTCGCACCGACGCTTCAGGACGTTACGTTCTTGCTTGGCCTTCCCCTCGCTGGCGATGCCGTTGGGCCAGTCGACGGACTTCATGATTGGCGAGATGACATGATGGCCCGCTTCGGCCATGTACAGCGTCACCCTACACTTTCAGCTTTGAGCAGCTTCCCTCCGTACACGACCATGGGCCCGTCGCAGCAGTGGCTCATGCAGTTTACCGTAAGGCCTAATTTAAAAGAATTTTATCAATTTACAGTTCTACTCAACTTTATTAACTATATCTTTTTCAGTCCGATCAGCTACACCCAGAGACTGACGTGTACTCTGTGCAACGGAGCTTGGAGGCCTACTTGTTGTGGCTTTTTGGCTGGGTCATGTTCACCAGCAGCGCGGGACATGCCGTCGACAAGGTCATGATCCCCTACGCGCGCGCGATCGCTGATGCTGACGAGGGAGCAGTGCCACAGTGGAGCTGGGGATCTGCCGTACTGGTGGCGACGTACAGGGGGCTTTGCGAAGCGTGTACTAAGATAGAAACAAGTTCTTTGCTCACTGGTTGCCCCCTCCTTCTACAGCTATGGGCAGCTGAACGGTTCACGATTGGTCGACCTGTGGTAGATCACACCGCCTACGAGGAGGACCTGTACTTGCAGGTTCCGCCTGAGGACTACCCCACCATGGGTACAGTCTGGTGCCATTGTCAGGTTCGTGTTCCTAGCTGACGTATATAGTTAATTCGTATCGTACCTTCTAACCCATTTATTGTTATATTTCAGCGACGATGGGCACATATGCAGGTCACGCGGTCGTACAACGAGTTTATGCTAGAGTTCGACAGGATACAGCCGACCGACGTGATCTGGGAGCCTTACAGCCAGGAGGCTATCCACGCACGAGCTCCCCTTGGGCTGTCCACGTTGTGCACACGTGACCAGGCCTTCTGGCTGACGCTCCGACCGATGGTGTTCGACATCTTCGTCGAACCGCACTGCCCAGGGCGTGTTTTGCGCCAGTTCGGTCTCATGCAGCCGTCCCCCGTCCCTATCATCCGTACCGTCCCTGCAGATGCTCATAGGTAAGTACTATTAACAACTGACTTTGAAAAATTAATCGCAGTAGACATGTCTTACTTAAATTTGTGTTCAGGCTGATTCGGAGTGGACAGGTCGGTGGCAACTTATGGGTTCCACGTCTGCAGCCATACGTGGACGATTGGTTGCTTGCCACAGAGGACGTCGTTGATGAGTACCGCCCCCACACCGAGGACTCGTACATGATGTACCTCCGGTGGTACCAGCCTCGTACCCGCACACGTGTCACCTTCGTTCCTCCAGAGCAGCAGCCACACGTCGGCGCCGTGCGTGACACTTACCCTGTGCACCGTGATCAAGATTACTTCCGTGCGATGAGTACTTGAATCTCTCATATATATCAGTACTTCATTACGTATATCTTTCATGTAACTTCAAACTAAAATTAGGTCGATGGTACGTAACTACTTTACACTGAGATGGACTCCGTGTGTCGCCGCTTGGAGGGTGGCTTGGCGTTGACAGTCGACGAGCAGCGCACCTCGTACACGCGGATGCGTACGACGCTTAGATCTGTGATGAGGGCTCTCACTTGTTGGACCAACGACGCAGCGCCTCAAATTCCTGCACCGGCACCCGCAGCACGTCCTCCTGCACCCCAGAACAGAGGTAACTCCGTGTACCCCACCTCGTCTACCTATGTTTTTCTAATATGGATGATTGTGTGACTTACGACGACACCTTTCATAGCGTTCACTACGCCGTACCTTCGTTCCTCCGGAGGGGGGTCCTCGGTGCACAGAGCAGAGGCATCCAGGCACTTCACTCATGCTCCACCCAGCTCGTCGGCCCATGGTGAGGGTTCCTCCGCTCAGGGAGCAGGCTGGGGAGCCTGGCCTTCGCCCCATGGAGTGGGTACCTCCGCTCAGGGAGCAGCCTGGGGAGTCCTGGGTACCTCCGCGCAGGGAGCAGCTTCAACGTCGGACCAGGGAGCCGGCACCTCGTCACGGACCTACCGACTACCTAATGACCCCCCCACTGATGCATCGATCAACGACGAGGAGGTCGAGATCGGCCCCTCACAGCTTGCAGGAGCACCTCCGCCCTACACGCAGGAGTTATCACAGACGACTCCAATGCAGGACGTCCGCACGACTCGAGGTGTTCCACCGGATCGCTACACCTACTCATCGGGGCACGTGCGACCGAGGAGGCCGAAGAGGGGTAGGGGGCAGGGGCAGGGACAGGCCCCGGGACAGTAGTACCCTGTACGATGTAATTATTGTCTTCATGTATGATACGCACTATTCTTTTGTCAAAATTTACCCTAAACCTTAAACCCTAAACCCTAAAAACCCTAAACCCAAAAAACCTTAAACCCTAAACCCTAAAAACCCTAAACCCTAAAAAATTTACCCTAAACCCTAAACCCTTACATGCTTGCATTACATCCGTTATAATAGTCCATTACAGCACAGTTAAAAGTCACGGAAACAGTTTATTACAATAAAATTATAGGTCCGCTAGGGCGATGAGCTACTAATCCAAATTCATCTAACAAAACGACCCTAATAATCCGAAACATAACCGGGAAGCAAGTCTTCATCTTCAGAACCACTATCCTCTCCCACAAACTCATTGGTACGGCTACGCTCAGCTGCGTTGGCCTCTTCTTCCTTTTTTTGTAGTAAGCGGCCTCCAAGTCATCAACGGCTTGGGTGAACGCTTCATCATACTCCTCTTCTTCCTTTTTTTATAGTAAGCGGCCTCCAAGTCATCGAGGGCTTGGGTGAACGCTTCATCATACTCCTCGTCCTCGTCGTTCATCGGCATCTCCGCCTCCGCCATCTTCTGCTTCATCTTCGCATCAGCACTCCTCTTTTCGGCCTCCTTCATCTTCTCCCTCGCATGCAAGGATGCTTCCTCTTCTCTCTTCTTTTTCCATGCATCACAGTCTTTCTTCCACTAAGCAGCACTTGGGGTTTGGACACGCAATCGTCGGGCATAGTCAACCTGCGCTCGCTTCCGCATCTTAATGTAGTTGTCCACAAGCTGAGTACCAGACCTGAACTTCAGGTCCATTACTTGCTTTTGCTTCAGTGTATCCATGTATTCCCTGCGGTCTTCAACATGGGCAAAAACCTCCCACTTGCATTTCCTAAGGCTCTGTGATCAAACGGAACAATTTAAAGTCAACAAATACAAAAAGCTTGGATATCAAGTGAGCAACAAGTGGAACAAAAGGACCTCATCATAATCAATCATATGGCCGCACCAATAGCCTATTCCAAGCTCCGATGGTAGTAGGCCATACTGCGCTTCGACACCACATTTGCACAACACAGGAGGCTTAGGGGTAACCACTTTTCTCTTCTTGTCCACCTTCGGATCCGGCCATTTGTTCTTTGGACCCCACAACCACTCCCTGAAGTTACACTTCTGCAACAAGGTATACCCACCCTACAATGTAAAATGTTAGTACATGCACAAATACTAAGAAAGCCATGACCGCATACAATTTGCACTTACTCCGGCGGGGTTAGGACATTCGAACTCGTTAGGCCTATCTGAACTTATTACAGAATAATCTCCGCATTTGCAACG
>CM041628.1:92290130-92396903 GCA_023333625.1 Bothriochloa decipiens
CTACAGAGACCCAGAGGAAGCAAAGGAGCAGGAGGAGGAAGCTGCCGTGGCCCCTGAGTTTGCTGCAATCACTGATTACCAAGGAGCTGAGCAGTGGGGTACTGACCAGTGGACCTCTGATGTGGCTGTGCCGCCTGTTGCTCTTACCGGTGCTGATTGGGGTGCTGCTCCAGGTATAGTGTCACCTGCTTATTTTAAAACTTCCTCGCTTTGTATTAGACTTCTTCAGCCATGCATGTCGTGTTCACACGAAACTATTAGACTGACAGTTTTACTATGTACTGAGTTACTGTTCTCCTAACATTCTCATTTTCTGTTGCAGCTCCGGTTCCTTCGGTTGATGGCTAGGATCAAGCTGGGGCCCCTGTACCTGTGGATGGTGCCGTACCTCCAGTGATTGCTCCTGGTTGGGACCAAGCAGCCTAGCCGCCTGCCCAAGGCTGGGAGTAGGCATAATTCCACTATGAGTTTTGTCTTCTGCGTTCTAGTTCAGTATTTTTCTGAAGTATAAATGTCCAAAATCTGATGGCATCTTCTATAGCTATGCTTGCTTTGAACACTAAAGTTCTGGGGCTTTCTAGCTGAACCTGCTGTCCAAAATCAGTATTTTTGAAGTTGAATTGTTTTATTCTTTACTTTTGGTTAATCTTAAAACTGGAAAGAGTGTACGAATTGATGCTTGTAATTCTTTGAGTTATTCCCTGAATATGTGCAAGTATAGGTCCTGATCCCTGCTGCTGTATAGATCTTGCTATAGGAATGAATTACAGTGGTGCTACTGATGTTTTGGCTCCCAGCATATATGCTAGTGTGCAATCTGCATCTATTCAAACTTGTGATGCAAACCTCACTTATTGCAAGCCTCATTTTGTTCAATGTTGGGCTCGGGAGTGCTTGATGACAGTGTCCTTATCTTGCAATGTTGTTATAGAATACTTGAATGTCGATCATAGCAGTGGGAATGTAAATTGTCGATGATCTGTAACTGATGTACTTGACCAAATGATCTGCTCTCTTCATTCCATAATACTTACCTTGGGCTAGTCCTTTGTGTGGGTTTATGTACCAGTTTCTAAAATTCACATGTGAAACGCTTTGATATGGTAGGGGATGGCATTGAGATTTTGTTTTCATTTTCCCTCTTTTTGAAACGCTTTGATTCAGGAACGACATTGAGTTGGTTTTTTTTTTTTCAACGCTTTGATTCTGGAATGACATTGAGATTGATGCACCAGCGAGACTGTTGTACTACTTTAAAACTGGTCTTGCTATAATTTGGTTTGTTTGACAAATCTCAGATACTTATTCTCTATTTTAGAGAGCTAATAATGCACCGTGTAATGATAATTCGAATATTATGGTAAGACATTCTAAAAACAAGGAATCAATGAATGGACAATAACAATAACAATGGAGTCTTAATCATGGAAAGGATCAAGTGATTAGCACATAGTATGGTGAGAATTTCTAGAAAAACGCTGTTTAATCGCCAACATGTTCCCTTCCTGTAGAGCTTGTTACAATGGATCAAATGTTGGAGGAGCTGAATGAAATACCGGATCAAATGTGGGAGCAGCTGAATGAAATACCTCTTCCACAACAATTAAAATTATGGATGGATCAGCTAAAAACATCACATAGTATCAAAAATTACGAGTTATCAAATTGTCCAGTAGATTAAGGTTCCTTAATCATATTTGACTTTCTGAAAAAAAAAACTCTCACACCTTCAGTCAGGAAATTTGCAATCCAAAGGATGATGTTGTCGGTAAGTTTTTAAAAACCACGTACAGACAGCTAAAAACAAGGAAAGGCAGCACGAATTTATACCATGATTGATCTCCAATGATCCAAATCGGCCGCTTCGCGCTCCTATCCGACCCGGATACGAATCCAAACAAATTGCATCGGACTCGGAATGAATTTAACTCTACAAAAGGGCACCAATCGATGGATCGATCTCCTAGGTACGTACTACGGTGTTCAATTCCGGCGACCGCAGGACAGAGCAGATTGACAGCGTAATATGGACTCCGGCGCCGACGACAGCGCGCTCTGCGAGAGGAAGAAGGCCGCCGCCGCCGGTGGCCGCGTCAAGTGCGAGGACGTGGTGTTCACGTTGACAGAGGACAACGGTGTGGCCCTGGTGACGACGAAGGGCGGTGCCACGCGCGCGCTGGGCAGCGAGAGCTACCTGGACGCGAGCACCGGCACGCGGCGCCACTTCGTGGACGTGCAGGGGAAGGCCGAGGCCATGCTGTTCCTGGTGTCCGTGCGCGAGGACCAGCGCCGCATCGTCGCCGTCCAAAGGCTTTCTTAGCGATGACACAATTAATTGTGTACTGTGGATGACGACGACCTCAAAGCCACACGAATGAACGCTCACATCATGTTTTTATGTTTTCGTTAGGCTAAAGCAACTTGTTGATATAATCTGTTGTTTTTCTTCCATGGCGGATCGGATGAGAGAACTTGTGCTCCTCGACACCTGATCCATCCTGTTTTGCATGTAACGATTTGTGTGCGTAGCTGCTTGGGCTAGTCGACTTGGAGTTGGTAATTGGCAATTAAAGCAACTTAAGTGAGGCAGTAGTAGCAATTTGCCAACCAGCTAAGCAGTGCAGGTGCCGCCTTTTGTCAACAGGGACGCGCGATTGCGCTACCACGGCGGCGAGTGGACACAGATCGATCGGTTGATTTTCGTCGTGGAAGCTGGAAGTGCATACTGACTTTCTTACCGCTTTCTGGCCAGTGCGCGGTTCATTAGCACACTGCACTGCACGCAGACATTATTCTCCTAGAGCACCATGTTCTGGTCACGACAGGCTTAGCCTTGCCGTGACGTTACCACCACCGAGCGGGAGTGCGTGACTGGTAGACGAGCGTTGATATAGGCGACGGTGACTTGACGGTGGATCGAGATCGATGGCCATTGCCTGATTTTGGTTCTAGCGCGGACCTGGCACTGCACACCACCAGCGCGGAGCCGACGACGCGACAAGGGTCTCGCCAGGCGTAGATTACCTTGTCGTGCCGCACCCCATGTCTAGAAGGATAGCGTACGTTTTTGGTCCAGCCCATGCAGGCCTGTCGTTGGCTCCGATCCACCGTCGCCTTCGTCCGTCGGTTGTCCCCTGCGCAGAAGTCTTGCACGCCAAAGGAGACTCTCGCCAAAGGAGACTCTAGAGGCAGAACGAGCTGGCAGAGAAAACGGAGCAAAACTACTAGACTCAGACTCTGGACGCAGAGCCGCAGAGAGAGAGAGATGGCAAGGAACTAGCAAGAGGACGTTAATGTGCGAAGCTCGAGGGTAATGTAGGAATACAAAAAAGCATGTTGTGGAAAGAAACATTACGTGTTCTTTAGGGAATGTTTGTCTAGGAGAAGCTCAAATTTAGTCCCATTTAATCTATTTTATTAGTAGTTTTTTATTCAAACACTCCTACTAAATGATACTAAAAAAAGACCTTTAGTCCTCTCCAGTAGTAGCTTAAGAGTTACTAAAAGAGACCAAAGTGACTAAACTTTACGAGGGGCGACTAAATGAACCAAACAAGTGCCTTAATGTTGTAAGTATAGATAGAGCAGAGATAGATGGATATATTGAGTAGAGGTAGACAGAGAGATCGCTATAGTAGCCATTTGTAATTATATAACATAATAATAAGTCGAAACATGGAAAACTTTTAATTAGCCAAAATCGAGAGCGCATGTGTGCTGAGCTAGACTCGAATGAATGCCGGAAACATGACACACAATGTTTGTAACCATTGATTAGTTCGTTACCATTCATCCAGAGATGTGACAGTACGTAATCTCGATCTCAAGATATATATATACTATATATATATGATAAGTAGAGACACGACGAAGCTAGGTTGCCCCTGTTTGCTAGCTTGATTTATTCTTACTATTAGAGAGAGAGGCAAACACACGTGAAGGCTTGCCATCCTCATTGTTGCCGTCGATCCTCATCCTCCGTAAGACTTCTGGTTCCTGCAGGAGATGTTGTCCCCGTGCCCGACTCCGAGCATGTCACAGTACCTCTGGTAGTAGCCGACCCGGTCCTTGGCGCCGTCGGTGGACTGGCCCCTTGCAGCACTCTATCCCGCCGTTGATGATGTTGGTGGTCACGCCATACCCGGGGAGCCTCCCGGCGGCGCGGTCGGCGGCGGAGGGCGTCCAGGCGCCAGTCATGACGGCGTGGCACGACGGCTTCGGCCCCTGCGGCGTCATCCAGAACCAGATGGCCGTCTTGAAGGCCACCACGGGGTTGCTCGACACCAAGTCCGGGTTGCCCACCAGGTCCAGGTTCAGCGCTTGCCCAGCTTGCCTGTAGTTGTACTCACTGCGAACCCAGGATCGACAGGTTTTGTTAATATACACATATGCATGTCGTCGTCCAATATGAACTTGCTGAAACTACAAAACAAAGTGCCTGTGCTGATCTTACTGAGTTAGCTGTATGGGTCCTCGCCCATAGTAGGGTGGGTCCGTGGGGCTCTGCTCCTTCACCCGGCAGTATCCCCAAGCAAACTGTCCACCCGGAGCAGTTGCCCATCCATCCACCTGAATATATGCATGATTGGCACGGCAGTCGGCAGGGCTTAGACGATCGATACAAGAGTCTCTCCATCTCTCTACTTCTCTAGAGTTTAGAGACGCAGAAAAAACACTAGCCAAGAGACATGAGTAATACATACCGGTGGTTTCGTGGGACGTCTGGCCGAAGAAGGCAGCGAGCTCCCGCCTGCGGGTCTGGTCGTCGCCGGTGGTGCCGAAGCCGGGGAACTTGCTGGCGGCCTCGATGAACGCGTCGTAGGTGTAGAAGGCGCCCTGGCAGCCACTGTCGCCGCGGTGGCTCAGCATGCTCTGGAACATGGGCCGCGTGATGATGTTCCACACGCCCTGCTGCGCTCTGGAACATCAGCACCACCATAGCCCTCGCCATGGCTTACCAACTTGAAAACTTGGTGCTCTCAACTCGATCACAACTATGCGCAACAACGGTGGAGTGTCACTGCCACTCTCGGGCGTGGCTTTTATAAGGTGGCGGAGGCGCTGGTGATCAAGCTAACTACGGTGAGGTCCGGTGACCAGGTCACCGTCTGAAATCTGAATACGTTCTTCGTTGTGTTGATGACTCGTGACCAACACGCTGCCAAGTCGTCCCTCGCATCTTCCGATCGGGTTCTTGGGCTGGTATGCTTGCTGTACGCATGTGAAGCGGCTACAATTATTGCTGCAGAAATCCTGCAACGTGTTACAGAGTACAGAGCCTTGGCAAGTCTCTATCAAAGGATTCACAGTTTCGAGTTCGCATTCGCTTGCCTGGGTGCGTACCATGCATGGCTGTCGAATTTGAAGTTTCATTCTTCGCCATATCCTTGTGGAAAACAAAAAAAAAATTCACAGATCAACATGACTTTTAAGGGCCCAGTAATTACATACACGAAGGAAAGAGTACATACATATAAAAATTTAAGGCTTAGGGTCTTTTCCCGTCCGTTTTTGTTTTTCTTTGAGATTTACTGTGGTAATCCGAGAATTACTATTGTGAGTCTTTTGTACATTCTATGCTTTCTCTTAATGAAATATATGCCTCAGGGTATGGTCGTGGAAAAAATAGCTTGAGTACAACTTATGAGATCTCAAAATCACATGGACAGAAAGTATATAAATACATCGGTTGATTTCTGTGCATAGTTGTAAGTTTCATAAAGAAAATGCATAGTTGTAGTTGAGGTAGATTTTTTCCCCTGAATAATCTTAAGCTAGATTGAATGAAATAGCTGTACCCAAAGCATTTCCATGAGGCAAATTAGCAGGCGCTACCACTCGGTCTTATCCTGCGTTCCCGGCTTCCCGCATACAGAGAAGTCGTTACTACTGTAGGTGCTAGCCGGCAATTGAGACTTGAGAAGGGAAAGCCAGCTGCATTTGTACAAGATGCCAAACCGAGAAGTCTTGGGTCTTCTTCTTAAGACTTGGTGTGTGACCTCTTGAACTGCCAGAGAGAGAGTTCCTTTTTTTTTCAGAAAACACATGAAAAATTATTGTGGTTTCTTCAGAAGAGAAGACCCAAGTCTCCTCATCGTAGCACGAACGCAAACTAAACTAAACTAAACTAAACAAGGTGGGATTCCATGTGTTTTTTTTTGTTCTTTTTTTACGATCCTTACATGCTGTCGTATGACGAAATGTATCGGGGTAAGTTAAAATCTCCTGCCTCCTGCTCGCACGAGAGCATTCGAGGCATTGCTGGCGTCTTGGCATGCTGACACGCGTCACTGTCTTCTTTTGCAGAAACGGCCTCAAGTTACGTGGAAACTAACACACTGTCCGGTTCTTTCACCCAAAACAGTGTCCACGTTGAGGTTGCGTTCATTTTAACCCCTGATGTAAATTTTATTCTTACACAAAGAAGAGCAAATTCGAGACTTGACTCCTTTTTTCGCATAGCCACTGGAGATTTTGTGGATAGACCCTCCACCCAACCTGAAGCCCTGAGCCCTAAAGCCCCCTCCTCATTCTTCGTCTCTCTACTTCCTCTCTCTTCTCCTCGCCGCCGACGCCGCTCACAACTCGCATATCGCCATCGTCGCTCCTCCACTGGTGTTCCTCCACCCATCTACTTGCAGGCCTCCTATGAGAGGTAGCTTCATCTCCTTCCCTTCCATGGCTCTCTCCCTCACGTTTAATTTCCCCCCTTCTCTCTGATTCCCCACCTCTCCACCGCATGGAGCCTGAGTTGCTTGGACGCTGTCGGAGTGATCTAGCGTGGTGGCAGCCCAGGGAGGACCGACCTCCGATGGAAATCTGTAGCGTGGAGGTGCCGTTGGCTCACGAGGATCCATGGCCGAATCCAAGATGCGAGTTGGCCAAATCCATGGAGGGTCTGGCCAGATCCATGGTCGCCCGTAGATACTGGCACCTAAGTGTGGCAGAACCTCCTAAATCATATGGCCCACACGCATGATTATTGTCTAAACAGACTCCAAATAACCATGACTGTGTTCCATACGACTTAAAAAGTCTGTCGGGTAAATCCCGAATCATCCACGATTCTCCGAGCAGAATCAATCATTGTAGAGAGATATTGCAGCATTACAACAGTTTAAAATAAATAAAATATCACGGAGTAAAACAGCGGAAGACTTATAATAACATAAGTTTACAAACCTCTAAGTTTTAAACATTTACAACAATAAGTTTGGATGATACAAACCATAATAGTAGTGGAGTAGCAGTAGATTACAATATTAAACAAAAGCTCTGCCCACGAGCTAGACATCTTTATTCGTCGTCGCTTTCCTCGACGATTGTCATGCAGCAGGATGCAAAACATTCCTACCCATGAGGCTCACCTGCAACAAGGGTTTAACAAACCCTGAGTACAAGAGTACTCAACAAGACTGACCCGACGAAAGAGAAGGGTGGAGACTCAGGAAATGCAGGCTAGAGGGACAAGGTAAGGTCTGTAGAAGATAAGAAGTTTTTCAAAAAGGCTTTACAGAAAGGAAAGGTTGCTTGGACTACTTCCAATTACCAACCAACTTCATTATTGAACCTTAATTTTTGTTCAAGTTGTTACTACGATGATGAACAACGATCGAATCTTCTTCTCCGAGAAGCAACGGCGATTCGAATCCATTTTCATACCCAGCTAGGACCTAGGTGACTGAGCATACTGGAGACTTTAACTCCGAAGCACCCCAGGTGCACCGATATACCGGGATAACAACCTCAGCCGTATATCACCACATGATACACGTGAGCTCTTTGGCCCAGCGTACCGAGATACATGGGAACTTAAACCCCACAGTAAAACACACTATGACACAGATGGGATCTCTGGCCCCACGCTAGGTCACTCCATGATATACACGGCTCCAACCATCCGTATACCACTTCATGCATGTGGATTTCTAAATTCTCGATATCATCCAGTTCACCAACGAACGGGACCTAGGGCATCAACAGACGAGAACACCATAGAGGGACTCCATTCCCAGTGCAAGTTCGCCGTCCGGACTCGATTTATTACTATCATCAAGATTTCAACAAGAAAACAATCTCATCTTTTTCATTCTTTTGCCTTTGAACAATTAAATAAATAAGCAGGGCTAAGCATTACTACTTATCTTTCTAAGCTGGTAACAAGGAATAAGGAAATAAGACAGGTAATGTAATTTGTGGGTTTTCACTCAACTCCTATCACTTAATGCAACATATCAGAGCTGAAGTGGTAAAACTTTTATAAATAGAATAGGGTTTGAATGCATCCAGGGCTTGCCTTGATGTTCGGGGTAGAAGTTCTCAAACTCTGGATCAACTCCCGATTCCTGAATTTGCTCGTCCTTCGGATCTGGGTGATAACGTCAACTCTCCGTTAACGGAAACTATTCGATAATTAATATGCTTTAACATGATAGAATAGTAAACATGATGCTCGATGAGTGCATGATCAGATTAAGGGATTGAGTACAACTTTTCTTCACGATAAAGTTGCAAGCTAACAAAACTCCGCTTATATAACTCATTAGGATTAACTATGCCATTTTTATAATTAATTAAACACATAAAATAACATTAATTAAGCCCTAATGACATGATTAAGATAAGCGCAAACAATTAATTAATGTGCCAAAGGTCATTAGGGTTAATGACCTAAGGTCATCAATCAATCCCAAAGTCAAACAAATTCTATAATGATTAAGTTAACAAAAAGGGGTTAATTAATTATTTAAAAGCATTAAATAAAGGCATAAAAATTAAAGTTATCAAATTAAGTCCAAATTTTTTATTTTAGAAAGCTCTTAGCCTAATTAGATGGTAAAACAAATTTCAGAATTAAAAGCCAATTATTTTATTTATTAAAAATCATTGAATGTCCATTTTTCAATTAAAAGGGCTAATTTTAACATATGCAAAAGTTACTCAATTTTGGCATTTCATATTTTTCCTAGGTAGATGACCTCATAAGGAACACTCACAAAAATTTTCAGAATTTTTGGAGTTATATATGAATTACTATGAATTTTCAAAGAAAATAGCAGTTAAATCATTTTCTGAAAATAGAAAAAGAAAATCGGCACAGTAACTCCGCGCTGACCGACGGCGGCGCGGCGGTTGACCGTCGATTCCTCGCCGTCGGTGAGGTCTCCGGTGACATGGTTTGTTCCTACGGGCTCATCTCGACACGGCGCGTCGATTGAGGTGGCTAACGGTGCTGGGGAGCGGCGGCGGCACCCACGCCGGCGGCAATGGCGGCGCGGCGGAGCTCAGGCACGGCGGCGTCGCTCACCGGAGCGATTTCCGGCGACGGCGACCACACGGACTCACGCAGGGCACTTAAACGGACAAGTTTGGCAACTACATGACACCCTCTCCGGTTCCCTGGCCAGAACAGCGACGCGCGCGGCGGAGCGGCATGGCCGTGCCGGCGACGAGCCACGGTGGCCGGCGGCTACGACACGTGATTGATGAAATTGATGACACAGATAGATGTAGGATCTCACCACGGCGCTGATGCGCACGTTAATGGAGGCTCGGAGGTGCTGGGTTGAGCTGCGGTCGGCGGTGCTGATGGCGGCGGCGCTCCGATGGCACGACGGCGTCACGGCGGTCTCCGGCAATGCGCTGCTCAAACCAAGGTGCGCCTCAGATGCAGGATGACACGGAAAACATGATTGCGGGGTCGAAGGTAAAATATATTCACCTCCGGCGGCGGCAAACGGCGGGATGGCACGGCGGCGCGATTGACCGGCCGCGGAGAAGAAGGCTGCGTGCGGGTGGCTCGGGTGAGGAGAGCAAGCATGAACTGGCCCAAAAGGACCGTGAGGAAGTGGCGAAGCTTTGGGCAAGAGTAATTGGACAGAGGTGGAGCGTCGGCGGCAAATTCGGGCGGCGGAGCGAGGTCGTCGGCGACGGTGGCGGGAGGAAGAAGAAAGAAAAACGACGGCGTCCGATCGCTATTTATAGCACGAAGACGATGCTTGAGTGAGTGACACGACGACGGTGAAGTTTCTCGCGTCCGAGAGCGCTCTAGTGGCCGGGAAGGTGTGGCGGTGGACGGCGGCGCGCGATGAGAAGCCGGCCATGGCGGCCGCCGATAGGGTTAGGTACTATTCGCAGAAATTATAGAAATGCCATTCGGTTTAAAATACAAATTACTCCAAAATTTATATAAGAACTTGAAAATATCCAAAAATATCATTTGCATAACTTTTCAAGAGCTACACTTTTCCTTTAACTATCATCCTCAAATTCTATCTAGATTTTGAAATTTGAATTCAGATTTGAAAAGGGGATAAAACCCTAGAAATAAGCATTTGAAATTACTTTTGATTTTTCAATAAAACTTGAAAATCTTCAAAACTATAAAATGTTAAGTTTGTCAAACCAAACATTTTCCATATATAAGGTTTTCTCAAATTATGCATAATTTTTGAACTATGGTTTTAAAATCAAAAGGGGATAAATGCTGGAAACTATATTTTCAAATTAATTTGAAATTTCTTTTAGAAACTTTAAAAACTTTATATACCAACTTTGTAGCTCTTGTAAATATCTACAAACTGTCTCTTTAGAGTATCTCCAAATTCCTTATAGATTTTGAATTAGAGTAAAGAGGGTAAATCTGGGTTTGGAAATAAAGGGCTTTTGAAATAGAATTTAAACTCAATTTGGTTTCTAACTTAATTGGTTGGTTATTAGTGATCACAAACATCATCCAAGGACATTTTTAGGTCATTGACCCAATGACACCCTTGGTTGACCAAGTTGACTTTTGAAAAACCTTTTATAGCATTTCCTATTTAAATTTAAATTTGAATTGACAGGCTTAGAAATAAGCTTGAGAATCCAAATTTAATTTCAAATATAGAAATCATTTTTAGGGTTGGACTTAGACTCATACACTATGCTTGACACTAGTGTAAACACAGTTTACACTTCAAGTACATAGAGTATAAACTAAGTATTTGTAATGATATTCGAAAATAGGGTTTTATTATTTCATGTGACAAAACATTACAAAAGCTCAATCAACCTATGAAATATAAACTTGTTTTAGTTAATGTACATTAAGGTTAACCTAACCATGAATGCTTTGCAGTGCATATGATGACATGGCATGTTTTAGTTAATATAACACCAGAGGTGTTACACTAAGTCCGGCCGTCAGCACCCTCAAGGTTCAAAGTACAAGGGGCAAGCCATCTTACTGCATTTTATTTCATACTGCTTGATTTTTTTGGGTTCAAAGTACGATGTGACTGAGTTACAACATCTATCCAAATTGCTTGCATATATACCGTTAATTATTTGATTCAAGTTGTACTTGCTGATCTCAAAAAGCATTATGATGGAACAAATGTTTGCAATCCCTGTGATAATGGTGCTTATTAAAGCTCTTTTTATTTCAGAAGTAGATACCCTAGATGGCAATTCAAACTTCTCTGCTATATGTTGTACTGCAGGAGTGTGCGGCTTGGTGTATTGTGCCTTCCAAACGACAGATGGTGCTTTTCAATAGTCATCTTAAAACACTTTTCTCTGTAAGGAATGTTGACAAGTCCTAATGTGATATGTCATCGACCCTAGAAGTATGGAAATAAAACATCGCTTGGTCTAAAACAATCAGCAGACATAGGAAAGACCAGTCAAGGCACTCAATGTGAAGGAAGACATTACCAAGAACTGAAGGGGTGAAACACACGCTAAAGCACATCAGGGAATAAATGGTGCCTTCGATCATGTGAGTTTCTTTCATGGTTTACTAAATTAAAGTAACGTTACATGCATGCTATTTATGGTTGTTGCCAATGCCAATAATTTTGCGAGAAAAAAATCAGTTGCAGGAAAACAGGAATTTCTCTGCCAAGGATTTTTTTTTTTTTGTGTGTGCTTCAATTGCTGCTTCGGAATGTCAAACATTCTAGGCTAGGCTCAACAGGTCCAGTCTTTTGATTGAAAAGTTTTGTGACTGCTTAACCCTCTCCTTCCTATATTTAGATTATGAGGATGCTCTGTTTTCCAATATGTGTGAAGATGTCAGGAGAGACAAATAGAGGTTCAGATACTAAAGATGTCAAGTCTCACTAAAATGTACAAGTAGTTCCTCTTACATTGATTCATTATTGTTACTGTTTATCTGACAATTGTTGTTCAGTGCAGTGGCTAGAAAGGAGCAGACTTGTCTCTTGAACAAAGAGCTTGCTGCTACAGCCAACAAGATCCATCAAATGAATAGAAATGCAGATTTATCCACAGACAATGCTGCTACCCAAGTGACAAAGCAACCCTCCTATGGATACACCAATCCGGCAATCCTAATCTTAGGTGCTGACCCAATGACGATAGTTCTTAGAAACTGAGAATGACTATATGTACCTGTGTTTGCTTATAAATCATTGTGTTCTTCACACCATTCTAGGACACCCTAAGGGCGCCTAATGTTAAAGTTACTATACTTTTGGTTTTATCACTCTCTAAAAGTACTTTCGTGATCTCTTCTGTGTTTTACTTATCTATGGCCTTTGCATTGTTTTACATGTCAACTTAAGAATATGAACCATTTATGCCTTTTCTTTTACGAAATTAGACATTATGCTTTTTGCAGCTAATGAATGAAGCAATTTTCTAGGAAACTTGTTAAAGTTCAATTCAATGCTGTGGAATAGAAGTCATTGTGCAGATGTTCTAGTCCTAATGCATTCGACATCCTCCTCTTAGCCGGCGTCAAAACTGTCAGGAACTCACGCGGGCCGCGGTCCGTAGCGAACTTTGTTCGGCCCAGCGATCGAGGCGTCATCCGGAAGCTGGGCAGACGAGCTTGCCCGTGGCTTGGTGAACCCACCTCGCATACAACTCCACCTCGTACGCGGTATGCGCCCACGGCCCACGCCTGATGCCTTCGCTGCACGCAGAAGCAGGCACGCAGCCCTGGGTTCGATTTGAACCCCAGACGGGGCAAAATTTTTATTTATTTATATAATTTATTTATAAATTTATATAAATATAAATATAAATATATACCCTCAACTTTTTTTAAAGGAACAGCAAAAGCTCTGCCCCTGATTTATATCAGACGATACGAAGAAAAATAAACTATACAAAGAGAACCGTACAAGCTGGCCAAGAAAAGGCAAAGAAACTACCATTGGCTACTTAACTATGGTTGAGTATACCCTCAACTTGAAATTATTTATTTTATTTTATGTTTAGAGACCTATATAACACATTCTAGTGGCCTAGATAACACACTCTACTAAGTCAAATGATCTCAATGTACATTTTGGGTGCCAAGGTCAAAGACCTAGGACGCGTTTGGACGCTGACCACAGACTGCCGCGCCCAACATGCGTCCGTGTCGCAATTGCGGTGGCAAAATTAGCGGCCACACATGCGGCATGTGTTTGGTGGCCAAAATGAACTAGAGCACCATGGCGAGCCTGCGGCATGCCCCAGATGAGGCTGCCAACCAAACGCACGACGCAGCTGCTGCACTAAAGTTGTGGGGCGGCGCGGCATTCTTTGGACGCAAAACGTGTTAATCTGTTGTTTCTTCCATCGCGGATGAGAGAATCTGTGCTACTCAACACCTGATCCATCCTGTGTTTTCCATGTAATGATGTGTGCGGTGCAGCTTGTACCCAAATGAAACACTGAGTAAAGCCCCAGTTGACACAGCTAGAGTTCAAAGGTACACCTCTAAGTTTGTGTGTTAAAATCAACAAACTTGAACTTTATCTTTTAGAAATTTATTGTAGTGTTTGGGTGGAGTGGTTAGAGAAGCGCAGGGGCTGCGCATGACTAACTTGCGATAGTCACGACGCATGGGGTCTCTCTGAATTTGCCGAAATGGATGCGGCATATGTGTGGTGAGCTAGATTCGAATGAGTGGCGAAAACATGACACAATGTACATATGTAACCATTGATTGGCGCCATCGTTAATAACAGAATAATTATTATTCGTTACCGTGCATCCAGAGATCGATGTGCCAGTATATCATCAGTACAAGACACGCCGAAGCTAGATTACCCCTGTTTGGTAGCTTGATTTATTCTTACTACTAGTTCATTAGTTATTGCTAGAGAGCCAAACACACGAGAAGGTATAAAAGGTTGCAGCACCCATATATAGATCAGCTATTGTGATCTATATCACTCTTCACTCCCGTATTATTTTTTTTATGGCAATCTTCACCCCCATTGTTGTCACTTGTCAGCTTGGGTAAGGCTTCTGGTTCTTGCAGGCCATGTTGTTCCCATACCCGACTCCGAGCATGTCGCAGTACCTCTTGTAGTAGCCGACACGGTCCTTGGCGCGCTCGTCGGGCTGGCCCTTGCCGCACTCCTGCCCGCCGTTGATGATGTTGGTGGTCATACCATACCCAGGGAACCTCCTCGCGTCGCCGTCGGCGGCGGAGGGCGTCCAGGCGCCGGTCATCACGGCGTGGCACGACGGCTTTGGTCCCTGCGGCGTCATCCAGAACCAGATGGCCGTCTTGAAGGCCACCACGGGGTTGCTCGACACCAGGCCCGGGTTGTCCACCAGGTCCAGGTTCAGCGCTTTCCCAGCTTTCTTGTAGTTGTAGTCACTGCGAGCCCGTACGTGACAGCAGGGATCAGCAGGTTGTTAACATACACACATGCATGTCGTCGTCTAATATATATAAACATGCTGACAGTACATGTATATATGAAGTGCCTATGCTTTAATTATCAAGATCTTACTGAGTTAGCTGTATTGGTCCTCGTCCATAGTAGGGGGCGTCCGTGGGGTTCTGCTCCTTCACCCTGCAGTATCCATAGGCAAACGGTCCACTCTCCGGTCCACCTGCATAATTGCATAGCGTGCAGAACTTAGACGACCGAAGAGCGAAGTCTCCATCTCTATATATAGTTTAGTAGTAGAACCAGAGAAAAACATGATGGCTAACCACGAGGCATGCATACCTCTTGTTTCGTGGGAGGTCTGGCCGAAGAAGGCGGCGAGCTCCCGCCTGCGGGTCTGCTCGTCGCCGGTGGTGCCGAAGCCAGGGAACTTGCTGGCGGCCTCGATGAACGCGTCGTAGGTGTAGAAGGCGCCCTGGCAGCCGCTGTCGCCGCGGTGGCTCAGCATGCTCTCGAACATGGGCCGCGTGATGATGCTCCACACGCCCTGCTGCGCGCTGGCGCCGCCAGCGACCGCGGCGAGCAGCGCGGCGCCTGCCAAGATCAGCACCGCCACAGCCCTTGCCATGGCTTAACAATAACCTGGATACTTGATGCTGTCGATCAATTCACAACTATACGCTACGGTGGAGTGTCACTGCCACTCTGGGGCATGGCTTTTATAAGGTGGTGGAGGCGCGGGTGATCAAGCTAGCTACGGTGAGGTTCGCTCAGGTCGCCGTCTGAAATCTGGACGCGTTCTGCGTTGTGTTGACTCGTGACCAACACGCTGCCAAGTCGTCGGTTGCATCCGGTCGATTGGGTTCTGCCTAGGCTAGATCAGATGGTACACTGCGCATGTGAATGCTACAGAGTGCAGAGGCTTGGCAAGCAGTCTGTATCAATGGATCAGCAGTTGTTGAGTTCGCATTCGCTTGCCAGGATACAACGGCTCCAGATTTTTATGTTTTTAACGAATGATGAAGTCCTGGGTAACAGACGAATCTGAAGTTTCATTCGCCTATATTTGTGGAAAAACAAAAACTTTTAAGGGCTGGGTAATTACATGCACCAAGGAAGGATTTCATATAGCAATTTAAGCCTTTAAGGGTGGGGTCTTTTCCCCTCCATTTTTCTCTTGGTGCTCGCTGTGTCTTTAAAACTGCTGTGGTAATCGTAAAAGTTATTGAGAGTCCATTATATCATTTCTAAACTCCACTTTCCCTTAATGAAATACGTGCCTCAAGTACGAGCTTGACTGCAGCTTATGAGATGGTAAAATCGACAAAAAGTTTATAAATACATTGGATGATTTTCGTGCATAGTTGTATGTTTCTTGAAGAAAATGCATAGTTGTTCCCGAGCTATATTCTTTTCTGAATATTTCTTGAGCAAAATTGAATGAAATAGTTGTACACAAAGCCATGAGGCAAATTAATTAGCAGGCGCTACCACTCGGTCTAGTCTTGCCGTCTTATCCTGCGTTCCAGCATGCAGAAAAGTCGTTGGTAGCCGTATTGGTAGGTGCTAACCGGCAGTTGAGACTTGAGAAGGGAAAGCTAGTTGCATTTGTACAAGATGCCAAACCGAGAAGATTTGGGTCTTCTTCTTCTTAAGACACGGTGTGTGACCTGTTGAACTGCGAGAATTATTGCTACAGATATCTTGCAACGTGAATGCTACAGAGTACAGAGGCTTGGCAACTCTCTATCAATGGATCAGCAGTTACTGAGTTCAGATTCGCTTGCCAGGATACAATGGCTCCAGACGAATTTGAAGTTACATTTTTTTTTTGAAGAAACTGGAAGGGCATGACTGCCCCTACAGGAATTTATTCAAATAAAAAGCACACAGAGAATAGAAACAGGTCCAAAAGCAGGGTACAACAAAGGGGGGAGGAGAAAGAAAGAGAAGAACATATAACCACTTCATAGATCAACATATAACCACTTCATAGATCAACATGATTTAAAGTTACATTCGCCTAAATTTCTGAAAAATAAAAACAATTTCATAGATCAACATGACTTTTAAGGGCTTGGTAATTACATACACACCATGGAAGGAGTACATATAACCATTCGAGAGGTACAGCTTGAGTAGTACATCAGCTTATTATGAGATAGTAAAATCATATGGACAGTAAGTTCATAAATACATCGGATAATTTCCGTGCACAGTTGCAAGTTTCTTTAAAAAAATGCATAGTTGTACTTGAGCTAGATTTATTTTCTGAATAATTCCTGAGCTAGATTGAAATATCTGCACCCAAATGCCAAAGCATTTCCATGAGGCAAATTAGCAGAGGCGCTATAGTCTGGTCTTGTTTTTTTTTTCGAAAACAAACTTATACTAGTATTGCTTTAAGAGAAAATAGAGTTCAATACACGTATATACGTCTTGACGCGTTCGCAGGCGAGTTGCCTTAGAGCGCGGCAAGAAAGCACACTACACACATCACCAACTGAAATGGTGGAGCGAGCAGGTTGTACTAACTAAGCAAACTATTGTGCGATAGGAGGGACCAATTGTAGCGCCTAAGTCCGCCGCGACGCGGAGCGTGCCGCACGGCCCCGTAGCTGCGTAAACATCTCCCTCGTAGCCTCCCTGCGAGAAGACGATACGTCGTCGCCGAAGAACGTCTCGCGAAACCTCACGGCAACCGCCGGGTCCATTGAGTTCATGACCTCGTTCGCCGGCAGTTTGCCCCACTTGCTGAGCATAACCCGGCGAGCCTGCCTCTCCGGCTGAGGGTCGCGGTAGGCGAATTTAGCCGCCAGGTGCTCGCTGCGTCGCACGCGCCGGTTGTCCGTGTCCACGCGTGAGGTCCGCAGCCGCGGCGGCTCCGCGATGACGGGGGTCTTGACGGGCATCCTCAGGCTGCCGATGAACGCCGCGACATACGCTTCCGTGGGCACCGGTCGTCCCGCAGAGTTGGGGGACGGCAAGGGAGAAACATGGGCGTTCACGTCGACGACGGCCCCGTCAGTGCCCGTCCACCAGCGGAGTCGAGTCCCGCTCGTCGTCGTCGTTCGCCGCATCGACCGGGTGAGCGATCGAGCTGTCAACAGCCGGCGCGCCAAAGGCCGGCCTCGACATAGTCCGCAACCCCGTGGTCCGCACTGCCCAACGGCGTCGCAACAGAGATTGGCGACGACGATGGTGACTGCTCAAGGCAAGCCTCCACCTCGAACATCATGGGATCAAACTCCCTGCACGGAGCATCTTCCTGCATGACCATGCAAGAGGGGCCTCCCAGCTGGCCCTCACAACCTCCAAACACAACCGCAGACATGGCAAACTTTAGAGAAATGTGCGCCACGATCTCATCCAGCATGGCAGCACCAGGAAGCGCGACAAGGACGACAGCTGCGGGGACGAAGATGATGCAGACGACCGCTGTAACAACCCAAAAATCCGAACTACAAAATTTTTTTTCGACAAAACCCTGAGTGATGTGGTGCAACATGTCATCATCTATCCCTTATATATGCATCAACCCTAGCATGTCATGCATGGCATTCATATGTTGCAAATTAATTAACATCTTATAACAATGCTCTATTTTCACATGTTATATTTTAATGTTTCAATAGTTCAATCATCATGTTGCATTAAAAGAGTGAGTTGGATTCTTATTTGGTTTATGTGATGATTATTAAAAATGGCAACATAATATTTATTTTGACAAATAAATATTAAGGGAATAATACCCTAGCATTATTTGGGCCATGTATACCCACTATTTTGTCGCTCATATCTAGCACACCATAAATATATATATATGTATATATATAAATATATTTGAAAATGAAAAAGGAGAAGAAAAAGAAAAAAGAAGAAGAAAAGGAAACCGGCCCGAGCAGCCCAGCCAGCCGGCCCGCACGCGCACCCGCGCTCGCTCGCGCGACCACGCGCTGCGCGGCCAGCCCAGCAAGGCGGCCCAGCCGCGCTCGGCTGCCCGCACGCTTGCCCGCGTGACCGCGCGCTGCGCGGCCCAACCAGGCCGACGGCCCAGCAAGAGCCGCGCGCGTCCGCACGCCGCACCGAGCCACCGCAGCCGCTGACGATGGGGTCCCGCAGCAGGACCCATATGTCATCGCGCCCGCTGAGGTCACCCGACCGGCCGCGCGCGCTCGCGTCAGCACTATTCCCCGACGTCGCCCCTAAGCAACCCGCCCCGACCGCTCGATCCCGTGTCACCCCGCATCGACGCGCGCCCGCAAGCCACCTGGACCGACCAGCCCGCGCAAAGTGCCCACGACCGCAGGCGAGATTCTTCGCGCGCACCTGCGCTGCCACCGCGGTGGAACGCTGCCGCCATAAAGAGCTTTGACACCCAGCACTACCTAGCCCTCCCTCGCTGCTCCATGGACCCAGATCGAGCCTCAGCTGCTGACCTAGACATCCCTTGGCCGCTTGATCAAGCCGAAGCCATGATCTGCCGTCCGCCGGCCACCTACCTCCGCGTCTACCCTATAAAGCAAGCACCCCCGGCACCCTAGGGTTCCCAGGACGCCGCCACCGCTCTGGTGGAGCCCAATTCCTTCTTGCCAGCCTCAATTGGAGAAGAGGTGGAGGAAGGGGGAAGAAAGGAGTCGGGGAAGGAGAAGAAGCCGCCGCCGGAGTTGGGGAAGGAGACCTTCGCCGCCGTCTCGGAGCCGTCGTTGCTACGTCGGGAGCACGAAGGAGGAGCAGAACCGCGAGCCGGAGCCGCTTGGACTTGTACCGCACCTTCATCCCCGTCCACGTCGGTGAGCACCTCCGCCATGCCATCTTCTCGACCTCCGCCGTGCTGCTGGCCATGGCGCTCCGCCGTGAGCGCGTAGGCCCAGGTCGCTACCGACCTCGCTGGACACACCCGCACACACGCACGAGGCCAGCCAAGCCCCCTTGGACCACGGCATCGGGAGGATGCCGGACCGGAGCACCGCCTTGCCTGCTGCCACGCACCGAGCACCGCCGCGGCGAACCCAGCCGCCTCTCCGTTGAGCTCTGCCCTCCATTGACCCCGGATCCGCCCCGCCTTGATGAGACAGACTCTGTGCGCACCCTAGCCCCACGCTTGCCTCGCCAGAGCACCAACCCGAACCACCTTGCCGTCGACGTGTCAGTGCGTTGCCGCTCCAGAGCGCCGCCGTTCACCATCGTTTCCTGCCACCTCCGACCACCCCGAGGAGTAAGAAGAAGCCGGGAAGCTCCGCCGTGACGTGCTGCATTGATTGGGCAAGGAGATGGAGACCGTGGACCCTCTCGGAGTGCCTTTGCCGTGCACCGAGGACCTGTCGGAGCTCCGCCGTGGGAGTTGCTGCCCGCACGGACTTCGCAGTGTGTTTTGGTCACCGCCGGCACCTCGGGCAGGTGCTGCGTGACTCCAATCGCCCATCTACGCCACCAATCGGAGCTGGAGTGACTCAGTGTGAAGTGTACATCGAGCGCCATCGCCACCGAGCCGCCGTCCACCGTAGAGCTCGTCACCGGAAGCAAAGCTGCCACCCTGAGGCCCATCAACGTGACCGTCATGAAGTCCCAAAACTGATGGGCGGGTTAATGGCGCTGGAGATCCATTGTGGCACCAGAAATCGAGGGTTTCCCCGTCGCCGATCGCCGAGGAGGAACCCCGCGCTCGAGCCGATCTCGTCCGAGATGGATCACACGCTCGAACCGACCCTCGAGTTCGACACTTCGATACGTCGACCCTCGAGTTCGACACCTCGAGCACCGTCACCCTCGAGCCGCTGTCCGCCGTAAAGCACGTCGCCGGAACCAAGCACCCGACTTGATGACCACCTTCGTGTCCGCCTTGACGACCCAAAGACGATGCACGGGTTAGCGAAGTCCTGGAGCAGCCCTCGCCGGATATTTAACCCCGCCGTCACCGGCCGAGCACCGCTGCGGAAGCAGAGCAGTTTTACGCCCTCGAGACCTTACCCTCAAGACCACACCCCCTCGAGACCACACCCTCGAGACCATACCCTGGAGACCGTACCCCCTCGAGACCATACCCTCAAGACCATACCCTCGCGACCATACCCTCGAGCCCTTTTTCTTTTTCAGAAAATGGTTAAATCTTTGAAAATTCATAACTAATTCATACGAGCTCAGAAAATTACAATCCACGTATCCAAATTTTCTATAAATTGAGCCCTATCTATCTAGGGTATGTTTGAGTGCTTTTGGATCTTCTATTTTGCATTCGTTCTTTGTGTTAATCTATAGGGGTCGCTTCCGCGACCGTTAAATCTCGTTACAGGCTCGAGCGAGGACAAGTCTGACGACAGTGACTACCAGGAGAAGTTCGACAGCCACGTCAGTGAAGATGCCACACACCATCCAACCTCGTAGATCCCATTACGTATGGCAACTATAGTATGGCTAGTGCTTTAAATTTATGTTGCTATAATGCTATGCCTGTGCTAGGATTGCATGATAGATTATTTATTTGATGAGCCCTACCTTGTTGTAAACTTTCACCTGCTTACCCGCTGTCATGATAGCCACCTGTTTATCTGCTATATTTAAATTTCTATACTTCACTCGCTTACTTTTTGATGCGACGTGATGAACCCGGGAAAGGCCTGGAGGGTGCCAGGCTGGATGTGTGAGTTGATGGATCAGATGGGCATGTGAGCTGATGATGTTGTATCCGGGTTTGGGGTGGAGCTTACGGCAGGGAGTAGGGTGAGGGTTGAGTCGATCGAGCCGGGATCTACGACGAGCTATGGAATGGTTCTGGACATTCCCCTGAGAGGAGCCTGTGGCGGGCTAACTGGAGATGTGATGGTGGTCCTTGGGTGTGATCCTCTGAGAGGTGGAGCCCAGGACGAAGGTGCCGTGGTAGCACGTTAAAGATAAACCCTGATGAAGATATCCCGGTTTGGTCAAATCTAGGAACTGTTGCGCTGGTATCCGGACCTAGGAATCTCTTGCTTTCCACTCGCTCTCCATGGGGGGAGACGGCCGAACCGCTGGATAGGTCGATGCCACTACTGCTAGGCGAGAAGTGATAGGAAGGTATATGCATGGGATGGAGCTAACACCCTACCAAGACGATCACCCCCTTCAGGAGTGGGTACATGGCATGGCATCCTCTACGGGAGCGGATACATGCTCTCTTCACAATTCCAGTGATCCAGTGCTGGATGGTAGAGTGGCATCGCCTATGGCAGTAGGCGCCTGAAATCTGCCTAGGTGCGCGTGTGCATCGATGATGGTTATCTGATGGATTAGTGAAACCTCTGCAGAGTGTATGATTGATCGATCGATACATATGCCGAATCTTCGGCTATGGACCTTTCCTATGTTCCGCTTGCACCAGACTACTGAGTGGAGTGTTCTACCTTCCTCCTGAGTGTAATTTCCGGCCGTGAGCCAGGTTGAGGGCTGCGGGCCGCTGAGGCAAGCCGAGAGGGAGTCGGCTTGTCGACTTGAGTCTGAGATGGTGTTGGAGGAGTTGGGATAATGCTGATGACATGAAAAGAGATGGATGATGGGGATGGGAATGTGTTTAAAACTTAATTTATTGTTATTTAAATACCTAATTAATGCATAGGATAGCCCCAGCCTTATAGGTTCCTTTTGAGATACTCTTATGTTTGCATCCACTCCCACAAAGCAATGCATAGGATGGGAGTGTGGCCAGTACAAATCGTACTAAAAATTTAGTTTCAGGTTCAAGGAGTGAGTACTCATCTGGGAGTACAGCGATTGAGGGTTTCGTGTCTACGCTCAAGTTGGAGAGAAGATGAAAGCTTCCGCACCTCAAGTTTTTACTGTTATGCTGCATGAACTCTGATTCCGCCCAGTGACGATGTAATAAGTTATTGTAACTCCCTCTATTTGCACTCTTTTGTTCGATGTATGGATTATGGATTTCAACTGTTATCAGGTAATGTGATTTAAATGGTCATATTACACTCCGACACTGTGGATTTCCCTACGCGGAAATCAAGGTCGTTTCAACCGCTCCTCATGAGCGCGGGGAGCCCGTAGACGCCTGAACAGGGGCCTCTCAGTTAGGGCCTCACGCCGATGTCGAAACTTGCTTGTGGGGCGATGCACGGCTAGTCGTGCACGCCCTGGCAATGAAAGCAGCGCGACGAGGAGAGACACTGAGCGGCAATGTGGTCCCACGTGAGGCAGTTGAAGCAACGGCCCACCAATTCCGGTGGCCCTGGACGGCGTCGCCTGGGTGTCACCTTCTCCAATGAGCGACGATGACGACGCCCCACGACAGTCCTAAAACCGTCGGCGTCGATGCAGGACCCACGACGAACCCCGTCCTGACGCTGTGGGTCAAGCCGCTAGTGCAGTGGGACCCCCGTCGCCTGCTGCTCAAGGCGACGATGCACGGTCACCCGCGCAGTGTCACGGAACCGTCTAATTTATACAAGATTAAGTACAGATGTCCCCGCTAACACGTTGACACTCACATACTTTCACTTATATAAACCCGGTAGTCCAACGAAATCATGAAGGATTTCAAACCAACTCGTAACAAACCAAGATCGTAGTAATTCAGCATAACCACATCATCTGTTACAACATTTCAAAGATAATCTACATAGATTACATACATCGGAGTACACTTTAGTTATTACAAACCAAAATATAAGGTAGCGGAAGCAATATAGTTTTAAAACCAAATCCATAGTTTAAAGATTACATTGCCAGTTCAAGTTCACATCCTACAAAAGCATTATGAGATAAGGATACTAATAGAGACCATGCCTAAAGGTCTAGTCTTCATTCCCGGCTGGGAGAAGGCAGTACTTGCAGCAACCATTATAGAATGTGTCATCTACAACAAGAGGGAATAAAACCCTGAGTACTCAATTATACTCAACAAGACTTACCCATCGTAAACCAGAAATAAAGACTCCAAGGATTATGTAAGGCTATTATAGGTGGATTGGCTTATTCATTTTGCATAAAAAGCCTTAAGTGAGGAGAGTAACCATATTATTATTAGCATCAAGTTAATATTCATTAACCTGTCATCTATGTTTGCCCCTGTACTAAATAAGCAAAAGAGAAGAGCATTACATAACCATATCAGGTTCATCAACAGCTATCTTGTGAAGCATCATTAACTATCCAAGCAATTTAATATTTTCAAGTATGGAAATGTTCCCGTCAAGCTTCTCACTATCTAGGAGACGATGGCGATTCGAATTGATTACTACCCAGCTGGAGAAATATTCCTAACACTCTCCCGGCAAGCCCCGCTAAGGGTAGCCGTAGAACACCGTTCGTATAACTCAGGAATCGCGGATCCAAGCAGCGCCTCAGTCCCATGGGGGTCACCAAGCCAGGTCAGGAATTTTAACTCACTTGATACAGGACTTACGGACATGGTTCTCATCTGGGTACCATCGTGCCGCTGGACTTACAGACATGACGGCTAGTATGTACATACCACCCCAGTAGTGAGCACTTGATACTCCTCGATTTCCGACCTGAGTTGAGCTACTAGGCTTTGCAGCGGATAACCTCGGATCCAACCAGCTAAGTGCTAGGTACTGTTCAACATGACAAAGAAGGGCTCCATTCCTTGGAGGTGATTAATTGGCACGACGGTACATTTCATTTAACAAGGTCCATCGATCTTGTAACTTTCATGTTCCGCCTTACCGTCGATTTACATCCATATGGTTATTTGCACGATAGCACATATAGCCAGCCGTGAACCATCATCCTAATTCTCGCAAGTGATTCATAATCACTCGACTTTACCGTTTAAGCGTAGCTAAGCAATACTACGGTATCATATCATTAGGATGTTAAGGATAATAACTGGACAAGGAAGGATGTAAATGCAACGAAGGTTTCAATTCAAATCCTAGAACTTAATGCAACAAGCATAGCATAATTAATATATTATAAAAAGTCAGGGAGTTAAAATGTTCCGGGGCTTGTCTTTCATGAATGTTGCGGGTTCGTGCAGTGGACACTCAAGAACGACCTCCTCTCCGGCGTCGGGTTCGACCACCTGAACCTTCTGCTCCAGAGGATTTTCCGGTTCTTGCGGGCACGTTCCCTCGAACTCCAACAGGGTCACTCTTGCTGGCACACCTATTGCATGCATATGCAAAGGATGAGAATTATGAATGCATAAGTGATGATAGTGATGATGACATAATGCTTATGATGACAAGTTGATCAAACCATATCACTAGACACTCGTTTACCTAGTTTTCCGGCTCTATTCGAATCATTATAACAAAAACATTTTACTTTTCTTATAGAAAGTAAACACACTTACCAAAACTACATAACTCAAAATATAACAATTCATCCTCAGTTAAAAACCTAACACCTGCATCTAAGATTTTACTTTAATAAGTTTAAGTATATAAAACATCAGGTATGACATGTCATATGATATAAAGAAACTCAACTACTTTAAAACTTAATAATTAAATAAGACACATAACTAAGGATATAATTAAACATCATAAAATTAATCCCAAACTTTTTGTGAAGGTTGATACTATCATAAAACAGTTACACAAGAAGTTTCATGATTATTGGATATTTATTCTAACCTAAAAAAATCATGGAGCAAACATTTATTAATTAAAAGAGCAAATTTTTATCTCATGCAAAAAAGTATTCAAATTTGGTATTTCAAATTTTTCCTAGATTCAAGGCATGATAAGGAGGCTACCCAAAAATTTTCATAATTTTTGGAGCTCTATTTATTTTTATATGAATTAAATAAATACCAGCACTATTCATCAAATCAGAAAAGAACAAAACTTTTTAGAAAAAGAAAACGGCGCTTGGGCCGAATTCGGCCGGTTTGGCCAGACTTGGCCCGCGGCGCGGCGCGTGCGCACGGCCCAGTGCTGGCGAGTGGCCCAGCGGCGGGACAAGCCGGCCCAACGCGGCGGCAGCAGCGCGCAAGCATGTGCGGCCCAGAGGCGAGGCAGGCCGGCCCAGCGCGGCCTGGACAGGTGCGGCCTGATAGTTTTGCAAATAAGGACTTATGTTTTAAATAAATTACAAACAAGTCCTATCCACGATTTGGCACTATTTACATGAGTCACAACTTTTACACCAAGACCCCTGGCGTTTTTCTAATTTGCAACATCATATCCCCGACCGGCTTCCAGAGCAGAGCGACGACCGGGAAGACTCGGCCGGTCGGTTCTT
The DNA here is from genome assembly GCA_023333625.1 of Bothriochloa decipiens. NCBI lineage: Eukaryota > Viridiplantae > Streptophyta > Magnoliopsida > Poales > Poaceae > Bothriochloa > Bothriochloa decipiens. The sequence goes on from CM041628.1 coordinate 92,315,951, forward strand.
GCCGGCGGTGCCACCCTCGGCGACCGGACTTAGTCCTACGGAACCTGCTCGAACTTGCGCACACTTCTAGGAGCTCAATATGATGGATTAGGGCTCGGAGCAAGACCGCCCATGGACATGGCGGTCACGGCGGCGCTGCGCACGGTGGTGAGGTGACTACGGTGTGTGAGAAAGAAAAGCAAGGGCATAGGAAGCTACAGGAGGTCAAGGCGCTCACGGTGCTCACCGTGGTTGGAACCGAGGTGGACCGGGACACGAAGTTCCACGGCGAGGTCGGCGACGTCGGTGTGAACTCGATGGCAAGGCGGTGTCCCCGCGCGTCTGAACCTAGCCAAGGAGAAGCGCAAGGTAGAGATGGAGCTTGTGGCACGAGGAATTGGATGGAAGTGGCGAGTTGACGGTGAATTTCGCCGGCGACAGGAAGATAAGCGGCGGAGAGCTGGAGGAGGAAAAGAAAAGAAGACACCGGCGTCGGGCTTTAAACGGCGAGGGAGCGAACTCCGGCTTTGTCAGTTACTGCACAAACTCAGCCACGCAGGCGTCCGCGCGTCCAGGCGCGTGAAACGCCACGAAGGCCACGGCGGATGCCGGCACCAGTGAGGGAAGGAAAAGGACAGGGGTCGGGTTACTGTAGCAGGAAAGGGGATTTTTTACTTTTCAATTGCTCCAAATTTCATATTGAAACTTGAAAATTTTCCAATATGAAAGTCGCTCAAAATCATCTGAATTGCATTTTTGCTTTTTGAACCATATTCAAATTCTTAATATTTTTATAACTAGGGTTTTCAAAATTTAAATTTGAATTTAGAATTCAAACACTTTAATACATTCATAAAGTAATGGCAAAATTTGGATGCATGATGCTTATGCACATGTTAAGCAATGCAATTATGCAATAACACTTGAGGTGTTACACGCAGGCTGCGGTGGTGGTGGTAGGGTAGTGAACCTGCGCCGCCAACGCTGATGTCGATGCCGCCTCTTCCACCCACAGGTAGACGTTGGGCGCCCTCCGCGGCGGTAGCCCTTATAGTCATGGTCGGCGGCAGAGGCATGGCCCGAGCAGCCCTGCGAGCCACCTCCAGGTACGACAAACGTGAGCCAGTAGCGCACTCTTCGTCGGAGGTGCCAACACTTGGGTCGTCGTCCGCCCAGCGCCTGGCATTCGGACGCCCCACAGAGGTGCCGCCAGGAAGAAAAGGGGCAGTGTGAGGGGAGGGATGACCTCCTCGAGGATTGGGCGGCCGCCGGCTGCAGAGTTGTCGACGATAGCGGAGGCGCCCACCTCGGGCTGACGGTGGCAGCCACCATTGCCGGAACCCCATCGCCGAGATCATCGTCATTGTTGTCGTCGAAGACGTCCTCGACAATAACCTCGTCCTCAGGCAGCAACTTCTTCGTCCCAGGTTCGCCTCCCACATCTGCGTGCAGGGGGGACGGCGAAGGAAGGGGCGCGCACGACGGCCACCCCGGAGGCGGCATCCGGCGGCGTTGCAGCTGCCGCACACGTAGCAATGGCCACCGGCTCCCTGTGCGCAACGGTGAGCTCGCTGCAAGGACAACACTCACCGCGACAGCCACCGTGTCCAAGCAGGGCGGCGATGGCAGCCAGTCCAGCAGGGGTGCAAGCCCCATCTTTAGCTTGGGCTAAACAGCGGCAGGGGCATCTGCGTCCTCGCCCCTGTCCAGCAGCGTAGCGGGGGGCGGAGGGGGCAGGGGCCGCCAGAAGCGATGAGGACGGCGACGGCGGGTCCCCCGCCCCGGAGGGTGCCCTGAAGCGGCGCATCCCGAGGCGGTGGAGGCCGCGGGGGAGGAGAGGTGGGGGAGAGGCCGTGCCGCGCACGCGACGGCTGTTGCGGCAGGCAGGGGCTACGGCGGCGGCTTGTCCTCCCGCGCGCGCGGATTGGGCCGGCTAGGGGAGAGGGAGAAAAAGAGTGTCTGGGATGGGGAAGCGGTGGATCTGGGCGGGGAGCACGCGGGGGAGGCGAGGGCGGGCGCCGGTGCCGGGTCAGCAACTGGCGCCGCCGTCGGCGGCGGTGGAGGGGTCCAGGGAGGGGATAGGGTTCCCGGGGGTTGGTTCCTAGTCTGGTCTTGTCGATTCCCTTGTCGTCTTGTCTGCCAGCCGAGTTGTGTGGAAGATGCCAAACCGAGAAGACTTGGGTCTTTCCTCTTAAGATCGACTTGGTGTGTGACCTGTTGAGCTGCTTGAGAGATAAGGATTTCTTTTATTTTTCTTTTCAGAAAACACATGAAGATTTCTTATGGTTTCTTTAGAAGAGAAGACCCAACTCTCGTCATCGTAGCACGAACACAAACTAAACTAAATGAAGTTACATATAGGATTTCATGTGTGTGTGTTTTCATAATCCTTACATGACTAAGCTCTAGCTAGTTCTAAACCAATGCAAACACGCGACATCTTGTAGTCCTTGATCCTTGGTTTCTCCAACGCTCTAAGGTTTGAAGTTTCAACTTATCTTCGGTGGCTAACTCTCTATCATCTAGATGAACAATTCAGTGCATGATAAAATGGAGCAAATTCGCTAGAATCCTTGTTACAAAAGTACTCTGTCAAAATTTCTCCAATACGTCTATACACGTGTACTCTTTTTAACTCCTGAATGTTCCTGTGAAAAAACGTCCTCGTACAAGAGCCACAGCCACTGATGCTCCGCGTTCTCTAGTGGGCTGACTAACCTTGGAATGGACCAATTCGGCTCATGGGACCTTATAAATCTGGGCCACTCCAGATCTAAAGCCCAATAGTCCACCGCTGTTGGTGGTGTCGGTGGTGAACCTGCCGCGAACTCACGCAGGACCAAACCCACCTAGCCTCGCCGGCCACGGTGCTGGTGCGGCCCGGCTGCTAAACAACACATACAGCCGTGCAGAAGGAACATGTATCGTCAGCACTTGCCACAGACTGCAACACTGCTCACTTGGCATCAGTATGGGAAGCAATTCAGTAGCAGCCAGTCAAGGAGATCAGACAGACAGGCACAGCAGGCTTCAAAGGTTTCCCCATCACCGATAATTGCTGCAGGGATTCAGATGTACAGTATGACTGAAACCTTAGGCTGAGCCGTAAAAGGATGTGCTTCCCATGTCAGTACAAGCAGCACACGGTCCGTTAGCCAGCCAGACTATGGAGCTCACAGAATAAACAAGCGCAGATTTTGACAAACAGAAGTAAAATTCCCTTGCATTCTGCCTGTTTCGACCTTTGTCAAATGTAACATGTACACGGGCCCAAAAAATGCAACACAGAAATGCCAAACCAGGTAGTTACAACCACAGGACTCTACAGCACACCCCCTCAGTTACATTCCTAACCCCTGGACCAGGGGACTAACCACAATGTTCAGGAAGGACCGAGCAGCATGTCTCAACATAAACCTTTTTGAGCCGCAAAAGAAACCATTTCAAGGTTTTGTGTTCCTCTGCCGCTTCTCTTCGAGCTGCGACGCCTCGTTCAACATGTCCGTAGCATCGCTCTGCATATTCAGCTTTGAGAGCGCAACAGCTTGCATGTAGAATGCAGTTGGCCAATCTGGGTACACGCACTGTGCTTGCATTGCGTCGCGGAGGGCGGCATCAGGTTGGTCGCACATGAGGTGGCACAAACTCCGCCTTGCATACACTGTCGGTGATATCATTGTCCCCACATCAACAAACTGCAATATGATGAAGAGGTAGCAACGTGAATTAGTTGTGTTCTAGCAGTTTTCTAGAATATAAGTGTGTTCCTGATATAACTAAGATGTGGTACCTGTGTATAGAAATCTATGGCTGCCTTGAAATCTTTATCACGAAAAGCGAAGTCTCCACGTTTCCTAGCTTCCAACATGTCCCTCATCTGCTGTGTCCATTCCTGGAACGATAGCTGCAACAAAGGCACAATTTTTCTTAGATGACACCCTGTACAAAAGTCAGCAGACAGCAACAGAAATTCTCTGATATCTACCTCATTACTCCCTTCATCATCCCTGTAATGTGTATTCACTAGAATCTGATGGATAGCTGTCAAATCCATCCTAGAACAGGCGTCACCCATGGGAGAAAGAGGGTGTTGTGGTTGTGGAGGGGGAGGTGCTTCTTCCTCATACTTTGGAATGCCAAGCATCTCATAAGATGGTACCTGTTTGTCATTTAAAGATGGCAATGTAGCAGATGTAAGTAAAAACAATGCCTTGTTACCAAAAGATAATGGAAGCCATGAATCATACCAGGATAAACAATCAATGCCAGAGCACAAAAAGATTTTAATTGAGAATGATGAAAATGTAACTGTTACCTCTGATTTTATTTGCAAGGGCTCAAGTACGGAAACCAGCTTTTTAGTGTTTGGCCGATCCCTAGGTTCGTACTGTAAGCACTGAGAAGCAAGGTCAACCAATGTGGTTGCCTCATCTGTTGAGTAGTTTCCCTCCAAATGTGAATCCATCAGTACTTGGATATTGTTGCCCTTTATCATGTCAAGAGCCTGAGCGAAACGAATCTAATTGTCAATGAGCAAGTGGTTTCACTAAACAGTTTTGCTAACAAGTCACATTCGCAAGAAAAATATGTCCTCTGAAAGATGATCTGGATCACACATTTGGTGGCACTTGCGCAACGCAGATATGCACAGAATAGTATGAAATACAAAGGTGAAAGGGGTTCTGCACTTCTGTATCACACACGAACTAGGAAATAAATAAATAGTTACTAGTAAGAAAAACTTACACGGGAAGGAGGTATACGCTTTCCACTTAGGAGGTCCAGCAGTATAGTACCAAAGCTGAATATGACACTTTCTGATGTTACTCTTCCTGCAGCAGCAAAGGTTGCCACGGCAATCACATCATTACAAAAATGTTAGCCATTCCATTTTAAGTAAATAGCATGTACTGTTATTTATATCACTTCTAAATACCCTAACTAAGCAATTCAAAGAAGATTAATCTTTGTCATAGATAAATCAAATGTTACCATTTCTCAAATATTCAGGAGGTGTATACGCAAGATTTGTGCTATAACTTTTCCCGTCCCTGCTGTTTTTCATCAGGCCAAAGCATGAAAGACGAGGATCACCATTCTGCAAAAGAAATTATAATGGTTGTTCAGCCCACACAGGATTAGTAGAGTTTGAGAAATATGCAAAGTGCTGTAACATGTAATTGACCTCATCAGAAAGAGAATTCCTCATAAGGATACTAATCATATTTCAAAAAAGAACATGTTAGCTAATACGGCATTACTATCTACCTTTAGGGCTGAATGTACCATTTTTAGCAAAATCTTAATGAAAAAGAGCTGACATTTTTATTTTAATACATTTTTCCTTCCAACCACTAGAGGTGGAAAACAGGTGATGGTAAAAGCAAATGGAATCAATTGCTGCTCTTCTCAGAGGAACACAGCACAACTTGGCAGTTGCACAAGGTATATTTGCAGTGAAAACAAATCCACATTTCCTCAGCTTTATGATTATAGTATATTGGCAGTTCTCCATATAACTCCATTGCCCTAAGGAAAAATGAAATTCAAAGTAACAGTTACCGCATCAAAGAGGACCCTATATGCATTGAGGTCATGATACAAAGGCCTTCCCTCAGTGCCACAATACTCCAGTGCTTCAGCGATGTAATATGCAACTCTCAGGCGCATAGCCCAATCAATTGTCTGGTTTTCCCCTGAATAAGAGTAAAAGCAGTATCATATGTGAACTGACCTACATACGCCACAGATGCTCGCTTACTTTTAACAAATCATCTTCCGATAAAAGGTGGATCAATCTAGATTAACAAAAGAAGTAATGGCATGCACTAATGTTTACAAAGAAATTAAGCACCACTTATTAATCGGCAATTTATACCAACAAACCCAAAACTTGCACATGCACCCTAGGGTCAGGCTGTTCATCGAAAATAAATAATGCATATCCAAACATATAGTTCATACATGAACTGCTTAACTTCCAATGGGCATCCTAGAACACATATCAATTTCCTAAAGTTTCACAGTGAGAAGATTCGTCCACATTGAAACTCCTCCAGCGAGTCAGCCACCCGTCCAAAACAATGAGAACAGAACTCGTGTACACAGAGCAGTGATGCATTAAAATTATACCATGTGTTCAATGCAACCACCATAATCTGTTTCTAACAACGACCATGCCAACAACAGCCAGATAAGGAATTGTGTATGACAAAGCCTAGCCCAATCATCAATCATTCGTTCGGTACACCAAATGCGGGAGGCTGCTAAGCGCCAGCAGTTGCTCAGAGCACACGGATTCGTCTTTTTTTCCCGAGTCCAGCACTAATCAGGAGGGATCGAATCCGACAAGGACAAAATCTTTGCAGGGTGTATTTACCGAAAATGGCCAGCGAGATTATATCTCGCAGCCAACCAGAAATCCAGAAAGCGACTTCATCAGAAACGGACCAATGGGTAAAGGATCGGTAAGAGCAAACGTACAGTGGAAGAGGTGCTTGGCGAGCGTGTCGTTGGGCATGAACTCGGCGACGAGCAGTCGCTCGTCCCCGTCGCAGCAGTAACCGATCAGGTTAGCCAGGCGGCAGTGGCGCAGCTTCCCGACCCCCTTGGCCTCCTCCTGCGAACAAAAAAAGAAGAAGCAAAGATTTCAGCGCAGCGAATTCCATCCCGAATCAGGCAGGGGGCGCGCGTGCGTGAGACAGCCGACAGCCGAACCCCAAGGTCGGGGCCGTCCTGCTACAGGGGCGGGCGTTGTGGAGTGGCGTACCGCGAACTGCTTGGGATCGGGCCAGGCCATCTTGGTGAACTTCTTGACGGCGATCGCGCGGCGGGTGGCCTCGAGGCGGCCCTTGTAGACGAAATTCGGTGCCTTTTCGCCGCTCTCGGACACGATGTTCTCCGCCGCAAAGCCGCCCGTGGCGGCGCGCAGCTCCACGAGCGAGAACTCCTTGAGCGGCGGCACCTGGCGGCCGGCGGCGGCGGAGCTCGCGCGGGCCGCCGTGGAGGAGTGCGCCGGCGCCGCTTGGTGCTGGTTCAGCGAGTAGGAGGCGCGGCGCGGGGGGAGCGCCCCCGCCGCCCTCCCCGGCGGCTTCTTGTCCGGGTGCGTCCCCGCCCGCAGCGAGGAGCCGCAGCAGCCCATCGGATGCCGCGGCTGGGCGACCCTGTGCGTGCGGAGCTGGGCTGGGTTCTTCTTCTTCGCCTGGCTTGGCGAGTAGCCGAGCAGGGGAGGAGGGGAGAGGAAGAAGAGGAAGGAAGCCGGGGAGGGTTGGTTGCTTTTGGCTGTGTGCGCCTGCCTCTGCGGCTCTCTCTGCCTTTGCCTTTGTATGAGAGGGGAGGGTTTCGTCCCGTTCTTGGCTGCCGCGGTTGAAGCGTAAGCCGCCGTGCCCGTGCGTGGGTGCGTGCGCCGGGTGCGTCGCTATCTGTATCTTAAGCCTTAGCTTAGCTACGACGATCCGTACTCTTGTTAGAGAGAGAGAGAGGTGTCAAGGTTTTCACTCTCAATCCATGGCTCAACGAACAATTGTGTTCATACTAGGATAAAAGAATGGAAAATCGTTTTGCGTTAGCGACACAACCATAGGTTTGATCAAAGTCATATGACAAAGATTTAATATACTAATTAATTGGGTTACCCATAATTTTTTATTATCTGAGCAAACCGACACGTGGTGGTATATGTAACGGTCAACAAAGGTTCAAACAATAACGAATAAATCTAAGATTTTCTCATTGTGGCCGTACGGGTGAATAAAGCAATCGTAACTGGCAACAGAATGTACGGAGCGACAGCCACACGAGTGACTTACGATATCACCATAATTGTAAACCACGTGGCAAGCGTTACATCGTAATGGACTAGAATATCATGTGCTATGCGTCATAAGCTGCTCGAAATCTTTACCTTTCTCGAGCTTTTCTCTCTCGCTAGAGTGCGGTTTTCGTGCATTATTCTCCCACTTGTATTCATTGTTCAAGTTAACGAATTAGTAAAAAATACTAGCAATAAGAGAGAACATTTGTATCATATGAGTAAAATGGTTTCTGACTTATATGCGTGCCACACAACATTTGTTATCACACCGATAGACCTGAGCAACATGTAAATTTATAAATCAAATGGTACAACACATGTGATAGACAACATTGATAGCGCAATCTAAGTTTCTCTTTACTCACTGTTGAGCAGTTCACCTACCTATTAGCCGTGATTTGGCTTCTACCACGGAATACGGCTTCAAACTTTATTATTTCCATTGTTATAAAAAAGCTTTATTTTTTAAAATTATAAAAAAAGGCTTTATTATTTTCACAGACGCCGCTCGAAATGTCTTTTGCCTTTCCATAGGTTGCTCTCTCCCGGCCGAGCGCGCATTATTCTTCCTCTTGTGGCTGCCATTCAGGGCAAGGACCGACCGTGTTGCCATCAACCCGAGTGCGTCCTGTTCCTTGCAAACGCCGCGCCCTGCCAGGCCTGCTAGAGTGGAGTCAACGGGTCGTCTCGTCCATGGGTTCGCGACGGGAAAAACAGGCCAGGCCAACAGCGCGGCACGCAAAACCGTCCGCCCGGACCCGGGTGACGCGTCCGGACGCCGATGCCGTGCGCACCGCGCGTCCCGGGATGGAGGCAGAACGGATGCGAACCGCCGCCGTCAGCAGGCAGCAGGCAGAGCCCCGGGCATCCGGCGACCGTGTCGCCGCGGTGCCAGGTCTCCGCGCAACTTTTCGGCGACACGCGGGCGTCCACCGCCTGAACGCTAGCGTAGACACGGCCGCCCCTACCCGGCATGAAACCGACGTCTGCTCGGCATCTAGCAGCGCGCGCCGCAGCGTTTCATTTTTGGCAGCTGACACGAAGACGAAAGAGGGCGCGTCTAATTCCCATACTGTGTACTCGCCCTTTTCTTCCGGGTAAACGGAGCGGTTGCTGTCGGTTTTTTTGTTCTTTTGGAACTGACGAGGCACATAAACAAGGAACTAGTTAAAAAGCTGCTTAAAGCTTGATTTTCTGGAAATGGCTGCTGCAACTGAAGTCTGCCGTACAAAGCAGCGAGAACTGGTCTCCCAGGAAAGGGTCTGGACCTTGAGTCTCAATTACCCTGACCCCAAGTTATGGAAACACCTGCATTTGATCTAGACTTTCCAACTTTTCTTCTCTGCCACGACTACCACAAGCAAAAAAGGACGGTTTTGTTTAATGTGCTTAGTGTTCTAATTGAGACTCACACTCTCGCAGGAGTTGTGATGCTGGTCTGTTTGTTTAATGAGTCAATGTCAATCAACTGCGCATGATGAGAACGTTTCAAGTCTCCCGGATGACCTCGCTTGACCTGCTGACCGGGTCAGGGCAGTCGCCGGTCTGCTGCTGCTACGAGTAACGATGGTGCGGATCCACCACCATCTCTCGGTATCACTTTTTTTTGTGTGTACCTGTGCAGCTGTACTAGACCAAAGCGAGTGATGACCGGGTTTTGGGTTTCAGTTTCCACGCTTGCAGACTCTGGAGGTGGTAACTGAAGCGTGAATTCGCTGGCACAAAGAATGACCCCTTTTCTTTCAGCTACGTAGGTCACTATCTCATTATTTCACAAACCTTTTTTGATATTAATGAGTCAAACCTTTTTTGACAACAAATGAGTCAAACTTTGATTTACTATAAACAAAACTAGAATCTCATTATTTTTCACAGAAGCATCTCGAAGCACACTAGAGACGACTACTAGGTTCTTTTTAGTGAGTTCTTCTGAAACTAACGCGTGGATGTAGTAATTATTTTATTTTATTAGAGTTTAACGGTGTTATTCTCTGAGATAATACTCCCTCCGTTTCAAAAAAAGTATCGTTTTAGGTTTTTTATCCATCATGTTTAATCATCCGTCTTATTCAAAAAGTTTTATAGATATTATTTATTTTGTTATGCCTTATTTATCATTAGAGATATTTTAATATTAATTTATTTATTGTATATATACTAAAAAATTTGAACAAGACGACGCGGTCTAGAAGTAAAAACGATGTTTTTTTTAGACGGAGTGAGTATGTCATAAAAGAAATAGTATGGCACCTATAGTGTGTGCGTTTTCGAGATGGTTGTAGTATCAATACGAGGGTCTGTTGTGTGAGTTAAAAAAAAACCGCGTCAGTACAGTGCAGGTACAGGCAGCACCAACACGATGGAGGACAGCTCGGCCCAATTTCCAATGTTGTGTCCAGCTGATCTGGCACGCACACGGACGGCAACTTACGCCGCCATGTCGCCGTGTCACGAGCGTACTCCTGCGCTGCGCTGCACTCCACCAAAGCCACTAGCAATACGGATGCGGGCCCTTTAGTTCCTCAAATTTCTAACTAAAAAATAATATAGTATTTTATTTATATTTAATAATATTGTCTAATTATGATCTAATTAGGTTTAAAAGATTTGTTTTATAATTTATAATTAATTTATATAGTTAATTATTTATTTTAACAATATTTAATGCTTCATGCATACTTCCTCTGTCCTAAAAAGATGACGTTATGAAAAGTGTGCCAGTCAAACTTTTTCAACTTTGACTAGGTTTGTATAAAATACGTGTAATATTTATATCTCTAAATAAATTTATTAAAAAACTAGTCTTAAAGATTTTTCAGATGATACTAATTACTTAGTATAAATATTTATATATTTTAATATATAATTATCGATAGTTTAAAAACGTTGACTTCTCAAAAGAAAGAATGACATCTATTTTAGATAAAGGGAGTATGGCAACATTTGATGTGATAAGTAAAATTTCTAGCCCATTTCTATCCCCTTTAGTGTTCTAAACGAGGTGACGTTTATTTTAGCGAGGATTAGGCAGCGCAGAAGCAGCTTTTGTCACTGCCAGCTGCGCGCCCCTGGCGTTGCTGCTATTGCTGTCCTTAGGAGTACGTACAGGTACAGCACGAGTGTTAAGATTACCACGCACGAACTCTATTAAACAAATTCATCATCGGCTGCGGAGCCAGCTAGGTCTTTATTAGTTTACTGAACTGGGGGTCAGAATTTTTGGAGCATAATTTCTGTAGTATTTTGTTTGTATTTGATAAAATTATCTAAACTTTGATTAATTAGGTTTAAAATGTTCTTCTCGTAAAGTACAATCAAACTGTATAATTAGATTTTAATTTTATTTATATTTAGTATTTTATGTATGTGTTAATATTTTGATGTGACGAAGAATTTTTTTTATATACAGCCAAATAATGAAACGAGGAGTAAACTAAGCAAAGCACTAGTCTACTTGTCCGGGCCTCCTGGCGATCTCCTGTTGCTGGTGTCCCTAGCCCCTAGACCTGGAGCCACAAAAAGGTTTCCTCACGTGCACGCTGACAGTCCCGGTTAAGATAAATTAACCTCCAGTTGAAGAAGATTAAGAGAAGACAGCAGGGCTAGCTGCAGGGGGCGTAGAAGGTTGGACGATGGCTCCCAAGTGGTTCGTAGTTCTTACTAAGCCAAGGTCAATCGCTACGAACCATCATCACAGTAAAAGAAGGCGTGGGTGTTTATTTTGGGATTCAGATTCAGACCCTCAGAAACGTTCGTGTGTGGTAGACTTGCGTTGAGTATAGGGGGATTGCATGCTGATGATGCTCTTATTCTAATTCTAGGTAACGATCATTATGTACGGATTGGGATTCCTGCTTTTGGTAAGCTGTAATGCTGTACTTGATTGAATTAGTAAAGGGCTACCTATTTCTCTCTCTCTCTCTATATATATACCAAAATCAAAGGTGGCAAGGGGGCATCTCCTCCGTACTTGAATTTAATTTCTTTTTATAGTGAATCATCAGCAGGAGCAACCACTACGGAGTATGTATTATCAATTATGTATTATGTATATGTACATATAGGAGGGTTATGTAAAAGATGTTGTTACATATAGTACTACAAACGCACTAGCCAAAGAGGAACTGCCTCCACAGAAAATCAAAGGGGAACGTGCGAAATACACCGGCCACGACATTCATATCTAAAATCTGATCAGAGATCCATCCATCCCAGAATTTCCACACAGGTGGGCGGCTAGCTAATAGCTATAGCTTAGCTAATGACGTGTGTACGTGATCAGTCATCGCGGTAGCTGCTACTGACGAGAGAAAGACTAACGGTTGACCAAAATGCTTCCAACAGTAACATATGGTCCCACACCACACTACACCTAGGACGTCGTACACATGACACACGTCCTCCGGATGCATGGTATAGTACGTACGTGCCGACATACTCCTAGCGGATGACGACATAGATAGAGTAGCCAACGTGAGCTTAAATTCGATATAGCAATTCCATGACGCGTTCATCGTGACTGCAATTACCAGTGCATCCCATGGATGCATCACCTCGACATGGACGCTCACCGGTCTCGCGGCTAGATACGGTATACGGAGTAGGTGGCCCTCGGTCGCCATTGCCGTGTGGCCTCTGTCGTCCGCCACTGGGTGGGCGTGCGAGCTAGTTTAGTGCAAGAGACGAGCAGAGATACCAGATGGTTTTCTTCTTTTTCTGTTTTTGTTTTTCAAAAGGCGCTTAGCGCCCTAACTTAAAGCTAGCATGCAATCCTCGCTGAATGACGATTATGATTACTACTGATCACCACTAGAGAGATACACGCGGTTAGCACCTAATCCAAGTCAATGATTAAGCAAAAGAGAGAAGAGAAGGGGAAATATCCTCAGATAAGAGGACAGCGACATGTACCGAACCATCAGCCATATATTCTTTCCATCGCCAAACAAAAAGGGGTCGTGTATTCCGTCTCTTTCGTCGACTTGTTTTTTTTTTTATTAAACGGAGTGCTGTTTCTAATAATAATAAGTCACCCTGATTTTTCTGAACATTTTCGCATTTTTTTTGATATTCCGACTCGCCGTCGGTGTGCCAAAATGGGGAATTATACGTACTCACTTCTGCGTAATGTCATTCAGTTCGATGTCCGGCCCATAAGTTAGTTGATCGCCATCTTTTTGTGACCTTGGTCGAATAATTCGAAAATACGACTGCCATATTGTACTGTCAAGGCACAGCCTTCACCTACTGACCTACCTGGCCGCAATGTCACTTGTCGCTCGTGCCGTACGTAGCTCGACGTGGCTGGCTGGCTTCACCGGTCCGCACGACGGGCAGGTTGCCAAGCCATTGCATTCCGGAAAAGCGTTTCAAAAAAGGGGCTCCAGGCGCGCGCCTCCGATCCGGTGTCAAAGGCCGCCCACTTTGCGCTTTCCTTTCCAGCCTTTCGGCCTTCTCGTTCCTGATCCCGACGACGATCACCATCAGCTAGCGGGCGTGCGTGCTCGGTGCGCTCGGCTCGGCTGGACACGGTACGTTTCCGGCCGCAGCAGCTCCCGTGGTCCCGGCGGAGGGGTCACGCACAACGCACGCACGCGTGCCTTGCGCCTTGCCATGCGTTTCCCCCCGCCGCGTCGCGCTGGAGCGAGGATGACCTGCCGATCTGCGGCTCCCCACGCTGCCCACGCCCAAAAAACGCCGGCCGGCAAAGCATGAACAGAAGCGCGGGCGGCGTCCGCCGGGTGCTGGGCGTACGGACTTGGAGGTCCAGCAGCGGCAGACCGGCAGTGCTCCCTGCAGCTGCGGGTGGGGGGGACGGGACGGGCTTCGGTGCACGGCTAGGAAGTGACGGGTGACTGCAGCAGGAAAAAATGGTGCCATGTTTTTCGGCCTGAGTGAGCGTACCTCTTCCTCAGCCCACTTACTTCCTTTCGTCAGTTCGTGTACAGGCACCAAATGAGGCCCAAATACTACCAACAACTCAGAAACGAGAACCCTAGTCTACTGATCTACGAAGACGAACACAAATGTTACTGGCTTAAACTGTGTCTCCCCAGCCAGCAAATGCTGGTGGTGTGCGCTTTGTCCAGATCCTAAATGGCACGCACGGATGCAACTCTGGGACTGCTAGTACCACTCAGGCACGAGGACGCGCGACACGCAGCGCAGGAAAGAGCCGTCCCCCAGAGTCAGTACTTGAGCTGTCCTTGCCCAGATGAAATTATTCACCGACAATTGTCCGTGTGGCCAGATTGAGAGCCGCGCCAACACGTCAAGTTGGTCGTGTACTCGCGGCAGTATCATAGCAAGCTAGCATCTCTCGAACCAACGCGGATCCGCCGCGCCGCGAGGAGAGTTTTCGTTTCGATCGGTGCCTCTGGGCCCATGACGACAGGCCCCGTTGTTTTTCTTAGGCGGGGCTTTAGGCCTAACCCACTTGTTTTTTTGTGACTCTTAGGCCCAACTCACATGGGCCCAACAACACAAGGAACCAACAGGCTACAAGAGGACTGCTGCATGTACTTCTTCAGTCAACAATTCCCCATTCCTATTATCGAAAAAAAAAAATTCCCCATTCCTTTCTCGGCTTCAATCAACAATTGATTTGTTAACATGTCCGTGTGGACTCAATCACCACTGCCTGCCTTAATGCGCAGTTAAGACCTAATCATGCAAACGGTGCCCAGCATTTGCTATATATGCCTGACAATGTAGTGACACTAACCAACTTGTTTCAGGCTATCTGTTGTTTCAGGCTATCTGTGCAGTACAAATAAAGCCGGCCGATGGATTGGATATCATTTCAGAAATCATAGGCTGGATCCGCCCTCGATCGCAACCTTCCAGCAAGATCTATGATGAGCTGCTTTTGGAAATTCATCTCGCGATTTAACATAGATTCATCTCGCGATTGAAAATGAGTGTGTGTATAAACAACAAGAGGGAGCACATGCTGAATGTAAATGTAACGGCACTCTTCGATTCGTCAGTTGGGCGCGAGCCCAGCACTGCGGTCATATCATTGCATAGCTGGAGCTCAAGCTAGAAATCTGAATCAGGATAATGGATAAACAGTCATCAAAATACAGCTGCCTCGAACTGCCAGATTTTATGGACACATTATGGTCTCTATTCTAATCTGGCCCATACCTATGCTCAAGGTTGTTCGTGGTTTTTGATTTTTCCCCAAGAAGGATGTTCATGTTTCTACATTGTATACAGTATATACTTGCTACGTCCACCGTGGTCCATGCATAACCAAGTCTTATAAAAACTACTAGAGGAAAGATCACTTCTTGATGGCTGTTTTTCATTCTATCACATGAACTTCTTGAGGAAAGGAAACAAGAGCAATTCGTCTGAAACGGGCACTTTCAGTTCTGGAAAAAGCCATCATAGAGTGATCTGTTTCATTCATCGAGCAGTGTTGTGTGAGAGGGAACAAGCTGAAGCTGGAAATAAAGCAAGCGAACAGGGCAATGTGGTTGCAATTAAGAGCAAGATTTTACTGGGTATTTCACCTAATTACATTTTCTATTTCATTCCGGAACGATTGCTATACATCATCATGTACACTTTTGTACACGATCTACAGAAACGGCAATGCTAGCATCACTCGACTGAACACTGACTACGCCTTGTGTGCTGCTAATTTTGAATCTGAAGCCATTTTTCCCTCCAAAAAGACGGGCAGATCAAAAGCAGGGCGTGAGCACGTTGAGCAGCGACACCCTGGCGTTAACGAGCACCCGGTACACCTGCTCGCAGCCGTTCTCCGCCGCCACGACGCAGTCCTCCAGCGTCCGCAGCCGTTCCATGGCCGCCAGCCTCTCCTCTTCCTTCTCGCTGCAGCACTCCGCTTCGAGAGGCACCAGATCTTTCGCACCGGGCCCGGAGGAGTCGCTGGCAGCGGCGACGGCCACCGTGCGGCGGCGCCACCTCAGGAGGTCGGCGACCCACCACACCGGCGCGGCGGCCACCTTCGCAGGCGAGACCACCGACGCCAGCGGGGACGGCATCGCGCGGGAGGCGGATGACGTGGCGGAGGCGGACGCGAGCCCGGCGAAGATGGATGCGGACGCGGCCGCCGCGGCGCACGTGGCGGCCACGACGGCGTCGGCCACCGCGGCCTCGCCGCCGTGGTCCGCAGAAGCGGTGGCAGTGGTGGAGGACGAGGAGGAGCGGTGGGAGAGGCAGCGCAGCGTGGAGGCGAGGCGGGACAGGTCGCGGTCGGCGCGTCGCCGCGCGTGGAGCGCCGCGGCGAGGCCTGCGACGTCGCGTCGGCGCAGCGCGGCGTGCGCCTCGGCGAGGAGCTGGCGACGAGCCAGGAGCGCCTCGCGGACGCACCCGTGGGCGTCGGCGAGGAGCAGGAGGTCGTCCAGCAGGCGCTCGGCCCACGGCGCGGACGGCTTCGTGTTGCTGTTGCCACGGCGGAGAAGCGGGTCCCGCGCCTGTGGGTGGTGGAGCAGGTCTTTCAGCGCGGACAGGAGGCGGCCCAGGCGCGCCGCCCCGTCCGCGACCCACTCCGGGCTGAATGCCTGCGCGGGTTCCTCGGTCCAGCTGATCAGCGCGTTCGCCGACTCCTGCAGCCCCGCCACCACCGGGTGGAACCGCCCGGGAAGGCTGTTGCAGCGTACCCGGGTGTAGGACAGCTTCTTGTGCCGCGTGCGCCGGAGGAGCGACGACGCCTTCGGGACGCTGAGCGCCGTGAGCCGCCGGCGGAACCCCACTGCCATTTGCTGCTCTTGTTGTTGCTGCTGTTGACGGTGTAGTGTGTTGGCTTGTCCGGCTTGGTGCGGAACGGAAGCTCCCGGCGTCGCTGCGTAGCTTGGTGTTTGACTTGCTTCCTCGCCTCGGTGGTGGTGGAGAATGGAATGGCAGGCAACTTGGAAGGGTGTGCTTATATATAGGGGGGAGTGTGTCGCGCATGATTTGTAGGTAGAGCCCGCACGGGTGGGTTGGCTGCTGATCGGTGATCTTGCTCTGCCATGACCATGAGGAGCGGATCCGGGTGAGTATGGTGCAAGGTGCAGAAGTGGCTGGCCGACTGGCGGAGTGGGCACGTTGGATAATTGTTTAGCTTGGAGGATGGGAAGGTTACGGAAGAAGGCCGGCCGGCCGATGGAAACGGGAGGAGGTTGCCAAGACAGCCCAGCGTCCTGGGCCTGGGAATGGGAGAGGAGTGTGGCGCCCGCCATGTGTGGCGCGGACACGTGCACCCAGTCGGCGGTGCCTGGGGCCCCGCGCCCGCGCCCCCGCCCCCGCTCGGCGCGCCGGCGGCCGGCCCACCTCGCGCACAGCTCACCCCCGGCCCGGGGACATTCAATTCGGTTGCCGTCATGGCCGCGCACGTCGGCGTCGCGGCACCCGCACCGCACCAGACGGACGTCCCAGAGCCTAGACCCACCCAACGCCCCGCCATGGCGCCATCCTGGGGACGCGCGGGGCGTGTCGCGGAAGAAGGGGGTGCACCGCGCTGCGTCGCATCGAGACGGGTAGGGAGGAGGCTGCCATTGCCAGGCTGGGTGGGGAGCCGCGCCCGCGCCCTCGTGCGATCGCGACGGGACACGCCTCCGGGCGAGATGCATCCATCCATCGCCGATGATCTCGCGAGGTTAATGCTGCGCGTCGTCCACATCAGTCTCGTCTCCAATCCGGGGTCAGGGGCCCGGGGCCGTACAGTAGGATCGATCGAGATCGGTTTCGCGCGAATCATTGCGGGGCTCGCCATCGCCATGCCAGCCTGCTCTGCGGGCGACTCCATACCTTCGATGAATTGCGGTGGGGTCTGCTTCGATCGGCCCCGAAGCCTGATGAATCATTGGCTGGACTCGTGGTGCCCATTTCTGAACCGATCGTACTGTACTGCACCGTACCTCTGTGCTCTTTTAGGTCCGGTTTCATCAGATTTCGGATCGCCATCAGATTGTTTGTTCAGGAATCCGGATTCTCAGCAAGCAGCAGGTCGCGAACTAGCTGACCGTGTGTGGGTACGTTGGGTTTTGTCCTCTGCTCCGACACTGCGATGCCTGTTGCCGTGTCACCGTCTTTGCCTGAACGTCCTCTCGTTTACCTTTTGCATTTTTTTTCTTGACGTGCACTCGCCGCTCTAGGACCATTCTACCACCATAGCATTGTGCTCAATATGGGAAACAATCTCAAAACTGCACGAGAGCGCGAAAATTAATTCCTACCAGAGCAGCAGTGCGCCACATTGTATGACGCACACATGTTAGCTATTTGTATCTGAAGGCCATGTGAATTACTAGTAGTGTGACTTAACCTCTCAATGGGCCACCTGATAATCTGATGGACGATGCATAAAATAGGTTACATTTGACAATATAGTAGTACGTGCTACTCCTGATCCTCCAGTAATCTTTGCTTGTTTGTTTATGGATTTCTATAAGATACTCCTCCCGATCGATCCACATCGATGCGTGCGAGTAAAGAAACCACAGATCCCAGAGACCCCCGTGGCATATACAGGGACGCACAGTCAGATCAGGTTCAGTGTATGTACTGGCCAGAGTTTAATGGAGGACAACTGTGCTCTGATTAAAGATAAGTACTACTATCCATAAATAAACACATCCTTATCGATCTCGATCTGGAGCTGTCCCGTTCCGAGTTCCGACTGGCGAGTGGCCCCTGGCTCCTTCTCTGGCGTACACGTCACACGTACGAAGAAGCAGAGCAACGCAGGGTTGGCTCTCTGTTTCTTCCAGCAGCAGCACCCGTCCTTGTCACCGGAACGGCGACACGGTCGCATCCTGTGGCGTCATCGGAGGCACGCGCTGCTGTGGACCTGTGGTCAATACGAGCGAGCTTGACCACCATGTTTACGTGCGCTAACAGTCATCTAGTGGTCCTAAATTCCTAATTATGCGACCATGACGATGCTGTTGCGTGCTGTGGACTTGTGTTTGTGATATGGCATATACGAATCCGTAGCCTGGACGACGAAACAGGCGTATGCATGGTTGCAGTTCAGTTACTGTAACGGAACGGAACGGTGTTGCGAATATTTTTATGCCTATCTGAACCTAGGAGTCTGGAGGCGTCCGCCATTAACAACTCGAAACAGTCAGCATGAAATCGCAGCAGGTTGCGGTGACGCCAAATTGACCTGCTAAGGTTTCGTGCATGAACGTAGACGTAGTACTCTCTGGATCGGATTAGTTTGGCTCTGATCAGACTCGTACATACGTGCATGGTGGAAAGACTTCAGAATGAATTGGAGGAAAGAGCACGTCATCAGGGACCGGATTCCGAGGCAGATCCATCCCTGGTGCGTGGTTTAACGAGGTCCGGCCAGCGAGCTTACTGGAAGACGAGCCTCTGGGATATGATGTGATTCCATGTCATTTGCCCGTTCTTTTGTCTCGATTGCCACCGGCCGCCGATGTGGTCGGCTAACCGCTAACTTGAGCCTGGCGCCCGGAATCCGTTTTCTACAAGTTGAATATGCTGCGACCATGTTAAGCTTGTAGAAAATCCAACATCTAACGACGATGACGAGTCTAATAAGCTATGTGCGGCAGGCCGGCTGCTACTAGACCCTACTATACCTTTTGTAATATTGGCGAAGTACGTACTTTCTAAAATCAGATCTGCAAAAAAAAAAAAAAGAAGAAAAAAGACAAACAAGAAAGGGAGTTCAAAATTGTTATCAGCATGCATGTCCCATTCGAGGATATATGTTACATTCAGACCATTGCAGCGTTTAGTATACTCACACCTGGAGAAATGTATGCTGACGTAGTTATAGCCAAATCTAGATAATTTTTGCCACATCATCAAAGGTTCCACGAGCCTGATCAGAGTTACTTTTTTGTAAGCTTGTAGTCACAACTGTATATGAGAGAGAAGTCACAAATAAAGTTGTATAAGAAAGAGAGAGAGAGGGGTTTGTTGCATTTAGACTATTCACTACTACAAAATCGAACTTCCGTGACGTTGCATTTTTCATCTCCGTGGCGGACATTTTTTTTGCTCGTTGCGGTTAAATCACACGATTTACCGCAGCGGGCAATATTCATTTACCATGACGGTCATTATTGCCCGTTGCGGTAAATCGATTTACGGCAGCGGACATCTTAAGATGTCCGCCACGAGATGTCCGCAACGAGCAAGCGAGCTTGCTGCTGCCCTTTTTACTATGGCGTGCTACGCTGTGACAACAACAATGAGATATGGACAATTGCATATTCATCAACATAGTCATTGCTACAATCAACATTCATAATCATTCTATCCTGGCCGTTCGACTTGGGGGGGAGGGCATGTGCCCTAAGGCCGCTGCTGCAATGAAGTCGGCGACGGCCTAGACAACGATCACGGCGGCTGTGGCGGCCTTGGTCTCTGTCTTGTCCATAGCCACGATGTTGCTGCTAGTCAGTGCCAGAAATTGTGATTGGATTGATTGGGTTAACCCTAAAGGGTAGCTATATAGTGTGTCATACATGGGCCTCATGGGCCTAATACACTCATACTCCAACATCCCCCCGCAATCTGAACTACCAGCGCAGCGGAGTTACAGATTGGACACGAAAACGGTCGAGCCTCCCCCCCGCGATCGAGGCCCCTCCCGTGGTCGAGGGCCCGCATTCGAGTCGAGGCGAGGAAGGACCCCCCTCGCAGCCACAACTAGCCGCTAGTGATGTTGAGACTGGAGCGAAACTCGGAGAAGGTCGACGAGGGGAGGCCCTTGTGAAGATGTCAGCGAACTAGGAGGTGGTCGGAACGTGGAGGACCCTAACGTCGCCGGTGGCCACCTGATCGCGGACGAAGTGCAGGTCGATCTCCACATGCTTGGATCGCTGGTGCTGCACAGGGTTGGTGGAGAGGTAGACCGCGGGAGCGCGAGACCACCGGCTGACGCTTGGACGACCAGGAGACAAGGTTGCCGCCTAGGAAGACAGCGTAGCCGGAGGTGGACCGATGGGTGTCCGGGCAGCCAGCCCAGTCAGCATCGGTGTAGAAAACCAACTCGACCGACGAGGACCGGCGGAGGAGCAGCCCGTAGTCGAGGGTGCCGCGAAGGTACATAAGGAGCCGCTTCATAGCAACAAGGTGGGGCTGCCGCGGAGCATGCATGTAGAGACACAACTGCTGCACGGCGTAGGTGATGTCGGGCCGTGTGAAGGTGAGGTATTGGAGTGCACCAGCAAGGCTCCTATAAGCGGTGGAGTCCTCTGGTCCAAGAGCCGGGCCACCTACCCCTGACAGCTGGAGGTGGTGGGGACAACGTCATCCACATAGAGCAGCAGATAGGCAGTCTCACCCCTATGGCTGTAGATGAAGAGCGAGGTGTCCGACTTGGCCTCCAGAAACCCAAGAGTCAGTAGGTAGGAAGCAAAGGTGGAGTACCATGCCCAAGGTGCCTGCTTCAGACCATACAGGGACTTGTTGAGCTTGCAGACCATCTCGGGATGGGAAGGATCCACGAAGCATGCCGGCTAGCTGCAGTACACCATCTCTGTCAGAGTGCCATGGAGGAAGGCATTCTTGACATCCAGCTGGTGCACGGGCCAGGAGCGCTCAAGTGCCAGGGAGAGGACAGTGGCCGGCTTCACCACCGGGCTGAAGGTCTCATCATAGTCAACTCTAGGGTGTTGAGTGAAACCCCAGAGAACCCAACGAGCCTTGTACCTATTGAGGGTACCGTCAGCTTGCCGCTTGTGTGTCTAGATCCACTTGCCGGTGTGTCCAGATCCCATGTCTGTTTAGCAAGGAGCGCCGCGCACCCCTCTTCCATCACGCGGCGCCAGTGAGGGTTCGACAAGGCATCACGGACGAAAGAGGGTACAGTAGAGATCTGAGAGTCGCCGGGCAGCGCCGTGAGAGCCCGGGGCCGCAAGGTACCAGACGCGTGTCGCATCACCATAGGGTGAACATGACTCGGGTGTCTGTGAAGGAGAGGTGGGTGGTACACCGGCAGCATGACATGGGCAGCCGGGGGCCACGGCGGTGGTGTAGGCGTCACTGGCGGAGAGTCAGTCGAGACCCCCGGACCAGCGGTCGAGGCCCCCCGTCCCGCGGTCGAGGCCCTTGGTGCGGTTGTCGAGGTCCCCTGTGCCTAGGTCGAGGCCCTCCTTGTAACACCCTGGTGCTAAACATGAATTATCTTGCATATCATGAGCATGATCATCTCATTTGCATGGTTATTTATTTACATGAAATGATAAAATGAAAATGTGCTTACCTTGATTTGAACTAGAGCTATGTGAAAGGTTGATTTTTTGTGATTGAGTGTTAAAGGAAGTTTGTAGAGAAAATTATTTGGAGCAAAACTTATTTTGGGGTAATTTCATGAAAAGGCTTGGAAGTGGGTCAAAAATGTCAAAAACAGTTTATAAAAATGATTTTCTTTTAATTTTAAATCCCCATTTTTGAAATTCAAATTCTAGGCAGAATTAGGCTTTGATGTTTAAAAGTGAAATGTTCTACTCATCAAAAGGAACATTTCATCTTTTATAAGTTTTTCGAAATTTGGATTATTTTGGAAAATATGGGGTTCATCAAGTTCTGCACGAATCTTGGCGCAGTGGGACCCACCTGTCGGCCTCCTTCTTCCTCTCTTCTTCTTCCTCGCGCCGACGGTGTCCGCGCCGACGCCAGCCGCGTGGCAGCCGTACGCCGGGTGACGCCGCTGCCCGCTGTTCTACCTCCGCACCCGAGCGCCGCACACCGATCCCGCACGCCGCGCTCGCCCGACCCCACGGCCGCTCCACACGCCCTCGGCCGACTCCGCATGCGCGCCACGTGCTCGACGAGCTCCGACGCCGCGCTCCGTCTGTCGGAGCCCGAGCTCCAGCATCAAGGCAACCGGACCGCGTCACCCTCGCCCCCGCGCTCTTCTCTTTCTCCAGACGCGCTCTCGCCCCTCCTTTCCTTCGCCAGAGCTGTAGCGGATGCGACGCCCGCCATTGTCGTCGCCGTGAGCTCGCACGCCACCGCACCTCACAGCCTTGATATATTTTGCCCAGAACTCGCCAGAAGCTCCGTCTCGACGCGAGCCACGTCCTGCGCACCTTTCCTGCCCTCGAGCCCCAAGGTAGAGGTCGAATCGACCCGTTCCTCTCTCGCCGGTCATGGCCACCCGACCGTCGCGCGGTCCGTCGTGCCCAGCAACCTCTCTCTCCCTCCATTAGCTAGCGCATCGGGTTCGTTTGCTCGAGTAGAGTCGAGTGGTGTAGCTAATGAGACCGATTAGGGTTTGAGTTCGCCGAATTTTGGCCGTCCGCCGTCGCGGGTCGCGCCGCCGCTCGTCGGCATACCTCGCCGTCGTTGCTCCGACCGGCCATTCGTCTCTTTGGCTAGCTAATCTATTTCGCCTTGGTCTGCTGGAGCCGGTAGGCTAGCTCCCGCGCTCCGCCGTGGCCCGAGATGGCCGGCGCACCGCCGAGCGTCGCCGCCGTCCGCCGCCGCGCGTGGCCGCCGGTCGAAACCTCACTTATAGCTTCCATCTTGTACACCAATGTGTCCGCGTTGACGAGCTGAGTCTTTTGGTAGCCGCGGCTCGGCCGGAAACCTCGCCGTCGGCGAGGAATCCCGACGCCGACGACCATTCCCCGCCGCGTGGACCGCGGGCATCATTTGCGTTCTTTGTCGGACTTAAGTGTAAAGTCGCCAGACACAGCGAGTTTCTTTTTAGGGCTCGGTTGTTTTCCGGTAAACTTAGGGTCTTCGGTGCAAAAACGTTTTTCTTTTTCTTTTAAGAAATCTGATTCCAGATTTTTGTTAAAACTTTGAAAATCCATAACTTCTTCATTTTTCATCCAAATGAGTTGGTTCAACTTGCAATATTTTTCTTATGAGAAGCTCTATGCATGAAAAATATGAAATTTCAAATTTGTGATACTTTTCTATATAGATTTATTTATCTCTATTAATTGCTTTAATCTTAGAAAATGCATAAGTAATTCTCTGTTGCTCAGAAAAATGTTAGACCAAGTTTGTTAGTCTTATTATGTCATTCTCTATTTGTGAAAAATGTTATGAGGTTATGTCATGTGAAAAGTTTGCTCTGTCTAATTATGGTGCATATTTCCATTAGGTGATAAATAATTCATAATAAATAAAATATAAGGAATTTGTGCATGAAACTTTTTCGAGGGTGTTTTTATGTCAATCTAGAGCTAATGATATTCTGAGATCTATTGTTTGACATATTTTTATGTACAAAGTATTTTATGCCCGGTGAATTGTGCTGCCTTTTTATTTTTGTGTAGGATAAAATACTTACTGTTTTGATCTGAAATTTTTATGGTAGTCTTTATTAGGTATTATTAAGCTTTTGTAATTTTTACAGAATTTTCTGAATAGTCTAAAGTCATGTTGCAGTTCTACCCTGATTTCTTTTAATAATAAATAATGCTTTAAAGTTGTTATTTCATGGGTGTAAAAATGCTTTTTATGATATTTGTGATGTGTGTGATCTGCTATTGGTTTTGGTTTAGTAGAGTATAGTGTGTAAAACAATGGTTGTTTATAATTCCTTATAGTGTGCAAGTAATTGTAATGCGAGGCTTGTTTAAGATTTGTCGGTAGAAGAGAATACAGATGACATGTGCTTATCTTACATGTTTCAAAATCATATCATTTATCTTAGCTGAGCATTCATTCACCATCAGCATCAGCATTATATTTCTATGTATAGATGGTATTCATACGCACTATGCATTATACAGGATCGTCAGAGCTCGAAACGGTAGTTCCCGGAGCACCCGAAGAGGAAGGCCAGCAGGAAGCTTTGGTGCGGGAAGTAACAGCAGAAGAGGATCCCGAAGCTGATCTTCCGGAGTGTCCCGACCACCAGCCTAGCTCTTTCCTAAAAGGCAAGCCCCGGAGCATTCTCCCTGTGGTTTGCAAAATATCTAACTTGAGTCCTTTACTTGTTTGCTACATTAGGTTATAGGCGTTGTTTTATACCGTTGCTGCATTACTTATATTCCTTGCCACTTGTTATACTTCAACCCTGTTAGGTTTAGGTACAAATATTTGCTTAGCCCTGCTTTAACTAGATCGGTAGAAGTCGGGTGATTTTCTGTCATCCGCGAGTTATAGGTGGTGACTCAGAATGGTTGAATACATTGTTATCTTAGATAACCATGTGGAGATAATAAATCGAGACCGGGCGGGATTGATGTTGAGACTGAACTGGAGGTTCGGTGAGGTTATCCCGTCTGTGTCGAACTAGGACCCCGTCCGTTGTACGTCCTCAAGTCATATTGAATTTATGCCTCATATTTAGCTGGAAGGATAAGTCGTTCCGACCGCGAAGCCTAATTTTGATTTGGGCCGGGAGTCGACCTGCTGTACGCATCGTATTGGTGAAGATGGGGGACCACAGGTTACGCGAAGAGTAAGTCCGAGGTCAGGGTCGCCCTGAATAAGGCAGCCAGGCGGTTCCTGGATACGATGGTACCTGTTAATCTCGCGCTTTTCTGAATTGAATGTCGGTGATCTGTAGCTCACCTTAGCGGGTGAGTGTGGTTTGTGTGAGGAATACCCGCCAGCTGGTTAGTAATCGATTATAATCGCCATCATTCCTGGACAGTGAACACTTGACTTGAGCAGCGGCATCGTAATAAGAACTTGAACAAAGAGATGAGATGGTTGAGCTTTTGTTGGAAAGATACTCAACCAGAAATTGGTTACTTTCTTGTTGAATAATTATTACCATGCTTGTTTAGTACAGGTGCTAATATAGCATGATAAGGTTAATCAGATTAAAATACATTGCTAGAAGGTTCTTATTAATTGTTTCTTAACGCAAGCTTTTCCGCAATTTAAATGAGTCAGCTATTCTACTTATACAGCCTTGCATACTCCTTGGAGTCAATTTTATTTTTAGTTTATGACAGGCAAGTCTAGCTGAGTACATTCTCGTACTCAGGATTTTATTTCCTATGTTTTGCAGATGGTGAGATGTTTTATGGCTATTGTCAAAACTGCTTCTATCCCGCCTTGGGAGATGACTAGACCTTGGGCATGGGCACTCTACTCTACCTTATGCTTTTGTTGGATATTGACTGAGGACCTAGCACTGTATTTGAACTAAGTGTGTGTGGATTTGAACTAAATCGCTTCCGCTTTATTTTTGAATTTGAACTTGGTTTGTAATAATCTTATTTCGAACTCCGATGTTTTAAACTATGTGTGAACTATGTACGTTGTGAATGGTGAACGCTAAACTATTACGATCTTGGTCGTGCCGAAAAAGTTTGAAATCCCTCGAGATTTCGGTATGACTACCGGGTTTATTAGGTCTCAATCATGTAGTTTGCCATCCTAATGGTGAATTATGTGCTTGTGCTCTAATAAATTGGTTGGTTCTATCACACTCCTGCCTTCAGTCGAGGCCCCTTGTCCCCCGCTTATGGCCTCCCAGCCCGCGGATGAGTCGAGGCGGTGTCATCCGAAGTCCATCCGTCAGCCGAGGCCCCTCATCGAGAGGGTGTCCAGAGTATCGGAGTGCGGTCGAGGCCAGGGACAGACGAGGCGGGGTCGTCCAAACCTGAAGTCCGTCCGTCAGCCGAGGCCCCCCGTTGAGGGGGGTGTCCAGTGTATCGGAGCGCGGTCAAGGCCAGGGGTGGACGAGGCGGGGTCAAACGAACCCGAAGTCTGTCCGTTAGCTGAGGCCCCCCGTCGTGGGGCTGTCCAGCGTATCGGAGCACAGTCGAGGCCAGGGGCGGACGAGGCGAGGTCGTCCAAACTCGAAGTCCGTCCGTCAGCCGAGCCCCCCATCGAGGGGGTGTCCAGCGTATCGGAGCGCGGTCGAGGCCAGGGGCGGTCGATTTGGGGTCGTCCGATCCTGAAGTCCGTCCATCAGCCGAGGCCTCCCCGGTCCTCGACGCCTCCATAGCCTCAGAAGTGGGTATGGTGGTGGTGGAGAAGGGGAAGACAGACTCGGAGGGGCCTTGATCCCTAGGTCAGGGGTGGAAGTGGGTGTGTTGGTGGTGAAGAAGGGGAAGACAGACTCATCAAACACCACATGGCGAGAGATGAGGACTCGACGAGAGGTTAGATCAAAACAACGGTTACCCTTGTGATCCGGGGAATACCTGAGGAAGACACACAGAGTCGAATGGGGAGCCAGTTTGTGGGAAGTGGTGGCAGTGGTGTTAGGGTAACACGCACACCCGAAGACACGAAGGTGCTCGTATCGAGGAGGGGTACTGAAGAGCGCGTGGTGTGGCGTAGGAGCTGGGCAGGCAGCGGAAGGAAGGCGGTTAAGAAGATAGGTGGAGGTGTGCAGACTCTTAGCCCAGAAGCGAGCAGGAAGCGACACCTGGAGTAGAAGGGTGCGCATGGTGTCGTTCATGGTGCGAATCATGCGCTCGGCCTTGCCATTCTGGGAGGAGGTATACGGGCAAGACATGCGTAGCTGGACACCGTGAGAGAGGAAGAAGGCACGGTAGGTGCTGTTATCGAACTGACGACCATTTTCGCACTGGACGGCCTTGACGGTGAGGCTGAACTGAATCGACACCCAGGCGAAAAAGTAGAGAAGTGTGGGAAATGCATCAGACTTCGCACGCAAGGGAAACGTCCACGAATAATGAGAGAAATCATCGACCACCACAAGATAGTATTTATAGCCAGAAAGCTGATGATAGGAGCTGTCCATAGATCACAGTGTACAAGATCAAAAGCATGAGCAGCATGTGAATAAGAAGGATAAAAAGGAAGACGAACATGACGACCCAGCTGGCACGCATGACACAAATGCCCATCGTGAGCCCAAGTACAATGAATATTGGAACTACGACTAAGCTGCATCAGAGCATCACGTCTAGGATGGCCGAGGCGACGGTGCCAAGTGGGGGAGGACGTAGTAGTGGCGAAAGAAGCTGACAAAGTGGACGGTGAATAAGGTGAAGCAGATGCCGAAAAACAAAGGGTGTAAAGGGGCCCCGTGCGGTCACATCGGAGAAGAGGACGCCGGGAAGCCAAATCCTTTATAGTAAGACCAGAAGAGTCAAATTCAATAGAACATGAATTGTTAGCTGTAAATCGATGAATAGAAAGAAGATGGTGAACCATAGAAGGTGCAACAAGAACATCAGGAAGACGAAAGGAGCCATGAGCGCCGGCGGCACCCACAGACGTGACCGGAAGACACGAACCATTTGCAACCATGATGGATGAAGGGTGAGAGAAAGAAGGAGGGTGAACAGAGGAGAGTATACCAGGGTCGGGAGTAGTGTGGTAGGTGGCACCCGAGTCGGCAATCCAGTCGGGATCGACAGGCGGTGTCAGGGCCATGGTGCTGAAGGAGTTGGCCAAGGCCGCCAAGTCCCAACCGACAGGCTCGGTCGAGGCGCCGGGAGGTGTAGCCCATGGAGACACGGAGGGAAACCCCGGAGGAGCGGCAGCAAGCATGGCCGCCAGCGGGCGAGGGGGCCTCGATGCCTGGCCAGGAGCCTAGAAGGGCCACATAGCGATGTGCCCCGACTACGGGTTATGGAAAGAGGGCCAGGGTGCACCCTATGGAGGCGCCGGCGCCGGCGCTGGGTTGCTCCCACGGCCAGGACCCGCACCACGTCCCCCCTCCCCGTGACGACGGTGCCCTCCCGACCCACGGTCGAGGCCCTTTGTGCGGTCGAGGCCCCTCCCGCGGTCGAGGCCTCCCACCCCCGCTTGGCCCGGGGGGAGGAGGACCAAGAAGAGACGACGGCGGAGGAGTAGAAGAAAGGTCAGTCAAGGAAGACAAGGAGGTGGACCCTGGCTGGATGCCCTGAGTGAGCTTCTCCATGACAAGGTCGTCACGGACCTGCAGGAAGGTGGGGAAGGGCCGCTGCCGGGTGATCCATGTCCGGAGGTGCGCGTAGCGGTCACTGAGTCCACAGAGGACGTTGAGGACCAGGATGCGATCCTCCACGGGCCAGCCAAGGTCGCTGAGGGAGTCCGCCATGCCATTCATCCAGCGGCACGGAGAGGTCACCCTGGACGAAGGTACGGAAGCTCGCATCGAGACGCAGAGCCCGGGCTTCAGCATTTCCCAGAAACTGGCCCTCGAACGCAAGCCAGGCCCGGCGAGTGTCAGCAGAGTTGCGGACAAGGTCGTGGAGGTCGAGGGAGATCGTCCCGAAGATCCAAGAGAGAATGATGCTGTCGAGGCGCAGCCATGAGGGGGTCTGGACCGCGACCGAGGCGTCGATGAGGACGTGGTCGTCGAGGGCGTAGCGGCGAAGGGTGAGGAGGACCAGGTCCCGCCAACGGGCGTAGGAGGGCGACTCAGGCTCGAGAATGACCGGGACGACCGGATGTTCTGGACACCCCCGGCCTGGTAGTGGAGCTACGCCATGAGCGGATCGGCTGGATCGTGCCAGATGACCGCGGTGTGGGACACGCGGTGACCCGTCGAGCCGGAGGAGGTGACCCTGACGTCATGTGAGGCAGGGAGGACGAGGAACTGCTCCGCCTCGACAATCTGGCGGGCTAGTGCATCGGCTGCATCACGCTCACGCTCTCAAGCAGCAGCAGCAGCCTAGGCTGCGATGAGGGCGGTGGCGAGGGCGGAGTCAGGATCCGCTGCGTGGGGGTGGGAAGGTGCCGGCAGAAGAGGCGGGACGGGGAGGGGAGAGGCACCCGCGCCCGCGCCAGGCACGCGCGGCATGGTGTCAACGACGTGACTTGTGCTTCATCTTTTTTTTTTTGAGAAGGCTAATCACATATATTCATTAGGCACAACGTCCAGGCAAATCGCCTAAAACAAGTTCACTTACAAACTCAGGACTTTGGCTAGTTAACAACTCAGCAGTAGAGGACAACATACAGACTCCATAAAGCAGCCAAAGCATCAGCCAAAACATCTACTACAATTTGAGATAATACATGATGAAAATTAGAATCGTATTATTTGTTGGGCTTCCGTATAAGGCCTCCAACACCACTTCGATCAATGCTTCATCTTGGGAATTGGAGTGTACCTGCCAAACAGTCCAGTAAGAATCCTGTGAAACTGATCATTTGTCGTGTTCTCGTCAATAATGTGAGCAAGCATCTCCAGTACGCCATCCTGCTCATGAGGTATAGTAAAAGATATGGGCGGGTTCGAAGAGAACCGGGCCTGTGCCAAGGTGAAATGAAAAAAGATAAACGATAATCATTTCCTAAGTTACTCCCACCATTTCTTACGTGACCAGGCCACCAAAATTTTATACACCATGCAGTATCAGTTAAGACAGAAGTGACATAGGTAACTTTTTTTTGTATTATAAACACCAATAACCAAATAACAATAGTAATAATGTATAGTATGTATTAACAAAACAGAAGTATACGTATGAAACTATGAACCACCTTATAACAAGGTAAATAACATAAAATTCATGACATAATATTTCCCCCCTGAAAAAGTGATTTTAATAATGTCTCATGAGATGCAAACAAGTAGTAATGGTTGACACGTTTTCATTCAAGTAAACGACTTTGATATAATGTCAAAACATTCATAAAAACTGGGCATCGCTTTACTGACCAACATCATAGGTGCACAGTTTCTATCATGGAGCAGCACTGGACAAAAAAAAAAATTCAGCAATGCAAAAACGGTGAATGAAATCGGGAACAGGCACATCTAGAAATCCTAAACAAGAACCAGCAATGAATGAACGGCAAAACAAAATAAGATTAAGATCAAATCGAGCAGAAGTATGCACCATACAAAGTAGCCCAACTAACTGGAATTATACGTAAAACCATCACCCTCATAACAATTTGAATGTGATATACTAGCAAAAACTTCAAATTTTGCTTAAAATTTTCGTTTGCTATGAAATTTGAGAACGAATGTGTAAGACAATTTTGTGTTCTCGATGTCTACAATTGCACACTGATGAGAATTAGTAGCACTATGTGGTTTAATCCAACCACTTTGGACTCCACAAATCCCTGAAATAAAGAGAGAACAAAAATTCAGAAGTCATGCATGTAAACAAAGCTCAAACAAATTTATGAAGTCCAATGCATGTAACAGAACACAATAATAAAATATGGCCTTGGTCTATCAGACCTACCGTCCCTTTTAAGACAGTGACACAAGCTCTTGAGAAGTAAGGTTAAATGATTAATTCAAACAAGATGGTTCCATAAATAAAATCATATTATCCAAAATATCACTCCTATATAAAAGAAACCAATACATGGACATTTGAAAATAAGAATGTCAAAGTATGTGATTTGTCCCGAGCATCCATATAATCATGCAATGGTAGAGTTAGCGTATGCAATCCTATCATTCTACACAAGGGGTGATCAATAACTTATTGTGAAAGGGCTCCTAATAACAGCTAAAAATAATATGAAGTTGGAAATGTAAGCTCAGTGCCAGAGCATCCCTAACCCAACACTGCAATTCGGATTCTAATCTAAAAGCCAAAACGTGG
Source organism: Bothriochloa decipiens (assembly GCA_023333625.1). Classification (NCBI taxonomy): domain Eukaryota; kingdom Viridiplantae; phylum Streptophyta; class Magnoliopsida; order Poales; family Poaceae; genus Bothriochloa; species Bothriochloa decipiens. The sequence goes on from CM041628.1 coordinate 92,347,142, forward strand.
ATAAAATATTTAGGTCAATGATCAAATGGAATGTTACAAATTTCTATTTGACATAAACAAATGAGCTCAAGTTCTCTGCACTACGACTTAATCGGCACTCTAAAACCAACGGAGACTCAGATTTAAACTAATGAAAAAAAGGGAAACTCCGATGATAAAAGTTATAAAACCTTTATAAGCAGAGAAGAGCTAAGTATCTATCAGATAGAAAGTTTCCAATTGTAAGCTTGTTCCTGAAACAAAAGGTCACCATTAATCACACCACACAAGAAACAACAGATAGAAAGCACGCTGGATTTTGAATAACATGCGGATCCAAAATTATGTTCAGAAACGTTTGTTTAGGTGTTAACTTACAAAATATTATAGCAAACTACCAGCCCTAGAGAAATTATACTATTCATGCCATCAAGTATAGAATGGAAACTAGAAACCCAAATCAGCATGTATGAGACCTCGAAGAAATGTACTCTCTAGTCTCTACGTCCAAAAAGAAATGCTTATAGAGAAAAATATCAACATTCACGACTCCAAATAGATATATTAATTATATTACTTATCACATGATAAAATAATTGTACTAATTTAGCATCATAAAGGTCGATGCATATATTTTTATAAATTTACTAAAACCTGTAAGGTCATTCTTTTTAGAACGAATGAGTACGCTTCAAGACTTTCTGCACCTAACCCAACCCCCGCAATTCGGATTCCAATCTAAAAGCGAAAACATGGATAAAACATTTAGGACGATGATTGTGCAGCAATTTATTTCTCAAACCTTCAACCAATGGAATGTTATAAATTTCTATTTAACATAAACAGCTCTGCACTATGACCCTACTCGACACTCTGAAACTAATGAATAAAAGGGAAAGTCTGAAGATAAAAGTTACAAAACCTTACCATTAAAATGGATGATGCACAATGGGATCTACATTGTTAAGAAGTATCAGGCTTTAGCTTTCAATTACACGTGTCCCTGAAACAAAAGGTCGACCATTAATCACACCACTAACAGGAAGAAAGCACGCTGGATTTGAATAATATACGAGTCTCGAAATTTGAACTGCAAATGTTAAACATTCAGAAAAGTTTGTTTAGGTGTCGCCTACAAATAGAAATTATAGTATACATAATCATAACTAAATTAAAGAGAAGAAGGAAACAAAGAACTACATTAATGGAGAACCCATAAAAACTAAACTGCAAATACACAAGCATGTGCTGATATGTGTACTGAAAAGAGTCACATTCACATCTATCTATAAATATATAAATTATTTAGAAAATAACATACACAGATGCTAGTATGAAAGTTGAAAAGCTCAAATCATCTTAAGTTACAACCTGCAAGTTTTCTGCTGCCAAGAAAGGAATTTACATTCAAATGGTCAAATTGTCAATAACTAAAGGTAAAAGAAAATAGAAAAACTTTAGTCCGATTCTGGTTACTATATATACCCTGGAATACACTAAACTGCATATAGGTCATTAACAATTTATAATTTTACCCATAAATAAATGTGTTTTGAGGTCCCAACAATACTGTGCTCATAAAAACATGTGATGTTGCCTCTTATCAGTGTAAAGAGAATGTAAGTGATAACACCAGTATTTGAAAGATAACTACAACTATAACAACCAAAAATGTAAAAAAGAATAACATAAAGGCTCAGGAACAAAATATTTTTGGATTAAGTCACAGCAGTTGGGCATATGCACTCAATATCTAATTAATTGAAAATGTGAAGAAATTGAACTTGTACTTCTAAATTCTCAAAAGTCACAGTTGCAAAAAAATCAATGGTGACAGTTGCAAGAGTATTTTTCACATAACATTAAGTAGGCAGCAGGCTTAGGCCTTAAGGTGAAGTGAAGTACATACCTTACTGGCTTACTGCTACAATTCAGATAGATCTATTACTTGGTCTTTTTACTCAATACTATTTCTGCAGGAGAAATATAAGAAATATAAGCTGCATCAGGAGTTTACCATGAGGGAGGACTCAAAGCACCAGGAATTAGAAGGTGCACCTTCTGGGGGGTTTAAGAAGTGATCAGGAAAGGATATAGGGGGGCCTCCTCCCCCTACCCTCCAGGAGCCGTTCAAGGGCATCGTATGCCTCTTGAGCGGCTTTAGCTTTAACCAAGGCATACTTCAAAGAATTTCTGACAACTTCGGGAAGAGCCGTGTATCTTTTTGGACGCTAGGGCCGATGCGACGGATGATAAAACGGCGAACCCTTGCGATATTGTTGAAACTGTTTACAAGATCCTCTATCGCGAGGTCTACATCTTTATCACCTGTTTGACGCGGGTGACGGTAGGTCTTACGCTCCTACAATTTCCAGAAAACTATTTCTGAGAAATTTGTACCATCAAATGAGTCAGGCACAGGATCTTTTCCATAGATAAGAAAAGGAAATTGGAGAACTAACAACGCAAATAAATTCTTAGTCCTAACGACCAACCAAACAACTAATCGACAATGGGATGCAACACGAATCAAATGCCGTAATTGAACACGAGGACCCAACGAACGAATCTGCAAATCCGCCCAAATTACTCAATCAAATTGGCACTGAACAACAGAAACAAACAGTATCAATCAAAACAAACAAAGCGCGGGGCGGGACTCGGGAGGAGGAAGGTACTACGGCCCAAACAAATCTATATGGCCCCCAAATTACCCAAACAAATAAGGGACGAAACAAGACAAACCAGATCGAAGCACGGGATGTGCGAGCTGCCCCAAATTACGAAACAAATCAGGGACCAAACAACGCGACAGACATTATCACCAGATCGAAGATCGAACAAGGCACGGAATGTGCGAGGTAGGAGGAGGTAGGAGACGATGATACGTACTGCAGAGGTGGTACCACGAGGAAGGGGTTTCTTATCCTCGGTATCGCTGATCTTGATCCCTTCCTCGAGCGTATCTTCCTTCTGATTGGGGTTCCCCCCGCATCTCCAGAACCAGGAGTCTCCGCCGCCGTCACCTCCGGCCGCCGCGATGGTTTCGGCGGCGCTAGAAACCCAGGGGGTTTATGCGGTTCGGGGCGCCCGCTCGTTTTGTTAGCACTTCGATTTGTGGGAGGCAATCCGGTGAGTCGTGGGCAAATGACAGGGAAAGCGGGGGAGCGTCTGCCTCCTTATATAGGGGCGGCGCTGTCCGTTGAGGTCTTACGACTCGTGGGTCGGTCCAACAAAGACTCAAGGCGGTTTGATCTGGAAAAGAAAGACACAAGCGGTCGTTCTCGTTTTTTTTTTTGGAAACCGTTCTCGTTTTCTTTATTATTCCCAAAATCATATCTTCTTTTTTTCTCAAATATTCAAGAGCTCAAAATCACATTTTCACTTTCAATTTTTACATTTTCTTTTGAGAACTGTGACATATCATTGATCGTCCACACCGGTCCTCTTCGTCTCGAAGACTTGTAGCTAGAGCCTAGAGGAGCTATGTACGCCATGTTCACTTATTCTAGCAGCGTTACAAACCCATATGCTTTTGATGAGCTAGATAAAAGTAGCAATTTGTAGACAAAATGGTAGCATGTAGTTCAGAGACAAGTAACGGCTACAACGCAAAGACAAAGGCAGCCACATATTTCAGATGTTCAAAAGGAGGTCTATTCTTGACCGGGGTCTCTTGCACTCACCACAAACACAGAACCTGGATAAACCATGTTATCGATAACACAGATTTGAACCAATTTAACCCTAGTCTCAGTTAATTTTCGCATATAACAACGGACTTCTTTTATCTATCTTATAATGTACATGACCATCATTCTAAAATCTAAACTAGAGATGAATACATCCGAAAGCGTATCTCCCCATTCTCATTAGTATAGTGCCCGTGCTAACACTACGACACTATTTTAAGAAAGCTCATTAAATTGACTCAATGCCACTTTTTTAATAGTTTAAGTCACCATTTATATAATCCGGAGAACACTCATACGTATCACCATTAATTCAGGTATGAAATTACAAGCCCGTGGTAAGATCACATTCAGTCTAAAGTTATATTTACCCGTGCTAAAGAGTAATATTGCAAATAACATTACAATTTTTGACCCCATCTTAAAACAAGTCATGATTACTTGATGGTTGATCAGGGAAGCAAGAAAGTAACATGTCACAATTTGAAAACTGCATCTTGATTCTTGACACCTTGCTGATTCAGCTGTTGTGCTTCTAGGATTGTCCACACAGATGAGCTGCCAGGAATGGACATATAGAACAAAGAATGGAAACAAACCTAATTAGCCAACTGTTACTAAAAAAAACACAGAGTACCAATGCATTCTTTTAATGAAACTATGCATTTGAAGGGGAGATAACCCTCTAATGAAATAAATCCTACAGCCCAACCAAAATAGAATCAAAGCAATTCAAACATCTGTAAACATCTACTAATTATGAGGATTCCAGGTACAGATCAACAAAGGAAAGGGAAAGGTATTCTCGGTGCTTGCAATTTGGAGTTATCAAAATGGGCACATGCTATGGGGAGTTAAGGAATTATTCAAAGATTTCAGATGCCCAGCAGGGCAACATCTGACCAATGTAGACTGCTTCTTGGGCTGTCGACGCTAAACATCTGACCAATGTAGACTGCTTCTTGGGCTGTCGGTTGCAAAAAAGTAGTAACTGCACAAACTAAAAGCTGTACTTGCAACATGAGGCTACATATATCATCTCAAATCAAACAACGTATCTCTACAGGATACCATTGCAGCTTCGATTAACCTGTATGTTTACAGTAGGAGCCTCTGCCTCCTCCTGATCCTTCACAAAAAAAACCCTGTATGCAGACCTTATTTGTGTTCTGGTGATCCATAGGGTCTCTCTAAGTGCTGGATAGATGATAGGAGTAGGAAATAGCACTTTGTAGTTTCACTTTGGAGAAAAACAGGTAAACCTATTTGTAGACTGACAAAATTAAGTCACATATGTGCGAACGGTGGTGAGAATGAAAAAATGACAGTAGATAAAGAACCAACAATAATGGCCTAGCAGAAATTCATTTATGCTAGCTCAGTGCCTATAATGTCTTCAGAGCAAACACATGAGCACATAGAGCCACTTCCATCTCCATCAATAATATCTTGTGTTTTTTTTTCGCGAGCCAGAATAAGCTTGCCTCTATGTACTCTAGGTACTTTCACTTAAATAGAATTGTTTACTAACAGCTATAGTATAGTATATTCATCTGCACCATGTGTTAAATTATTTGCTGGAATAATCATGTTGATGTGACAGAGAACAAAAGAGGCATAGGTGGTTTACCTCTTGACACAAGAACTTTGTTGGTCAGGATGCTCTCACCTTTCTAATGAAGTAGCTATTGTTTCATTCTTTGTCTACAAAATAAACACCAGACATATAAAAATACAAAATCTAAGAAATTGTATCGAATAATTAGTACAAACATTTAGAGCAAACATGGAGGAACACATAGTTGCATGTAGAATAACAAATAAAACCAAAAGACAAATTCTGGAGAAGACCAATCAGAAATACTTGCAGGTAAAATAAAAAGTTAACCCCCAAGCACATGGAAAAGGTTCAGGTTGATACAGATAACTGAATTCATCTATGGCACATCATTATTCAATTATTACAAAATAACACCATTGATCATATAGTTTTAGATCTCTGATCGATGCAAATTGGCAGTTTTTTAGTTGTGCTGAAAACTCCTTGATCCTCCATTTTCTTGTTTCTAACCAGCCCCACTGTAGCCTGTTAGTAAAAGTTAATTGACAAAATAATCAGGAGATACGTATCATAGAATTGCCAAGCGGTCAAACCTAACTATTATTTGTGAGTTAGGCATCAAAATTGTCAAACTTCAAAATTCTCGATCTTGTTCTGCATTTTCTCTTTTCAGAATAGTCTATAGCACAAACTGCATGGTGGAAGATCTACAGACAAACTGCACATGCTTGTCAACATACTGTAATCTCTTTGATCCCAAACAACAAAAATGAAATCACTGAAACCACACTGCAGTTCAGAGGAAGTTACGAGGTGTATACCTTCCAGATATAGAGCCGAGGAGCAAACCGGAGGCACCACGGACGACGTCGTCTCCATCACGCGAATCCCACGACTTTCCAATGCAGATCCACCCGCGAACACACTCCACGCACACACGCACGCACGGAAACCTCCGATCAGGAAACACCCTTTGTGGCCAGGAGGCGGCGGCGGCGCGTCGATCCAAAGCCGGATCTCGGCACAACCACCGGCGACAATGATTTACTTCGCCGGCCGTGGCTTATGGCTGCCGCCACGCAGCACCGCTGCCTATCCACGCGCGCCGACGTCCCGCAACACGAGTAGGCAGCGCAACCAGGCAGCAGCGGCCGGCGAAGGCGGGCGCCGCCATCCCTACCGCCGCCTCCATCCTTGCCTCCATATCCGCCAGAGTCAGCCCCGTGGTTCCCGGAGGTCGATCCGTCCCCGGCGGCGGCTCGTGGGATGTGCCTTGACGTGACGAGCTTGATCCCTTGAGATTATCTTCGCTGCTCCATGGGTGAGGCCGCCGCCACCGGGCCCCTACAGCCTCGTGCTCCACTCTGGCGCTGATTGGGCCGAGAGTGGGATACGGCGGAGGCCGCTTCCCGTACTCGCTTCCCTGCCTCTAGTGCTGGTGGCTCCGCCCGGCGTCGCCCCGCCCGTCGGGAGTCGCGTCGCGAAGCAGGAGGGGGTCGGCCTCCGGTTGGATCTGGGTGGATGGAGGAGGCCTCGGCGGCCGTCGGCCTGGTGCGTTGGGTGAGGAGTCGGCACGGAGGCGAGTGGGGAGAGGAATCGGGGGGACAGGGGAAGGATCGCATCGGGGGAGAGGAGTCATTGGCTCGCTGCGGGATGCCGAGATCGGAGAGGAATAACCGGTGAAAAAGAGACGAAAACAAAATAATCGACGAACCTGAGGATCGAACCATGACCGACTGTTGCGGGCGCGGAGGGGCTGGGCGCGGGGGGCGAGGGAGGCGTGCGAGTGTGAGGGGTGTAAGGTGCTGCGTCGTAACAGGAGTTATGCTGTGAGCGTTTGAATTTAAAGGAATGGTTTGGCCCGGAGAAATTTTTAATTACAGTGAAGATAAGAGGATGGTAAATGAAATTATTTCTCAGGGCTAAGATATTGCTGAAATATTTGCCACCATCTAGTAAATCCGCCTTGATCGGACAAGTGTGATATTAACATTGAAGCTGCCATCAGGTTGTATGGATATTGTGCTTTGTAAAGGGTCACATGGTATCAGGTACAGGTAGTATGTATGACCATTACCTCGTGACATGTTGCATGGTGCCAGGAGGTAGTTATACAATGGAAGAGCATCCAACAGTGCAAACAGCATAAAAAATAGGACAAGAGCAATGGGACACTAGCAGGTGTTCGCACGGGGCAGCAAGTCAGGATTATAGCAAACCATATGATCATACATGGAAAGAAAAAAAAAGTAGAATTAGTTAGAGATGTATTCTCATTTGAGACCTTTGTAGGATAATGGTAGCACAGTATAAGGATTGCAAGGTACATAATTCAATCTCCGAAAGCACAGTATGGCGTTTTCCATGTGGCTGAGTGCCATGTACTTCTGAGCGAGTCGTGTATAACGTCTATGAAGACAGTACAAATGTGAATACAACAGGGAGAAAATGTGACTGCAGCTAAAATTTTATGATGTCGAAGTCAGGAACCTGCAGAAGTTCGTGATGTGCATACCATCTGCCTGACGCGAATCCCTGGAGACGCTATTTTGGTAAGCATCCAAGTCCTATGGAAATCCATACAAAATTAGTTTACGATACAGTTTTTCCTAAAGGACATCACAAAATTTCAATCGAATCTGTGAACTGTAAACGATACAGGCAATGAAACGACACCACTCCATGTGTATGAAACGACACCACTCCATGTGTCAACCAATTCAATATTTTGCTTGCTTACTTATAGCTTCTGTAGTTACCATGTTCACCTGTTATTTTGGATCCCGTATTTGTGCTTTGATGTTGGTTATCTAGATCGTACATAACCCAGTCATATATGAGTATGTTTAGTGCAATAGCCATTGTTTGGTTTAATTAGGCTTATGTAGTAAGTGAAAAAAATATATGATGTGCCATAAATTAAATTTTACAATTTAGGCATGTGAAAAAAATATACTGATGAAACTATATTTACTATACAGCAGATCAATAATTCTATGAAATACGTCCCATTTTTTTTCAGCTACTCTATTCGGAAGCACAAAAGTTCTGGTTTTGTCGTTGCACTGCATAGATGATAGAGGCGGGCAGCAGATATACATACATAGGGCACATAGAGCTTGCAACCATGTATGAAATATGCAGGTTCGTAAGCAACCTGAGCACCTGCAGGTCAATTGAAATGGGAACAACAATTGTTGTGAGCATACGGGATGTAGGTACGAAAGCAGGAGAGTACTCCCTCCGTCCCGGTATGATTATCATGCTGGCAGTAAAGCAATTGTCTAGATTGGCAGCTAACTAGATGTATCTGGACACAACTATATGCTATATTCTAAGAGTCAATGTTATACGTGAGAAAAGCTAAAACGACATTTCCTATGGGACAGAGGGAGTAGGAGTTAATGTTTGGAACAGAAACACTATTGAGAAACATCCAAATTGCTCCGTTAGCACCCTGTACTATGGCCATATATATGAATTTTTTATGCTGCTAGATGAAGCTCTGAGGCTAACATAGTAGAACAAAGACCAATATGAATCGAGCATCCTAATCAATTCATGCATATACATTCTCAATAAGTAGGAGATGAAATCCACATATTTTGACAAAAATTCAAATGATGAAATTCATGGAAGTTCATTAAGTGCACAGAAGCACACTTTGATCTCGCAAAGGCACTTCCAGTCATTCATCCTGATGTGTATGTCTAAAAACATGGTTTTGCTATGGTAGATATATCTGTGAACCTGAATAGGGCACCCAGAAACATTTGGAAATGTGGAGATGAAAAAAGTGTACCTGATATTATATCCGAAGTAAGATCACTCAATAAGCAAATTCCTCCAACGAATATGATCATCACTGCATACAGGATAATATGAAGGGCTTGCTATCCCATATAGGGAGTTTAATTGTTTATTTGAACAATTACTGTTTTGAATATTGAGTAAACTTGTAGCGAGGGTACCTTCTATGCTTCTTTCAACATATAGGATTCCTTGTCAGATGTAGATATGTGCATCTTCATCATTGTTGTTGCAGGAAGCTGAGCATGGTGATTCGGTTAGCAACAAAAAAAAAATCGCTGTAGAGGCAAATCATTGAACACATGGTCTGCATCATACATTAGTGACCAATTTGTTAGTAGAAGATGGGATCAGAGAGAGATGGAAGGGTGTCATGGGGAGGCACCCTATGTACTAACACAAGAAGTGGGAAAGTAAAATGGGGAAAAAGAAGAGCAAACCTGGCGCCTGTGCGATCAGACAGTGGTGGAGGCGTACTGTTCCCACGACAGTGATCTGGAGATACGGGCGTCCACGAAAATAAGGGTTAGTATACATAAGGGTTATGTATAGATGTCATAATATACATTACTAGGTTGTTAATGTATGGTGAGATGATGAGATCATCATCAGATACTAGCAAGACCAACATATAATATTGTATAAACACTTGATGGGGCAAAAATGTAATAGGGAGGGAGGCGTGAGGAAATTAAACACAGTAAAATAATCCACAGATAAAGTATATGTGGTTCATGGTTACATGGCATTCATCAATACAATACCTAGCAACTTAGGACACATACTCCATGCAATATGTTGCACATGGCAAAGACTGATTCCAAATAACCTATAGAAAGCTGAGATAACTGACATTAACCAACTACTTCTCAGATCTGACAAACATATATGAGATAAATGGACAACCCTGTGACACAGTGGACCTGATAAACCATTGTGAACCTTAATTGGACGGCTCGGCAGTGTCAACCTCAACCTCAGTTTTGGAATTAGCATTGTCATACTCCTTAAGCAGACCGTACCAATATTCGTTAATAGCTTCCTGAAACTCTTCAGCGCTAACCTTATCTTTAGGAACCATGACGCGGCCATTCTTCTCCAACTCGTCGCGGGCCCAATCTTGGAACTTGAAGAACTCGTCCTCCTCGGCCTGCAACCAGTCAATCTCCTCCTGCAGGCGCTTCAGCTTCTCGGGGTCGCGGGTGCTATAATCCTCTAGTCTAGGAACAGGGTCGGTCTCCCTCGTCTGCGCCAACAGCCAGTTGAGATAATCTTCATCCATCTCTACTAACTCCTCCGATTGCTCCTCGCTACCGTTAGCAGTAGGAGACTCCACAGCAGCGTTGACAGATGCCTTGTCCGCTGCCTCCACCTCCACTTCCACCTCCGTTGGCCTATGGCCGCCGGTGGAAGCCAAATCAGCCTTTACCTCGTTAGTGCATGAGCTTAGACCTCCGTACACCAGAAGAGGCTTCTCCTCTTCCACCATTGGCGCATGACAGTCAGCCTTCTCTTCCTCGTCAGGCAGAGGTTGGGGCGAAAATGCAGCCACCTCCTCCACCTTCACCTTTTCCAAGCCAACGGCGAGGAAATTCACCATCGGATCTTCCTTGCCAGCCATCCGTGCTACTGATCCGCCGCTCGCGGAGGTTGATTGCAACCGCAGTTGACGTCGATTCGATTCAGGTGACGCGGTGCTATGTGGAACCCTAGCTTGGGGATTGGAGAGGGGATCGCAATGACAATGGCAATGGCAATGGCAATGGCGCCGGCGCTCTCGCTGTCCCCTAGGTTTTATTCACGACTAACTGGGCCTAGGTTACCACGAGTCGGAACAGAACTACGTAGACAGAATCGAATCGGGCCCGTTTATTCATCGACTAAAGGGGGCTTATCACTATACGAGTCGGAACAGAAGCAGCAATCGAATCGGCCAGTCCTCCGAGAACTGGGCTATTCATTCTAGAACTGGACCTTTCTCTTCTCCTCCTCCGAGAAAAAAAGCCTATCTGAGTTCCAAGCCGTGGGTGTGTACTCGAAGGAATAGCCAGCTTGAATTTCAAAAAAAAAAAAAGGAATAGCCGGCTTGGCCCAGACGTTTTTCAGACGGCGAGTGAAGGCCCAGGTAGGGCCTGCCGACGTGTTACTAGTGAAGGCCCAGGTAGGTAGGGCCTGCCGACGTGCTACTACTGCTACTGCACCATGGCCGTTCTCAAAGCAGCAGCAGCACTGCAGCAACACTTACACTGCAACAGCGGGAAAACAACCGGGCATCTCACCCGCGTGCCGATTGTTTGTCGCCACCATGATGTGCTAACGTCACCTGCAGTACACGTACGGTGGATAGGTGATGACTTGTCATGATATATACCCTATATGTATATGGCTAAACCAGTCCATAGGAGTGGGTCCCTGGCAGTAGTTAAGTTTTGCGCCACGATGTATCAGGCCAACCCGTCCATAGCAGTGGGTCCCACGATGGAATAAAAATCTCGGTCATCAACTTCCCGTGGCCGTTCGCGCGCATCTTATCCGCCGCCGCCTTCGTCTTCTCTGTCTCCGTCCCTGATCTGTGATCTCCATTCTTCCTCCAAATCTGACCATGCCCTTCCTTCTGCCGCGATCTAGGAAGCGGCCTCCTCGTCGCACACGGTCAGCTCGACAACTTGAGGTGCGGCAACCTTGCACACGGCCGGCGCGGCGACCTTCAAGCCGGTGGCGCGCGGACAGCCGGCGACCGGGTCGTTGGACGCGCGATGGAGCCGCTGTGGGTCCTTCAGCAACTTCTCTGCTTGCCCTTCTCTGCCGCGGATGAGACAGCGTGCGGGCGTATGGGGGCGTGGACGGAGGCGCCTGTTCACCTTGCCTCCGACCTCAACGGCGGCGTGGACGGCTGGAGCAATGTCCTCGCGGGCGGATGGCGGGGCGGCGGCTTCGCGAACGGAGGATGCCAGAGCAGGAACAACCAGAAAGGGACGGAGAGAGAGAAATAATTTTTTACGGAGTATTGCTTATGGGCAGGCCATAAGGCTATGGGTGACTTTAGCTATAGACAAACTTATTTGGACTAGTGCCACGATGTTTCAGCTACCTGATGCTGATTATTTAATTTCGCTATGGACTGATTTCTGCAATATTGTGGTTGCCCTTATCATCGCCCACCTAAAGCCACGTTTGTATGACTTTATTTCACGTACTAGTAAAATGCTACGGTATTTGACTAAAGGGTTGTCTGACAGTTTGATGAACTTGCCACGAGATCACACGTGTCGCCTCCAGGAACAAGGCTTTACCTTGAAAATCGTCTGAACGGACTGAAACTTGTCCTTCTCCCAACGCGCTCACCGGCATTCATTCAGTCGCCGACCATTACCTAGAACGCCACAGGAATATGCCGCGACGCTTATTTGCTTTTGATTCCTAATTACTTCCAGTAGGAATTGTATGAATGAAGCTGCCAAGTTGTGATTTTGTTTCTCCAATCACTAATCAGCATTTCGACACGTGGTCTTCTCTCAGGCTGCAGTCTCTGCCAATGCAGTAGCCACCAAACTTCTTCATCAGCAGGAAGAAAAGAACAGTGACTCAAGCGTGACGTCCGATCCTTCTGAAAGTAACATCTATCAGCCATTTCCCTGCAGAAGCGTGTTAATGGTAATTAATTAGAAAAGATAACGTCGCATTCCCTGTGGTGTCATTACTTCATGAATAATGTTAGCAGTCCACTTCATCATCAGATAAAAAATAACTCTGTAATTCGCTCGCCCGAAAAAGTTCAGAGAGTGACTGTCTGAACTTTTCTGTTACTGAAGACCCTTGTTGGAGTAGTTATATCTGATTGCTAATTAAGGATGACCTAACAAACAGAGTCACCTAATAACTCTTCTTTTGAAATACAAGGCAATCATCAATCACCTAATAACTGTCAGAAAGGTAGTGCAATGCAAATATGAATTTCACAACGGCGAGACCGTTACGGTTGGTGACCAATCTGCACACAAGATTCAAGCATGGAGCAATCCATGTCCCTGTCCCCCCCAACCCAACCCAAACAGATGAACGCATGAATCCGACCTTATACTTGCTCCCCGCTGTTTAATATCCACGTTGCAACCTGCTCTAGGTTAAGGATAAGAACCAAACGGAGGAGAGATATGCATTGTGTTACATCAGTACTGCAGACGGTGACCTTAGCTGCTGATTGTGAGGATCAGAATAGTAATCAGAATGCCAGTTCTGGTACACTGAACCTAACACGAAGACGATCAGTCCCTCTGCTAGTTCTGACACGAACAGATGATCGCATCACGAGGACCAAAATTTTCAGAACAGACAGAAAGGAAGCCCAAAGACATGCCCACTGCTACCATTCAGATGACCTAACCATAGCTGCAGGATTACATCAGATCAGCAGGTAGCTCAGGGCTGATGACGATGTGCGCGTGTAGAAACAAGGAGAAGACATGAGGTAATCCCTCCGTAAAAAAAAAAAAAAACGTCGTTTTAGGTTTTTCATCCATCATGTTTGATTATCTGTCTTATTTAAAAATGTTTTATAAATATTATTTATTTTGTTATGATTTATTTATTATTAGAGATACTTTAATACTAATTTATTTATTTTATAATATACTTAAAAAATTTAAATAAGACGAAGCGGTCAAACACGATATATAGAAGTTAAAAGGGACGGAGGGAACAGTGGTACAAGTGATTTTATTTTAAAAAAGCATCCAGAGTAAACTTGGGAACAGAGCAGAAGTTCATATTAAATTTGAAAATTGTTCGTTTTGGATGGCTCCCAACAACTAGATTCGAGTCTCGTTTTCGTATGGGTCAACCCGTGTGATTACGCACCCGCGCGGCAGCAAAAAGGCCCAGTGTACGCTTGCTGCCCCATTTCCTAATGCAGGAATGCAGAGGCGGACAGCGAATTGTGCCGCGGGGCCGGCCGGCGCCTCTGTCTCACTCACCGGCACCGGCACCTCTTGCTCTGTCCGGCTGCGATCAGCAGCCATTCGGCGTTTCTTCTGCTCCGCATCACGTCACATTGTATTTGTAACGAAGCTACAACAAGTGTTGGGCCCTCGGTAATCAGGATGTTGCTCATCGATTGATTGATGCTGCATGGTCGATCTCCGGAAGCCAGGAGATGCTCAGATATCTATCTGATGATTGATCTTGGCGTTCAGCAAAATGCACTAAACATTTGATTGATCCCTTTGCACTACACCCTGTGTGTCATCTCCTGTTTCTGGGAATGAAAGGCGTGAGTGACTGTGCATTTGTGTTGTGCCCATGAGACAGAGAGGCAGACAGGCAGGCACGGTGTGCTAGTCGTGAAATCCGGCACCTACCGACCAGAGGATTGCCATTTGCATTGCCCGGTGCGCGAGCTCTACCACATGTTTTCGTTCGATCGGTCTTACGCTCACTGAATCCTGGAACAATTGACGGTTGGCACTGCCACCGTCCACCAATTCTGACTGAGCACCGCGGCGCCAACCCTTTTGCAAGGAGTTAAGCTAGTCTAGTAATGTAGTAATGGAATAAGCAAGTGGACACAACCGTTGTGCCACAACTGTATTCTCCGTCAAAGCGTTCTGTTCTGTACATTACAGACAGCTCAAACGAGGCAGGAGGCAGGCATACAGGCGAGAACGAGAAGTACGCTGGCAGAAGCAACGACGAGGAGGAGCCACGTGATCCGGTTGAAAATCGGCCATGGCCGGCGGCGAAGTTGCCTGTTGCTTTTGCTTCACGCTCGCTCCAGGCGGCCGTTCTTTTCTTTCGTTTCATTATTATTCTTTCCAGCCTCCGCCGGGACGCTACTACTGCTACTACTACTTATCCGACACATCAGCAGCTCATGTACATGGGAATTGGGAAGGAGAGGGGACTCGGACTCTCCTCTCGCTTGCGTCTCACTCTGTCAGCGTCTGTTAGTCGCCTCTCTCTAGTCCTCCTCCGGTGACCAAAGCCCAGCCAAAAAGGCAGTGACACGGAGGACCTAGAGCAATTCTACAGGCGATCGAGTTCAGGGCCAGCCAGGCCCAACAATTCCGTTGCAGCTTCAGCTAGTGCCGGCACTCCCACTCGTGCGTGTCGCAGGGGAAGCATCCTTCCTGGGCGATGTCAGTGATCTGGACGCCCGTGTCGTAGACCTCGCCGGCGCGCCACCGCTCCGGCAGCACCTCGCGGTCCGCCCACACCCACTTGCCGTCGTAGCCGCCCGTTACCACCACCCTGAGCTGCAGCGGCCCCGGCGGCGCCTGGCTCGTGCTCCACGCCGGCCCGTTGTCGCGCGTCATGAACTTCCAGTTGGACGAACCCACCTGCACGTAGCACGTCCAAGAGAATTTTTCTATTAAAAAAAACTCCGGCTATGTGCAGTTCTCGCGAATTTTAAAAGAAAATATCACCTCGTGTCACCTCAGTGCACTGTAGCATTTCATTTGTATTTGGTAAAAATTATCCAAACTTTGAGTAACTAGATTCAAAATATTTGTTTCATAAAGTACAACAAAATCGTATAATTAGTTTTTGATTTTATCTACATTTAGTACTCTATGCATGTGCCGGTGTTTTGATGTGACGGGTGATAGAAATTCTGTATAGTGAATTTTAGGATGATTTCTGGGTAACTAAACACAGCCTCCGTTTATTTCAATTCAATTCCCAAATTTCCTTTCCAAGCACGTCTCGAATCCAAATCCATCCAGAGGACGGCACCGTACCTGCGCGACGTCGACGGCGACGATGTCGGTCTGGCCGCCCTGGTAGAGGAACCTGATGGCGAGGTCGCCCGGCGCGCGGCTCCTGTCCTCCACCCTCACCGACAGGTTCCGGTGCTTGTAGTCGCACGGCACCCTGCACATGCGCGGCGATGACAAAACTCAGCCATCATCGTCCGGTCCCGGGAACGGGTGTGTTTCCATTCGCTCGCAATTCATTCAAGGGAGGAGGGGAGTTTATGGCGGCAACCAACCGCCCAACTGTTCTTCCTCCTGTCCTATTCTACGCTACTAATCCTGCTAGTACGCCGTCGTAGTATGAAAATGAAAATATGAATGAAAGGCATGGCACGGTTGGTGAAAGAACAGGTGTGGTTGGTTGAATCGCTTGGTATGTGCGTTTTGTTTACCTCTTGTACTCGACGTCGACGGTGCGGAGGTCGGTGAGGCGCTTGGCCATGCCGGGGCGCGCCATGGCGGCGAACGCGGTGCTGCTGAGGACGAGGTCGGTGCGGTTGGTCCTGGCGCGGTCGGTGACCACCACCCTGGCGCCCGCCGCGGCGCAGAGCTTCTTGTCCTTGCACCGCACCTGTGCGCACGACGAGCCGAGCCCAATCAGGGGACACAGAGCACCGCACACCGTACAGGTAATAAATATACACGACTGTGACTGGGAATCGAGAGCGCGATCGGCGCCGGCACGGTGATGATTGATTGGTGATGGTGGAAGTGGCAGGTACAGTACCTGAAAGCAGGCGCCGCAGCCGACGCCGGCGCGGTAAAGCGCGGGGCTGGCGGCGGCGAGGAAGCCGCCGGCGATGAAGGAGGCGGCCTCGGTGCCGTACCCGCAGGAGCCGCCTGGACGCATACATGGCAACACAGCAATCCGAATCCATGAGACCATGATGATGAATGAATTGGTAAAGAAGAAGAAGGAAGAAGCAGAGGATGCCGTCGTCGGCGTAGGTACATAGCGTACCGGCTAGGGTGAGGGAGGATGTGTAGTAGGCGGCCTTGGAGTGGCGCACGCAGCGGTCGCAGGCGGACGCGAGGAGCGGGAGCCACCAGACGAGCAGCAGCAGCAGCGGGAGCGTGGTGGAGGCGGCAGGGACGGCCATCGTCTCGGCCGATGGAGGATGACTTGATGGTTGGTTTGGTTGTAGGCGAGACGATGGAGAGAAGGGGGAGCTTGTGCTTCACGACTGCTTTTATACACCACCACGACCCGGCCAAACATCGCCTAGTGCGGCCACAGTCACTGGAACAGCGAAGTCCTCCTCCCCCACGCTCCACTCGATGAGCTCAGCTCAGCTCAGCTACCCACGCTCCTCCACGCCGCCGTAACCGTAACTAGCCACTAGGTACCCGAACGGCCCGTAACTGACTAGCCTTTGCCAGTTGCCGCCACACTAGTAGACGAGAGCGACATGGACGTGTGTGTATCATTCGCACGTCGTCGACGGGGGGCGAGTAGGAGCGAGGTGTACATCATGCCATTCGCGTGCGAACAAGGCCCCGGACACGGGGGCTCGCCGACTCTGTTCGGTTCCATGAACTCTGCTCGGAGCCGAGACAAAATGGAAGGGGAGGGATGGCCACCGACTCCGCCTCCACGGCCAGGCGCAGGCCGGCCGCCGTGCAACAGCGCGGCACGGGCGGTGGTGGAAAGGCGAGGCGGGGGCGTCAGCGGAGCGGACCACTTTTGGCCGCTTGCACGCCGGGGGCATCAAAACGTGCGCGCCTTCCTTTCGTCCTTCTCTTCTTCTTTTCCCCGTCTCCGGTGGCAACTGGCATGGCAAGTACAGACACATAATTCTGAAGATGAATGGTGACGGGCAAAGGCCACGGCTTTTGCAGATCCTGCAGAGACTTCCGTTCCGGACCAAGATTTGGAGATAGATAATGCTTTGCTGCGCTGCACTTGGTTGCTACTCTTAGCCCGCGTGTTCTGCTGCTCTCCCTCTCGCTCTTTTCGCCGTGGCACGGCACACGGACACGACGGGGGCCAACGGGGCCATTGTGCGTGGTCACGGCGGAACGGGTTTTGCAAAGTTAAATCAAAATGGTTGCCTTTTTTCTCTGGGGCTTTATTCGATGGTGATGGTGATTTTCAGGACGTGTCCTGGCTCGTTTCGTATCTAGTCTACACCGCTTTGATGGCACTGATTTCAAGTACTAATTCTAGAGATGACTACTCGATCCATCAGCCCTCTCCCGCACGGCTAGAAAATTACTCGTACGTACGAGTAAAAAAATTTAAGCATTACGTGTTACTATTTAAGAACACCTATTATATGACAAATATAAAAAAAATACTTATATTATTATGTATTTTCTCACTTTATTTATTTTTTAGTATAATGGATTTCGTCCATAGGCGAATCTCAAAACAATACGAGAAAGAAACCAATGATAGCGTTTCTAAAATAGTAATACCTGTGTATCAGCATAATATCGAACCCTGAATACTTAAATCCTACAGATACACGTCATAATAATCTTAAAAAAAAAGCAGTATTTGATAACCAAAAAAACTGACTTGCAATATAAATTGATTATCTGTGAGCAATGATCGTCATCAGCAGGTGGGTCGCCGAGCTTGTGCTGGCTGGTGAGCTTCCCTTGTTGCTGAGCGTTGGATTCAATTCCACTTCTGGTCCACTCCATTATTCTACATCATTTGTCCTTTTCATCATTACTAGTTAAATCACTTATAAATAGGACTAATCAAGAATCAGTTTCGCAAAAAAAAAAGAACAGGATTATCAAGATGAGGAGGCAGCAGTGCCGTATGGTGGTGGCGTTCATGCACAATCGCCGCATTTTTGAATCGAATATAAAAGCCCCGGGCGGTATTGGGGGTTGGTGAAGCCGGATCAGACGGTCTCCATCGCTCGGTTAACTTTCTCGAAGAGAAACTAATTTCATGCCCCGGCCGGTGCTCATCGGAGCCGCCGCCGCCTTTCCTTTTCCCCAACCCAACTCCGACCGTAGCTCGGTTGGCTGGCGCTCCCGGTGCGGAGGCCACCGGTCACGGGTTCGAGTACGCTCGGACGGGCGATTTTCCACCGAGAACGGTGTTTTCTAAATAATTTCCAGCCTCTACCGGGGTACCGATCACCGTGCATCAGCGCTTGGAGTTTTGACGCAGATTTGATAGGTTTAGGTGCATCTCATGACGTTCACATGGGCAGTGACAACTGACAAATTACCGACAACTGATTACTGCTGGAGCCTTCGCTCGACCTCATGCACGAGAATCTTTTTGCGCAATGTTCTTGGACTAGCAACAATAGACATGTTCAGAGTTCAAACCAAGCATGAGAATTCAAAGTGACATTGCCATATCGATATGCAACACCATCACTTGTGTCACAGGCACGTTTGCACACATGCATGTACCAGTGTACCACCAACCATCACAGTACTACTGCAGCAAGTTTTTTTCGTTGCTTGTTTTTTTAAAGAAAGAAAGAAAGAAACATATTGTAGTGTACTACATAGTATATACTTTCAGATACGCTCATGCACGCACCAAGTAAGCAAGGAAGCATGCCTAACCAAGTGCCAATTTTGTATGCATAATACCGTATTGGTGCCTTTCAGTATGATTGGTATATATGCCCCTAAAGTTGTGGTCATACATACATATGCTCGTGCAGTCTTTGCTAGTATTCATAATCTAGAAGAAAAGTAGCAAGCACTAGGCCGGAAATGGGGCGTGCAGAAGAAGGGAGTTGAATGGAACGGCGGATGTGTGGATGGGTCGTCTGCAGGTACACTGAAGCTCATAGCGGGGGTGTGGGGATAAGACTGAAATGGAGGCGCAGCAAAACGGAAGTGGCCGCCTTTGCATGATGTGGAGAGAAAGCTAAGGACAGCCGCCCGGAGAGGAATGACGATATGATCTAATGATCAGGCTTATCCTGTATGGCATGCTTCTCACAAGCATGGGACCTGCAGAGTGTGGCCTATGCTGGCACGCCACACGACCACACACACACAAAGCAAAAGAAATTAAATTCGTCAATTGTTCATTCATCTGATACGAATATATGATAATATGGGTGCATGTATCATGTATTGTGTTGTGTCCCTCCAATAAGGGGACATTAATTTTGAATAATGTTCTTTCGGGAAAAGAATAGTACTGATAAAAAGAGGATAATGTCATGACATGCAATGCAATGCATCACGTAGACGTAGCGTATTTTATTGCGTAGAAGTAGTAGGCCACATAACCGAAAGAGTGAAGAAAGGATGCAACGTTTGTTTAATTCGTGATGGTGCATCAGCCATCAGCATCACGTACTAATCATTTGAATCTGCTGAAGAAGGACAAGGGCGGGTTTATTTACCTTCTTTGAATTGTGTTTAATAAATGTAGTATAGTAGCAGTCTGTTGTATTAGTTTGGTACACACCGTAAAGTTTTTTCTGAAACTCTTGAAAGTTTTTCCCAAAACTATAAAGGAATTTCTCGGTCTTTGTTTGGCGGATGCAATGCAAGTTATGATGATCGGTTAGTGGTTTCTCTGTGACCATGAGCGCCATGGTGGAATGAATGATACTGAAACGGCCGTGGTGGCAGGCATTTGAGTTGCAGTTGACAAATGCCTAACCACTCCATTGACTCTTCAATAATGAGCGTGTTGCGTCTGTTATGTGCTTCACTTGATTTTATTATCATCAAGATTATTTATTAAGAAATAACAAATGATAGAGATTATGTTCAATGCAGTATACAGATGCCCCTGCTGTTTTCTAATGTACGTATCACAATATGCCAGGATTACATCACGAGTGCTTTGGTTCGCGAATTCTACAAAATAGTGTACGTATGTAGTAATTAATACTGTAATAAGAGAAACGAAATCGAAAGTACTCTCTCATAGTCTCATGAGAGTCTCCGCACACGGCTTGTATTGGTAGAGGAAAGATTAATATGGTGTCGACATTGTACTGCTATTTTCTTGAACCTTTTCGTGTGTGCAAGTAAAGACATTGTACTACTAGGGGGCCTCTCTTCGCTTTGATCTTGGTTGAAGCACGAATTCTAGAAATCCACGGACCTGTCTCACACCAAGAACACCAGAGGAAGAAAACTGAAAGAAAATGCTCGAATGGAAGAGGTGAGGGAGATGAGTACTCCTTCATATATATTTAACAAACAGGGCTATTACATAATCTCAGTTTTGTCCTTCAATACATCGAGTCAAACCACTTAATCCCAGGGACATAGTGGTCCAACCTTTTGATTTTCTGGATCCGATGGCCATCGCGCCTTTTCACCGGTAGCCTTGCTTTGACGAAATCTCCCCGATCCCGCCACGTGCCGTCCGTTTCACCTTCACTGATGGTTTTGAGGATAAACCACCAAACCTTCGCGTCGATGGTTTTGAGGACAAACCACGAAACCTCCTCGCGAGTAGCGTAGTCCATACGCGTCCCCTGCCATGTACACTTGCACTTGTCGATGTCCCAAGTGTCAGCCACCGCGGCTGACCACTCGGCCATCTGGTCCCTCGGTCTAAATCTCACGTTCGCCACGGTCAGTCGGCACAGCATGCCCTACTTGACCTTTTTCCGACTGTTGCCACCGTCTCCGGACTCCATACCTGCACACCACAAGCTAAGAGACACGGTACGACACATAATCTTATACCAGGGATTTGTAGAACCACCGAAACAACCACAAGCTAAAGTGTTGATATGTTAACTATCACTTATCACAGAGACGCTACATAATGATATGAAAAATTATGTGTTCGATGATAGAGAAAACATTAAGATGGCGTCGAAGTTGTAAAACTATTTTGTACGTAAGAAAAATAAACCTAACCTTTTCGTGTGCGCAAGTAACGAAAGAAATCCATCTTGCATTGAGCGCATGAGTAGATGTGTGACGGTACGTGCCATGAGGGGTGTGTTTAGTTCCCGTAAATTTTAAAAAAAATGTCACATCGTGTTATCTCAGCGTACTGTAGCATTTCGTTTGTATTTGGTAAAAATTGTCTAAACTTTGAGTAACTAGACTCAAAATGTTCGTCTCGAAAAGTATAACAAAACTGTGTAATTAGTTTTTAATTTTATCTATATTTAATACTCCATACATATACCGGTATTTTGATGTGACGGATGATAGGAATTCTGCATAGTGAATTTTAGGGTAATTTCATGGGATCTAAACACAGCCGAGGTGTGCTTCGTTCACAAGACGATAAGCGTTGTGTACACCTCACAGATACTGCGGCAGGTAGCCCGCCCTAATTGACAAGATCTTTGCGGCATCGATGCCTGCCGACGGGTGACCCCGTTTCTTCAGATACCTGAATGTCGTACGCCCTGTCTTGAGCAGAGCATCGTCATCGTGCATGCATATACTACCACGACGCAGGACAGACTCTAGAGGCGACGTTTCGCGGCACCAATCCGATGGCCCTTCTTTGTTCTGAACCGTGACGGCGGCATGGCCAGGCCAGCGAACTGCTAGTACAGGAGATGGGACCGCCGAGCGGCTAGGGTGTCAATTCGTGACAGCACGCGCTGGTCTCCCGACCCCCCACCCCGCCCCCCCGCGACGCTACGGGACAACAAATGAGGCGGCGACCAGGTCGGCCAACGGCGACCCCGCCCCAGCCACCGCACGCCCTCTGATTCCTAGTAAGGCTCCGGCGCACGCCTGCACCTGCACGGCCCGGTGCCTTGGCGTTGTCCGCGCGCATGTCGCGTCGCGGCATCGGTCGATTCAGGACGACGGATCCCGCAGCATTGCATTGACTCACGCGACCACCCTGATCTGGACGTCTGGTGTCGCCGGCCCGGGCCGGACGGCCGAGGGACGGCTACGGCCCGTCGACTTGCAGCGTCGTCTGCGTGCACGCGCCGTGCCCGCCCGCAGCACGCACGTACTAGTACGTGGATTCTTCTTGAGCCTTCTCTTCTCAGTTTCCGCCACGTACTACAGGCCGAAGCAGAATGCCGATGCTGGTCCGTGGCCTCACCTCCGGAGGGTTCAGCGGCAGCGGCAGCGGCACCGGCACGCCGTGCTTTCCCGGGATGCCTGCCACGCCGAGTCGCCGAGAGATGCACGTGAGACCTGGTGCATTGCCGTGGCAGGGTCTCTCTCTGGTGCATTGCCGTGTGCGGCTTGCTCACGTTCGGGCAGCAGCTCGGTGGTAGCTGTCCTCTGGACTTGCAGAGCCCCACGCACGGACACCGCGAAGCAGTCCTCCGCACCTCCATTAATTTTACTGTCAAGACGTCCAGCCGTGGAAGACTGCAAAGCCGAATTTCGCTTGGCATTGCCAACCTTTAACCTCGGCCTCCTAGATCCAGTCGCAGCCGGCCTCGTGTCCCGACTCTCCGTCGAATCCAGCTCTGGCCTGGCTTCCCGGTTCTTTCTTCCTCTGCTTTTGCGCGACTCCTCCTCATTTTCCCCCGATCCTTTTTCTCCAAATTCATTCGCGGTCGTCGACGTCGTGCAGCGAGCTACTCCGCATCTTACTATTCTCCTTTAACCGCTTTCCATCGGTCGGTTTCTCCTTTTTCTGTCGGAGATCGGATCGGAGAAAAAGCTCCAAAAGCCGCAGTCGGCCAGGCGTGCGTGCCATCCTGCGCCGCGCCGAGTGCGAGACCATCTCGGCGGATGGCGGGCGGCGTCGAGGGTCCTTGGCCGTGGGACTTGCGTGATTGCGTCGACGCAGCAAAGAATCGGGAACGCGCGCGAGTGCCGGCAAAAATATTTTCCTTCCACACGTAACGCCGTGCGGGCGGCTAGGACCTAGGAGTAGGAGCGGCGCGGCCATGCTTAGGTCACGGTGCGAGACTTGTCACTTGATCTGTGGACGCCGAATCAGATGCACGCACCTGCCTGCCACGAGCACACGATCACCTCGCATGTTTTTCCAAGGGCGGATGTCACTGCTGCGACTGCGATGGATGATACTACAGTTGAAGTTGTTCGTGTCGTGGCAGGGTCATCGCGTCGCATATACAGATCGCACGAACGAACCCTTATCACGCGTCACCGTGTTGACAGTGACAGAGATGTTGCTATAAGTAAAAAGTACTGTATGTGTATTTAGCATTTTATTTATCCCCAAAAGAACGAGGCTACTTTGTTCAGTTGGAGATGGGCACTCTGTGGGCCGGCCCACTAGGCACACTCCATCAAGCAAAAAGATGCTCATTTCTATAAAAAAAAAGGAAAAAAAATGCTTAACACTGACCTTTTTTTTTTTGACAAGGGCTCAACACTGACTGAACACACAGGGGCAGGCTGTCTGGGTGAGGTAAAAGGATCAGAGCAGGAGCTAGGGCAACGACATGTGCATGAAAATAAAAATTCTTGTGATACGACGCTGAAAATTATCGGAAATTATTTCCTATGCTGATTATTCTGTTTCCACAGAAAAATCCATGCAAGCAGAGGATCTCTTCGTGCGAAATAAAAATAAATACGTAGGCGTGCCAGTGTACTAAAGTATACAAAATAAATAAGAGAAGGGGACATTGACTTTATTCATATTTAAATAAAATACAAATAATATTCATAGTACATGTGTGCGCTCACTAGCGATCTGATTTGGGAGATGTGATCTTTATGGTTCCAGGGCCTCAAAAGGCTCCTGGTTAATTACCCCTATGAGTCAGGCTCACAAAGTACCTCCGATTAAGCTGCTTTGGTCGTCGTCAAAGGTCTTCGCTTCACTTCTCCATGCGTGGTGTTGGTGTAGACGTGGGTGGCAGTTGGCATGAGGGCCTCGTCGGTCCTTTAACCGGTGAACATGGTTGGGACATCAGCCATGTCTGCCCGCGTCGTTCGCCTTGTCGGTGTCGAACGGCACGTGATGTCATCGTAGTCTTCACTTGCATGGTTAGTGTAGTTTAGATTGCTTCTGACTTCCTCGGCAACGTCATCGTGGTACGCCGTGGATCTTGATCATGTGGAGCTGTTCGAGTTTGTCGTAGCGCCGCGGTCTTGATGCGGGGTCCTCATTGATGTAGATGTGCGGCACCCTGCATGTTATTAAAATAGAAAACAACATAGAGTATAAGAAAGATCAGTAATTAAATGTATTGGGCCGCCATGTATAGTCACAGCTGGCGCGCTCCGTCATGCTCCTACATCCAAAGCAGGGACGCATATGTATCGGGCGATGCTGGCATCGGCGTGCTCATCCGGCATCGAGGTGTCGCCGCTGGCTTGACGCATGCAGAGCCGTCTGGCTTGAGGCTCTGTCCCAACGCGTCTGGCTCGACGTGTTGTGCTCTTGGCATGGCGAAGCTTGTCGCTACTCCACTTCATGGTGCCATATGCATGGCATGGCTACCTCACGCCCCTGTTCGTGCCCATGATGCACGCAACTGCGTAGTGGAAGTCGCCGGGCGCCGCCGTTGCACATACGCGTGTCGGCGTGGTAGAAAGACGCAGTCGAAGCCGCCGGGCGGCGTGGGAGTCGTTGCATGACGTGCTACGTACACCTCTTCTGGCTGGCTTGCGCTCAGTATGTGCACGGCGCAGCCCTCCGGCGAGCGGTGACTAGTAAGCTTGCAGCTGATCTCCTTCTCAGGTGCCGTGTACAGGTGCACGCCTGCCTAGTGTACGTTGCACGACACATAGTCGGTGCTACTAGTAGATGATGGAGCCATTGTCTGAGTTGTCGATGGTGTTCGTCATCCTGCGCCACCGGGAGTGCGTGCGTGTGTGAGGATGGCTGGCTGCAGGGACGTGTGGACCAAGGCGCCGGCCTTCACAGCAGGGACGTGTAGATGAACATGTCGGCCTCCGGCGGCCACGGGCATGAATGGACCTGCTCCTAGCTTCTCCATCTTGGCCTTCGTCACCTTGCTCTTGCATCATGGCGCCATGGTTAGGTGCAGGCATCCGAGGCGCGCGTGTCGCTGCACTCCCTTCGTCTTGAACAGATCCTTGATGGAGAAGAGGGTGGACGTACGTGTCTCCCCGCGTGCATGCCCTCCGGCCGTCGACGCATGCATCTTCTGCGTAGATGGTGCCCCGTGCGTTGTTTGCACACATGCTCCTTCGACGGCACAGATCGACTATCGCGCAGCCGGCGTCGTGTGTATCAGAACCGCGTCCGGCGGCTGATCTGCCTCTTCAGTCGATCCGATCAACTGGGCGCGTTCTGTCGACAGCTTGGTGATTGGGCGCAGTCAGGGCACGCGCAGCTGCCCTCCGCTCCCTGCGTGAGGTCGAGTTGAGCATATGCCATCCCCGTGCTCCTTGGCGCAGCACAACAGGTGTGCAGCCTGTCTAGACTTGGTTCCGGCGACGGTGTCATCATGAGCGGCGGCGGCTGCCTGCCTTTCGTCTTCGGCGTCAGGGCTGCCTTCGTCTGCACCAGCGATTCAATCTGCCGGGCATGGTTTAGCTGCAGATGCCACGGCCATTGGCCGGCGGCGGCGTGGTAGATTGAGAAGCGGACGCTGGGAGCAGCCTGGCGGCGCTCTAATAAATGCCCCGTCCCCTCTAGCCCGTGAGGCGTCGGATGTTGTTCATATAGGCAGCAACTAGGGTAGTGCTGTAGACGCAGATACCCGCACGCGCGCGCCGCCAGGTTCAGTTGCTGCCGCGCGAGATATCTGGAGCTGGCTCCTTCCTACGCACGGTGAAACACGTGATGTTTATCCATCCGCCGTCGCTATCCCCTGCGATCACATTTCAAACCAAGATATTTGCCAACTGCATATACATGTATACAGCTGATCGGAAGCCAAATTAGCCTTCCTCTCGTGTAGTCCATGATGTGTGGACCCAGCAGGATGGAACGCTATAGTCTGATGAAGCAATGAAAATATATACGCATATACTCCGGTTGGCGACCAACTCGTGTATCTGCCAGGCGTATATACCACGAATTCTAGAACGTTGTGAGCGGATCTTGCACCGGTTGAGTAGTGCCAGGGTGCGCCGTCTTGTGTACGTTTCTACAGAAATATACATGACAGACCGGCGTATGTACGCATCCTACAGCCGGTACAGGTGCACGTATATATGTATATATATGCAAGGCTAATAGTGTTAGCTTCTTCCATTTGTACGTGCATGGCCCTGTAGCACTTCGGAGGTGCATATATGCGTATATGCAAGCTCGTCTCCTTTGCATTTGAGAGAAGAAACCTATTAGCTTCTCTTCTCTTTTATGGCAATCCACATGCTGGCTATATATCAGCTCGGGCTAATTGAGAACACGAGTATATATTCATATTTTTATATGTTAGCTCCGATCCCAGCTTGTGAATTTTGTACAATGAGTATACATACGCGATAAAGAAAAAATGTTGTACAAAATCTCGTCAAACATATTCAAGCCTAGGTACAGACGCACTAGTAAACTTTACAGCTTTCTTAACAGCAGAGGAAAACTCCTTCCTTAAACAAGGTACAGACGCACTATTATTCCCTCCAAATCTTGTATGAGAACAGTCTATACAGGCACGCATAGCCGATGGGATCTTCAATTACGAGCATTCTACAATATATATACTGGGGCAGCGTAGAAAATGGCTCCCTGCTCGTGGACGACAACAGTAAACTCGGACATTTCATAGTTTGGATGTGGCGAGCTTGATGAGATCCTTCCTCAGTATCTTGCCGGACGCGTTCTTGGGAATTTCCGTCACAAATGCCACCTTTCTAACCTTCTTATAAGGCGCAACCTGTGAACGTCACATGCACCACAGAAGGTCAGAGAAACAGAAGACATTCAGTCGGATGCAAATGCATGTATGTATACACAGCGAACGTGATGCTTCGGTTGTTTTTGTTTTTCCGTGGATCATGTGATCATTCAGTCATGAGAACACGTACATGTTTCGCCACAAACTCCATCACCTCGCGCTCTGACAAATTGCTCCCCTTCTTCCTCACTATGTAGGCCATTGGGAACTGGCCGACCTCCCGATCAGGAAACCTGCCGAAAGCACCAGCACATTTACTCATTTATTAAAACAGACCTGGGTAGAGTTAAAATACCATAAGGAGTTTTACTGACACTCACGGTATAACGGCGACATCTTGGATTTCTGGGTGTGTTAGCAAAAGAGCTTCCAACTCTGCCGGAGGCACCTGTCCATATACAAGTTATAATTCAGATGCCAAGGAGCACTTAATGGTTCAGTTCAGACTACTACTATTCTCCAAAAAAAAAAAAGGGTTCGAAGAAACAATTTTTAACTTTTCTTTCTTCGAATTCTAGGGATGGAACCGCGGTTGCTATGGGATCCCAGCAGAACCAAGTGTTCAGAGTTTTATTAGTGTTTACAGCAGAGGTTCCGCGAGGCCTTGCCCAACAAGGCGACAACTATTAGAAGGCATTTCAAGGCAAGAAATCAGAATGTCACAGCGATGTTTACCTGATACCCTTTGTATTTGATCAACTCCTTCAGACGGTCCACCACGAAGAGATACCCATCTTCGTCTATGTAGCAGAGATCCCCAGTCTTGAGCCATCCATCAGGTGTCAATGTTGACTGTGTTGCCTCTCTATTCTTGAAATACCCTGGGAAGATCAAAGTTGCATGTTCATAAGGTATCAACCAACCTGTTCTAAAAGTAGTAACATGAAATCTACCAACTTGTACTACAAAATTCATGTTACCAGAGGCCACTATTTGTCTGTAACTGTTTGTGATACCCAGACCATACTTCCCGTTAAGGTTCAAAAATCAAAATGAAACTATATTCTGATTACTGAATCAACAGAAAGTAACATCGAGTGCTGATGAACTGTAAACATTCTAATACATGTTCGGGACAAAACAGAGTCAACACTGCTTCCTCTGCAACCCAGTGTAGGGTGACAGTCAATCCAGAGCTTATGAACATTTCAGTTAATACAGCTGTTTTATACATGCCCTCTTAAGGTTCTGCTTTTTCAGAAAGTCAAACCTGAGCACTTGTTAAATACCGAAACATATTAACCAGCAAAGTTTTATAAAACTATTTCATTTTGTTCCAAACGAAATCAACCAGCAAAGTTGTTATCTGTGATTAAACATAATCAATAACATATAAAATGATGCTCTTTAACTGAGCATTGTTAGACAGGTGACAATAGATGCTACTAGTACATTTCAGAGGCAAATTACCTGAAAACTCATCGTAACTGTATAAACTGATAGTATATTTTAGGAGGTGATACCCTGCTTTTATAGAAAGCAACAAAGGTAACAACAGCTTTAGAGCCACACACCACACTCATGCTGGGGTTACCAGTTTGAAGGAAGAGAAGAAAATAAAGAAGAACTGAATAGTTGAACCACCAAGCTACAGAAACCAACCAAGGCAAAAAAAAAAAGTGATCAACTCAGATCAAGCCTTCTGACATTCAACAATCAGTGTTTATAAACTGATTGTCTATTACTCTATTTGTGAGATGATAGAAAAATAGAGTATCAGTTCAAAAAAAATAGAGTAATAGAGTAAAGACAATCAGTTTATAAATATTTACTCACAACACCAGATCTATGATGCCAGAAAATATTTACCCACAAAACCATACAGTAAATATTTAGCAATCTGGATCAAAATGAGCACACTGCCAGGGCTATGATGCTCTGGTGTTGTGGGTATTTTCTGTGTTTCAATCTGTGCCTATGTAAGGTTTTCAGGCTTATTTTCCCTTGTAAACTAAGCCAGTTCTATTCTTCTTAAATGAAAGGCAGAGCTCCTTCCATTACGTTTAAAAAAAGAGCATACTGTGATATTCATGCAAAATACATAGGAACTGAGGTGTCTAAACACTGAAGGCAGCATTTCCACTACTTTCTAAGTTTTGCATCTTGTGTCCTACTCTATAAATGGTTGGAATCAATTCATGAACTACGCTTAAAGGGTGGGACTGTGCAAAAAGCTTCCATGGGGCACAAACAGTGAGATGTGGACTTGTGGTCACAGTTCAGCACAGCCAATCCAGCTACTGACATATTGGAGAACATCAAACTACATCAGATTTCTGACGTGAAACAAATGAGGTGGCAGTACAAGCAAATTTAATGCATGTTCGGGACAGAACAGAGTCAACATTTGAAATCTTATAAGTAGTGTGGATGATAGTCAATGCAGTATATAAACATTTCAGTTAAGCTTGTTGTCTGCTTATGCTTATAGTTCTACATTTGCAAATTCTGACGAGTACTCGTTCAAGATCAATACAGAGTATACATTAACCAGCAAAATTGAAGCCTGTGATTAAGCATAATAAATAACATCGAAAACGAGGCACGCTCTTTTCCCAAGCATTGCTAGGCAATGATAGGTGGCATTAGATGCTATGGGTACATTTTCCGAAACTCATTCTAACAAACTGACTGTATTTACGAGATGAGTACCACCTGAGTACATATTTAGCGGTCTAGAACAAAATTAGCATACTGATTGCAGCAATTTCATTATTTTCTGACCTGAGCATATTATGTGCTACTCTACTAAAATTGTTGGAGCTAATCCCTGAAGCAAGCTTAAAGAAGTGAGACTGTTTAAAAGGCTTCTAATTGCAGGTGACACCAATATGCCATCACAGTTCAGCACAGATTACTGACAGATTGGTGAGCGTCAAACTGCAATTAGATTGCTGATACGAAACGAAACAAACTGCAGCAGTAACTGTATTATCTTAAAAAAGAAGAGAGGCTAATCTCACACACGTTCAAAAGACATCGTTCATGTCGGTACATGCTTGTTGTTAGTACAAGTACTTGTTATTAAATACAGGAAGTTGGACCCCCAGCATCGAGATCTACAAAGATACACATTGGTATGTGCTATGCAAGTATTATCAGCACATGGCTATCTCTTCTTTTTGCAATTTAGAACACGTTTATTTAGTACGCCTATATTATCTTAACCCCACACCCTGGTCAAAGACATTCCGAGCTGAAGGCATGTGCCTAGTCATCCGGATATATGAAACAAAACCTGAATAATGCACAAAACGTAATTCCCGAGCTTTCTTACCTTTCATGACGTATGGCCCCCGGATCCAGAGCTCGCCGGTGCGGTTCACCGGCAGCGCCTCGCCGGTCTCCGGGTCGACGATCTTAGCCTCGGTGTTGGGCGACAGCAGCCCCGCCGTGCCGTAGCGACGGCTCTCCTCGGCAGAGTCCGTGGACGCGCCGATAGCCGTGCTCTCCGTGAGCCCGTACCCCTGCAGGATCTCCACCTGCGGGTACCTCTCCTTGAACCCCTCGATGAGCTCCTTGCCGAGCGGCGCCCCACCGGAGAGCACCTTGCGCAGGTTCCCGAGCGGCAGCGTCTTGGGGTGCGCCAGCATGGCGACGAGGATGGGCGGCACGAGCGGGAGGTAGGTGACCCCGTACTCGGCGATGCAGCGCAGCATCTCGGGGAGCTCGTACTTGGAGAGCACGACGATGGTGGCGCCGCAGCCGAGCAGCCCCGTGGCGAAGGCGACGAGGCCGTAGACGTGGAACATGGGTACCGTGCAGAGGAAGGTCTCGGTCCGTTGGGAGCCCTCGAGTCGGAAGCGCGTCATGATGATCTGCACCATGGCGATGAGGCTTCGGTGCGTGGCGACGACGCCCTTGCTGGGCCCCGTGGTGCCCGAGGAGTAGAGCAGCGTGGCCGGGTCGTCCTGCGTGATGCGGGGGCGGTCGGTGTGGCGGGCGGGGTCGGGCGGCGTGGTGGAGATCTCCCCGATGGTGGCGGCGACGGCGCTCGCGTCGGAGGGGAGACGGCGGCCGGGCTCGAGGAGCACGACGCGGATTCCGGCGCTATGAGGGAGCTTGGGGAGGAGGTCGCGGGTGGTGAAGGCGACGACGGGTCCCGCGTCGGCGACCTGCTTGGCGATCTCGGCGGGCGTGTTGAGCGGGTTGGCGGTGGTGAGGACGGCGCCGAGCGACATGGCCGCGAGCGCGGCGACGGGGAAGTGGACCGAGTTCGGGGACAGGATGAGCGCGACCTGGCCCTTGCGGAGCGAGAGCGGCGGCGCGGCGAGCGCGGTGGCCGCGCCCTCCACGGACCGCCAGAGGTCCCCGAACGTGACCCGGCGGCCCGTGGCGGCGTCGACCAGCGCCACCACGCCCGCGTGCCGCCGCGACGCCAGGAACCGGACCACGTCCAGGTCCGCGTCGGCCGGCAGCGGGACGTCCGCGCGCTTGCTCCGGAAGGTGCGCGTCGCCGCGCAATAGCCGCTGCGAGGGTCCGGCTGGGCCGCCGCCATGGCGATTCGCGATCGGCGGGATCGGATCGCGTCGCGCCACGCGGCCTGTTGCCCTGGGTGGATCGCTTGCCTCGCGGGGTGCGCCGCCTCTCCGGTTCGCTCGTGCGAGTGTGTGAGACCGGAGACGCGGTGGTGCTTGTCGGCTGGTGGCTCTCCTGCTCCGGGCTGACTAGTACGGGTGGCAGGTCGCAGTGGCCTTCCTGCGCTGCGGTCGCTTTCGTTCAAATCAAGGTCTCGCGTGGCCGCGTGGGGCATGTGGGGAAAAAGGCAAATCGCTCTTCGGAAAGTAGTTGGCCAGGCCGCCGGGAAGGAGCCGTTCTGTGACGAGCGACGGGGCCACCCGTCCGTGGGAACCACCTGTCGGTGACATCGTGCCTCGACTTACCTGCAATGCTGAGTACGAGTACGAGTACGAGTACGAGTACGAGTACGAGTTGCTTTGCTGCTGCCGTCGCCCGTCGGCCGTCACGTTCGCTAGTGGATGGCGGATGCTTGGTCGGGACGGGGAAGTGCGTTGTGTACTTGCCGTGCGGGAGAACGAGCTTCCTACCGTGTCGTTGGTGGTTGCAGTACGATAGATACATCGACGTTGCAGGATCAGAAAACACAACAGTTTGCCGCGCGTCGGCCGACTCCGCCTCCGGACCTCACCGACGACCTTCCTCTGCCTGAGCGGGCGGGCGCGCCGGATTACGGAGTGTGGATGTCCACGGCAGGTGGTTGCTTTGTCTCTCTCGTGCTTCGGAGATCAAAGAAACAATACTCTCTCTTCGACCCTTCTAAAAAAAACTCTCTTCCAAATTAAAAAGAAAAAAAACAAGTCTTTTGCCCATAAGCCCAAGTCTATCCTTGTTTTTTAGGGAGTAACAAGAAGTCCAAATGCTCCTACAGTTGTTCGATGATTGCGTCGCTTCTTATGTCAGATGGACAGTATCCTACACTTGTTCGCAGCAGTGGCGGCAGTAGGATACAGCGCATGAACCGTGAGTCCGTATATAGGAACTGTTCGCTTCACAAATTTTAAGCAAGTTGCCTATGCTGGTGCTGGCTTTTCGCTGGCCCTGGTCTCCTGGCTTTGTGCTGTTGCTTTTTTTTTTTTTTTTTTGCCCCCGACAAAGTTGCTTGTTTGGTGTTTGCTGCCCGAAAAGGTTCATACGGAATCGTTCAGCTCCGAAAGCTGCTAGAAGAGAGAACATGGCAGCGGTTAAAACTTAAAGAGAATACCACATCCCATGTAATACGTCACCTTAATTTTTCATTGGTTTAAACTTTACTAGCTCCGGCCAAATTTATAGAAAGAGACACCACATCTACAACATCAAATTGCTTTAATCAAAAAATCTCGAGATTTAAGTTGAAATTATGAGTAATAATATAGTTTTTAAAATCTTTATTTGAAGGTAGAGAAATTTGATTTAAAATAAAAGTTAAAGCGACACATAATTTGAAACAATGGGTAGCTCATTCCACAGTATAAGCCAACAGAGGCAGGTTATTAAAAAGAAAAGGAACTTTGCATTCCCAAAGCCGTCGGAGCAAGCCTCAAGCCCAAGCAACCCCACCCCCGGTCCCCGTCTCTCACCAAGAGAGTTGCAACAGTCGTCGCAATGGCGGTAGCATGTGTTATGCTCAACATTGTCGAACAGCGCATTAGGGTGGAGGATCAAACCATCATTATCATTGGTATGTATTCTCTTTGGATGCTGAGGAACCAGAGTAGACATGGTCGAGTCCTCGCCATTCGTGTGGATGCGCATTGGGCGATTGATCTGGCCTTTGATCTCAATCAGCTTGCGCAAGCACAGGGCGGCCTGGGGATGGTGTTCCCAGAACCCCACTGGAGGAGACCGTCAGAAGGATGGATCAAGTGCAATTGATGGAACATTCTACGAACGACAATGGACAGGAGCAACGGGTGCTGTCTTGCGTGACCCACAATGGTGCGTTTTTCAGGGCACGAGCTCAGTGGTACGACCATTGTCTAGACCCCCTAAGCATGGAAGCGATGGCTTGCCGAGATGGCATTTCCTTGGCATTGCAGGCTGGTGTCCAAAAGATCTGGGTAGAAACGGATTGTCAAGAACTTCTGAAGCTATGGCAAGCTGAAGCAAATGAGAAAGTATGTGTATTGTCCACTCTGGAGGAGATTCGGGTTTTGAGTGCTTTGTTCCAAGATTTTAAATTTTCCTTTGCTCATAGATCTTGTAATAGAGTAGCTCATTCTGTGACAAAATTAGTCTCAGGTAACACACGGATCTGGTGGTGGTCTGTAGCCCCGACGGGTGTGGTAAACCTGCTGGCGTCAGATCGGTGGTACCATGGTGTCTTCTTCCTTAGCATCTTTGGCAGCGCCTCCCTGGTCCTTGTCCCAAAGCTCGAAGAAATGGGCATCGGGATGGGAGTATCGAGCACCGCCAGAGGAGTATCGAGCATCAAGCGATGGCTTCTCGTGACGTCGTCTCAGACGGAATAATGGAGCGACGCGGATGGGCTGGATCCAGGGCTGGTCTTTGGACGGGCTGAACCCAGGTGGCACCCGGACCCGGGTGCAATAAAATAAAATAAAATAAAATAATAAATTTCTTTAATTACCTGCTTTGTGGTCCGTGCTAATTTTATAGAAGGTAGTATCATAGCATATCTCTATTTTTACTTAGAAGTGTTAATTTCTTGATAGTATCAACGAGATCATAGCTTTTTGGTCAAATGGGTCAACCTGTGGCTCTTAGAATTGGCTTTAGAGCCATGGAGCCTTTTGACCCATTCTCATACACTTTTCTTTACATTTGCAGTGATTTGTGGGGGATTTAGAAATTAGAAAACCACAAATAAGATGACAGTAGAGATTAGAGAAAACCTTTCCACACAATCCGTCTGACATTTTGCAAAAGTGTTTCTCATTTCTACACAAACGTTGTTTCCGACTGAAGCCCGTCGATCGTGCTCGGTTGGGTGATGATGGGCGCTTAGCTCAAGGAAATGCAGCAGTTACCGAATTACAAAACAAAGAAGGAAACTGTTTTTGGGCCAAATGTCCAAACCGAAAACTCTGTGCTGTATTAGGCCCAGTTATGCGTCTAGCCATCGCTACCGTCCAAATCCGATTTCGGACGGACCGTAACGCCTCAGTATCCAGAACCCCATCGCCTTATCCACGAGTACCTCCCCACAGCAATGCATTGCAAACACATCACCGTGTTCGTGTTCGTGTTCGCTCCACACGCGCCACCACCAGAGACCTTCCCCCCGGTTACACCAATGGAGGCCGTCCTACGGCATCCATCGCTCTCGCGCCTCAAGCCTCCGAACCCGAACCTTCCCAGAACACCATCTCCATCCCTTACTCCCCCATCTCTCCTCCACCTCCGCGCGCGCCGGCTCATCGCCGCCGCGGTGTTCCAGGACCAGAAGCCGAAGGAGCCAGCAGCAAGCAAGGGAGGCGATGACGACGAGGCGTACAGCGAGGTGGACCGCATCGTGTCGAGCCGCACCGTCAGCAGCCCGGTGTTCGCGGAGGACGGCTCGGACAGCGCCGCCGTCGCCACGGAGTACCTGGTGGAGTGGAAGGACGGGCACGAGCCGTCGTGGGTGCCCGCGGAGGCCATAGCCGCGGACGTGGTGGCGGAGTACGAGACGCCGTGGTGGACGGCGGCCAAGAAGGCGGACTCCGAGGCACTGGCGGCGCTGCTCGCGGACGAGACGCTGCGGCGGGACCCCGACGCAGAGGACGCGCAGGGGCGCACCGCGGCGCACTTCGCCGCGGGGCTGGGGTCCGAGGACTGCCTGCGTGCGCTCGCCGCGGCCGGGGCGGACCTGGCCCACCGGGAGCGCGCGGGGGGCGGGCTCACGCCGCTGCACGTCGCGGTCGGGTACGGGCGCGCGGGCGCCGTGCGCGCGCTGCTGGAGCTGGGCGCCGACCCGGAGCTCCCCGACGGGCAGGGCCGCACGCCGCTGGAGCTGGTCCAGGAGGTGCTCGCCAGGACGCCCAAGGGCAACCCGGCGGCGTTCCAGCTGCGGCAGGGGCTGGAGGCGGCGCAGAGGGAGCTGGAGAAGGCCGTGTACGAGTGGGCCGAGGTGGAGAAGGTGATCGACGGCCGCGGCGAGGGCAAGTGGCGGGAGTACCTGGTGGAGTGGCGCGACGGCGGCGAGAGGGAGTGGGTGAAGGCGGCATGGGTGGCGGAGGACCTGGTGAACGACTTCGAGGCCGGGCTCGAGTACGCCGTGGCCGAGGCCGTGGTCGACAAGAGGCAGGCGGCGACGGCGGAAGGGGAGGAGAGATGGGAGTACCTTGTCAAATGGGTGGACATTGAGGAGGCCACGTGGGAGCCCGCCGAGAACGTGGACGCCGAGCTCGTGCAGGAGTTCGAGCAGCGGCAGTCGGGGTCTGCAGGTGGTGGCAACTGATGGCGGCAGCGCTGCGCCACCGCCGTCGGAGGCGATTGCCTAGGTGGCTGCTTTGCGTTTTATTCCTCCGGGTATTCTTGAGATGTTGGATTCAATGTCCGGGTAGTATTTTAGGATGGAACCTTTTTTGTGAGCATCATATTTCGACCGGAATTTGCAGTTTCAGCCATCCCCCCTTGGAAATTCTCTGGGGTCTGTTTGGCAAGGCCACTGGGCTCGCAGCATTGAGCATTCTTCATATCAGCTCTCTTTGTTCCTTAATTGTTTTTTGAAAAAAGAGAGAAAAATAACCTCGTGCTACAGTCTCTGTACGATACCTCTGGCGGTACAAGCCCTTAGTTTTCTTGACATGTCTTTCACAAAGCCAGCTTGTATCATTCTTGCTATGGTACATATGAACATCATCACAGATCTTACCCTAACAGACAATACTCGAACTGTAGAGCATCAGCTACGCAAGACGAAGGAAGAAATCTTCTAACATGTACAATGGGGTGCTTGTGCTTAGTGAAAAAAAAAAGGTTTTTCTTCACCACACCATTAGCACACGACCCTTAGGTGGATAGGATACTTAGCAACAACGCTTAATTTGTTAAAATGGTGGTGGTTGAGCCTATCTAGCCACTTGTTTGCTTAATAATGTGATACGATAATATTCTCTCATCAAGCATTTGTGCCTAAACACTTTATAAGCAGGTAGATGTTGTGAGCTAAAACTTCATATAAGCATGTAGTGGGACCCACCGAGCTTTTGTATACCATGACATAGCAATACATTGTATACGATCAAATGAACAAGTGCTCTTTCGTAGGATTACACATTTACAGTACAAAATATATCTACAAATGGTTGTACAACACGCTGCCTTGGGGTATGTTCTCTCGTAGAGCAAGTAAAGTTGCTACAAATTACAGTGGTTAGTTGTAAGCAGAGTAAGCAACCTTCGGATGCAACTGTGCTAGTGAACATTTTGGGGTATCGCTATCTGGAGACTGCATTCAGACTATTGGTTCAGGAAACTCCCAACTTCAGTTCAGAATGCTGAAATATCAATTCTGCAATATTTACTTGGATTGTTCTGTGCCCTCAGCAACAAAGCCTGATGCTTCTGCTAGAACTTCAAGCTCTTGGTCACCGCTCAGAACCTGAATAGGTACAAAATTAACTTGTAAAAAATATCAGAAGAATCAAATGTGAAGGCAGAATGAATGCTGGTAAGTGTGTTTCAACGGTAAAGCAACCCTGGCAGTAACCAAAGTTTAGCATCATTCAGTTTGTTCCATACAAAAACTGAAGTAGAGGCATTGCAGGCAAGAAAACATGTTTCAACATAACAGTATCTACAGAAGGAACACATCATGTCTTCCTGAGAACATCAAAACTGCAGGGAACTACCTTTCCGTTGATGAACCATGTTGGAAAACCTTCAAGACCAGCAGCAGCACATTCTGCAGTCATTTTCTTTCCCTTACCAGCTCCATTTGGGAAACATTCCACATAGTCCAGAATTTTTGTAGCTTCACGACCAAAAAACTGCATGAACATTTGGTTAGATTGAAAAGACTTTTTGGTCGCATTTATACTTCCATTTTGTAATTTTGGCCACTGCAGCATCAACAAATAAGTTCATACCGTATTAACATTATAATACAAGCACTATAATAGAGTTTTTCAAGCAAGTTCAGTATCTATAATCCATCGCAACATAATGTTCTACAGTTGTGGAAACATTTGGTATTCGGTTAGGATAAGGTGAAAGAGTGTGTACCTGTTTTTGTTCATTGCAATGAGAACACCAGAATGCTCCATACATCTTAGCACCTATAGAGTGCAAATGTTTAGCCAGCGCCATAGCAAATGGGGATGATTCGGTTGTTATCTCTGTTTCATATGGTTCTAATACGAAATCATCTGTGCTGCATAAAATGAACAGGAGAATCTTAAAGTCATTTCCGATGGTATCAAAGAAAAGAAAACATATAGTAAGTTCACATAGTGTACTAAGATAACAAAATAGAGCAAAGAAACAAAGCAATTTAAGGAGCAGAATATTTAAGACATCAATAAGGAAGCCTCACCCTTTCAATTGAGTAGTAGCAGAGCTGTACGAGTTTGTCAAAGCAAGAGCTATAATGACAGCTACAGCTAACTGAATACCAGCGAACTTCTGGATACGTTCAAAACCGAAGTCCTGAAAGTTCAATAGTGATCATGGTTACTTAACTGGACTACATGGTTACAGGTTCAAATGAAGAACACACAATTTTATTAGTGACACATACCTTTACTCTGATGAACAGTAGAGTGAACGAGAGAAATGCTGAGAACAAACAGTATGAACAAGACACCCCAACAAATTTAGTGCTTAGAATGTAAAGAAAATAAGCACTCGCAGTCGCCATAGAAGTAGCCGCCAGAAGCAATATTGATCTAATATCCAGGTCATCCCATACCGGGAGCATGTCATTTCCATTTTCTTGCAAAGAAAGTGCAGTAACTAAACCATATGTCACCAGACCAACTAAGGGAAGTGGTATCCCTGTAAAATTGAAGGGAGACCAACTGTTAAGTACTCAAATGAAAGGGCATAGCACTGTGCATTTGTGACTACGTATTTTATCAAACTAGACTATTAGAGTACTGTAGTTTAGTAAAATCAATCACAGTTGATCTGCAAAAGGAGTTACCCTAATCAACCACTACTTGGAACTACCCCTAGTTCACAAAAAACATTTGGAACTAAAATGCAGGAATACCATAATGAACCACATAGAAGTATAGAACTGGTTCACAAATCGGTCTAAATCTCATGAGCCTAAGGCACAGTTTAGTGCACATTTACCAATAAGCCATCAGCAACAACACCAAGAGATTACCAAAGACGACGGAGTAATCGCTGTCGAGGACGTCGCCGCAGCCTGCGCCACTGATGGGGCAGAACGCCTCGGAGCCCGTGAGCTTGAGGAAAGTGAGGTAGCCAGTCTCCAGGAACCCCAGCCCAGCGACACCCGCAGTCCAGGTGCTCGTGGAAATGCCCAGCAGAGACGAAGGGGGTGATCTCGCGGGTTCCTCCGGCGGCGGGCCGGGAGGGGCGGCGGTGGTCTCCTGCTCCTGGGAAGAAGACTCCGCGCAGCACCTGAAGCGCGAGGCTCTCTGCGCGAAGATGGAGAACAGGATAACGCCACGGAATTGTCGAACCAAACAGGAGGGAAGGGGGGGAGCTAGAAGGGCGGAGGGGAGGGGCCATGGGCCTGTACCTTGATGCGCGAGGAAGCAGAGGGCGTAGTGGCCACGGCGACGCGAGTTGGGGACGGGAAGAAGGAGATGGCGAGGGCTGCGGAGATGGTCGCCATGGGCGGAGCGCGGAGGTGAGTGGTGACCGGTGAGAGGCCAGGCGAGCTGACTCCACGCCTCCACCTCAGACTCAGAGCAGCAACTCCGGGAGCTCTCCAGACAGTCCACATGGATTGGCAATTGATTTTGGCCCGCCTACCTTCTACTAGTGGGCCTATCGTTTGATCCATAAACAGCGTGGCCCACAAGAATTCTAAGGCAGTATATATATATGGTTTACAATTCCTTTCAATAAATTTCAGTTCTTCCATGTAAAGCCATGTTAAACAGGACCTAATGGGTAACGGGTCATAGTGTTCACAGTACGTCAGTAGCTCACCCTCTATAGTTTTTTTTATAGCTCCTGGAGAAAGACTACTGCTAGATGTTTTAGCCCATTATTATTTAAAACCTTTGCAAAGCAGTCTTCAAATCAAATTCAGATAAGTCTAAAAAAATTCCAGAGAACCGTACATCCCCCTCGAGGGGAAAAAAAAAAGGAAAATCACAATACAAAGAAGTGAATGTCTGGGTTACTTGATATATTTGATACAAATACAGCCACAATTTGCCATGTTTTGTTCTGTATATACAGCCCAGGATGCTAGGAAACTGGACACGAATTGACCAATAGGTGACCAAGAATATATTCAGGCAAAATGATGGTACAACAAGCCTTAGATGGCAAACAATGAATTGCAATACCATCCAGCTACCGGTTCAGAAATTTGACGAACGGTTCACACTTCACACTGCTAACTTCTTTGTTTAGGCGTCCATGTACAACCACGTTATATCCTGCAGTTGGCCGCTATAGGATGATGCACGAAGACACAAAATATCATTTTATATATGCACAAGGAATATTTTCGTACGAAGAGCAGCTGTGACAGAGACACAGGAAATAGGAACTCACTGCAGTACACGAATTGGTTAAAATCCAAAGTCACTCTTCCTTGCTTGCTTGTATCGAATGAATTGAACAGGTTACTACAAAAATGTAGTAGATTATTTAAACTATAAAACTTTACCACAGAATACTGGAAAATAGTGCTTTAAGAATGCAAATCACAGACAGAATCCAAGAAAATACTCCTCATAATATAATGGTTCATATAAATAAATCATGAAATGCTAGCAACTTACAAGTAAAAAACTTGTAAAAAATTAAGACTGCAGATATAAATGCACAGGTAGAATCAACAAACAATTATATTATAACTAGAAAACACAAGGATTCTAGGTGTCATGGAGAACATACCGAGCTGACTGCACAAAAATGCAGAGTGATATAAACTCATCCAATTGAATCATCCCCTTCTTGCTCTTATCAAAGCTCTAGGAACACGAAAGTATGGTATTGAAGTTATTGAAAAATAATGGTGCTCAAAATCAGCTATGCAGGAATGAAGTCTTCGAAGGACAAAATCGGAAAAAAAATTGCCTCTCTACTAGGTTTAAGATGTGTATGTGTACAAGGAAATTAATGTGCTTGTGCAATACACAAAGAAAGAACAGCGTGCTACAGTACTAGTATTCTTCTTCTAGAAGAAAGTGAATAAGATGGTCTAGCTAGATTGACATACACCCTTGGCTAAGTCAACTAAATCGTATGACCTATTTCAACCTCCACATAATGTTGGTGGTATAACTCAACAAGGAGGCACAGGTTTAACCCAAATGCTCCATATTGCAAGAAAAGACAGCTTTGGACAAATAGCTTCTTTGTGTTAAGCTTTAAGTTTAAACAGGCTTAGGATGAAGTCCCTTAAGCAAGACAGGGTTAACCATGGGCCATATTTACAGTAGAAGGCAGCTGAATCCTTTTCCTTACCTCACAAACTGTGTAGAAAGCTGGTGAATCCAAAGAGAAACCAAGTTTGATTAATGCCTGTAATAAACATGGAGGTAAGAGAAGGGGTGTAGCAACCACAAGAGTCTAAGGCTCCATTCAGCTAATAGCTTTTTATAAACTGCAATAGCTAGAGAGTCAGCTAATAGCTTTTATAAGCAGGGTGGTTGAATATAGTTCCAAATGGGCTAAGCTAGGCTGTTTGGATCAGCTAGAGGTTTTTTTAAGCAGCTAGCAACTTATTTTAGCTGATAAAAAAGGACCTGAAACAGCTGAAGGTGCACAGGCCACCTAACTGGAAAAATTAATATATTACCTCATACACCTCCTCAAGACTTAGAAATCCACGACCTCTGAAGTGAACAAGAAAAACAAGAATATTAACAAGATAAATTTGTGCACGGACACTGAATATTTGAAAACATATATACGAAACCTATGATGTGAGTCCTTAAGAAGCACCTAGCTACAATCTATCACAAACATAAACAACTGTGGGTCCTTAAAAATCTTGCTAAGAGGACACTAAAACTCATGAAACTGTAGATCATGACAAAAAAAACTTCAGGAAGCACTGGAACAATTTTTGTTCTTCATGCTAGAGACGACAGCAATTTTTCTAGAAAACAGGAGGGGTTGCCCCTACTGTATGTTATATATATTATAAAAATGGATTAAAAGGGGGGCACAAAGAAAATCCAGTTCAGGAAACAGAGAGAATAAGTGAAATACAGTACCTTTCCAGCGTAGAGAACACATTTTGCACCTGTAAATTTGAAAAAAAAAATAGGGAAATACCAGTGATTACGATGAGTTGCACACAAGAATTGCAGTTAGGGATGCAGCACAAAGAGT
Source organism: Bothriochloa decipiens (assembly GCA_023333625.1). Taxonomy (NCBI): domain Eukaryota; kingdom Viridiplantae; phylum Streptophyta; class Magnoliopsida; order Poales; family Poaceae; genus Bothriochloa; species Bothriochloa decipiens. The sequence continues at coordinate 92,389,567 of CM041628.1, forward strand.
CTATTTCTATTACTCTCAAATATAGCTTTGGTTGTAAACCATGACTTTGGTGCATTATCGGAGTATAACTTAAGCGTAAATAAAATTCTCACGAGCCATTAGTTGATATGAGACATATAGAGGCACTGTTGATTATGAAACAGGAATTTTGTCACCTTACCTTGAATCATTCGACAACGTTGCAAAAGATGCTTGCCTGAGTGAGTAATCCACTAATCTTAATTTCTAAATGTGCAACAGATCCAAAGTAGAGAAGCCACATACCTTCTGAAGAAATTTGTTAAGAGCCAGAAACTCTGTTAAGGAGAAAAAACGATAAGAGCCGAGGATAACTCACAAATAACTGGTACTCAGTAAGTAATAACAATGTAACGCTAGAGCTCCAACAGCTCTCTTCATTCATTATTTCATCTACTTATGAAATATGGTGCGCTAACCTTCAAAGCTCATGGTGCCATTCCGATCGAAGTCGTACATCCTGCACCAAAAGTCCAAAAGGCCGTTTCAATTGCGCTAAGTCCAAAACCAAACCCCAAAAAACAGAGGGAACAAAGCAGAAGCAGGGGAGGAGTGAAGAAGACCTAATCATCTGCTGCACGACGGAGATGGGGAAGTTGAGGTTGCCGACTGCGAGCGCGCCCTGGTGGGAAGCCAGCCGATTGGAGTGCGTTAGCGGTCAGCATCTCTAGCGGTAGAACTGTAGAACAAATCGAAGAAGAGGGGAAGCGAACCTGGAGCTGGGCAGCGGTGATGTTGCCGGTGCGGCCGGCGTCGACGCGGTCGAACCACTCCCGGAGCACCACCGCGTTCTCCATCTCTTGCCTCCGGGCTCCAGCGTTGGGGAACCCGCGACCGCGAGGACGACGACCGGGGCTATGCTAATTAACCGACTCGCAGACTCGCCAGTAGACTACTACAGAGCAGAAGAGCAGAAATGAAGCTCTGTCTCCGCCCCTTAAAGTTACAACTTTCTGCTTGGATCTGTTTAGGAGTAAGACTCGACTTGAAAATCGCATGTTTACTCGACACAAGGCTAGCTGCACACCCAAATCTTGGTCACTTGCATCAGTAATTAAACAGAACCATGTATGTGCCACTCTGTCAATCGTGATTTGGATATTTGCAATTGAGTTATATTTCGACTGGTGATGGTGAGAAACTTGTTCTGTTTATACCACTGCCGTGGCATGACTCAAACAAGTTTAAGTTTTGCCACTCAAAATTGGTATGCCGGTGGCAATGAACATTACAAACAAGTTTAAGTTTTGCCACTCAAAATTGGTATGCCGGTGGCAATGAACATTACTAAGTTTTACAAAGTGATGGCATGAGTAAATATTGCAAAAGCAATGGTAACAATAAAAACCAGAATCCACATGGTAAAGAGATTGATAAGTGCACACCCCATGTTCAACAAAGGGATTCATGGAAGTGTAGCTACAACTGCACATATGAGTTCCTCAATAAAAATTCTGAGTCTACACACTACAGCTATCGTTGTGGTCATCTTGCAACACAATAAAAAAAAAATCTGAACAAGTCGATTGCTTTGCTGTGCAGCACTGACTAAAACCAGAAAGGTCTGCCTAGTTTGTTTTGAGTGACAACCTCTGCTTCAATATGATTAAAACAACGTGGACAGTGGAGGTAGGCTTCTATCAGCAAGATCTGCAGCTGGCTCTACTGCTTCAGCAGTGTCCTCATCCTCGGTAGACTCACATGGTAGCTTGTCATACATGGTGTCCATGATCACTTTACCCAGAACAAATCGGACCTCGGCAGGTTCCCCATGTTTCAGCGACCAGTAATCAATCCCACGAAACCTTCTCTCGTCATACGAAAGTAGGTCAGAAGCAAGGCCCTCAAATATGACCGACAACCTTTTCCTATCATTGTTTTTAGATGTGAGAACCTGAAAAGAAACACCAGTATGTATATGATCTCCGTACAAAATCACAAATAACAGAGATGATGTGGGGAAATTAAACTAGCACAGATCATGGGTGGCATATATACAAAGAGATACTATTCCTGAAAATTGTGGAGGTTCGGAGAATCTGGCTAGCGATTGCTCCAGACCATCTAGACATGTCAATGTATCTACTGAAGAATGGAGTAGTGATGCAAGATGTGATGTTTGTTCCATTAGATCATCCAGTTTGGTCTGAGAAGGCCCTGTTATCTCTGTGGAAAATGAGACTTCTGCTCCAACTTCTTCCTCCAAAAATTTGATTGTGGCTTCCCATGTTCCGAAATACAACACTGCAGCAAAAGCTCTTATTACCAGGGTGTCTTGTGGAGATATAACCAATGCACTGTGAAATACCACAACGCCAGCCTGCAGAAAAATACGAAATGTCATGGGTGTGGCAGACAAAAACGCTCACACTGTTTGCCATGTTACTTGGTTACCAAATAAAATGAATGAAACATAGCCTGTTTGATCAAATAAGAGGATTGATAGGCACAAAAGAGGAACCTCAGACTGAAAGTGGTATGGAATAGGACTAAGGAGCATGTCAGTTTAGAAATATGAATGAACTGTGTGTGCTCTGGCCACCATGGGAAAATCATAAGGTACTTCAGAGCACACAAGCATTCTACACAAAAACATAAGGTAAAGTCTGATACAGCTGCAAAGCCATGCATATGTTTTAAAGGTAGTCTAGAAATCAAGGAGATATTCGTTGTATGAGCATGAGCGGATGATACAAATCAGAACAACCACTGGACTACATAATACACATCCAAATCTACTGGAACAGTCCCTAAAGAATAGAATAGCTTCAACCATTGTACTGTCTAGAGAAAGATTATTACTCTGTAATTTCATTGCTTTTTGGTAATGAAATTCGGTTTTACCATGGTGAAAAAAATATCAAAAGCAAGATTACAGAAATAAAGGAGATATGAGCCAGTTCAATGGAACCAAATAAGCTTAACTGCCGGTTTAGCAAGTTAGCATACATAGTGCTCATAATTTCCTGGGAAATATGCACTTAAAACTAAGTACAGCAGTAAAAATGTTATGCACCAAGTAGGTATTTCAGGTTTCTTACCACAGAGAGCTATGGCATGGCCGGTCTGCACAGAGTAACCAATCAAGATTAGCCAGTAGTTTCTGCAGGTGTGAAGTCAACAGCATAAGATAACATAATAAGCCTTATCTAAAAAATCTATTATCACATTAAACTAACCTGAAAGATAACCACAAAACCTCTACTTATACACGGCACTATGGCAATAAAAAAAATCTAAAAGGGAAAAGGAAGTAAACTCTGAAGCAACATATAAATATCATATTGTTCATAAAGTGTGCTGAAACGATAACCATAATAAAGTTTATAATCACAAAATCTCTGAACAGTAGATCAATAAAAAGATAACAGGCCCTTCAGTTCAGACTGCAATATTAGGACACCCTATGCTTACCCAAAAAAAGGAACACTTTACCCAGTGTACACCACAAAGTACGCAGTATTTCCAATTTTCCATAATTTCTTTTTAAAGAAGCACCAAAGAAAAAAAAAGGACAGTAACCATCAGATCTCTAAAGCAAGGTGAAACATTTTCAGAGTTACTCACCATAAGCATCAGATGACTGTCATTTGAACCACCCTTCATCTGATCAGACAAATATGCTGCCTACAACACAAATTGGCATTCCTTTTGATGAGTGGGATGAAATATTGGCAGGGCTACAACAAAGAATGTACTTTTTTACCAACAGACATTGTTAAAATTACCTGGAAAGGCAGTAAAATATCAAGTAGTCCATATTTTCTAAGCAACCTAACAGAAGGTGCTGCTGCCCCATAAGACATTATATAATTCATTTCCATCATCAACCTTGCCTACACAGTAAATGAGACAAAAAGCAGAACTAAGAAGAATATATATATGAGAACATGCATACAATTGTTAGCTTATTTTCAGAGGTACCAAGAAAGTAAACCTTGTCGATATTGATTATAGATGAAGAAAGATCACGTATTGCATTAGAAGTTTCACTGGAAAACTGGAAACCAAGGCGCGCAGCAATTCTGAAGCCACGTAAAATCCTTGCTGAGATACACTGATATAAATTTTACTCGGCGAGATAAAGCAATTTCAATACAACTATTCCTCAAAAACCTACCGGGGTCCTCCATGAAAGAAATGTGAGCAGGAATGACTGTACACACCTGATTTCCATTAAGAAGTTAGCAAATAGAAAAGAAAGAGGAAGAGGAAGAGAACCAGGACACTATGCTTAAATAAAGATGCAGCTCAGTGACTATTACTTTGTTTTTTTCTCATATCCCTTACTCCATTCACGTAATCATAAATTCTGAAGTTCACTGGATTAAAAAAAAGACTGCCAAACATGTATTACAACATTGTTATGAAATATCTCCTGTGACACATTAAAAAAACAAGAGCATTTGTTGATGATTTGAAGCACTAGAATTACTGTGGAGTTTCAAAGATTACCTATTTATTGTGAAGTCTCTTCTCATAGAATCCTTCCAGCGAAGAATATCCCTAACATCAGAGCCATTCAACTCTTCTACATAATCTACCGCTTCACTTCTATCCCCATACTTAGCAGCTGTTTGAAAGCTCGAAATCTATTAGAACGGATAAAAAATAGTGAGTGCATTGCTAGAAAACTCATGTGGTCATGACGATGATATGAAGAACAAACCTCAACTACAGAGTTACGCATTTTAAGAAGACATATTGGGAAGCGTTTGCCTACAATCATAGATTGCCTGAATATATTTTTCTTAAGCTGTAACAGACAGAAATATGTCAATTGAATAAGGACATCAAAACTTTCAGGAAAAGAAAAAATAATCATGATGTTTGAATGGACCAAAACCTGTTCAAGACTTGCAGTGGTAATCACATCAAAATCTTTAGGTACCCTATTGAGTAGCAAATCTCTCACGCATCCCCCAACAAGGTAAGCTTGAAAACCTGTAATAAACTTTTGCCTTGAATACTGCATACATTCTTATCCGCATTCAACTAGTAAAAACAATATTTTATGAGTTAAATAACAAAAGTAACGCCCTCACAAGAAAAAACTCAGTAGCCAGAAGAACTCAACCTTGCTTGCCAAGAAAATCCCCGGACCCTGGCCTTGTTAACGAGGGGATTTTTTTTATAACACCTAAATTAACTCCGACGAGGAGTTAAACCTAGGATTTGGAGGTGTTACTAAAGCACTGTAACAACTATGTTACAGGCTCGGAGTCCAGCAAAAAACAAGAAGGCTGAGACAGAGTTTCAAAAACATCTTATGGAAATTTTGAAACACTAGCTACCTTCATCTCAACCATAGATTTCAAATCATATCTAGTTGTACCACTTCCATATCATGGCCTTGTATTTGATCCATGCAGGATTTGGAGATCGTAAAAAGAATTATTTAGATATATGTGTTTGATCCAAATAATAAAAAATTGTTAAACCAAATATCTTCGATGTGCCCACAGCTCCAGCACCAAGCTTTTCTGGAGCTAGAGCTGTGCAAACAGGCTAATTCATATATAATAAGCCTAGATGTTGGTCAAAAGTTACAAGATTGAATTAAAGGTGTGTGCACCTTACATTCATGGATCAAAGGAGTGTTAAGAAGAAAATGCATGGTCAAGAGAATAGTTAATAGTTATGACATGTTAAACAGGTCCTAAACTCGTACGGAGCATATAATAAGCATAGATGTTGTTCAAAAGTACCAAGATTGAATTCTGAAAGGTGTGTTCACCTTAAATTCATGGATAAAAGGAGTATTAAGAATAAAATGCAGGCTCAAGAGAATAGTTATGACATGTTGAAACGTTCACTCACAAACGGAAATGGTCAATATAATAGTTATGTACCTTGCCGTCTGAGCTTTCTTAAAACCGCCCATGCATCAGTATGTATAGCATCCAGTTTAATACCAACAGTTCTTGAGTCAAGCTGCCTCCAAGATGAAGGATCCACGAATCCTGCACAAACTGAAACCTTTCAGCTTCACCAAGCAAGTCAGCTTAGCAACATTGTAGAACTATCTTTTGATCACAAAACTTTAATACACTCCGGTAGGTCAACACCCATCGAAATCAAATGTTACCAATAGCACTATATCCATGACATAGGACGACAAACACAGGTGACAGATATGATTTTACACAGGGGGTAGCCAGTGCAGTGCCCGTAAAGAGCGATGAAAGTATCACCTGGCCTGAGGTGCCTTGGCGCGGAGGAGCCACCGCCTTTCGGCTTCGGAGGAACGGTGCCGTCGCCTCCCTTCTTGGTGCTGTAATGCCGCGCCTGAGAGAAACACGACGTCGTCAGCGGAAAGGAGAGAGCGCTTCCACCAAGCGCCAGGCCGGCGTGGTGCTCGACGAAATGCTTGAGAGACGGTGAGTAGCAGAGAGGCGGCACGGGCGACTGACCAGGAAACTGGAGGCAGCCGAGCGGAGGCGGGAGAGGAGGGGAGGCGGGGAAGAGGGCGAGGGAGACGGGTCAGCGCGCCGTCGCGGCGGCGTCATGACATGGGTGCGGCGGGGCGGCGCGGAATCAGATGGCCTGACGCCGGGCGACTCGACAACTGTTGTCGGCAGTCACTCGATCTGCGCCGTCCCTCAGCTACTCAGCATCCAGCATTCCAGCTCGTTTTGCTCGCATCAGGTAATGTAAATACCGGCCCAGCGGCCCAACTAAGCCCACGAGGCCAGTACCCAGGCGGCCAGCAGGGACGTACAAAATTGGGGAATTTTGTTTATTAATAAACGTATTTTTTAAAAAAATTACAAAATTAGTCTCCGTTTTGAAAAATTTGCAGGAATAGGCCACCAGTCGCCCGTTGAAAGGGCGAAGATGGGCCTTGTCGCCTGACTGGCAGGCTACCTGGGCCATGTCGCCCGACCAAGAGGCGACGTGGAGCTCGTCGCCCGGCCGATGGGCGACGTGTCCCCCACGTGTCGCGGCGGGCCCCATGTCGCCCGACCAGGGGGTGACTTGGCCATGCTCGCCCGCTAAATGGGCGACGCGTCCCACGTCGCCCGACCAGGGGGCGACTTTGCCCTGTCGCCCGAACAGTGGGCGACGTGGCGGCTTTATATAAAGCCGCCAGCGGCTGACACGGACAGTTGAAGGGAAGAAGAGAAGAGAAGGAGAGGGAAGGGGAGAAGAGAAGAGAAGGAGAGGGAAAGAGAAGAGAAGAGAAGAGGAAGAAGGAGAAGAGAGGAAGAGGAAAATTTTCGGTAAGTAAAAAAATAATTTTATATATAATTATTTAATGTGTGTTATATTAATTGTTAGATAATGTAATGAGCAGTTGAGCGATTAATATTATATTT
>CM041628.1:92401903-92427166 GCA_023333625.1 Bothriochloa decipiens
CACCACAGACACAGCCCTCACAGGACGAGTACGCGACACCAGCTGCTCCTGGAGGCCGTCCTGCACGTGTTATAGTTCCTCCTTCGCCGCTTACTTACTCAGCCGGCCATATGCGAGCGGGCCGCAAAGCAACAAAGCCTGGCACGATTAGGGGTGTTGCACCTAAGCGTGGATGATATTAGTTTTGTGTGATTTGCCGCCGATGTTGTTTTCTATGATATTGTACTGATACTATTTTAGTTTTTAGAACTTAATTAATGTTTCACTGTTGTATTTTTTTATCTATTAAGCTTGGGCGAGCACACGACAACGGCGTTTTCGCACGCCCATTGCATGACTGCGTATTATTTTTGCTATTTCTTCGACTTCGATATTTTTTCTAAATTTCCGAATAAATAAATATTATTTTTAAAAAATCCAAAAATTTTTCTAAAATTTCCAAATAAATAAATATTATTTTGAAAAATCTCAAAATCCAGGTCGCCCATCGGCGGGGCGAACTTCCGGTCGCCCTTTGGCTGGGCGACTAGCCTGGTCGCCCTTTGGCCGGGCGACGTGGGCCTGGTCGCCCTTTCAACGGGCGACGTGGGCCTGGTTGCCCTTTGAACGGGCGACGTGAGCCTGGTCGCCCTTTGAACGGGCGATTATCTCACGTCGCCCTTTCAACGGGCGACTAGTGGCCTATTCCTGTAATTTTTTGAAAACGGAGACTAATTTTATAATTTTTTAAAAAAATAAGTTTATTAATAAAAAAAGTTCCAAAATTGGGCAATCTGGTATTTTTGGTTTTGGGTGCCTCAATTTATATAGAAACTAGCAAATATAACTGTGCGTTGCAACGAGAATTATAACTTGTGTCATTTGTTTTAGTACACTTTAGAATCATATAACGTACGTTGGTTGGACATATGCTATCTAACTCGCATGAATATAAATCATGAGTATAGACGGCTATGTCCATGGCTAGCGACGTCACATGTTTATTTTACAGTGTGTGGTGGCAGCAGCTGTCCTCAACAGCGGCGCTAAGGCCAGTGGCGGCTCCCGTTTATTTGGTCTTGTGTCCCTCGCTACCGCCATCATGGCCTTTCACGTCCAGTCCAACGTGGACGAGGTCCTCGCAGCGTCAGCTAGCCAAGCTCGCCGTCTTCCCTGGACAAGTGGACCTGGTTGGCAGTGCAGACTGCGAAAGCCGAGGCGTGGAGTCTTGATCTGATTTTCACTTGGATCAATTCGTGCTAGTTAAGCTCGCCGCCTTGCCTGCACAAGCGGACCTTGATGGCGGCGCTGAGGCACGTCGCGGGCACTTTAGGGGACCTGGAGGCTTGATCTGATTTTTAAATCGATCAATTTGTGTATGGATGGTTTGATTTGATTTTATAAGTTATTTGTGTTTCCGGAGTTATTTTCATTTGAGCTTGAATTTGGATAGGAGACCATCCACAATGATAAGTGTTAAAGTTGAACGACAACAACACGGGTAATTCTCATTCATGTTAAGTTTTTTACTATTTTTTTCATCTTTGCTGTTGCGTACTATTCTTGTTGGATTTGGATTTACCTTTTACCCGATCTTCACCGTCCGAATAGAAGCTAGGATGCCATAATTAAATAATCCTGGTTCTAAACGGACTCTGAACGCAAACTGGAGGAGAGGCAGAAAATTAAATATAATCCTAATTCTGTACAGACTGGATGTAGAGAGGAACCTACCGTCACCGATCTAAACACGGAGATGAAAGAAAATTGGGTGGAGAAATTTTCTCTTTTTATAGATAGGTATAGAAAAAAGATAATAAAAGGTATAAAAACCAAGTGCAGGGTACTATACATGGCAATTTTATGAAGTCCGTGATAACAATGACATTTTTGTGAAACCGATTTTTAGCAATGACAACTTGCAACATACATCTTAAAGCAGTTGGAACACTTGAAAAAAGAACACACAAGTTCTTTTTTTGTTTCTTGAAGCTCTTCTTTCTGATGCTGTTTTTATTTCTGTACTACTGAACTTTTATTTGCTTCTCAATAAAATCCTATAGGGGCTGCGGCCCCTCTAGTTTCGTAAAAAAAAACACACAAAACACTTGAATACCATTGCAACCATACGCAATATCAAAAAAAGCACATGCTCTAAAATATATGCAACATCAGGATAGATACACTTGCAACATGTGTCCAAAAATGAAACATTGGGATGGGAAGACTGAGCCAGTCGATTTCGCCAAGGGTGGGGGAGGAGGGTAGGGGTGAGAGCGTTACCATTGGCCAAGGAGGCAGCATGGCCGTGTGTCGGATGGGGTAGGGCGCGGACGCAGAAAGATAAGAATGAGGAGGAGAAAGCAAATGATATATTTTTGTAGCGAGCAACGCATGTAAGAGTGAGCCGTGGGAGTTGTTCGTCCGTCCAGATGTCTTAGGGCCCTATGAACTAACAACTACTTGACTAACATCTGAGTCATGAGGCCAACACTCACACAATGCAACTGGTTAGCACAGCACGCCAAAGAAGCGGTTGGCTCAACCAGCCTGGGTTCGAGTCACGACACCATCTTCTTAAAACAAAAATCAAGGGGGCGTCTCTCCCCGTGATCGAGTCTTAACATCTAAGTCATGAGGATCTAAACAGGTGGACTAGTAATAAACAACCAATCCAACACTTTAACTAGTTGTTAGTTGACTAGTTCATAGAACCTAACTATTAGGACTAGTGATTTTACTAGTTGGCTAATCACTTATCCTAACTGGCTCTTAATAGTATTATTATTGATAAAAAGTATTTATTTATTTATTTATTTATTAACCCTTTTCGATGAATATTCATATCTATACCTCTGGGCGTCTTAATTGGTATCACGCCATCAACAATGCTTATGTTTCAATCTATATTCAACACAAATGAAAATCTAATGAAATCACACACTAGCCTTAGGCTAGCATTTATTTGTGCATGCATATAACTAGCTGATATATAATAATTAAAATAAAAAACATACCGAGATACGTACACCGGTACGTAAGACCGTGTAACCAGGGACGGATCCACGCCCTGTGCTGCCTGGCCCGCCCGCCCCCCCCCCCCCCGCAGCCTCAGTTTGTATTTCTTAATTTAGCACTAATCTTTATCATTTAGCCCCTCCTAAAAAGTTAATCCTGGATCCGCCCCTACGTGTAACTATACTGAGAAGACACAGACGAGCTAGCTGATGAAACGCATCTCTGTCTCTACCTACTACATGACCTTGCTCTGATCATCTTTTATACGTTTTTTTTAGATAGGGTATAATTTGGACGTATACAACCCACACGGTTCATACTCACATCACACGCATACATACGTGCGCGTCCGAACACACGCTAAGAAGAGATTGGAAGCCGTCGTCGTCTCCATTACGCGAAAAACACGTAATACCACCGAACGCGCACGCGTACGTATACCTGAAAATATTAGGAATCTACTGTTCCGACCGGTGGCGTCCGCACCTGGATCGCTCGCCAACGGAGCTATCGCTCGGCCCCCCACCTTTTATACGCTTTAATCGGTATTGGTAGGCAGCAGCCAGAACGCACCAGGTGGCAACTTTGCAAGATCTTGGGAAGGATGGAAGCACACTCTTTCGGTCCCCTTAGCTACGTTGAATATATGCATCAGATTGTCGTAGGGGTGAATCATGTAAACACAGTTAGGCTCCAGCCCAAACTTGGAGGCCGTGCAGCATCCTCCTCCATCTCCACACCACAGCAACGCTCGGTCGTCACCGATCCCATCTACTACCTCGCACCACCGCTGCCTTCTTACGTCCATCCTGTAAAGAGCGATGCTAGTAGTGACCGTTGGATCCTCGTAGAAGTATGCAAGAACAGGTAGTGCTCGCCGTCCATCTCGAAACGGCAGCCATGAGCGCGCCACCCGCAGGGGTTGGGCGGCACAGTCCATGGCAGCCCGCCCATCGCCAAGAGGTGAATGGTCGGGTGCGGGGCGAACTCGAGGATGCCGTGCTCTTGCATCGTCGTGGGGAAGCAGAATCTGCCCCGGCATGCCCCACCAGCCAAGCACATTTCAGCGTCCCCACATCGTACTCGTACTTGATCCACTCGGTGGCGGCATCGTTCTGCTCGCCGACGCCGACACGGCAGTACCACATTGTCGTCTCGGAAGGATGAAGCACGACCACTACTGTGCATCCGTCGTTTGTCCTAGGTTTGTCCGACGACAATGAGGCCCTGAAATGTCTTGGGAGTTGATGACTGTCGTCGAAACGTGGCAGCTCGATCTTATCACTGTCGGCGATTATTATCTTCTTCTGAACCTAGAGATAATATCCACCCATGATCGGTGGCTGCAAATCTCGTGCTACCCCTTAGCGCCCCAAAGTCGTGTGTGAGGCGCTCGCCATTGGAGCCTAGCAAAATGGTGTGTCCATCTTCAGTAATCGCATTGGGATCGGTGGCGAGGAGGAACGGCATCATGGGCAGTAGTACATGGCTCGACGCGTCCTTATTGCTTGACGACATCTCTTAGAGCGGTGCGTGCGGTGTCTCCTCACAGCTATAGTGGAGACTCGATCCCTGAAGTTTATAGGTACTTTGATTTTTAAGAACAAAAACAAGAGACATCTAGCTCGATCGGGTTCTTAAATAGACGGGATAAAGGAGCAATCTTCCTAATCGACTTGGATTTGGAGTGTTACGGTATTGGAAACGTATACCTGTGTTCCGTATATATCCGACTAGACTTTGGATTTGGAAACGGCACGGCGCTGCAGAGAGCCCTGGGTCTGATTTCTAATTGCCTTTTCTTTGTTTTCTTTTCTATCGTGTAAATTGCTTTCATTGCAAGTTGTATAAATTGCTTGATTTGGCAAATGTTATTGTTAGTATTTTAATCGGAGTGTTATAGCTGCAAACACCATTTTGGTATGTACAAGCAATCAGTGTTATGAAACTTACACATAATTTGTATGAAATTTACACTGCATTAGTAAGTGTAAATTTTGTTACATAAAGGTATATGTTCTGCTATTAGTATTTTTTTCTGCAAATTTTTTCATTTATTAAAATTTTCCCTTGTTATTTTCCTACTATAGAAAATAATCTGGGAATTTTTCCATTTTATTCATTGGATATGCATTTTTGTTTTCTGCAAAATTTTTCATTTATTTAAACTTGTTATTTGCCTACTACAGAAATAATCTGCAAAATTTGTCGATTTGTAACTTTGGATATCCATATTTGATTTTCTTATATTTATTTTCATTTGTTTTTTGGCAATAATAGATAAAATATGAATATGTCATATGAATAAGAGTTTTCTGAATTAATTATCGTTTGATATTTGGTCATGTTTTGTCAGGGCCGGTTGATTTGGTTCCAAATCTCAACCGGTTGAGACAGAGGGCAAATCAACCGGCATTGCTCTCCTACAACTGCCGATTGATTTGTTCCCATGTTTCAATCGGTTGAGATCATTGCCTAATTCGTAGACAAGCCCTATATAAAATGATATTTTGTGTCTTTGTGCATCATCCTCCAGCGGCAAACTGTAGGATATAACGTGGTTATACATGGACACCCAAACAAAAAAGTTAGCAGGGTGAGTGCGAACCGTTCGCCAATCAAACCTCATTTCTGAACCGGCAGGCGGATGGTATTGAAATTCATTGTTTGCCATCTAAGGCTTGTTGTACCATCATTTTGCCTGAATATATTCTTGGTCACTTTGTTCAATTCGTGTCCAGTTTTCGAACATGCTGGGCCGCATGTACAGAATAAGACACGGCAATTTGTGGCTGTATTTGTATCAAATATATCAAGTAATCCAGACATTCACTTCTTTGTATTGTTATTTTTCCTTTTTTTTCCCTCGAGGAGGAACTGAAATTTAAAAGGAATTTAAACCATATTTTCTTTGAGCAAAAATTGAATCCATATTTTTTTGAGCAAAAATTGAATCCATATATACAAATACAATATATACTGCCTTAGAATTCTTATGGGCCATGCTGTTTATGGATCAAACGATAGGCCCAGTAGAACGTAAGCAGGCCCATCCACAAAGCTCTCGGAGCGTTGCTCTGAGTCTGAGGTGGAGGCGTGTGTTAGTATTTCTAGATCGTACTATGTGTAGATCAGAGGGTGATTTCTTTGCTTTTGGGATAAACATTATGTAGACATCATGTGCACCATCGTGGTGCACAAATTAAAGAGAGAGAGAGAGACTGGGATTTAGAGTTAGGCACATACCGTCGGGCGTTGAGGAAGCGGATCCGGCGGTCACAGGTTCACCGGTGAAGATCTGCTCCAGGGCAGCGACGGGCGGCGAAGAGGTGGAGTAGTGGCGACGCCGGTGGAGCTTCCCGTCGCTGGCGGCGCCTCCCTGATCGATAGGGTTTCACAGTGGGGTGTGGTGGCTAAGGTGAACCTCATCTATAGAGCTAGTGGCCCCCACTTCTTCTTATAGGCACCGTGCGACGGGGGCCCACCAACCGTCTAAGGACTGGACGCCCCCGATTAGGGCGTGAGGTCAAGGCCCAAGTGACCGTTGGGCCATCTTGGTGAGAGATCAACCTAACATTCTCCCCCTTGATCTCATATCATTCTCATCATTCTTCAATTTCTTGCTTTAACCTTTAATTTTTATCTTTCTAACTTCTATCTCATTCCATTACAGATTAGCATATTGAGTGTGTCTCATCGTCACAGCAATTAGTGCCATTAGACTAACAGCCACAACACACTTCTCTGTTTTGGAACAAAACTCTCTTCTGGGCCCTTTATTGTCCGAAAATCATAGGCTATACCATAAACCCATGTCGACTGTGTGTCCTCTGAACACACTGGGTGGTAAGCTTTTAGTAAGCGGATCCGCAGGTTCTTTCTTATTACTCATATGTTCAATTCCTTTAAAATGATTCCAGACTTTTCTCCTTTACAACGAATACATTCATGTCAATATGTTTGACAGCACACTTGACCTGTTGTCATAGGAGTAAAACACTTATTTAAATGGTTATTGCTATTGTCAACCATTATCTATTCCGGGTATAGTTTCTCTTAACCATTTCGCTGTCCTCTAAGCCTCACAATATTCCATTGTATAACTTTACATCATTCATGATTTCATAATTGTTTCTTTAGAGCTTTTCCACAATAAAGCTCCAACAACGAGTGTTAGTGATTGTGGATTCACTACTTATCTCGTTGAACTTTTATTCTTTGTACCCATAACTATTTGAGAGTACTTGATCTTCCTTATTCAACATGAGGCTATAAATCTTTTCAAGATATTCTTTATTCTATTCTAGTGATCTATGTCTAAACTTAACTTCTGTCAAAACATCCCGGACACATGAACTATGTCAGGGTAATTTCTTACTTATAATCATTCATTAAGCTTCCAACAACTGAAGCATATAGGACGTCCATTTTTATCGATCTCATTTCAGTTCTTCAAAACATTTATAATTCTAAAATCTATTACCCTTGACTATAAGAACAGGCATAGGTTTTTCTCACATGCATACTTTATTTCTTCATAATTCTTTATATGTATGCCTTTGCATAGTTCTAATACCCCTCTTCTTCTATCTCAGTAAATTTCAATGAATCATGCTTTAACGAGATTATTCTTATTGAAACTTGAGGACAAAACTTCTTTTCCTTCAAAAATAGATTAACATCACTACTAGCAAGCAAGATGTCATCCACATATAGGATTAGAAAATGAATTTCACATTCATAAACTTTGCATAACTGCAGTTATCCTCTGCATTTCTGTAAAACCCAAACTTTCTTATTGATTCATCAACTTCAAATTCTATTTTGTAGAGACTTTCTCTAATCTTAAAATGATTTCTTCAGGCAATATTATTATGTTCGTTTTCTTTCATGACAAAGGTCATTTAGGCTATGCCATGTAGATTATTCACATAAATCCTCATTAAGGAATATCATCTTTACGTCTATCTGATGTGACTTTAAATCGTAATGTGCCACTAACATTCATTATAATAGATTCATTCTCTTCATGTGAATCTTTCATCACAAGTTGCGCTATATATCTTTCATCGTTCCCTCCAGAGCCATATTACGTCTTGTAGACCCATTACAGCCTACTGTTTTGGCTCCATCGTCGGTATTATTGGTTCATTTCATTATCCTTTGCTTCTTGCCATTTGGACGAGAGAACGTCTCTCATGGCTTCTACAAAAGAGATGAGATTATCTTTTATTTGAATTTTTTTATCAACAATGACTTCATAGTCAACAAAACAATTATTTTTTCTCATTCTTTGAGACCTACTAGAGCCTCATGGCACTTCTTTCATATGGGGCTGTTATTGCTCTTCATTGCCAAGAGGCAAATATTGCAAGATCCTTATTTACTTATTTATCTTCATAAAAAGCAAACAACAGGTGTTGTATATGTCATACAACATCAACTGGGATTGAGCAATTTATCGCTTTCAAAACATAGTAGTGGGCATTCAATCCCACTTCTATTTAATTCTTTAGGTATCTACATACCATGCTCCCCCAGATTACTCCATCCTTTGTAAGGATGGTGTATCTTTAAATTTCTTATTTGGGTTTAATCTGTCATAACTTCTTACGATACTTTGAGCACCGTTTTAGTATCTCTCACTGTGCTATCTTCCTCAACGATCACATTCATCTTTACTTAGAGGTATTATTATTGTGACTGTTGTACTCCCTCAACGATCACATTCATGTTTTATAGATCACTCTTCTTCATATCATATTTATCTTCATATTCATAATGTACATCATGCATCATATTGTCAAAAAAATATAAGGGGGAGTATCTTTCTTGATTTTCGGGGAGAGTATCTTTCTTGATTTTCTGTTTCTTTCATGATTTTATGTTTCTTAATTGATCTCACAAATCTCCCTCTCAAAATGTGGCAAGAACTTTTTCTGCCATAATTTTGAAACTATTCAAAATTCTTATAAATGAGGAAACTTTCATTACTTACTTCATCCACATGATTATGTCATACAAATAAAGTTACTTTATAAATCTTTTGGGAGTACACTTTCCTCATCCCACTTCAGAGTCATTCAGTACTTCTGCAAGTCACACTTGCATGTTATTCTTGTCATTCACACTTGCATGTTATTCTTGTCATTTGGTTCATATGCAACTTTCTTCTCCCGCATACAGGATAAGTTCTGTCGATAAGTTCTGTCAAAATCTCCCCCGCCATGCGGGATAGTTCCCAATAATAGGACATCAATGACAAAATTGGTTCTCAGGGCATATTCAATCATCAAATTTAAAAAATAAATATAAATATTCTTTAACACACATACTTAATCTGACGTTGGTCAAATTAAACATGCGTATAACTCATTACATTTCATATCAAAGTGCTTTAGAATAAAAAATTAAAATACATTTGTTAAACTACACTCTTATTGCACATAAAAGTCATTTCTTAAATTAAACTCTCATTTGTTCTATCTTCTTTTCTTAGATCAATGCACCTGAATCATTCTTTTCTTTCAATTCATCCTTTAAAGAGAACACTGCCCCTTATATGATGGTTTTCTTTAATGCAAAAATTGCACTTCTCATCTTCTGAGTCATAAGTACCCAGCTCGTTCTCTTTTCTGCCTTTAAAGGCAGTAAGTTCATTATCTGAAAACATTCAACAATAATCATCGATAATGCTCATTAAACTTTAGAATCTTTACGTTGTATTCTACATCACCGTTGGGCAGAAATAAAATAAAACAACATTCTTCTATATTAATTCTGAATCACCGTTGGGCAGAGATAGAATAAATATCATTATTCTATATCAATTCTAAATCACCGTTGGGCAGAGATAGAATCAATGCATATTTATGGTAAAACATATCATGATATTGGTATTAAATAACTTTGCTCAGAAATAACAATACCATAATTCACTGAATTCTATTAACTTTTCTTCAAATCAAATTCTCTCATTGGTTCGAATTCAGTTAGAAGAATCATCATCATTGCAGCGGAAACATAAAAAAATATTTTTCTAGTTCATTAGCATTTCTTGCTCATTGCCATTTCTTTGAGATTTAAAAACATAAATGAACTTACAATATTATTATCATCAACGATGGTCAGAAAATAACAATATCATAATTTCTCTAAACATAAAACTGACTATTTCTCCAATTAAAATATTTCCGTTGGTTCCAATTTAAGTTGGAGAATGAACTTTTCATCATTCACTCAATAACTTCAACTGCTCTCCAAATTAAATTCTTCTGTTAGTTCGAATTTAATGAGAAGACAATAATTCTTTTCTTTGCAGCGGAAACAGTAATATATATTTCATAATTCTATTTTCCAGAAAGTCATAATTTCTCTCAAAATTAAATTATCCCGTTGGTTCAAATTTAATATGAGAGCAATAAATTCAATATTCGCAGCGAAAACATTTAATACAGTTCATGATTTCATTTTCCAGAAAATCTTAGTTCATACAACTTTGAACAAAATTATCATTGGACAAAATTTGCACAGAAAATTCTTATCAAATTCGATTCAAATTCATTCAAAATTTAATTTCTGAAAAATTCATAAGCTTCACTATTCATTTCGGGCCAAAATCCATAGTTTCGGCCTGTTGGACAAATCGGCCCACGGCCTAACGCAGACGCGCGCGTGGCGCGGCCCAAGTCGACGGCCCACGGCATCGGCCCAAGTAAGCCTTTTTTTATGGATTCTGAAAATTCAAAATAAATTTGAAGATTACACTGTTCATTCATGGGCCAAGTCTGACCAATCGGCCCGATGGCAAATTCGGCCCGCGTAAGAGCCGAGCACTCGCCCGCATGGGACAAAAGTGGCCCGCGATGACTGATCAGCCACAGCCGTTCATCTTCATCCGACGGTCGCCCTTCACTTTCAGAGGATCAAAAACCAGCAGCCGGCAGCTTCACCCAAAACCCTAATTCATTTTCTTCTCCTCCCCTTGACTTTCTCAGCGCCGCACCAGCTGCGTCGGCCGCCGGCGGGGAAGCATGAGGCTGCCGGAGCAGGCTCCAGTCCAGCACCTTTTCCCCTTCTCTTTCTCTCTCGCCGGAGCACGTCTCACGGCTGCTTCACTTCTTTGTCCTTTCTCTCTCTGGGAGTGCACAGAGCAGCAACAAGCAGCAGCCGCCGTCGCCGGCCCATGGTGGCCACAGGATAAGGTGGCGCAACCGCGGCCCCCTTCGTCAGCGTGCACGCTCGCCCAAGGCTGAGCGCGCCGCCGTCGAGCGGCCTCGCGGGTGGTGCCCAGTTCGCGCGCCCAAGGCGGAGTCGTGCGGAGGTGAGTTCTTCTTCCCACGTGATGACGACTCCCGGCCTTGCGGCTCGGGTGGTTCTTGCCATCACCATCGTGGGTGATGACGGCCGAGAAGAAGACCCAGTTAGGAAGAAGACCCAGTTAGGCCTGTCTCCCTCGATCCATCCGTTCTTTTCATTAGGGTTAGGTTTTCGTGTGTTCATTCCCGATCTGCTCGAATCGGTCGGTTGTGCCGCGGTGAGGAGGGTCCAGGTAGGTAGTCCCCCTTCCGACGGCTCCTTCTTCTGCTTCTTTTAGGGTTAGGGTTTCGAGTTTCTTTGCCGAATCAAATCCAGTTGAGGTTCTTCTGTTCTTTCCCTTACCCCGGTCTGTTCTTTAGTATTAGGGATAGGGTTCATCAGTCCCGATCCGATATGGATCGGTCCATTTCTTCTCGTTTTCTTTTCGTTTCTTCTTCCCCCAACCCCGATCAAGGTTAGAGTTCATCTGATTCGAAATTTGTTTCATATCTTTCTAATTTCTTTCTACCCGAACTCGATCCACACACTAGGAACAACCTTGCTCTAATACCATTGTTAGTATTTCTAGATCGTACTATGTGTAGATCAGAGGGTGATTTCTTTGCTTTTGGGATAAACATCATGTAGACATCATGTGCACGATCGTGGTGCACAAATCAAAGAGAGAGAGAGACTGGGATTTAGAGTTAGGCACATACCGTCGGGCGTTGAGGAAGCGGATCCGGCGGTCACAGGTTCACCGGTGAAGATCTGCTCCAGGGCAGCGGCGGGCGGTGCAGTGGCGAACGTCGGTGGGTCTTCCCGTCGCTAGCAACACCTCCCTGATCGGTTAGGGTTTCTTTGGAGTTCAGTGGGTGGCGGTAGTGAACATCGTGTATTGAGCCAGTGGCCTCCACCTCTTCTTATAGGCACCGTGTGACGGGAGCCCACCAGTCGTCTAAGGACTGGACACCCCCGATTAGGGCGTGAGGTCAAGGCCCAAGTGCCCGTTGGGCCATCTTGGTGAGATATCAACCTAACAGCGTGGAGTCAAGGGTCGTGCTAGGCGCCGACCATCCAAGATGGCGTGACCCTGCCGACCACCCTAAGTGGGCCGCGCCCCGGCCCACGAACAAGCCTTCTTCCTCTCCTCGCTCATGCTCGCCCCCGGGCGACCCCGTCGACCCGCCGACCACCGCCCACCACCGCGGGCGCACTAGGGGTCGCCGGAGCTCTGGCGAACCCTAGCGCGCCCGTGGCGGCCCCATTCCTTCCTCCGGCGACCCCTAGCGCGTCCGTGGCGGCCTCGTTCCTTCCTCATCCCCCGCCCTGCTCCCGCCGCCGCCATGACTGCGCTCACTGTCGACCATGCTCGCCCCCGCTCTATCCTGGCCTGGCCGCCGTCCCCCGTCGCCAGGGCTCCCTAAGCCGCCCGCCTGCATCTCGAATGCCTGTCTTCCCTTCACCCCCCGGCCGGCCGGCCATTATCTATACCCGGAGATGGAGATGGAGGTAGGGGTGAGGTCGTCGGCGCAGGGTGAGCTCGCCGGAACCCTAGGTCGCCGGCTCGAGCGAGCGCGCGGTGGAGGCGGTGGTGCATGGAGCACGGTGGTGGGCCGCGCTGGGTTGAATTTGCGTCTAGAGGAAGAAGAGAAACAGTGCTAGGAGGGGGTGGTCGGCGCGCAGATGGACGGCGCGGAAGATTTCCGTGGAGTCAGCTCGCCTCGCCTCTCACCACTCACCTTCGCCCATGGCAACCATCTCTGCAGCCCTCGCCATCTCCTTCCCGTCCCCAACTCGCTTCGCCGTGGCCAGTACGCCCTCTGCTTCCTCGCGCATCAAAGTACAAGCCCATAACCCCTCCCCTCCGCTCCTAGCTCCACCCCTTTCCTTCCACAATTCCGTGGTGCTATCCATTTTCGTGCTATCCATTTTCGTGTTCTCCATCTTCACGCAGAGAGCCGAACGCTTCAGGTGCTGTGCGGAGTCTTCTTCCCAAGAGCAGGAGACCTCCGCCACCCCTCCCGTCCCGCCGCCGGAGAAACCCGCAAGATCGCCCCCTTCGTGTCTGCTGGGCATTTCCACGAGCACCTGGTCTATGTGTCGCTGGGCTGGGGTTCCTGGAGACTGGCTACCTCACTTATCTCAAGCTCACGGGCTCCGAGGCGTTCTGCACCATCACTGGCGCAGGGTGTGGCGACGTCCTCAACAGAGACTACTCCGTTGTCTTTGGTAATCCCTTGGTGTTGTTGCTGACAGCTTGTTGGTAAATGTGCACTAAACTGTGGCATTAGGCTCTTGAGATTTACACCAATTGTATAAACAATATCGTTTTGCTCCTCAGTATTATAGGATTGTGTATACAAAGTTAGCTCCATTCTATTTTTTTCTTTTTTGAACCAGTTCGAATTGGTTCATTATGGTATTCCTGCATCTGCATTTTAGTTCCATTTTTTTTGGGGTGAACTAGGAGTAGTTCCAAGTAGTGGTTGATTATGATAACTCCTTTCGCAGATCAACTATATGATTGATTTTACTAAACTACAGTAGTCTAATTTGATAAAATACGTAGTCACAAATGCACAGTGCTATGCCCTTTTATTTAAGTACTTAGCGATTGGTTTCTCTTCAATTTTACAGGAATACCTCTTCCCTTAGTTGGTCTGGTGGCTTATGGTTTTGTTACTGCACTTTCTCTGCAAGAAAATGCAAAGGAATTGCTCCCAGGATCAGATGATTTGGATAATAATAGATTAATATTGCTTCTAACTGCTACTTCTATGGCGACCGCGAGTGCTTATTTTCTTTACATTCTAAGCACTAAATCTGTTGGGGTATCCTGTTCGTACTGTTTGGTGTCAGCATTTATCTCGTTCACTCTACTCTTCGTCAGAGTAAAGGTATGTGGCCACTAATAAGACTGTGTTCTTCATTTGAACCTGTAACCATGTAGTCCAGTTAAGTAACCATGAGCACTATTGAACTTCCAGGACATCGGTTTTGAACGTATCCAGAAGTTCGCTGGCATTCAGTTAGCTGTAGCTGTCATTATAGCTCTTGCTTTGACAAACTCATACAGTTCTGCTGCTACTCAATTGAAAGGGTGAGGCTTCCTTATTGATGTCTCAAATATTCTGCTCCATAAATTGCTTTGTATCTTTGCTCTATTTTGTTGTCTTAGTACGCTACGTTAACTTACTATATGTTTCCTTTTCTTTGATACCATTGTAAATAACTTTAAGATTCTCCTGTTCATTTTATGCAGCACAGATGATTTCATATTAGAACCATATGAAACAAAGGTCTCGTTTAGTTTCCTCCCAATTCCAGCATTTGGTACCATACAAAAAGAAGATTTCCCGTCACATCAAAATGCCGACACATGTATGGAGTACTAAATGTAGATAAAATCAAAAACTAATTACACAGTTTGGTTGTACTTTACGAGACGAACGTTTTGAGCCTAATTAGTCAATGTTTGGACAATTATTCACAAATACAAACGAAATACTATAGTGCGCTACAGGAATTCTGGCACCTCCCAATTTCGGGAACTAAACAAGTCCAGAGATAACAACTGAATCATTCCCATTTGCTATTGCACTGGCTAAACATTTGCACTCTATAGGTGCTAAGATGTATGGAGCATTCTGTTGTTCTCATTGCAATGAGCAAAAACAGGTACACGCTCTTTCACCTTATCCTAACTGGAATACCAAATGATTTCATAGCTGTAGAACATTATTCTGCTGCGAGGGATTGTAGATGCCGAAATTGCTTGAAAAACTCTATTATAGTGCTTTTAATATAATGTTAATACAGTATGAACTTATTTGTTAATGCTGCACTGACCAAAATTCCAAAATGGAAGTATAAATGCGACCAAAAAGTCTTTTCAATCTAACAAAATGTTCATGCAGATGTTTGGTCGTGAAGCTAACAAAATTCTGGACTATGTGGAATGTTTCCCAAATGGAGCATGTAAGGGAAAGAAAATAACTGCAGAATGTGCTGCTGCTGGTCTTGAGTTCCAACATGGTTCATCAACGGAGAGGTAGTTCCCTGCAGTTTTGACGTTCTCATGAAGACATGATGTGTTCCTTCTGTAGGCTGAAACATATTTTCTTGCCTGCTTGCAGTGACTTCAGTTTTTGTATAGGGAAACTGAATGATGCTAAACTTCAGTCACTGCCAGGGTTGCCTTAGAGTTGAAACACACCTACGGGCATTCATTTGCCTTTGCATTTGATTCTTCCGTTTTCTTATGTACCTATTCAGGTTCTGAGCGGTGACCAGGAGCTTGAAGTTCTGGCAGAAGCATCAGGCTTCGTTGCTGAGGGCACAGAACAATCCAAGGAAATATCACGGAATTGATATTTCAGTATTCTGAACTGAAGTTGGGAGGTTCCTGAAACCAATCTGGATGCAGTCTTTAGATAACAGTGCCCCAAAATGTTCAGTAGCACAGTAACAGTTCATCCGAAGATTGCTCATACTCTACTTAAAATTAACAACTGTAATTTGTAGCAACTCTACTTGAAATTATTAGGTGCCACTATTGGAACTCATCGTGTCGGCTACCAACCCGCAATCCGCTATTTAAAACTTTGCTGGTTTCTCATCACTTGGTTCTCGGTAGCCTCTAAAGTTTGAATTCTGAAAAGAGAGAACAAACCCCGAGGCAGCGTGTTGTACAACCATTTGTAGATCTAGTTTGTACTGTAAATGTGTACGAAAACGCACTTGTTCATTGACCGTATACAATGTATTGCGATTTAATGATATATAAAAAGGTCGGTGGGTCCCTATACCTGCTTATATGAAGTTTTAGCTCACAACATCACTTGGAATACATTTGATAGCCTCTTGAAGTCGAAATACTCGGTATTTTAAAATGAACTTCAAGGTGTTCAAC
This sequence comes from Bothriochloa decipiens, assembly GCA_023333625.1. NCBI lineage: Eukaryota > Viridiplantae > Streptophyta > Magnoliopsida > Poales > Poaceae > Bothriochloa > Bothriochloa decipiens. The sequence continues at coordinate 92,418,114 of CM041628.1, forward strand.
TTCAACCCAGCTTTTCTTTAAGAAAAACTTCAACCCAGCTAGAGACAGAAATCTGTGTTCCTTTGTGACTGAGATGGCTGTGCTAAGGTATAAACATCATGGCAAATTCTGATAGGAACATTTAGGTTCACACAAAAGGTTCACAGATAGCCTAAACACAAGCTGTTCAAGTTCATCGCACCCGACCCTCACTTTCTATCTTGCGTAGCTTTTAACTTCTAAATCTTGGCAGCATCACTTCCTCGGCTGCTTCTTGTTCTTGCTCGCCTTTTTCTTTCCACCCTTCGTCCCCTTCGCTTCTAGAGCGAAAATGACGTACGTAAGAGCATACGTGGATCTTACTTCAAAATGCTTGCATGTCATACTTAGAAGTGTCTAAAAATTTTAAAACTTTACACACCAATAGTAATGTACTAAATGAGTATTGTACCAAATTTTGAGATTTAAACATATTTTATAAAAATTCATATGAAAAAAATAAATTTCATCCACTAGAGGACAAAAAGTCATGATGTCTGAATTTTATTAATTTCATATACATTTTTAAAAAATATGTTTGAATCTTAAAATTTGGTACAATGCTTATTTTGTATATTACTATTGGTGTGTAAAGTTTTAAAATTTTTAGACACTTCTAAATATGACATGTAAGTATTTTAGAGTAAGCTCCGTGTACGCTCTTACGTACGTGGATGTATCTCGCCCTTCGACTCACCATTTGCCACTTTCTTCTTTTTATTGTCTTTGTTCTTGGCCGCTTTTCTGGCGTCCTTAGCCTCCTTCTCGGCCTTCTTCTTGTTAGCCTCCTGCTTGCGGATACGCTGCAGCTCCCTCGCCGCCTGATCGTCCTTCCTGCACTGTGTCTCATGGGTCTTCTGACCTCGTCATCAAAACGACCGGTGAAGCCGCACCTGGGACAGAAGTAGTTCGCCCCCCTCGGCACGCCCATTGCGATCTGCAACATATACACTAATTCTCTCAGAAGCAATACCTACAAGAAATTCACAGGATCGAGTATAACACTAATTCATCTGACCCCAATTTCCTCACAACTTAGAATTCTCGCGTGCAGCTTTTCACGTGGCTTCTATGCGAAGGGAGGATACAGTGCCGCGCCAACCTGCACCAAAAGTGTACTGTGGACTCTCCAATCTGAGCAGCTTGTGCCGCAGCAGTCCAGTTCTGGTCAGTGCTAGGACTACAGCTAGTTCCAGAACTCAGCACCAACAGACTGCATTGCCTCCAGAAAGTCGGCTCCTTGTCTGAAGCCCAGTACAGCGTATTCATCCTATTGTGTTGCTGGGAGAAGAAACGGATTCGTCTTCCGCAATGAAGCACCCAATCTAAGACAGTTGCTCCTCTAGAGCATAACTGAAGCTATCCAATGGCGAGCGAGAATGCCGAAAAGACACAAAAAGCTGGTTGATGACTGGTGCAGATTGTTTGATCAATCAATGAACAACTTATCGGTGTGAGGACAGTTTAAGCTACAATGTACCATGTACACCACCACCACCTCGTCTTTTAAACCAGATGTAAATCTCTTTTGTAATCATGTGACTTGAGGCTACTTTCAATATAATCGATCAGGTGGTGGAAACACCCCCGTTGAAACTTTCATTCCTCACAAGCAATACGTACTAGAAATTCACAGAAACTTTTTGACCACAAGTCATTATCCACAGATAAATTATACTCCAATCAGCACTAACGGGGTTTACAACATAAGAATCAAGTAGAACCCCAAATCTAAAGGCTATCTGCGCTGCGCTTGCGGGCGAGCAGAGAGACCGGATCGTGCGGGTGCGCACGGCGAGCAGCACCGTGGCGAGCGCGAGCTCGTGGCCGCGCTCGTGGGCCTGCGCAAGGCGAGGTTGATGCGTGGTGGCCGAGATCGTGCGGGTGCGGGTGCGCGCGGCGAACGGCGGCCGTGGCGAGCGAGAGCTTGTGGCCGCGCTCGTTGGCGTGTGGAACATAGACGACGCGTGAAAGCTAAGTGACCAGCATCGGCGAGATCGTGCGCGCGGCGAGCAGTGGCTAGCTGTGGCGATGCTTGTTTGGGTCCAGTGCGCGGCGGCGTGGCAGCTTAGCGCCGAGCCGCTCGCGCGTGGGTGTTCGCGTTCGTGCTGTGTAGAAAAGGTGCTGTGGCTCGAAGGCCGGGCATGCGTAGCAGAATGTAGATCAGGGGGAGAAAGCGGGGCGGGGCGGGGCCGGGTAGTGCTTACCGGCGGCGATGAGGTCGGGGAGGGCGATGCGGGCGTGGCGAGCAAGAGCGCTCCTCGTCCTTCTCTTCGGCGCTGCGGCGTTGGGGGTAGAGATGCGCGGCGTTGTGGGGAATGGAAGAAGCCGATCGAAGGCCTACTTATAGTAGGCCGTCCGCCGGGCGAGTGACGGCGTGCGGGCGCTCCGCACCGGCGCGCGATGGGTACGTGGACCGGTGGACGGTAGCGATACTTTGCGTGGTCGAGCGGAAGTTACTCGACGGTCGAGATCCACTGGAGCGCCAGAGACAGCACGCAGTGCAGGTTGAAGAGAGCGCGGCGAAAGCATTGCGGTGAAAGCAGAGCGCGGTGAAAGCAAAGAGAACGAATCAGGGAAGAAGAGAGGGGGCGTGCCAGACCCAACTGTCAGCGGAGTCAACCCGGTCAACACAAATGGGACCTATAGAAGGCTATAAATAGCCCTATGCAACTATGTAATGAAACTATCTATTGAGAGAGATCCATTTCAGGTTAAGTTTCACTTATTGGAATTCAAGAGGTGAAATCTTGCATTGAGACTGGCTTTATGAGACAAAATAAGTACTATTAAATTAGTTATAAAATATATTTCTATAATAATTTTATTAAGAGACATAAATGGTAATAGTACTCATTATAAATGATTAAAGTTGAACTAGTTTGAACTAGTTTGACTAGCATGTTTCTCATAATTGCATTTTTTTAGACGAAGGCAGAATAAGTCTTGTGGATATATAGGTTTTGCTATACTTTTAGATGTCTTGATATATAGCAGAACCTTGTACCTAGAAATGTTATAACGACTTATTATTTGGAATAAAAGGAGTGGTAAAAAACTATGAGATGAGGGTATAGATGCTAATAAAGAATGGTGGAACCGTTAATTCTGTTTATGTTTTAATAGCTTACTAGCAAAAATGCCCGTGTGTTGAAACGGGAGGAAAAAAACCTATCAAATATTAATAGAAATCAAGGATAGATGCTACATATCTTTCTATGTTGTATTTTTCTACATAAAAGATAAATTTTTAATAATCTTTTTTCTAAAATAATTTTATATATAACCACATATCGTGCATCATGTGTCTTGCTAGTATCCAATGACGTATGCCAGTTGGTGTAGAAGAGGAGTCATCCTTGATGACGTCCGGACTCGTGTTCTCTGTGCGACTAATGTAGAGCCATTATGGATGGCGTCTAGGTTCGCCTCCTCTATGTGGCAGCATCATTGGTGTAGGAGCCATTGATGATGACGACCATGGTTGTCCCAATGTTGCTTGATATGTGATACGTGTTTATGAATATTGGAAAAGATATAATGAAAATACGCTTTTGATTAACGCTGGACGTGCATGTCGTGACCCGTCTTCGACGTGACATTCGAAATGTGAAATGATTTATTAAGTAAGGATGTATAGTTCAAAGACTCGTGTATATATTTATTTATTACTTATTTGACACTTATAAGAACAGGGGTAATCATGATTTTGGTTCACAGTTTAATTAGATGTATATTGGTTGATCTATGTTCTAATAGTAATAGTTTTGTTGGTAATCAGAATTATTTATTAAGTGAGGTCGAGAATTCAAAGACATATAAATATTTACTATTTATTTGATATTTATATATTTGTAAGAAAGAATAGGAGAGAATCCATATCCGTGTATAATAGAATAAAAGAAAAAAGTTACAGAATGAGCAGCGGATGACGACCAAAAGAATTCAGAAAAGGCACACAAAACACAGCATGGATGGAAAAAAACGGACGCAGACATACGTACAACAAACAGAAAACTGTAGAAACTAGGAAAAAGACACGAATAAAGCAATTGGACTCATATCGCACTCCTGCACTAATGTACGAGCAGTTTTGGAGCTTGCATGAATGTGTAGGGGGCCAATTCAGAACTACACTGCTAAAATATCTTGGTTGTTCAAGTTTTATCTATGGTACTGCAATGAACAATTAGAATTCTACCAGAGAATGAATAATATGCACATATTTGCATACTTGAAACTTGCAAGCCGTGATATACTCATCAGCAGGTGTAACAGCCTTTTTTTTAATCAGCTACAAGTGCAGTAGCTATAGCTAGAATAGTACGAGGGGAGAAAAATAGCACGAGAAAAGTACAAGCAAGTGTAGTAGCTAGCTAAGAATAGTAAGGGGGCCAGGACCGGCCGCCCATGAAGCTACGTCCGTCCATACCCCGACACCAAGTCGGTTTTGGAGAGGTGAAAGAAAAAAATGACAGATTGAAATTTTGTCAATTTTATAATTAGGTATAGATATATTGCTCTTTTTTTGATAAAAAATAAAAAGGATTGCCTATGGCCAAGAACTATAGCGGTGGGTGGCTATGTGTCAAGTGCCTCATCTAGCGGACTCGTAGAACTATTCTTTGGTAAAGAAAAATTATGTGAATACAATTTTAGATATCTAATGCATTCACATCAAATGCATTCATCTTAAAGCCTATTATGATGTGTGCCTAGCCAGATAGAGGCTGGGAGTGTTCCAAAGTCTGTGTATCAACTCAATGTAACATTCTTTAGTTTAATAAAAACTTTAATTTCCAAAAAAAATTCTAAAAAGCCATTTATCTGGATTTTTGTTTCCAGATATGTCTTTCTTGAGTTCAAGTTGAACGATTTATAAAGAGTGTCACATGTTATGGAGGATGCAAACATGTGTTATACATCTTTTGGTTTACTCAAGCCACTTTATAAAAAGCAGACCGTTAATTTATTTACTTTGGCTTATGCATAGAAACTAAAAACAAAATATGAAACAAATATGGCCTTAGTAGTGCAGCACACTACACGTCTATATTATCTCTTATAAAACGCACTAAACCCTACTACAGACTTTATCTAATCCCACAACGATCCACGTCATTAACGAACTGAAACCGTCTAATTTGTATTGTGAGCCAACAAACCCATCGGTCTATTGATGGTCATTTGTTTTGAGTTCTTCCTTTATATTTTACCGGCAGTTAGAACACCGTGCTTTACCGAATGCCTAATTGAAGTATCAAAAGTAAGTTTCCAATTCCAGCTTCATGACTCTACCAACCATGCATCCCAATAATGTAACTACAATAATGCACGACCTTTGTATACAATTGCCACACATAAACGGCGAAATGGTGATAGTTAATCTTTACTCCCTTCATTTCAACTTATAAGTTGCTTGAATTTACAATTGCCACATATGTAGATGGATAGCAAAATAATTCATTAAAAAAACTAAAATGACTTATAATTTAGAACAGAAAGAGTAGCATACGAGCATTATTTATTGAGGATAATCTGTATCGACTTTATTTAACATGTGTTCCATGCAAGAACTGATGCAAGAATTTAGAAATCCGAGTTATAAATGCAGTAATTTCATTTGTAAGAAAGTTCAGCAACAACGTATGGATATCCTTCTCGTTAACATGAACTAGGATCAGAGGACTCAGAGCGACGTGGTACTTGAAACACTGGAGTGCAGTTTCCATCATGGGGCAATGGTGGCCAATGATGGACTGGCATTCAGTTCTTGAATATTAGTGAAGGGAACGGAACATTTGAGTACTTGAATGCCGTAAAAATCATCACCGCTAGTGTCAATGTTGGGTAGGGAAGAAGAGGAGTCAAGCACTCAAGCTAGAGATGCAAGGAGAAGCTAATGATGAACGGATGGCCAAATATCGTTGTTTCCTTGTGATCCAATGTCTTAAACAATAGAGTGATGTGAAGGCATGAGAGTAGAGATTTAGCTGATATTTAGTGTCTAGTGGGTATAAACTGTATAAAGATATTAGATGAGCATCACCTGTTAATATTTAACTCTAAGATTGAGGCGCTTTGATCCGTAGTAGCCTAGTAGGTTGATCTAGCAATCGAGCTGCGTTTGTTCTCATTCCGATGCCTCTTACCGATGTGACAGGTACATGGATTATTGGATTATTACTATCATTACCGATGTGGAGGTAATTTTTTTATCTATGATCATAAGAAAAACACTTTGTGTCTTTGTTGAAAGACAAAAAAGAGCAAATACAGGAGGTCATAAAATGCAACAGTCACTCTCCCCCACAAGTCACTTGTAGTACAGCGCTTAACACGAAGACGGACACAACACGATCGGCCGGGGCAGGAAGTCTAGAACCTTCTATTCGACTGGCTCTTGCAGGCTCGCAGTTCCGAGTCCTGACATGGCGGACCACCGGCCCCACTGCCCCAGGCCGTTCTGACCCCACAGCACGCAAGGAATCACGGCCCCGTCGCACAGTTATGTCCGCCGTTAAATCGCGTCTTCCCCACCAAAGTCATGATTATTCATCCCGTCCCGTCTGCCGTGTGTGTGTGTGGTGCGTTGCGTTGGCGTTGCCCCTTCTTCCTCCTCGCACACGCCAGGCACGAGACCAACAACACCCCCAGCGCACGCACTCCAAATAGCGAGCCGAAGGGGGGGCGACCGAGGCCACGAGTCCTCCACTCCACCTCCTCCTCCGCCGCGTCGCTCGCGCTCCACGCACGCGCCGAGAGCCGAATCGGAGCCGCGAGGAACAGCCGCCCCGGGCGGATCGACCCCCAGGGGCCAGGGGCATGGGCGGAGGGGACGCCGACGCCGGCGGCGAGCCCAGGGCCGCGCAGGCCACGCTGCACATCCGGTGCACCAACGGCTCCAAGTTCGCCGTGCGGGCCGACCTGGGCACCACCGTCGGGGCGTTCAAGGCGTTCGTCGCCGAGAGCTGCGACGTGCCGCCACCGCAGCAGCGGCTGATCTACAAGGGCCGGATCTTGAAGGACGACCAAACCCTAGCCAGCTACGGTGCGTGCTTGTGCTTTCCCCTATCCTCTCGCCTCTCCTGGGAGGAGTGCTTTACCCTTGGTGCTGCGTGGTTTCCCCTGTTACGCTGTGGGCTGCGCTCGATTTAGTTATTTATGCCCGCGAGCTGCGATGTTGCACTCTCGATTCTCCGTTGCTGGTGCGCTAGATGCAATGCCTGTTATTGTATTTGCTGCCGGCAGGGCCAGGAGGTTTGTTCCTTGGCGTTGATGGTCATGGGTGATTCCGTACATTCGGAATGCTCGTGCAGGTTCCTTAGGCTTAGCATAAGGAGACTTGATAGTCTACTATAGCAAAGATGCAGCAGGAGAGAAATACATCCTGCTTTGATGCCTTGACGTGAATGTAGTTCTGAATATGCTGAAGCCATGCAAAGCCTTGTGTGTACTGCACCCCTTGCTGCGTTGTTAGGGTAGTAGAGTTTATCAGCAGTGACTGGAGCTTTTGCATTTCATACTGTATATATGCTGATGATATCACGATGATATCATAGTGATCTGTGACTTGGAAGGATCATCGTTTCCATTTTGAGTTCTTACCCATAGTTTAAGTTGAATTGGTAACGGACGCTTCTCCTTGTCAGCCGTTTTTATTGCGAATTTTGCGATCCAAGTGTCATACGTAAGTATTAGCAGTTACGTTTTGTCGTCTTTTGCATGTCAACATGAGCCAGGGGGCTTTGTCCACGTGTTCCGTTAAACAGAATGATTCTAGATTATATGGAAAGATATGATATCACAGAGCCTCAGTGCTTTACAAATTTGATCCATGCCCATCGAAACTTTTTGCACATAACCTATTTTTTTTTGCACCCGCAAATACCCGATCATATTTAAATGGTTTATCCTGATGTTACCTTTATACGTTGCGCTTTCTATATGATATATAGGGAGAACTTGCCTATTTTTCATACAGCAGGTTTAGTGCATCAGACATATTGTTGTTTTGTTTTCTGCTAACAAAATAGATAACGTAGGGGTTTTACGTTGCATTTCTGATTCACCAACAATTCGTGTGCCTGTGTAAGTTCAATAAACCCGCAGTTTGAATGTAAGAATTGTCATTTGTCGAAGCTGAGGTAGACTGTTGCCACTTGTCAAATACTACTTGGCCAAACATGAAACTAAAATTTGTTTATGATGCATAACTGAGTTCTTTGGTAGAACATAAGATATCAATAGTGAGATCCTGTGGGGGTTTTATGGAGGAGGCTTGTTTGTGTTTTTATTTACACCTATTCGATTGGGATCTCACTTACAAAGGAACATTTTGTTACCAGTTATATCACCAATTAGAGATCAAGGTCATTCTGATTTTTGTTAATTTGGCGATGGAAATACTTTTGTGTCTAAACCGTAGCATTTTTTATATTTTGATTTGGCAAGCTTTTGCCTGATTTAGGAACTTGACCTAGCATTGTGTTCCCTTATTCTGTTTTCATTCTCCCTGGTAATCTTATATTGTCTCCTTTTGAAGGTGTGGAGACAGACCATACAATCCACATGGTACGTGGTGCTGCGCCACCACCAGCATCTACTGCACCCGCAGCCAACCAAGAACCTACTACTGCTGCTCCTGCCAGTTCCCCGGCAGCAGGATTGGGTGGCTTGTTCCAAAATCTGGATGCTACAGGGGCTGCTGCTAACAGTGGGGGCTTGGGTTTGTTTGGATCTGGCCTTCCTGAATTAGACCAGATGCAACAACAGCTATCTGAAAATCCGAACTTGATGAGGGAAATAATGAATATGCCACTCATGCAGAATTTGATGAACAGTCCTGAACTCATACGCAATATAATAATGAACAATCCTCAAATGCGCGAGCTCATTGATCGCAATCCGGATCTTGCTCATGTCCTCAATGATCCAAGCATTATGCGCCAGACTTTTGAAGCAGTTCGGAATCCTGAACTCATGAGGGAGATGATGCGGAACACAGACAGAGCAATGAGCAACATTGAATCTTC
>CM041628.1:92432166-92451751 GCA_023333625.1 Bothriochloa decipiens
CGAGGAGCTGCCCATATAAAACCCTTCTCTCCTCCCTTCGCCCTCACTCTCTCGCGGCCACCAGCAGAAGCCGCCGCCGCCGCCGCCGCCGCGTCCGCAGCCACAGCAGGCCACCGAGATGGTAAGATCCCCAAACCTTCCTCTCCGTTCGTGCATCTCCAGTGGATTGCTGCTTCTGTGCCTTTGCATCGAGCGTATGGTTGGGTGGATTTGTTCGCTAATCACTAGGGGGGAGCGTGGGGGAATCTAGGCAAGCCTTTTTAGTGTAGGGCGTCCTCGTCTACCAGGGGCTAGGGGTTCCTGAGGGATTGGCACGGAGGACGCTTTGGGGAGCATCTCGAAGGCGGCGACGGCGTCGGAGAGGGAAGCGGAGGGCAGTGGAGGTGGGGCGGAGAGGGGGGAAGACGAGGCGGGGAGAAGCGGCGGTGGTAGAAGTCATGTATGGGCCGGTGCTTGTGCCTGTGCTGCTGGCGAGTCCCAGTACCCCAGAAGTAGGCTTTGGCACATAAAAAGCGGAAACAGACCGAATGCCAACACATTCCCTTGCACCCTTATTCAGTTATTCTGTAATGTTGATGACACTAAACAAGTGAAAATTCATGGTGCCTTGGGAATGCATCCACCATCTTATTCATGCAATGGATTCAGCAAGGTGATAGTGCAATATGATTTTGCACCATGCTGATCGCTGAAGCAAGCATATTGCAATAGGAGAGAATGTGGCATGTTCAGAAAAACTCCCATGACAGGGTGACAAAATTTGGGCTTCTAACAACAACAGCAACAACATAGCCTTTTGTCCCAAGCAAGTTGGGGTAGGCTAGAGATGAAACCCAAAAGAGGCATGAAAACAAAGAACACATAAATGGTACAAAAAAAAGATTACGGTTCAGGCACGTTAATTGCTAGTCTCCAAGCGCTCCTATCCATAGCTAAATCCTTAGGGATATTCCACTCCTTAAGGTCTCTCTTAACCGACTCGTCCCAAGTCAGTTTAGGTCGACCTCTACCTCTCTTTACATTATCGACCCGCTTTAGAACCCCACTACGCACCGGTGCCTCAAGAGGCCTCCGTTGGACATGGCCAAACCATCTCAACCGGTATTGAATCAATTTTTCCTCAATTGGTGCCACCCCAACCCTATCCCGAATATCGTCGTTCCGGACTCTATCCCTCCTTGTGTGCCCACAACACCTTCATAACATACGTATCTCTGCTACACTCAATTGCTTGATATGTCGCCTTTTTGTAGGCCAACATTCAGCACCGTATAACATCGCCGGACGAATCGCTGTCCTATAAAACTTACCTTTTAACTTCTGAGGCACCCTTCTGTCACAGAGGACGCCTGAAGCTTGACGCCATTTCAACCAACCGGCTGAAATCCTATGCCTAACATCTTCATCAATGTCACCATCCTTTTGTAGCATCGATCCTAAATCTGAAAAGTATCCTTTTTGGCCACCACTTGCCCATCGAGGCTAACGTCTCCCTCCTCATTCCTAGTTGCGCTGAAATCGCACCTCATGTACTCGGTCTTGGTCCTACTAAGTCTGAAATCGCGCTGAAATTTGGGCTTCCAAGTTGGCAAATCTTTATCTGTGTCACTACTGTGGACCTGCTAGCCTTAGGATGAGTAATATATTGCACTGGTGCGTGATCTATATTTAGTGTACAAGTATACACTGTTTCCCCTAGTAAAGGCAGCCTGTCTTACCATTTTATAATCTAGAGCCAACCTTGTTCCACCATTGATCCACCTAATGAGGAAAGCAAGGAGTCCTAGGCATTGTGTGGTAGCAGATAATTTCTCAAATATTCACTGGCATTTGTTCACCGTTGAGTTGAGTGTGCATTGTGACAAGGAGAGACTTGTGGCAACTGGCGACCTAATGATGTTGTTTGTATTGAACTGAGATTGATGGTATTAGATTTGGTGTGCTTTATATTTTCTTCTCAAATGCACTAACTGCTTGTGACCTTGTGGGCTTTATGGGATTAAAATTGTTGTTGGGCAAAAATATTGTTTGGCTGAAGGGAGGGCATCTGACCCTTCCAGCCAAAGGACACGCTGCTTCTGGCTAGGTCATTTGATTTGGTGATTAGTGCATCTGCCATCTAGTATATTTGTGTTTTCATCTTCATGTGGTGATACGCCATTTTTTTAAACTGTCCATAAGTGTTTATGAGTCGCATTTCCTGGTTTGACTGGATTTGAATTGCTTAGATTGTTAGGTTTAGTAGTGAATATAACTGATATGCCTGTGATGACTTTGGGTGATGTTTTGTTAAATTTTTGTTGATAGTTGCAGTGCCATTAGACATATTGCAGTGAATATAATTGCTTTATATTTTCTTCAGTAAGGTGGCACTGGTTCCTGGACACATGTCAGTAGGATGCTTTTGCCATCTATATTGTAACTCAGCTATGTGACTATTGATAAGGGCATGTTTGCTGCTTGGTTTGCGTGTTTGATCTATTATCAGCCACTGTATATGATTGATGGCAACTTAGAGAAGTCCCTTGTATGGATGAGTTTTTTCTCATTTTCAATTGCACCTGTGTATTCATGTGTTTTTTGGTTATTTCTCCAGGGGGGGTTCGTCAAGACCCAGAAGACCAATGCGTACTTCAAGCGTTTCCAAGTGAAGTTCAAGAGAAGGCGTGGTATGTTATGTTTGCTCTCAATGGTTTTGTTATTTTTGTTTTTTGCTGTGTGTTTGATAATCTACATTTCTACTGTTCTTGTTTGCAGCTGGTAAGACAGACTACAGGGCAAGGATAAGGTTGATTAACCAAGACAAGAACAAGTACAATACACCCAAATACCGATTCGTTGTGCGATTTGTATCCTTCAAATTTGTTATTTCTGTGCTTTGATCATCTTCTTTCTGCGTATTATTTTGGCACATTGAGCATTGGAAGCATTGTATCTCTTAATAAATCTCTTTAGACCAACAAGGACATCATTGCACAAATCGTATCTGCAAGTATCGCGGGTGATATGATTCTTGCTGCTGCCTATTCCCATGAGCTGCCACGATACGGTCTAGAAGTTGGTCTGACCAACTATGCTGCAGGTATATTATTTTCTGCAAAGAATTTAAATTCTCTTTTGTAACTAAGCACATTTATGTTGACTCCTTGCCCCCATATTGTAGCCTACTGCACTGGTCTTCTTTTGGCTCGTCGTGTGCTCAAGATCCGTGATTTGGATCAGGAGTATGAGGGCAATGTTGAGGTAAAATTCAGGCAAATGAAATTTATTCTGTTTGCTGCTTTGCTGATATTGCATTTGGTGAGACTGTGATGATCTTCTGTTCTCAGGCCACTGGTGAGGACTTCTCTGTCGAGCCAGCCGAAGAGAGGAGGCCTTTCCGTGCACTGCTGGATGTCGGCCTTATTAGGACTACCACTGGAAACCGTGTCTTTGGTGCTCTGAAGGTATATTCCTTCTGCATTATGAATGATTGTATACTTGTGAGATGTTTTCCTTGTGATTTGGTTGTAGGTGGCTCATCAAGAGAAGTTTTTCTATATGAGCTTAGTATTGCTGAAGTCTTGATAAATGTTTGTCACTAGTCCATTTTCTTCTTGAATTTAATAAAATCAATATTCCATTATGGACTCCCACATGTATCTGAGTTCATGCTGAAAGAATGGACTCCCACCTATCTAGTTTATAAGGAATATGTTTTTATGAAGAGCATTTAAACACAAAAATCTTGTTGCTGCAGGGAGCTTTGGATGGTGGTCTGGATATTCCTCACAGCGATAAAAGGTTTGCTGGCTTCAAGAAGGATGATAAGCAGCTGGATGCTGATATCCACCGCAAGTACATCTATGGTCTCCATGTTGCTGAGTATATGAAGGTAAGCTGTGCATGTTGCTTGCCAGATATAGTTTTTCCCTTGTAATGATTTGGATATCAATTTGTATGTTTATTTCACAAATATGTAAGTATCCCACATCAGGTGCTCTATTTGGGGTCTGACTAAATCTCACTGGTACTTATTCTTGTGAACTATTCCAGAATCTGGCTGATGAGGAGCCTGAGAAGTACTAAGCTCATTTCAGTGAATACATCAAGAAGGGAATTGAGGCTGATGACATGGAAGCTCTGTACAAGAAGGTCCATGCTGCCATCCGTGCTGATCCTAGCATGGCCAAGTCAACAAAGACGCCACCAAAGGAGCACAAGAGGTATAGGATACCCTACATATCTGGCTGATTTTATAGTCTACATTTGGACCTGTCTGCCCACCCTAATTCCATAACTTTCTTACCACTGATCCATGCACATCTTCTGTTTATTTTAGGTACAACCCCAAGAAGTTGACCTATGAGCAGAGGAAGGCCAGCCTCGTGGAAAGGCTCAACGCTCTCAACTCCTCTGGTGGTGCCGATGATGATGATGAGGATGACGAGTGAAGTGCTAGCCGCCTCACAGTTGTGCTATCTTATTTGGCTATCAGTGCTATCTTATTTGGCGATCAGAAAGTGCGCAATGGCATTTATCCTGTGGTCCTGCCACAGGCATTTTTGTTTCAGTGTAGAGCTGGAGACATGGAGTTCATGGATTATCTTAACTAAAGATGTGGTGTATTTTGACATTGCACTTTTTCTCTCTGGATTTTGTCAGCCCTTAATGGCTTCCTTGGTTTATAGTATCAGGATAATTCAATCTGTGAGGCTTTTCGTTTTATGGTTGATTGATGTGCTGTTCTGTATTATATTTGAATGCCTTTTGTAGCTGTTCAGATTCAGAATATGTTAGATTGTTATCAGTGGTTTAGCCTTGAGTTTGTCGTTGTTTCCTGGTGTCCTTTGAGGTGATGAGCCCCCGATGCAGCGGGCCATATGTACCGAGCGACTTTGCATAGTTCTGTTTTTCAGGGGTCTAGGTAAGGTTGATCTCGTCCGGTCCTGTTCTTCGCATGCCTACGGCAAGGCACCATCGAAACGATCAGTGATATGTTTGGATGAAGCTGAGTTTGGAAGTTTTTATTTGTTGCAAAAATCTGCATCGCTACTACTCTTCATTGATGGGGGTGATGGAGGCAGCCCTCCTTTTCACGCAACGGAAGCATTATTTGAGGAGATAGGTTTGTTGAGCATGGGCAGGACTGAGCTTTGGATGCTTGCGTGACGACGCTCGTCTTTTTCGTTTTTTCTTAAGTCTTTTCTACCTATGTCATTGAAAAATTGTTTGTTCCGTTCAAACCATTAAAAAGTTGGTCCGGTCACGTGTCATTCAGTTAAAGTTTTTTATCACTCACGCCATTCCGTCCAATCTGGGTGCCAACGGTGGCCAACAGAGGTCCCAAAAGACACAATTGCCCTCAGCAGACTTTAAGGGAGGTCTGACGCCCTGGCTGGTGTTTGGTGGCGCAGTGACTGGTTTTGGCGCCAAAGGTGGCCGTAGTTGGCGCCAAAGGTAGTCCTGATGCCTTTATATGCAACAAATCTGATCCATTCCTCTCCACTCCTCTTCACTCTTGCTCCTCCTCTCTTCACTTCATTCTTGCTCTCAGTTGCCATGTCGCAAGATTCAAGCAACTATGGGGGGCCGGTCAGGAGGGTTCTTTGCCCCAACTGTGGTGTGCTAGCTAACCGCTTTGCGTCGATGACCAGAAAGAACAACAATCGTGTTTTTCACAAGTGCCCATTTTTTGCAGTTTGTGCCATGTATGTGTGTCAATGCAACTATGTATTGTTGTCCCAGTGAATGTATTGTTGTCTAGAATGAATGAATGAATCAAGTTTGTTTATGCAACATTTCATCAACATTTCAACATTTCAACAACATTTCATCAACATCAAGTCACAAAGCAACATTTCTGCAACATTTTTAAGCCAGTCATTCAAACTAAAAGTACTGGACATGCATCCACCAGTGCATTACTTACATAACAGAAGTACTGGACATAAAAGTTCATATCCAAGTTGTTCCCAAACAACATAACAACTCAAAAGTAATGGTGTTCTCCATGACAACAACTTAGTAAGGTAAAACTCAAGCTCAAAAGATATGAAGTCACCTTGCCTCATCTTGTTCACTCCAGCTGAAGCCTCTTCTTGCTCCTTGTGTTACCAGCTGGGCTTGTAGGAGGAGCTTGCGTGCCTTGTTGTGGAGCCCTCTTAGGTGTCAGCTTCTTCTTGACCGCAACCTTCCTTCTAGGTGTCAGCTTCTGAACTATACTAGCAGATACCTCAGTGGAAGCAGTTGGTGGGGCAAGGTAGACAACCTTGAGTGGTTGTGGGTCATTAAATCCAATTACAGATCTGGATCTACCAAAAATACAAAAGTCAGTATGGTAATGATGAAATTTGAATGAAAATGAAGTGAGAAGATGAGTTTTACCTGTTACTTGTCTCCTTTGATGTCTCCTTTGCTGCCTCCTTTGCTGCCTTCTTACTCTTTCCTTCTCCTTTCTTGTGCACAACTTGCTCCACCTTCTCATTATATGGCAATTGCATCCTTGGTGGCAGCACTATGCTTAATTCTGTGGAAGTTTTCGCTGCCTTCTTCAACCTTTTTTTTGGTGGCCCCCTGCATATGAAAAATAGATCAAGTTAGTTAAATTAACCTATGTAGCAAGGAATTAAAAGAATTATAATTACAGAAGTCACCTGCTTGCCTCCATTGCAGCAATATCATCAGGGTTCCCATTCTTACAAGTATACCAATGGTGTCCCAACTGAAGGCAGATTGGACATTGATGCTTTCTTGATTTCCTCTTGCTTTCACCTTCAGCAGCTCCTTTCATCCTATGTTTCCTCCTCCCAGCAGTTGACTTCAATAAGGGTGGATGCATGAAAAAGCCATGTGTGCTTCATGGCCACATAGACTTGTCTGGAATTGATGGGATGGTGCCTTCATATGACATTTTAAACTTTTCAACAGAGTAGTAGTCATCCACAAAATCTTCTAGTTGGCCCCAGGGATTAATGTAATATAAGCTATTGCATGTCTACAAGGGATTCCAGTCCCTTGCCAAGCCCTGGAGGTACATTCTCTCTTGCCTAAGTTGACTACAAATCTGTATTCTCTCATTGAGGTGCCCTTAGCACACACTTCTGCAATACCATCTACAGACCCAGTGATGACTTGAATGTCAAGATTGAAGCTATCATCTCTCAGTTTCTGAACAACATGGGGGCAAGATCCTTCCTTCAAATTTGTACAGAACCCTCTTTCTATGGTTTCATTTGATTAGAATCTTCTGCCTGATGCTATCCAGCAGATCATCCAAGTGCTTTGCCTTCTCTCCCTTTATCCACTTGTTGAAAGATTCAACCAGATTGTTTGTTACATAATCTACCTTGGAGCCAGTGCCAAAGAAGCTTCTACTCCAAAGCTTCTTGTGAGTATCTCCAAGATACTTCATTGCTTCAGGTTTTGCATTAGCAATAGCTATGTAGTGTTTGTCAAAATTGTAAGGGTTCCAAGAATATGAGGACTGCCATAGATGATCTTGAAACACCTTGCACTATACCTTTTCTTAAAATTTTGTACCAAGTGATACATGCACTCCCTATGTTCAGCCTCTGGGAAAACTTCACCTACTCCATTCATAACAGCCTGACCAGAATCAGTACAGAAGGTAACCCCCACTGGGCTGCCTATAGCTTCTTTCAGTCTACCAAAAAACTACACCCAGTTTTCATTGATTTCAGAGTCTATTACCCCAACTGCAAATGGAAACATCCAGTTATGGTCATCTACTGCACTGGCTATGCATAACTGTCCCCTAAACCTTCCTGTCAAAAAAGTGCTATCTACTGCCAAATAAGGCCTGCAACCCCTAAGAAAGCCATCTACACAAGGCTTCAATGCAAAGAACAACATGTTGAACCTAATTTTATTGTTGATGGTGTGGTGGTCAATAACAACAAATGAGGGCAACTTTCTTCAATCTGGGCCTTGAATCTAAAAAGATTATCAAAACTCTTATCCCAAGGACCATACAGCTTATCCAAGGCAAGCAACCTACCTTTGTAGATTGTTAATGTACCAAGACTATAACAAAAAGAAAGAATTTTAATGCATGACCATTATGTTTACCTTAACTGTAACACCATCCTTCCTAGTTGAGGCATGAATTCTCCAAGGGCAGCCTTCTATTCTTCCAGAACAGAAAACTCTATATCTCCCTGTATCACTCTTCTCAATGTTATAATAAAACTCATTTTTGACAGCATGAGTAGCTAAAGCCAGCTTAAAAGAAGCAATATCAGAGTACACAGTTCCTACTGCCATAGGTGGATCCTTCTTGTTATAATCAACATCAGGCATATTTTCTAGCTCTCTATCCTAACAATTTCATCTACTTTATATTCAGCATCATCGTCATCATTAGAGTCATCAGAAACAGAGTCATCATCATCAGAGTCATCAGAGACAGATTCATCATCAGAGCTTTCATCTACACTTGGTTTGCTGCCACCTTGACTCTGAGCTTTTACTTATTGTGGATGGTAGGGGGCAAGGTCGTCAAGATACAACCCTTCCTCATCAACACCCACATGCTCATTTTCTGGTTCTAGGTTAGCAAGGCATTCAGAATCTGCAGAGGCAGCCTCAGTTTCTTGGCTAGGTTCAGGTATGCTACGAGATGGCAATGATGGAGTGATTGGAGGTTCAAAAAATTGGCTACTACTGCCCAAATCCCAGTGAAGTATGGGAGGAGGGTCGGTACCAGGTCTATGATAAGCAAAGGTAATGTGACAGCACTTCGAAGCCTTATGTTTGTTAAACATGTCAATAACATCTTGATCAGAAAGCAGTGGGATATTGCCCTTACTGTCCAAACAGAAATAAAAGACTTTTACTTATTCACCATAGCAAGGTGGGAATTTATCCTCTACTCCTTTAACCAAATCTGAGAAGTTGGTACTGGCAGCATCCACGACTTTGCTCAAACCCTACCACTTAGCACGACAGTTCGGAGCAACAATGCGAATTTCTAGGTTGAACAACATCCTATATATGGACAAAATTGAGTTCACGTTCACAACAAAACAATGGCAACAAGATTACTCTAGCAAGAACAAGAAACACGATGACCAAGCAAACAAAAGGGCGAAGATGGAGCTCGACTCACCCGTCGAGAACCGGCTCCGGTGGGTCGCCCGACCCCTTGCTCGCTGCCATGTCCTTCAAATCAGCACCATCCGGGGTCCACTAATCCGTGAGCCGCCCCGGGAAGGAGGGATAGCTTCCTCTCCACCCACCGCCGGAGCCATCGCAGGGACCGCCGCCGCCGCTAGGGTTAGGGTTAGGTGAGGGGGAGTGGAATCGAGTCGAGCTGGAAGGAGGCAGTGCGAGAATGAGATGACGGTCAGCTGGATGCAAGGGTACACATCTTAGACCATGGGCAAGATGGACAATTTCACTACCCGGCCCCAGTTGTCAGATGCCATCAACCGTTAAATTGAAACAGAACACGAACGAAATGACGTGAGTGGTAAAAAATTTTAACTGAATGACACACGTGACCGGACCAACTTTTTAATGGTTTGGATGAAACAAGCAACTTTTTTAAAGGCATGGGTGGAAAATACTCTTTTTTCTTCTCTTGATTGACACCAAACCGTCCCAAAGGGTGTGCTGGTCGCGATGTAGCTGTGTAACACAATTAAACAACACATCATGTTGTACTTGTACCGCACATTGTCCGTGAAAAATGTGACATCGGGCGTGAAAAATCAGAGGATTCCCTGATCGGCTTTTGGTAGACGGTTCGGCCACATAGCTATTTACGTCCCGTACGCACGTCATGTGCATCCTCCCAGACAGCTCGCCTCGTGTGAACGGCATCTGCTAGCGAAAATACCCAGTGCCCGTCGCGTTCACACGCCCGGCCCGGGCACGTCCAGCTCCTGCCGTTTCCTCCATCACCAGACGCTCGCGCTCGTCTTATCTGTCGCTCGCCGGCAACAATACCAGTTGTTTTTTTTCTGGAGGACGGCGCTCGCCGGGGAAGCGTGTGGATGAGGCGCGGCACATAAAACCCCACCCACCCATCCCGAGCCCGGAGGCGCGTCGGCACACGTAGCAGTGTTGCACGTCGCGAGCCGTAGCCCCACAGGAGCACGAACACCGGAAGGAAGGATCGGGAGCGCGACAAAATCCTCAAGAGCCACTCGCTGCGCTGCGGTTCCCGCGATATATAACCGGCGGTGCGTGGCTGACCTCGCGTACGTAGCCCGCTGCACGCCGCCCGCCCAGCTCGCCGTCGCCGCCGCCGCCATGGACCCGTACAAGGTACCCGTGCTCCCTACAGTGCAGAGCTACATGCACCGGCTGCTTATGTTCTTCGTTCATGACTTGATGTGTCGCGTGATGCAGCACCGGCCGTCGAGCACCTTCAACGCCCCGTACTGGACCACCAACTCCGGCGCGCCCGTATGGAACAACAACAATTCCCTCACCGTCGGCGCACGAGGTAACTGCTGCCGTCTGTTTCCTACCTGCTGGAACTCTGTAGCGATCGATGCTGCCGTCGCTCTAGTAGGAGTAGTGACTCACCTGAGCTCTGCATGCGGCGTTGGGATCTCTACTTCGGCAGTAGAGTACCTGAGTGCTATTGTTGTATTAGTGGAACTCCACTAGTACGTAGCGGTTGGTCATGGCGGTGATACTAATAACCGCCTTCGAATAAACTGTGTAGGAAACTAGGAATGATCAGTGACAGGACGAAGCTGTTGCAGACAGCAGAGCACGGACGGTACCAATAGAATTAGTAATAGACCTACAGTAGTACTAGTTGTTAATTGAGATCCGAGTAGCATCTGGTTTACGTACTACAGTGGTTAGTTAATTATTGAGCTCCGAGTAGTATGTGTTTTCTTTGATGAATCTACGAGTAGTATGTGGTTACTCCTATAACGATAGACAGTAATGAAAAACTTTTTGAGAAAAAAAATCTATTAATTTCGCAGCTTCTGTATGGACAAATAACCAATGCATAGTTGTTCTTTATTACTGTGGAAGTAGAATTTAGAATAAATCGATCGGAAGTAGCACTGTGGAAGTCCAGTGCTCTCCTTTAATTTTGACTGTCACCGACTGAACTGAACAAGCTGTGGGCATTTATTTCCTTCATCATCGTCAGGTCCGATCCTGCTTGAGGACTACCACCTGGTGGAGAAGCTGGCCAACTTCGACCGTGAGCGGATCCCGGAGCGCGTGGTGCACGCCCGGGGCGCCAGCGCCAAGGGCTTCTTCGAGGTGACCCACGACATCACCCACCTGTCGTGCGCCGATTTCCTGCGCGCCCCGGGCGTCCAGACCCCCGTCATCGTGCGTTTCTCCACGGTGATCCACGAGCGCGGGAGCCCCGAGACGCTGCGTGACCCGCGCGGGTTCGCCGTCAAGTTCTACACCCGGGAGGGCAACTGGGACCTGGTGGGCAACAACTTCCCCGTCTTCTTCATCCGCGACGGCATGAAGTTTCCCGACATGGTGCACGCGCTCAAGCCCAACCCCAAGACGCACATCCAGGAGAACTGGCGGATCCTCGACTTCTTCTCCCACCACCCGGAGAGCCTTCACATGTTCTCTTTCCTCTTCGACGACGTCGGCATCCCCGCCGACTACCGCCACATGGACGGCTCCGGGGTGCACACCTACACGCTCATTAACCGCGCCGGCAAGGCCACCTACGTCAAGTTCCACTGGCGCCCCACCTGCGGCGTCAGGTCGCTGCTGGACGACGACGCCGTCGCCGTCGGCGGCGCCAACCACAGCCACGCCACCAAGGACCTCACCGACGCCATCGCGGCGGGCAACTTCCCCGAGTGGACGCTCTACATCCAGACCATGGACCCCGAGCACGAGGACCGCTTCGACTTCGACCCGCTGGACGTGACCAAGACGTGGCCCGAGGACGTGTTCCCGCTGCAGCCCGTGGGGCGGATGGTGCTCAACCGTAACATCGACAGCTTCTTCGCCGAGAACGAGCAGCTGGCGTTCTGCCCGGGACTCATCGTGCCCGGGATCTACTACTCCGACGACAAGCTGCTGCAGACCAGGATCTTCTCCTACTCCGACACGCAACGCCACCGCCTGGGACCAAACTACCTGCTGCTCCCGGCAAACGCGCCCAAGTGCGCACACCACAACAACCACTACGACGGTTTCATGAACTTCATGCACCGCGACGAGGAGGTGGACTACTTCCCTTCCAGGTACGACCCTGTCAAGAACGCGCCGAGGTACCCAATCCCGCCCGTCCACATCACCGGCCGCCGAGAAAAGGTACCCAAGCTCTGCTGTATGTCTGTGTGTCTACTCGATCCATTTTTGACTGAGTCTGAATCATCCCTCGATTATTCACCTGTTGGTAACTGTTGGTTTGTTGGTGCAGACTGTGATTGCCAAGGAGAACAACTTCAAGCAGCCTGGGGAGAGGTACCGCTCATGGGACCCAGCCAGGTATGACAATCCATTCATCAACCAGCTCTCTTAGTCTCTTACTGATCACTGAACTGCATGTTTACTTACTGAACGGAACCGGACTGTACTCATCGTATCTGTAGGCAAGAGAGATTCATCAAGAGATGGATCGACGCGCTCTCTGACCCCCGCCTCACCCACGAGATCAGGAGCATCTGGCTCTCCAACTGGTCTCAGGTAATGTAACCGCAGCTTATTCAGAAAATGAGTTGCTTACTAAACTGAACGAGCTGTTTTCTGAATCGCTGGTTGCCTGATCAATGGATGCAGGCCGACAGGTCTCTGGGCCAGAAGCTTGCGAGCCGCCTCAGCGCCAAGCCGAGCATGTAAGATCCATCAGACAACGGCGCAGGGGATGCATGGAAGACAGCCTGAAACCGAATCCCTCCTATCGATCGGCAACACGTACCCAACCTGATGCTACAAACTATTCTAGCATGCGTCCTGAGTCTCTATTTTGTATAAGAGGACATATGGTTCCGTCTCGTTTCTGTACCAATCAATCATCGTCATGTAATAATTTGGACTTGCAGACACGTGTCCACCGAATGCTGCACTGTATTGGAGGTGGACAGAAATAAACTTTCGTGTGCTGCATGTGAACTTGGCAAGCATATAAGATCGAATTATCCTATTATTAGTCTTTGTAGCTGTGAACCCTTTTATGTTAAATACACTGATGTTTGGGGTACCTATTTAGTTACATCTTTGAGTGGGTTTATTAAGTGGTTTCTCACATTACTATAACTGTATGACCCTAGCCAATGTTATCAAGTTTTACTAGTCGGTATCCTAGACTCGACTAAGGGCTATGATTCCATTAGGATAATTAGTTTTCTGATCATCCGATAGTCGTGGGCTAATCACGATTAGTTGGACAACTTGGGTTGAATAGTTTTTTTGAAATAGGATGTGGGCAAGTCGACGTGGGCTATATGTGGGATGTCTTAGGTCACTTGGGCTCACGTTCTTCAGCCCAATTTGCAACTCTACATACTTGATTTGTGCCCATAACGATCGTGGGATTCCTAGTGGGCCATCAAATGGCCTTAACTGTATTTTCTTGTCCAAAGAAAGTCCTTTTTCTGAACAGTCGGCCCACATTGGCTCTGCATATGCAGTGCAAGCTCTTGAGCTGAACTCCGACAGCAAAACTCATGATGTTCTTTCACCGCTCGTATCGTAACGCAACGCAGCGAAGTAACTGTAGCACAGTTATTTCACGGTACATCTTGAAGCTGCAATGCGCATCCACACTCCACCGAGTGTCCGAGTCCATCCATCCATCCACTGAACGTATCAATATGTATCATACATCAGCAGCGCAGCGCATCAGTTTTCTTAACCACGAATCCACTCCAATCATGCAATTAACAACAGTTAGGGCATATATCTATACTATATAATACACAGGCTAGAAACCTATGACGAGACCACCAAGCTAGAGTAAGCAATGCTGCAATAATCCCCTTGGTACCTCTTTATCCACAAATAGATGCTGAACACGAGCACCCACGACTGCATGCCTGATTGTTCTCTGAATGCTTGTCGATCGAGCCTTATATTAGATATATTTCAGATCGAGCTCTCTCGCATGTTCGAGAAACAGTGAAGAATATACAGGAGGATCCGGATAGGGACCTGAGGCCATGATTGGCACAGCTAATTAACAAGCTAGACAGCTAGCCGAGAGGACTTCTGGTGCCGGGCCGGGAAGAATCTGCATTGGTTGACGCCAGCCAAGGAATCTTGGGCCGGTGGTAGCTAGGGACTAGGGTTGGACGACGACCCCAACAAACAATCTGAATCATCAATCATGCAGAGACAGAAAATAATACACAACTATATACGGAGGAGAATCACAAAGCAGAGTGCTCCTTTCATTAGCGTCGTCAGTGGTGGTGGTGGTGGCTCCTCACGGGGGACACGCCAGCGGCTAACTTATTAATCGCGCGCACTGCTGTCTGCTTCGGCCACCACGGCAGGATCTCGTTCGTATCTTCATTGGAGCTGGTAATTGCAATACTAATTATATATTCATATATAATCTGGTATGGTGGTGTTAGCATAGCACCGCGCCAAATATTATTCGTGGAGGACCAAGCTCGATCAGCTCCTCTCTGAGCCACAGCCACTCCCTTAATTGTTTACGTCGTTCGGTGCCTGCTTGTTGCTAGGTTGCTTTTATATTACTCGCTAGTTGCATTATTGCAATGCATTGGTGTCGAGGCCGCTAGCTTTGAATAGAGGGATGGAGATGCAGTGCACGTATGCGTGCAGCTATAGTGCGCCTGCACACGCACGTACACCATGGGAGCTGCACGCAGGCTGAATGACCGGACTGGCGACCAAAGGGGGCGAACGAGAGCCTCAAATTTCTTTCAAAATTTTTATACCTTCGACTCAATAAACACCCCAAGAAGCAAACATATACAAGCCGGTGATGACCACGACCCTATTGAGATGGTGGATGCTCCATAGAAACACAGCGGGTCACCACAAGAACCAAGAAACAACTCCAAGAACGATCGAAGAGCGAACGAGCAAGAACCGAGAAGACTCAGTTTCACTGCCTAGGGGCGGATTGTCCGCGGTTCAGGGCTCAAACTGTCCGACGACCAAAGTCCAAAAACAACAAGATCCAGAAACAGTTCTGGAACTAAGAAGCTCTGAGCCCCGAACTGTCCGACTTCCCAGGTTCGGACTGTCTGGATGTACGGACAGACCACTGGGTGATGATAAGCGGGCTGTCCGCAGTTAGTCGACCGGAATGTCCGTAGGCAAACACCGAAAACTCGAACTTCTAGAACTGGTTCTGGAGAGAAAACTCAGAAGACCGGCAGACTGTCCGCAGGTCAAAATCTCAGAAATTAAACTGGAAGTGGAGAGCTCGGTTTTGATCCGGAGGAGTCCCGGACTGTCCGCCGTACAACGTGTGGACTATCCGCGCTCACTCAACAGAACAGCCACGAAAACCACTGGCTCGAGTTCCGGCCGTCGGACTGTCTGCCGTTCAGAGGCTGGACTGTCCGCGGTTACAGACAAAAACTACGTCAGCAAAGAACTTGAAACAACTCGGCCGAACCTCGACACCCGGACTGTCCACCGACCAGGGCGCGGACTGTCCGTGAGTCGTCTAGAAAATCGCTCGAAAATCGCCTCTCAGCAAGAATCAACACAATCTCTCTCAAATCAACACCAAGTGCAACAAGATTTGGAAGAGATATTCCTTATGCAGCTGAGAGGCTATCTTTAAAGAATCATGGCCCAATTCGAAGAGAGTCAAGAGAAATCGCAAAGGGGATGAAAACCGACCAAGAACGCGACATGAACACAAAATCGTCCTGATCTACGCGCTCGTGAGGAATTAGTTCAAACCCTTCGGTGGGATTGATCCTCTCACGTCATAGCACGAACCAACACAAGAAAAACAGAGTCAAACGGCCAAAAAACGAAGAGTCCAAGCTCGAAATAGAGAGGGGGAGAGGGAGCTCGGGATGAACAAACAAGAGCACAAAATTTATCACAGGAATTCCATGAATCCAAAAGCCCAGAGGGCACGAGCACACTACGGGGGTGCTCTTCCCACGAACAAATACTACAGAGTTACAGTAGACCTCACTCACACAGAAGAACTACAGACTGGGAAACCCTAGTAATGAAAAACTGGAATGAGAGAAGTGAGGGGATGGGTGCCCCTTCATTCTCATTTATCTGTCTTGGGCTTATTACATATTCCTAGTTTGCTCTTGGTTACACATGAGTCGAACCACTTAGCTTTAGGGGCGTAATGGTCCAACCCTTTAGAATTCCTGATCCGACGGTCACCGCGTCTTCTCACCGGTAACCTTGTTTCGAAGCAATCTCCTCGATGCCGCCAAGTGCCGTCCATCCGCATTGGGACCTCCGCCCGGGTTTTGAGGCGCAAACCCGCGAAACCCATCACCGGTGGTCTTGAGGCAATACTACTAAACCGTCGTCGATGGTTTTGAGGACAAACCACCAAATCGTCCGCGAGTAGCGTACCGCGTACGCGTCCCCCGCCATGTACTCTTACGCTTGTCGATGTCCCAAGTGTTAGCCACCGTGGGTGGTCACCCGGCCGTCTAGTCCGTTGGTCCAAGCCTCGTGTCCGTCCTTCACCGCACCGGTCCGTCGGCATGGCATGTCCTCCTTGGCTTTCTTCCGACCGTTGCCACCGCATCCGGACTCTACACTTGCACATCACGAGCCAAGAGATATGTTTCGACACATAACCCTGTGTCAGGGGATCAGAAGAACCACCGAACTAACCATAAATCAAAGTGTTGACATATTGATAATAGCTAATCACAACAACAAGGTGCTTTAAATGGTTATGTAAAAACCATATGTTCGTACAAGTGCGTACCGAGAGTCTCAGACCGTGAGATGATCAATCCTGCTTTCAGGTGGTGGACGTCTGGATTGGCCCGTCGGATTATTAACCGAGAAGGGAGAATATTTTGACTCTGCACGTACTTCTGCAGGATCGTTCGGCAAGCTGGATGTTATGTGTAATACAAAAGAGATTCTTAGGTCCCATCGGCAATTGGCCGCTGGTTCATTTGTTTGTTGGTTGCCGGTTGCCGGTTGCCGGTTGCCGGGAACGTCATTGGAGACACCTCCTGCTGGTAAAGCCAAGAGAATCGACAGTACGGTGTGGGCAAAACAGAGGCAGAAATAATCTCGCGGTTGAATTTCTGACACCTCTGTTTTTTTCCCGGGAACGTCATTGACATATGAATTCTGGCGGGCGTGTGCGTCTGAATCGAATCAATCGGTCGTGGAAAAAGTCTCAAGTCTGAACATGCCATGCTCCTCCGTCTGAAGAAGTTTAGAAGAGTCGAGACAAAGGTAGCTAGCGATCGAAGAGAAGTTGGAATCTTGCTCCACGTCACGATTAATTGATTTGTTTGATAAGTTGTTGTCTCGCTCGATGGTCAATTAGCTAGCAACGAAGGGAATGGGATCGCCTTTTCAATAAGCTGCCCGCTCATGCGTGCTGCCGCCAACCTGTGTGCACGCATTGTGCTCTGCTCACCATACCGAAAAAAGCAATGATATGTGACATAAAATAATCATACAACAGTTTAGTATATATGCAGAAGATCTGCCTAAGTTGAAACCTGGCATTGTATCAAAGATCCTTGGAACTAAAATGGAAGAACGAATGATTCAAATCTCTCTTTTGAAACAAACAAACAAAATGATGATTCGTCACCTCACTAATAATATCCTAAACTATAGATCCTGAGAGGACACGCAGGAATACAGTACGAAACCTACAGTCTTCAGTTAACAGTCCAATGCCACCGAAGCAAGTAGGTGTAGTAGCTTTCGTCAAAAATGGGACGATGTGATCGAAGAGATTCAGACGCATAGGTAGCTGACTGGTAACAGCACTGAGCGAGCAAGCAACAGCTTACCGCAAACGACTAAACAATGACCGGCTGATGATGTAGCCGCTAAAATTAAACAACTTCAGTTGCATCGTCATATCATCATTAGCCGGCTCTGTCTGCTACTATATCTGAATGAAATTCAGTAGGAGTATTACCTGAAAAAGTCTCCTCTGATCCGATCCCCGGCCACATTCCACCGCACGTCCGGTCCATATAGATTCCGAGTCCCCATAAAACAAACAAACAAATTCCCGGCCTTTGGATCTTGGACATCGCCGCAAGAACCCATCCTTTTCTGTCTTTCGATTATATTCTACACGTAAATGCAGTACACCTACGCTTTCCCGTTGATCTTCGACCCAAGATAGTGATATAAACGTGTTTTTTCAGGGACGACGACTGCTGGAATTCCCTCCAAGCATGTGTTTCCTTTTTCTTCTAAAAAGATGTGGAAATAAGTTTCAGGCGGGAGTGAAAGTCCACTGATTCGCTGTCAAATGAAAATAGATAACCATAAAATTCTATCCCTTTATTTTACTAACGGTGAATCCCCGTCAGTTGATGGCATACTTTCCACTCAACCAATCCCCATGGCAATGCAGACTTCAGTCTGTCTGGTAGTTAACTACCAAGTGGAATTAGTGGTACCCAAAAAGCTCTGTAAGTCTCAACCCAGGATGCCTTTTTCGTCACATGAGTTTGGCTGCTGCACTGATTCACTAACCCCTTTTAACTTATCTTTGATATTGTAGTGTATATACTTCACCTAACCACTGCACCATGGTTACAAGGTTAATTTCGGCATTATAACATTTCATGGTATCTAAAACATGTACAGCTATCTTGACACATTTCTCCAATTAAACACGTTTGTGCCAGCATCAGGCCATATATGGTAGTATGTTTAGCTCAAGAGTTCCAAACACTTTATAACAGGTAATATAAGTCAGTCGGCAACCATGCATCTTGCTTGGGATAAATTTATTCCTCCGACTTAATTAATAAATATGAAGGACGACCCTGGTGCAAGCGATAGAGCTTTACCGTCTATGATCAAGAGATTTAGGGTTCAAACCTCAGTCTCTGCACATTTATATAGGGATGACTGCTGGCTATTTTCCATTTCCCAAACCCCGCAGTACGGGAGCTTAGGACACTAGGTACGTCTTTTACTTGATTAATAAATATATTTGAAGCTGACTTGAGCTAGAGTTGAAATACTGTACACAGGAACGAAGCTGTCCCGGGATTCAGGACAGCAAGACAGAAAATATCAAGCAGTATTGCACACATATACGAGTATTACGTGTACGTGTGCACATATATAATCCTCGAAAACAGTATCTAATTACTTGATGTGATACTAGTTGTAAGATACTACGAGCTACGATCAGCTAGTACTGTACGTGCTACTGCACATCCGTTCCAATGGAAAATTCCATGCGAAAAGACACAGCGCGCGTTAAGATGACGAGAGATTCGCCGAAAACAAAAATAGTGTCTACATCAACATTGCGCTAGCTGAAAGAACCTTTCGAGATATTTTACCAAATTGAAATAGTGTCCAATCATCGACGGGCCGTATGTTGTAGGAGTCCGGTTACCATTTTGTCAACCGTACCTCTGCAATGCAGCTTAATTATTCGCTTGTGAACCCTGCCATTTTGGGCCTGAATTAGGATGAGTGCCCCGGGGGG
>CM041628.1:92451851-92524384 GCA_023333625.1 Bothriochloa decipiens
CTTTAAGCTGAAGATTAATGGTGGATTTAAGACTAAGCTTAAGCTAATCTAAAGGTAAAATCAAGCTCACCGGCGCGGGGAGGCTGCTGCCCGGGCAGCCCGGAGCGCAGATCCGCCACTGATCCGGAGGATTTATTCAATGCTAGCTCTTGATTCATCTTCAAGTGAGAGTAAGTAGCCGTCACAATGGGGAGTAAGTTGCTATTACTCAAAAAAAAAAAAATTGGGGAGTAAGTTTCTTGTGAGCAATTCAAAGATTATGAACACAACAGGGAGTAGATTGTCATAAGCACAATCTTCATCGAGGTGCTTACCTTGCTCAGTGCAGCGTGTAAAAGATCTAGGTGTTACCGGGAATGATGGAAAGCTTAATGAGAATGCAATTCATGATTGTGCAGAATGCCAACACAAATTGTTTCCACCGAACCTATTCAAGCCTTTGACGGTGTTAGAGGTCGAGCCTTTGGCGGCCAGTTGGTCGAGGTTTCTTTGCCTGTTCGTTAGATGTTGTCTTCACAATAGTTATTGTCTTCACTTTGGTTGTTTTTGGTGTTTCTGGTAATTGTGTTGGTGTTACAAGTAGGCCGGTGTTGACAGAGTTGCCCTAGTCTTTGGAACAGCGGAATCCCAGGAGAAAGACGGCGCACTCCGACTCCCAGGAGAGGATGATTGCACTACACAAGTAGGATTCCACCACCGCCTCTTTCCAGTCTTCCCTTTTCTTTCAGCGGAATCCATGGTGGTGCACTGATCCTGCTGAAAGCCCAGCGTGTCTCTCGCTCGCTCTCCGCGTCGCACTGCGAATGAGATCGATCAGGCAGAGCCACTGTTTCATTGGAGCACTGCTTCTGCGACGACTGAGAGAATCGGCCCCGTCGTGCCATCGAGGTGGGTCTGCTCGTTCATGGCGTCTCTGTTAATTGCACAAAAGCTGTTTCCTTTTTCCTTCACATCCTCTTGACTCTTAGAGAGGAAGGGAGGCGAGGCACCAGCACGCCATCGCTCGTTTGTCAAGTTGCGGCTGCGGGCAGGATGGATGGTTGGATGTGGGTGCTGCCGTGTTGGGAAGGGTTTGGGTTGGTGAAAATGGATGCCTGCCCCTACTGTGTTTCTTACTGTTACCACTTTCTTTTCCTCTCGCCATTGGGGACGGACGGGCGGGGGGCGTGACGGCGATGTCTCTTTGTCTCTCTCTCCCTTTCTGCAATGGGGATGTTTCGTCCGTCCCCTACCCCCGGCGGCTCGCCTTGTGGTGGTGCGTGGACTAGCTAGTGGCTTCCGTTGTGGCAGCCATGCGCCCAAAAAGAATTGCGTCCTCGATTCATTAACGGAAAATCACTATCGTTTTCTTCTTCCCCAGGCTCCTCCGCCCGGGTTCCTTGGCTGCGCTGCGCTGCGCTGTGCTGCGGCGCCCGGTTTCGGCTGCGGCTGTCGCTTGTGCTGCCTGCTTCCCCCGATTGGCATGCCAAGATTCTGAAGTCCGACCGAGTCACTGAGCTAGCTGCCTGGCGCTGCTTGTCGGGGCATGGAGCAGGCGCCGCAGACCGACGATGACGGCTTGCTGGACCGCGGCGTCATGGATGACGTCGAGGTCGGCGACCTGGATCTCATGGAGGAGCTCTTTATGGCGGCGGCGCCGGGGTTCGATTTCTCCGACTTCTCCTCGCAGCCCGGCGGCGCGTCCCCGGGGGCCTGCTTCTCGCCGCTGTTCGACATCTGCAGCACCACCACCACGGCGAC
Source organism: Bothriochloa decipiens (assembly GCA_023333625.1). NCBI lineage: Eukaryota > Viridiplantae > Streptophyta > Magnoliopsida > Poales > Poaceae > Bothriochloa > Bothriochloa decipiens. The sequence continues at coordinate 92,453,592 of CM041628.1, forward strand.
TCCCCCGCCGGTGCCGGCGCCGGCGGGCGACGACGACGGCGACGACAGGGAGGACCGGCCCGAGGCGGCGGTCGTGCTTCCGCCGCCCCGCCGCGGCGGCGGCTGGGTGTTCCAGCAGGCCCGGCAGCCGGAGGTCGAGGCCACGGTCAAGGAGCGGCTGCGGCGCGCGCTGGAGCGCATCGCGTCGCTGTCGCAGACGCAGCCCGGGGAGCTGCTGGCGCAGGTCTGGGTCCCTACCGTCATCGGCGACCGCCAGGTGCTCACCACCTGCGGCCAGCCCTTCTGGCTCGACCGCCGGAACCAGCGCCTCGCCAACTACCGGACCGTGTCCATGAAGTACCAGTTCTCCGCCGACGAGACCGCGCGCACCGACCTGGGGATGCCCGGCCGCGTCTTCGTCGGCCGCGTCCCCGAGTGGACCCCCGACGTCCGCTACTTCTCCACCGAGGAGTACCCGCGCGTGCGCCACGCGCAGTACTTCGACATCCGGGGCAGCGTCGCGCTCCCCGTCTTCGAGTCCCGCAGCCGGGCATGCCTCGGCGTCGTCGAGCTCGTCATGACAACGGAGAAGGTCAACTACAATGCCGAGATCCAGAACATCTGCAGCGCTCTCAAGGTAGACTGCACCTCGTTGCCTTCATTTTCATCCACCAATGGCTGCTGCTCTGCACTCTTAACCTGTCTGATGAAACGGCCTTAGGAAAAGACGTGATAACTACCGGGCACGCCAATCCCCGAAGTAATCAGTCTTTTCACCTTCCTTTATTTGGTGATGTTCTTGTCTCAGTAAGGTTGTGTTTCCTTAATTGCGCAGGAGGTTGATCTCAGAAGCTCTGATGTTTCGAGTGATCCCCGTGCAAAGGTAAGCTGAATGATATCGAGATTGTAGTGCTATGCCAAACTGTTGTTATCAGTGACAGATGTGTCTTACTCCTTTTTATTAGGTGACTGATACTTCTTACCGAGCAGTCATACCAGAGATCATCGACGTACTCAGAACTGTTTGTGAGACGCACAAACTACCACTGGCCCAGACATGGATACCCTGCATCTGCCAGGCAAAGAGGGGAAGCCGCCACACTGATGAAAAGCTCAAGTACTGTGTGTCTACCGTGGACGAGGCGTGTTACGTCCGCGACCTAAAAGTAAAGGGCTTTCACGAAGCTTGCTCTGAGCATCATCTGTTCAGAGGTGAGGGTGTTGTTGGCAGGGCGTTCGGAACGAACGAGCCATGTTTCTCCGAGGACATTACCACGTCCTGCAAGATCCAATATCCTCTCTCTCATCATGCCAAGCTTTTCAGCTTAAGGGCTGCAGTGGCCATTCGGTTGCGAAGTATCAGCACTGGAAGCCTTGACTATGTCTTGGAATTCTTCCTGCCAGTGGACTGTATAGAGATTGAAGAGCAACGAGCCATGTTGAATTCTTTGTCCATTACAATACAGCAAACATGCTATACACTTCGAGTTGTCAGCTTGAAAGAACTGGTGGATGAAGGATCAATTGAAACAAGTGCACTAACTCCACCAGAATATGACAAATCTATGCATGACAACCAAGATGAGGTTTGTAGCGCCTTTGATATTCCTGCAAGGACAGCATCGCTGGAAACTTCTGAGGAGGTGTCCTCATGGATAGCAAGCCTTGTGTGCGCTAAAAATAAGGGAGTGAAAGAAATGGATGGTGACCTGCCATTTGGATTCAGCAAGCAAGAGGATGAAGGGTTTAGTGTTACAGCTGGCTGGCATACCTCACCAGTAATTGGGCCTGAAGGCAGCATCTTTTCAGGGTTTAAGCAGCATGAAGACTACAAGATCAAGGAGGTAACTTGTCTCAGAGATCCAAGCTCTTCCAAATTGGACAAAACTGTGGAGAAGAGACGGACTAAGATGGAGAAAACTGTAAGCCTGGAAGAGCTTCGGAAGCATTTCGCTGGCAGCCTGAAAGAAGCTGCAAAGAATCTAGGAGGTAACTTCTGACCCACATATCTCTACAGTTCTTTTCCATTCCTCTTGTTGTACTACAGTACCCTATGTATTGATGAATGAATAGTCAGTAGCCTGTAGACAGCCTGCTGAAACACCACATCATCTTCCAGAATCTCATAACTCAAATAGAACTGGAATTGTCTTATAATTGTTATTGTTGTTTTACAATGTATTTAGTCCTGTTAGTCAAGTGTCAGGATGGACACTAACAATTAAATTTAGTCCGTAAATTAAATTTTCTTAGTTTTTGCAACAATTCCAGATGGAAGGCAGATTGGTCAATGCTTTGTTCACTATTTGTGTAGAAACATCAATGCTTTCCTCTATATTTACCCATTTCAATCATTTGTTTCAGTGTGCCCCACTACACTGAAGAGAATATGCAGGCAGCATGGAATTAATCGTTGGCCATCACGGAAGATTAAGAAAGTTGGGCACTCCCTGAAGAAATTGCAAATGGTCATTGATTCAGTACATGGTAATGAAGGAACTGTTCAGCTCAGCTCGCTCTATGAAAACTTTACCAAGACCACATGGTCAGAAAGAGAGTTACAGTGTGATGTCACTTATCCGTTGTCTGAGGAAAAAGGTCTCTTGGAACCTTCTGTTCCTGATCGACATCGCGAGGGCAGATTCACCTCGCATACTTCTGGTTCTAATTCCCTCTCCCCCTCTTGCAGCCAAAGCTCAAATTCCAGCCAAGGTTGTTCCAGTGGTTCGAAATCACAACAACATGGCAGTGCTTCTCAACTTGCAGTAAAGAAAGAAGTTTTCATGGAGGAGAATCAGAGCTCCACACTACTCAAAGCTGCGAGCCATACTGAACTGCAGATGTTTCCAGAAGAAAGACCTGTTACCCTGCCTAGGTCTCATAGTCAAATGCTTTTAAGTGAACAAAAACCAGTGGAAAACATGACAGGTATGCAAATGTCTAAGCCTGATTCTCCCAAGATAAAAGCCATGTATGGCGAAGAAAGATGTATATTCCGGCTTCAGCCTAGTTGGGGATTTGAAAAGCTAAAAGAAGAAATTCTAAAGCGGTTCGGAATTGCTCAGGAGATGCATTTGGACCTCAAGTACTTGGATGATGAATCTGAGTGGGTTCTTTTAACATGCGATGCAGACCTGCTTGAGTGTATTGATGTGTACCTGTCATCAAGTAATCAAACAGTAAGAATCTTGGTACATTCTAATGGCCAGTAAGTGCTTGTTCCTTCTTTTGGTCAAACTGGTTTGTCCTAAGACCTGACAATGGCACAAAGCTCATCAGGATGCAGAAGAAAGCATCCTGTCTGTCTTTGAAGTAAAGAGTTTGTTGACATTGAGGGTCAGTTTCAAGTCATAATCATATATGCACAAGCAGCATCTGTAAATACCTATACTCGTGTTATCATCCAGTGGTCAAGTGCTATAGTAAGTTCGGGCTGTTGCTGTTTGGTGGTTGTGTGGCAGAATCAGAGAGAAAGTGATTGTTGGTGTTCCCTGGGAGCACATGAGATTAATTTGTATGCAGTGAGCTGCATACAGTCTTTGTGATGACAGAAGATGGGACTTCTGTACCTCTAGTTCAGTTTCTTAACAGTACAGGTAGTTCGTTGGATGTAACAAACTAGTGTACAGCATTGTAGGTCAGAAGGTGGAACTAGCAGAAATTTGTCGATATGAAGCTTTGGATTAGGTTGAGCAGTCACCACCAAGTTACATTGCACTTGTAAGTTCTTTTGGATTAGGTTTGAAATTTAAAAACTTGCCAATAATTACAAGCTGTGGAGTCAACAGAAGTATGCCCAAGCCGTCATGTGTCGTTTTAGTGGGCATGATGAAATGTCTTCTCACCAGTGTAAGTATGGACGAAAATGATTCTTTCAGCATTAATTTATTTCCCTTTTTGCAAATCTCCCTACAGCGTGACTGTCAGCTAATGCAGTTTTCATCCCCACATCCCAGAGCAAAAGGTGTTGAGCAGAGAGTAGCTGGAGTGATGACAGGGCAACAATACGACCTCATCACCGTGCGATTTTGTTGGTTCAAGGTCAATGCTAGTTTTTCATGTTATTGCTTCAACCACACAGAAGGGATGGTGTTTTTTGGTAACCTGAATAATTCTACAGTGTTAGAAGGCAGGAGATACCTGAGTCTCCTAGGCATAGAGATTTTCCTTTGTTTCGTTGTAAAGTTTGTTCAGCAGTGGAATTCCCAAGTACTTTGAGGTAATCGTGTGTGTAATCTGTGCTCAAATTTGCAACATGTATATTTGTTTCATAACAACTCATAATCTTCATGTATGTTGCTATGATTGTGATCTTGGTTATCCTTACATCCTGTCCGATTCCAAGAGCACTAACTGAACCTATAGACTAATAATGAGGGATTAATCAAGAAGGAATGAAAACTCTGCGACGATTAGTTGAATGAAGCTGAAGAATTAATGCAAGTGTCCTGCACTGGTGAATAGGAGGTGGGATAGGGGCTACATGCTGGACTGAAAGGATTCGCTTAGTGTTGCTGGGATCTGCAGTGCCTCGTAGATCAGTCCTGAATTCGATAGGGTTTGGTAGCTGGTCTTTGAATTAAATCGCAGTGCCCAATTTCTTGTTCCACAGGTAGTAGTTTTAGGCTCTTAGCAAAGCCCATCGACTTGTATGTATCCTTCGATGGGAGTTTCTTTTGGTCCAGCTCATGTGTTGAATCTGCTGTTATAATATTCTGATAGGATTAGTTGACTCTCTAGCATGTTTTTGGAACTGAAATGTGTCGGTGGATGACACTTGTCCAGTAAACTAAATTGGTTACCATATCTAGATCATCTATGATCAGTTTCAGTACACTGGATGCATAAACTTTTTTCCACTATTCTGTTAGAAAAATCCATTTCTACTATGACCAATTACAGTTTCAGTGAGTGGCTGAGCACCATTGGTTCCTGAAGCTGAGACAGTCTATTTCTACATTTTCTTGGTCGCCTATGTTCAAGCATAAGGTCAATCTGGTTCACAGTATTGTAGGCACAATAAATTTTGTCTATTGCGGACATATGATTTTTCATATCATGGTATAACATCTTTGTTGGTGTGATGAGCAATTGTCAACATGTCCAACATTTATGGTTGGTGGTCGGTTCGGTGGTTCTGCTGATCCCCTGTCACAGGATTATGTGTCAAATCGTGTCTCTTGGCTAGTGATGTGCAGGTGTGGAGTCCAGAGGCGGTGGCAACGGTCGGGAGAAGGTCAAGTAGGGCGTGCCATGCTGAAGGACCGGGTGCGGTGAAGGATGGACGCGAGGCTTGGACGGACGGACCAGACGGCCGGGTGGCCAGCTGCGGTGGCTGACACTTGGGACATCGCCGAGCACAAGTGTACATGGCGGGGGACGCGTACGCGGTACGCTACTCGCGAGGAGGTTTGGTGGTTTGTCCTCAAAACCATCGGCGGGGGATGTGTACGGGGTACGATGCGGACGGTTTGGTGATTTCGCCTCAAAACCATTGGCAGCGGGTTTTGCAGGTTTGCGCCTCAAAACCCGGACGGAGGTCCCGATGCGTATGGACGGCACGTGGCAGCAAATCGAGGAGATTGCGTCGAGGCAAGGCTACCGATGAGAAGGCGCGGTGGCTGTCGAATCAGGAAATCTCGAGTTGGACCATAGTGCCCTTGGCTAGGTGGTTCGCTCTAAAAATATCCAGAGACAGAAGTAGAATTATGTAATAGGCATATAAATAAGAGTGGCCGGCCCCCACTCACAAACTGCTCCTACCTCTGTTACCTCTGTCACTTTTTGTTTTTCTCTTTCTAGTAGCTTTCCCCTCTCTGTTCGCGTTCTTGTTAGGGGTACAAGAACAAGAATTTTAGCCATTTATTTGTGAGATATTTGGTATGAGAATGGAGGCCCGAATCCTCCTCGTGCCCTCTAGGCTTGGTCACTTTTATCTATGATTTTCGTTTGTCTCTGTGCTGTGTTGACTTCTGTTAGTATTTTGGACGAATTTTTGTTCATCGTACTTTTCGCGCGGATTGATGTTTTGTCGAGTGATGAACTAGATCTCCAAGTGAATTGAACCAATTTCACCTGTGCTGCAAGAAATCGCAAGATTTGCATTTTTGGGGAGAAACTGAGTGCTCGGCCCAGATCTATTTTTCCCGGCCACTGGATCTAAATTGAGTGACGATTTCTTGGGGATGGTTTTTCATCTCCCTCGTGATGGCCTGTGCAAAATCTGGTGTCAATCTGTGTTGATTAGATCCAGTTTTCGTTGATTTTTCCTCTGGCGTTCCTGCTGTCCCGAGCAGGTGCTTCTTCCTGAGTTTCCTTTGATTCTTCGTTCTCTGACTGTATGAGGGATTCCGGTGTGAGGCTTAACAGCAGTGCTACCAGCATCGTGCGCTCAGGCGCCGAGTGAGCTCTTTTGAGCAACACTTGCCCTTGACCTCAATTTCCTGATTCTTTCGTTAGCTGATTTAGTGAAGCTAGGGATGGGAGAACAAGCAGTAGCATTGTAGCGTTGAAGCGCCTCCCAATTCAGGCCGGGTTCTCCCGACCAGTTCCAACTGGCTTCTGACTTCTTGCTGACCACTGTGATCTGTGTGGTCCCGACCAGTTTTTTCGACCAGTCTCTGTCTTGTTACCGACCACCTTAATCAACGTGGTTCTGACCAGCTTTCCGAGCAGTTTTCGTCTTGTTACCGACCACCGTGATCAACGTGGTTCTGACCAGCTTTTCGACCAGGTTCCGTCCTATTCCCGACCACCGTGGTCGATGCGGTCCCGACCAGTTTTTCGACCAGTTTCTGTCCTGTTCCCGACCACCGTGGTTGACATGGTCCGAACCAGTTGTCGACCAGTTGTCTTTCAGTTCCCGACCAGCTCCCGACCAGCTGCGTTTTGATCTCTGTCTCTATCCTCGTTTCTTGCATTGGCTTTGTGGTGCTCGGCAGTGTTTCTAGGGAACGTCTATCTGGTCGGGTTTTGAAAAAAAATTTCGGCTCCCATTCACCCCCCTCTGGTCGCCATTTTCGGTCCTTCAATTGGTATCAAAGCCAGTTAAGGATCACTTCCACCTTAATCGGTCTGTGATCCGCAGAAGGCGACATGGCTTTGAATGACCGATCGGGTAAGCCGCCCCAATTCAATGGGGAGAACTACTCGTACTGGAAGATCCAGATGCAAGCGCATGTACAAGGGATCGATTGGCGTGTTTAGGAGATCATTGAGAATGCTGACTACCAGGTGCTTGGTGCATGGGTCAATCAAGAGTAGATCGACCAACACAATGCTAACAACATTACCTGTACTAAGCTTTACGCTGCTTTGTCGATTTCTGGGTTTGATCGTGTTTCTGATTGTGTGACTGCTCGAGAGATCTGGAGAAGGCTTCAAAGCTTCCATGAGGGTACAACCAATGTCAAAACCAGACTCTATGAGACATACAAGAGGAAATATGAGAACTTTACTCAAGTTGATGGAGAGACTGTTGACTCGATGTTTTCTCGCTTTACTACCATTGTGAACAACATGCGGGCTAACAATGCAGCTATGCCTTATGACGATCATCAGAGAGCACTCAAACTCTTATATGATCTAGATCGGAAGATTTGGGAGGTCATGGTGTAGGCGATCATCGAATCAGCCAACTATGAGACTCTCACCATGGATGAGCTATTCAGTAAGCTCAAGTCCACCTAGATCGACCTCCAGACGCAGGCGAGGATCAAGAATCCATCTGCTCCTACCATGGCTTTGGTGTTAGGTATCTCAAGTTCAAATTCTTCTTTGGCTAACCCATCACAGTTGTCTCTTGCCTTGTCCTCCCTTGTGTCTGCAACAGAGGAGCAGATGGAGGCTTTCGGGAATGATGAGCTGGCGCTTGTCATCAGCAAGTTCTCACGATTTCACAACAATCGCTTGAACTGTCATCGTGGTGGCAACAAGCAGGTTTGCTTTGGATGTGGAGAGCCCGACCACTACGTCGCCAGCTGCCCCAACAAGAATAAGAGCTACTCCGGCAAGCATGACTACTCTAAGCACAAGGACAAGCATGAGTCGTCCCCTTGTAAGTACAAGTCCAAGAAGAACTTCAACCCCGAGCTCATGAAGAAGAAGTACTTTGAGCAGCTAGAAGCAAAGCAGCGAGCCCTTGTCGTGTCTTTCAGCGACGTTGACTCTGATGGTGACTCTCCTCCAAGTGATGATGAGTCCAAGAAGAAGGTCAAGAACAAGCTCACCGGCTTGAGCTTCTACGCCAACAAGCACCGAGGAGGGTACTGCACCATGGCGTTTGATGACACCACCACCAACAACAATGACGAGGTCGACACCGAGCCTGAGGTAGAACACACAATTGAATCTCTTCTTGATGAGCTTGAATCTGTGAATGACACCATGCTGAAGCAAGATGCTTTACTCATTCGTGCTGCTAAAGAACGCAATCACTTCAAGGCTAAGGTTCTCAAGGCCTTAGATGAACTTGAGCGCATCAAGAAGGATAGGATTGTTCTATCTAATGAGATTGAGTGCGATGAATGTACTATTCACATGTCTAGTCTTGTTTCTTTGCAGTCAAAGTACTCTGCTTTGGTTGAGGAGTTGGATAGGGCTAGAGCTGAGTCTGCCTTGTCAGGTCCTTGCAAGTCTTGTGCTGAGTTATGCTCTGAGCTTTCTAAAAAGATTGCTAGGATTGCCTTTCTTGAGAAGTCTAGTGTGGATGGTACTAGTGCTCAGTGTCTTTGCTTTGAGGCTTTGGAGCTAGAACTTGCTAACTGTAGGCATGACAAGAGAAAGACCGAAGAGGAAAACACATTCCTTCAGCACATGTTGAGTTGGCTTTCTTTCAGTGAGCCACAATTGGGCATGATGATGAGTCAGTACAAGAGGGGTACTGACACAACGGGCTTAGGCTTTGCTTCAGGTGGGAAGAGTGACAATGTCTTTGGCAAGGTTGGTGAACATAGTGGTTTGAGCATGAGTGAGAAACCTACCAATCCTCCCAAGCTCATAAAGATTAACCCACCAAAGCCCTCTGAGCCTATCAAGCCAATTGTGAAGGATGGAGTGCTTGAAGATTCTCCCAAACCTCCATCTCAGAAACAAGTGTTGATTCCAAAACCTAACCACCTCAGGAACCCACTTGACACTCTACCAAACATCTCTGATAAGCCCCTTCCTAAAGCCAAACCATCTCCAAGAGTAAACCATGCCCACAACAGAGTGAGTCTTCCACCACCCAAGAGAGAGGTGTACCACTGTGACTATTGCAAGAGGGATGGTCACTTGTTTGAGTTTTGCTTTAGGAGGAAGAGAGATGAGAGGCGTGAGTTTGAGCTTTACCAGTAGAATGTGCATCTCCCTTCTCATGGGATGCATGGTTCACCCGCTTAGAGCGTAACACTAGACCAAGAGGTACAAGATCTCAAGGTGCTAGGCCTCAGTTTGTGAGACCATGTGATGGTCGTGCCCGGCGTGGACCAAGTCATCCTCAATACGACTCCAGATCTCGTGGCAGTGGCTCTCAGTCCTACACTTCTAGCGGACCACGCTTTCTTTCTCGTGGTGATCGCTTCTCTCCCATGGGACACGACATGTGTGGTGTTTTTCCTAACCGTTTTCAAGGGCAAATGACCCAACACTGGTATTCTTCTCAGTTTACTAACCCAGTGTTGGATCATTTGCTCATCCCATGTCTTTATATTGATGCAGCATGGAGGCTTAGAGAACATATGGCTTGTTGATTTCGGATGTTCGCACCACATGATCGGTAATTTAAATTGGTTCTCCAGCCTCAACCCCATGACCTCCAAGGAGTACATCACATTTGGGGACAATGGTAAGGGTAAGGTGCTTTCTTGTGGGTCGGTAAGGCTCAATGAAAACTTTGAGCTCAAGGACGTTGCTTTGGTTTTGAGCTTGCATTTCAATCTCCTTTGGGTTTCGCAACTCCTTAGAAATGGTTTCGAAGTGCGCTTTAAGCCAGGTGATCTTGTATGTTCAATTATACCTTTTGGGCTTGTCTTTCATGCTGATTTCTCTCGCTCTTTCAGTTTGATGGCAGACACTTCTTCTGAGCTTTGGAAGTGGAATAGGAGGCTTGGTCATTTGAGCTTTGACTTGATTGCAAGGTTGAGCCCTCTTGATCTAATCCGAGGATTGCCTAAGCTAAAGTTCGAGAAGGACTTGGTTTGTCACCCGTGTCATCACAGGAAGATGGTATCCGCTTCTCATTCCTCTGTGAACCAAGTGATGACCAAACAACCCGTCGAGCTTCTTCACATGGACACTGTAGGTCCAGCTCGGGTTCTGTCGGATGGTGGGAAGTGGCATGTTCTTGTGATCGTGGATGATTTTTCTCGCTATTCTTGGGTCTTTTCATGGAGTCCAAGGATGAGGCATTTTCCTATGTGCGGGAATTGATTCTTAGGCTACAAAATGAGTTTCCCAAGAATGCCTTGAGAGCTATACACAGTGATAATGGCACCGAATTCAAAAACTCTCATTTTGAAGACTTTTGCAAATCCTTGGGTCTTGAGCATCAGTTTTCTTCACCTTATGTGCCTTAGCAGAATGGGATTATTGAACGCAAGAATCAGACCCTTGTTGAGATGGCTAGGACGATGCTCGATGAGCATAGGACTCCTAGGCGTTATTGGGCCAAAGCGATCAACACAACTTGTCATATTTCAAACCGTATTTTCCTTCGAGCTTTTACAAAGAAAACTTCTTATGAGTTGCGGTTTGGGCGTCCTCCCAAGGTGAGCTACTTCAGAGTTTTTGGGTGTAGGTGTTTCATTCTTAAGCAAGGTAACTTAGACAAGTTTGAGTCTCGTTCTTCTGATGGCATTTTTCTCGGTTATACTACTCACTCATGTGCATATAGAGTACTTAATCTTGAGACTAACCACGTCATGGAGACTTGTGAAGTTACCTTCGATGAAACCACACCTTGTTCTTCTCCTGTCTTTGAGTGTGCAGGTGATCAGGAGATGGGTGAAAGCATCTTTGTGGAGGAGTAGGACGATGTCGATTGGGGTGCCCTCGAGCCGACTCCACCGGCTGCCCCTGTCAACCATGCGATGACTACATCGACTCGAGGCCTCGATCCTTCTTCCTTGACTTCATGGGGGGCCGAACGACCAGTTTCCCTCTCTTGCACCTGAGGGAGCTCCAGCTACGATTGAGGGGGAGGCTACTTCATCAAGAACGGCTCCTATACACTTCGGCGTCTTCATCCTCCTGAGAACATGATTGATAACCTCAACCAACATGTCACTTGCAACAGGTCATATGAAATCTCTCATTTCGCATATTCTGCTTTTGTTGCTAATTTTGAGCCTCAAGATATTGGATGTGCTTTATCTAATGGTGATTGGGTCAATGCCATGCATGAGGAGCTTGAGAACTTTGAGAGAAACCAAGTTTGGGTCCAAGTTCCTCCACCTCCATAGTGTCATCCCATAGGTACCAAGTGGGTGTTTAAGAACAAGTAGAGTGAGGATGGGGTGACAGTTAGGAACAAGGCTAGGTTGGTTGCTCAGGGGTTTTATCAGAAAGAGGGGATAGACTTTGAGGAAACCTTTGCTCCTGTTGCCCGTTTAGAAGCCATTAGGATCCGTTTAGCCTTTGTAGCTTCGAAAGGGTTCAAGCTATATCAGATGGATGTCAAGAGTGCTTTTCTTAATGGGTACATAGAGGAGGAAGTGTATGTGAGGCAACCCCCTGGTTTTGAAAATCCTAAGCATCCAGACCATGTTTACATACTCCACAAAGCCTTGTATAGTATTAAACAAGCCCCTAGAGCACGGTATGCTAGATTGAAGTCCTTTTTACTTGGGAAGGGTTTTTTCATGGGCTCTATTGATAAAACTTTATTTCTCCTCAAGCAAGGCAAAGACATTCTCATCGTGCAGATATACGTGGATGATATAATCTTTGGTGGCTCTTCACATGCCCTTGTGGCAAGGTTTTATGATTTGATGAGCAGGGAGTTCGAGATGAGCATGATGGGCTAGTTGACATTCTTTCTCGGGTTGCAAATCAAGCAAACTCGGGAAGGGACGTTTGTGCACCAAGGCAAGTACACCAAGGACCTGCTGAAGAAGTTCGACATGGGCGAGGCCAAGCCTCTTTCGACGCCCATGGAGACTGCCATTGCCTTGGATGAAGACCTTGAGGGAGAAGCTGTGGACCAGAAGGAGTACCGCAACATGATTGGGTCACTGCTGTACCTGACGATGATGAGACTGGACATCCAGTTCGTGGTTTGTCTTTGTGCGCGCTTTCAGTCTTCATCGCGCACGTCTCATCGTCAAGCCATCAAGTTGATCATGAGGTAACTTCATTTCACTCCTGAGTTCAGTCTTTGGTACTCGACCGCCTCCACCCTCTCACTTTCTGGTTATTCCGATGCTGATTATGATGGCTGTCGTGTTGAGAGAAAGTCAACTTCTGGTATTTCTCAGTTTCTTGGTTCGTCTCTTATTTCTTCCTCCTCTCGCAAGCAATCTTCCATAGCCCAATCCACCTATGAGGCTGAGTATGTTGCTGCTGCCGCTTGTTATTCTCAGCTGCTTTGGATAGTTGCTGCCTTGAGAGACTTTGGCTTAGATTTCACCCGAGTGCCACTTTACTGTGATAGCACCAGTGCTATAAGTAGCCAAAAACCCAGTGCTCCATGCTAAAACCAAGCACATTGAGGTGAGGTACCACTTTCTGAGAGACAACCAAGAGAAAGGAACCATAGATTTGAGACATATTCGCATCGAGCGCCAGCTAGCTGACATTTTCACCAAACCTCTCGACCAAGCCTAGTTTGCACACTTGCGAGGGGAGTTGGGTGTTTTCTTCCCATTTTAGTTGTGTGATGCTTTATATCTTGTATAGTAGTCTTTCTTCTTTTCTCCTTGTTTTTCTTTTGTATCATATTGCATTGCATCTCATCATGTATCATATATCATGTGCTTAGCTTCACTTGTATAGCTTGTTGTTTGAGGTTATGCTCTTGTTGATATGTCTTATGGATACATGATGGCTATAGCAGCTTAGACTCCTTTTGATCATCTTGATACATGTTATGAGCTAAGCTTGCTTTTTAAATGTGAACTTGCTTAATGAATGATGAAATCTGAAAAATGTTCACCCTTGAGATGACAACTAGCATGTGTAGGATGTGTTGAGATCCATGTTGCTTTCACATGTATGCTTGAGTTGCTATGTCTCATGTTTCTTGAATCATATACTTAGCTCGGATCTTTTGATATCTTTGTGCTAAAACTTGATGTCTAAGCTAAGTAATGATGAAAATGCTTTGGAGTTGGATCTTTACTGTCCCACGGCAATGTCATGAGACTGCTTCTCATTCACTCGAGTGAGATGAACTTGGGCATTATAGTGCTAGTCCACAATCACTCGTGACGAGACAGCTTCCCACTTGCACAAAGGGATGAACTCGGCGTGGTTGAAAAACATGATAAAAAATCTTTCGACGAACAGTTTGATACTCTCACATACACATGTCTAATAGTTACCTTGTAATCCATTGTAAAACTCCGATCAATGTTGAAGCTACAAGTGTTAAGTGCTTTCTTGAGACATGATGTATGATCATTATATGGGGTAGTTCACTTTTATATATATGTGCTAGCACTAGTTTGATCTCCTGCTTATATTTGCTATGTGCTATCCTCTTTGGTGAACACATTTTATGACATATGCTTAAAATTGGTCAAAATGCTTGTGATTCATATTCAGTTTTATTTGATCAGTTTGAGCATTGGCTTTGTCTTGCACCTATTATAATACATGTGCCGTACCAACTTGAGCATGATTTTATTCTACTTGCTATACTCCTAAAGCTTTTTATGTTCGCATTATACATCGTGTGCATTTCATAGCATGTTTAAAGGGGGAGCTTCTTTTTGTCCACTTGATAAGTGCTTTTGTCAACAAGGGGGAGAATGTTTCCACAAATCCAGAGTGTGCATTCATGTGCATTTGTGAGGTTGATGTACTTATCAAGGGGGAGTTTCACATTTGCTATTGCTAGACGTGTCGAGCTGTTTGCCTCTGCCTAGAGGGTCTAGCCACTTTCAGGTGTTTTGAGCTTGTTTTTGCTTGGTTGCGTCGAGCCATCGCCAAAGTCTTTGGGGACCAAGTTGTTGCTCTTTGCTTTACTCATGGCAAGTGACTGTTTTGAGCTTTTCTTTGGCTTTTGGTCATTTGAGTGGGCTTTCTCTGGCTTTGTGTTGGTGTTGACAATGCACTCATCAAGGGGGAGATTACGGACACATGATTTTTCATATCATGGTGTAGCATCTTTGTTGGTGTGATGAGCGATTATCAACATGTCCAATATTTATGGTTGGTGGTCGGTTCGGTGGTTCTACTGATCCCCTGGCATAGGGTTATGTGTCGAAATGTGTCTCTTGGCTAGTGATGTGCAGGTGTGGAATCCGGTGGCGGTGGCAACGGTCGGGAGAAGGCTAAGTAGGGTGTGTCGTGCTGACGGATTGGATGCGGTGAAGGGCGGACGCGAGGCTTGGAACGACGAACCAGACGGCCGGGTGGCCAGCTACGGTGGCTGACACTTGAGACATCGACGAGCGCAAGTGTACATGGCGGGGGACACGTACGCGGTACGCTACTCGCGAGGAGGTTTGGTGGTTTGTTCTCAAAACCATCGGCGGGGCATGCGTACAGGGTACGATACTCGCGGACGGTTTGGTGGTGTCGCCTCAAAACCATCAGCGGCGGGTTTCGCGGGTTTGCGCCTCAAACCCCGGGCGGAGGTCCCGATGCGGACGGACAGCACGTGGCGGCAACGGGGAGATTGCGTCAAGGCAAGGCTACCAGTGAGAAGGCGCGGTGGCCGTTGGATCAGAAAATCTCGAGTTGGACCATAGTGCCCTTGGCTAGGTGGTTCGCTCTAAAAATATTCAGGGCCAGAAGTGGAATTGTGTAATAGGCATATAAATAAGAGTGGCCGGCCCCCCACTTACAAACTGCTCCTACCTCTGTTACCTCTGTCACTTTTTATTTTTCCCTTTCCAGTAGCTTTTTCCTCCCTGTTCGCATTCTTGTTAGAGGTCCAAGAACAAAAATTTTAGCCATGTATTTGTGAGATATTTGGTGTGGGAATGGAGGCCCGAATCCTCCTCATGCCCTCTGGGCTTGGTCACTTTTATCCGTGATTTTTGTTTGTCTCTGTGCTGTGTTGACTTTTGTTGGTATTTTAGACGAATTTTTGTTCGTTGGATTTAGAGCAATTTGGCTCGTACTTTTCGCGCTGATTGATGTTTTGTCGAGTGATGAACTAGATCTCCAAGTGAATCGAACCAATTTTACTTGTGCTGAAAGAAATCGCAAGATTTGCATTTTTAGGGAGAAACTGAGTGCTCGGCCTAGATCTGTTTTCCCGACCACTGGATCTAAATTGAGTGACGATTTCTTAGGGATGGTTTTTCATCTCCCTCGTGATGGCCTGTGCAAAATCTGGTGTCGATCTGTGTTGATTAGATCCAGTTTTCGTTGATTTCCCTCTAGCGTTCCTGTTGTCCCGAGCAGGTGCTTCTTCCTGAGTTTCCTTTGATTCGTTATTCTCTGATTGCATGAGGGATTCTGGTGTGGTGCTTAACAGCAGTGCTACCAGCATCGTGCGCTCAGGCGCCGAGTGAGCTCTTTTGTGCAGCACTTGCCCTTGACCTCAGTTTTCTGATTCTTTGGTTAGCTGATTTAGTGAAGCTAGGGATGGGAGGACAAGCAGTAGCACTGCAGCGCTGAAGCGCCTCCGAATTCAGGCCGGGTTCTCCCGACCAGTTCCCGACTGGCTTCTGACTTCTTGCTGACCACCGTGATCTGTGTGGTCCCGACCAGTTTTTTCGACCAGTCTCTGTCTTGTTACCGATCACCTTGATCAACGTGGTGCTGACCAGCTTTCCGACCAGTTTTCGTCTTGTTACCGATCACCGTGATCAACGTGGTTCCGACCAGCTTTTCGACCAGGTTCCGTCCTGTTCCCGACCACCGTGGTCGATGTGGTCCCGATCAGTTTTCCGACCAGTTTCTGTCCTATTCCCGATCACCGTGGTCGACATAGTCTGAACCAGTTGCCGACCAGTTGTCTTTCAGTTCCCGACCAGCTGCGTTTTGATCTCTGTCTCTATCCTCGTTTCTTGCATTGGCTTAGTGGTGCTTGGCAGTGTTTCTAGGGAACGTCTATCTGGTCGGGATTTTGAAAAAAAAAATCAGCTCCCATTCACCCCCTCTGGTCGCCGTTTTCGGTCCTTCATCTATCTATACCACGCTAATGCTAATTGCATTAATTTAAGACATAAACAATTTAAAATACTGATTCTGGTCTGTGTGCCAATTCTATTCAAATGTAAAGTAATTTTGTTTATTTTTTCAAATCTTAATGTTTAATTCATCTTGATTGTAGCAAAATAGAAGATTCAACCATTACCGTAGTTAGTTTGATAAAAATGGGCTCTTGAATATTGTCACCGAGTATAGGAAGCGGGGTACTCATTGCCAGGGTTGTTCTATGCTTATCCGTTTTGTTTTCTTTTGTTCCATGAAAACCAGGAGTACATGTCTATGATAAATACGAATTATAATGTTTGTTACTCAAGGATGGAAAAAATTTAAAAAACTGTGGAACTGGCAGACTCATTTGCAGACTCATTTGCTGACTTCTTGCCCTCCTACTTAGAGGTAGGAGTTTATTGCCATACCAAATATGGCAAACTATCCATTATGTTCCTTAGAGTGAAAAGATCTGAATGTACCAAAATAATTATTTAGCTATCATTTTATTTGTTTTGTAAAATTGAATTGAGTTTTCTTAGAGGGAATTACAGCCTAGTGCAACTTGGAATGTATTTATTCTTGAGCAGGGTGCTTTGGTGATAATGATACCATTTTCTTCCATCCAGTGAGTAATTATAAGGTTTTATAGCATAGCTAGGCTTCAAATATCCTTGAAAAACTCTCATTTTTTGATATTTTAGTATATGTGTGGCTCCATATTGGATGCCGTCTCTATTTTTCCCACAAATGAATTTGACTTACAGTGAGCAGTAACTTCTATCGGTGATCTTTTGATGTTGTGTTTTTAATTAGCCATTTGGTCTGAAGCAATCTCATTTCAAATAGCTCGAGCCTTATTTAACATCGATAAATTATTATTGTGATTCCAAAGGTGATCCCTGGTTTCAGATTCACATATATGATAATTAAAGCACCTAGATGACCCTGAACAGACCTATAAGTATGAAGGACTGAAAAAAATTATTTTTTTGAACGTAATGGTCAATTAAGAGAGGGAAAAAGAGTTTTATGTACAAGAGAAACAGCCCCCCCGGGCACACACACAACTACATGGAGAAACAACCTGAAGATGGACTCTACTGCCTCTCTACAGTGGCTCTCTTTCTTTGCATAATGTCCTCCCTTATCCTTGAGGCCACCTGCATTGCTGGCTCTTTAATGTTGTTGAAGATTCGCCATTGTAGATCACCATTCCGTTGAGACGCCTTATATCTGATTTTGTTATCTTTTGTGTGGCTTTGTCCCACCATTCATCTATATGCAGCAGTTCTGGTTGTGGTTGGGCGAGCTGTGTGTCAGGGGCTTATCTATGCGATGAAGAGAAGGTCAGTGTAAGCTTTAGCATCCACCATTCATATAATAGTTTTTCAATCGCCTCAATGTTGTATCGATGTATTTTACAGCAAATCATCGCTTGTGAACAATGCGTTTGTACAGTTGTTAATTCACATTTGTTAGCTGCTAAATAATCTTTGTGTTGTCTTTCAGTTAGTTTGCACAGAAGGTTCAGAGTGTATCATAATTTCCATGGGTGTCTTTCAGTTAGTTTGCACAGAAGGTTCAGAGTGTTGACATTGCAGAGATAGGGAATAATTTCAGGGAGTTTCATGTGGAATGGGTGCATAGAGGAGCGAACTCGGTGACCCATGTCTGGGCCTGTACGGTCTCAGCCACTGAGCGTTCTTTCTTTTTGGTTGAGTCTATCCCGGACTGGCTAGATGTGCTAGCAGCCGAGGATTGTAATCCATCCTTGAATTAATGAAGCTCTGCAATTACTCAAAAAATGTGTTTGTACAGTTGTTAATTAACACTTGTTAGCTAATAAATAATCTTTGTGTTGTCTTTCAGTGGGTTTGCACAGAAAGTTCAGAGTGTGTCATAATTTTCATGGGTGCCTCATTCAACCACGGTGAAGATAGGAACCTGCACCTCAGGCGGACATTCTCACAACAGAATTGACCATTCTACTGATATGACTAGAATAGATTGAAAGATCACTGGAATGGAGGGAGTGGTAATAATAGTAGTGAACTGGTTGAATTTGGTATAAAGTTAAGAAATAGGAAACATATTGCTGCTTTTTATTTATGTATCGACGAAATTGTGGCACGCATTCTATATCACAGCAAAGGTAAAGGGACGAAGAAAGCATTGGGCAAGGAGAAGAACGGAATACAAAGCAGCATGGATACCGTGCAAGAAAGAAGAAAACACTGACAACATCAACGACGCCTGATCATGGTATTCCTTACCTAATCCTGTATACTATTCTTTGTTTACACATCAAAAAAGGAGTAACTATTATTTTTTTGGCATCATAAGCTGACTCTGTAGACCCTATATCCAGTTGCACAAATGTTAAAATGACAGATGATTTGCAATTTATCGAAAGGCAGAATTCCACAGGAAAAAAAACTTGCAATTAATCGAAAGGCTGAGCCCCTGCCATTGCCTTAAAAAACAGACCTGACATTGCTTGATCTAATAAAGGTGATTATGTTCTGATGAATCATTTTTCTACTTATATCCATGTTTAAAGGCGTTGAAAAATAATTTTGGATGTTTGATACTATAGTATCCTGTTCTACAACTATAGTTTTGTTATTTTTATCTTCTGGTCCTAATAAACCTCAAAGTGCTTCCTCCATCCTAAATCGTAGGTTGTTTGACTTTTTGACATAAAGTTTGACCATAAATCTTATTTAAAAATTTGTTTAAATTACCATTTCTTTTGTTATAGCTTGATTTATAATCAAATATCCTTAAGAATGTCTTAAATTTGACTATATTTGCATAAATTTTTTAAATAAGACGAGCGATCGAACTTGGGATAAAAAAGTTAAACGACTTATAATTTTGGATGAAGGAAGCACTTAATTTTGGTTGGTGTTGTTTAATGGCTTGGGTTGTTTTTCCTTTTTGTCGAGGATCCAGATTTGGGATTATTTATCAAAGTTAAGGGAGGTGGTTGCAACAGGGCAACTGTCTGAAAGTATTCTTTTTTTAATGTGGAAAAAAATTAACGGACCACCTTCGTTAAAAGTTTAAATGAGGCAGTCAGCTTCAGCCAACCTCCTCACTTAAATGTTTAACGGAGGCGGTTGAGTTAGAAAAACCGACACGGTTGAGTAGGATAACCGCCTCTATTAAGGCTAGATTAACCATGACCTCTTCAGTTAATTATTTTTGCATGTCTCGGTTAAAATTACAGTAGTAGTATCATCCAGGTGCCCCCATCGTGTGTTCTCTATTCAAAACATGTCAGTCAACACGTACACTAAAGTAGCAGGAATGCAGAATCCTTGTGTCATGCTCGCCAGCTTGGCAAACACGCGCGATTGCCCCTGTAGCAACAGTTAGAACCCTCTAGGGTGTGTTTAGTTCCCGCGAATTCTGAAAGGAAATGTCACATCGTATCACCTCAGCGCACTGTAGCATTTTATTTGTATTTGGTAAAAATTATTTAAATTTTGAGTAACTAGACTTAAAATATTTGTTTCGTAAAGTACAACAAAACTGTGTAATTAGTTTTTGATTTTATCTACATTTAATACTCTATGCATGTGCCGGTATTTTGATGTGATGGGTGATAGAAATTCTGTATAGTAAATTTTATGTTAATTTCTGAGTAATTAAACAGAGCCCTACTCTCGTTCACTGTGATGTCAGGACATCTCTCGTTCTCACCGACCACTTCGATGTGTACTTCTCAAACAAAAAAAAAAAAATTAGCCGGTGGAGAACCAGCTTCAAATGGTGGTGTTCTCACCTACCACTTCGACGTGAACAGCTGGTTTCTTCATTTAGAATGAAATCAATAATTCCTCGATGACCTTGACCTTGCAAGTCTACAACTAATACGTAGTTTACCATGATGCTTGCTAGCTATCTGCCAAGTTGAAGTTGGAGTATTTAAATTTGTTACAAAAAAATTACAGATTCTTAAGTTGATTGCGTGAGCCTACAGTCATCCCGTACTTAACAGAGGCAAATTAAAGTGGAGAGCTATATATATTATTAGTGCCAATAATTTGAAGATGATACGGCCATGCCCAGACATTTGTTTGGTCAAATGTCATATTATAAACGAAAAAAAACAAAGCCAAGCGAGGACCCAAGAAAAAAATAATAATCAGCCTTTTTTTTTTGAGGAACAAAAAAAAAAAGTCAGCTGAAGAGTGAGGATGTATGACCGGCCAACTAGAGAGCCCACATAGCCCGAAAAACTGACTTTAATTTCTCTAAAATAAAGGGATCCAAACGGCCTTTTAATTTTTTTTTGAGGATTTTCAACTTTCAAATCAACAACTACGTGATTCCCACTTTTTTTTTATAAAACAGAAATACAAGTATACCGCGCGCATGCCTACCTCATCGTACCTAACCATGTATGCATGTTGACAAATCGAGCCTAAGCCGCTATGCTGACTGACAATACGCACCTAACCATGCGTGCTGATGATCATCCATGGCGGGCGAGCTGTCGACTCTTGACTGATCATCAGAGATTCAGAGAACATTTCTAAAACAGTGGGGGAAGAATCAACAGCATGCGACCGGAGAAATATGAGGACCTGGCTGATGATCGCCTGAAGCAACTGAGTTGATGACCATATGACTAATAGATAATTCAGAGAGGAGGAGGATCGCCTTCTGATTTCTGAAACCGGAGTGTCCATTTCTACTCTCGTTCAGATAGATGACTCCTGGTTGAGAGAAACGGGCACGTGGCCACAGACGTCCCCGTCTCTTCCCCGAAGATGCATGGTTAGTGAGAAAGGTCGTTCGTTTTATTTTGAAAAGGTCGTTCGTTGTTGACCGTCGTTGCTTCAGGCTGCCTGTTTCCTCACTCGACGTACCTCTACCAACCATGCTATGCTATGCTACATATACGCACCTGATGGACCTTGCTGATACACAAGAAATTTGTAGCCTAGCTTACAGGATTCTCATTCTCATTCTCCTATGCAACTTAACCATGGCAAGTGCAAGTGCTTACCAGATCCGCAGCGCCCAGCGTGCGCATGGCCCTGCAACAGTGCTCGCAACCGGCACGGCCAACCCAGCAACCTGCGTATCGCAGGATGACTACCCTGACTACTACTTCGGTGTCACCAAGACCGAGCACCTCACCCAGGTCAAAGCGAAGCTCGGAAGACTATGTAAGCATGCTTGGAGGAGGAGCTAGCTCAATTTGTTTGTAACGTTAGTTTCATACATAGCATCGCCGTTCATTCATATTCATACATATGTATGCATGTATGTATGTTATGCAGGCAAGAATTCAGGCACAGACAAGCGTTACTTCCACCACGACGAGGCGCTCCTGGCCGCGCACCCGGAGTTCCTGGACCGGACGGCGAGGTCCCTGGACGCGCGGCTCGACATCGTCAAGACCGCGGTGCCGGAGCTCGCGGCGGTGGCGTCCAGGAAGGCGATCACCGAGTGGGGCCGCCCGGCCGCCGACATCACGCACATTGTCGTGGCCAGCAACTCCGGCGCGCACATCCCAGGTGTGGACTTCCAGCTGGTGAAGCTCCTGGGCCTCAAGGCCTCCGTGCGCCGGACCATGCTCTACCTCACCGGCTGCTTCGGCGGCGCCGCTGCGCTGCGCGTCGCCAAGGACCTGGCCGAGAACAACAGCGGCGCGCGCGTCCTCGTCGTCGCCGCCGAGCTCACCATCATGATGTTCTGTGCGCCCGAGGAAAACCACTTCCAGACACTCATCGACCAGGGGCACTTCGGCGACGGCGCCGCCGCCGTCGTCGTCGGCGCGGATCCCACCCCCGCCGAGCGCCCGCTGCTGGAGATGGTGTCTGCCGCGCAGACCATCATCCCGGAGACCGAGGATGCCATCACCATGCAGCTCAACAGTAGCGGCCTCGGCGGAAGTAGCGCCCACAGCAATCTCCCGCTGCACATCGGGGGCAACGTGGAGCGCTGCCTGGTGAACTCGTTCTCACCGCTCGGCATTGACGTTCCCAAGTTTAACGATCTGTTCTGGATTGTGCACCCGGGAACCGCAGGAATCCTACGCCAGCTTGACGCGGTGCTCCAGCTCCAGCCCGACAAGCTGGACGCAAGCCGTCGTGTCCTGCGTGACTACGGCAACATGTTCGGCGTCACCGTGCTCTTCGTGCTCGACGAGATGTGCAAGCAGAGACAAAGGGTGGTCAACGGCCACCTCGAGGATTGGGGTGTCTTGATGGCATTCGGACCAGGAATTACCGTTGAGACGATGCTGCTGCGCGCCCCCCCAACTAAAATTGCAAAAAAAATATAAGCTATACGGTTTGGATCCACTGGTACTAACTTTAGTGCTAATGGCTCCTATTATATTTGTTTCCGCGGTGAATGAATTTCCATTTAGTTTTTTCATGTTTCTTCATTTTCCAAAAGAAAATTTAAGATGAGCTGAATAAATTTCCGTTTAGTTTTGTCATGTTTCTTCATCTTCCAAAAGAAAACAAGTCGAGCTACCATTTGTTTCCGGATGGTGAATAAATTTTCGTTTCGTTCTGTCACGTAGTATGTGTCGTGAATTACGGCGAATAAATGACGAAGAATAAGAGGTCAATCACAGCGAGACACAAGATTTAACGTGAAAAACCTCTCCAATGCGAAGGGAAAAAACCACGGGCGCCAGTCAGCAAACACTCCTCACTATTATCAAGAGTCAGGTTACAACGCCGCGCGGCGGTTTACAAGAGAATTGGTGTCTCAGTGAAATTCTAACACCAGATATATGAGCCATACCACGGGGGAGCCTCAAGATCACATACAACCATTCACAAGTCTACACCTTGACCGCACTCTACGCATGCAAGCCAACAGTCTTGCGTGAACACCATCGGGCCGCCAAAAATAGCTCCCGATGACTCACTTTCATGCCTCCAGAGGCACATATTCTTTGGCTTCGTACTCTGTGAAGATTGCCAGGTCTCCATAGCGTCGTGCACTTCTCTGGGCAGCTTCTATCCATGCACGTATCACGCATGTAACCACACATGTATTTGGATCATATTCAAAGTATGATGCCGTTGGAAAAATACTGGGCCGGCCGGCCGGCAGCAGGGACGAACTGGCTAGAAGCCTAGAACCCAAGGGCAAGAAAGACATCGCGGTCTCTTTTCAGTTCATTTGAACGACACCTTCTACTCTCACTGCTGAATTCCCACGACATATGGATGCATGGGGATATCTTTATCTTGCTCATCTTTTAGTGCAAGTGCTAAACTCCAATGCAATAGGAGACTGCAATCGATTTAGTAGTGGTTCAATACAATACATGACCAATATTGCATCAAAAGTTTTACGTTGCAAGAAGATGAAACATATGATGAGCCACAAGCGCCTTGAGGCCCAAGAAAACATATTGCTATGTATCTCGTCAGATGGTGCGCAGCAACATCTCACCGATGGTAATAGTTGGGGGGGGGGGGGGGGGGGGACAGTATCTGCCCACGTCCACGGCGATGGGCAAACTCTTCTCGGCTGATAGGTACTCGTTTCCTCCCAGAAAGAATGTAAATCTCACTTTTCAAGCTAATGAGCTGTAAAATTACACATCTACCTCTCCTTTATCACTCAAGAAATGGTTGAATGTTTCTCTCATAGATGGAGGTAGTAGTTGTTAAACATGAAGTGGTATATTTTCCCTTTCGTTTGTCGCCGTTGGCATAGTTACTTTCTTGCTCTGTCTTGCTCTTAAACTGCTGTAAGAACCATGTATTTCCGTTCATTTTGAATGGGAATGGGGTTGCCTCGAGTAAAAAAAAGGTG
The DNA here is from genome assembly GCA_023333625.1 of Bothriochloa decipiens. Taxonomy (NCBI): domain Eukaryota; kingdom Viridiplantae; phylum Streptophyta; class Magnoliopsida; order Poales; family Poaceae; genus Bothriochloa; species Bothriochloa decipiens. The sequence goes on from CM041628.1 coordinate 92,477,673, forward strand.
GGTCCTATTTTTCCAACATGAGATCGAACCCCGTTTCCTTTTACAGAGAAACGGAGAGTTTGGTAAGAGAGGGAAAAGAAACGAGAAAGAGAGGGAAAGAAACGAGAGAGGTAAAAGCTCCTACGACTGCACTCTGTCTCATTACTCAGAAACTATGAGCGGACCCAAAGACCAAGCTATCAGACAGAGACAGACCAGAAAAAAATATATTCAGTTATTACAGACCAGCTAGCAGAGAAGCAAGACCACACGTGGTCAAGCAAAAGATTTCAGTAAGGAACCAAGTACTATTATCCGGGGATGTTCTTGGTCGTGCGAGCTGATCGCCACCTACTCCTGTGGATGACGCTTTGTCTGCGGACTTTGTCGGAGGAGCCAAGACAATGCTGATGTCTTTGGTTGGTGTGTGTACCTGCTCCGGATCGATCTGGGGATTTGTCTTCGCCGCCACAACCCACGGACCACGTCCTCCAATAAGAATGTGCGTTATAGCTGGATAGATAGGATTAGGATACGGACTCGTGTTCGCATCGTGACCAACCGCCGCGCCGCCGCTCTGTCCCTGTCAGCCTGCGCTGACCGCGCTGAGTGCCGTGTCATTTTTGGATAATTAGATCGTCTCCGTCGACCGGTACGTCGCGATCGAGCTCGTCCATGGTTGGTGAGCAGACTGGAGCTCTGTCATGATAGTTTTTACAGTATTACACGGCCGGGGGGTTGTTGTTTTGCATTGTGACCTCATGTAGGTAAGTAGGTTTTGACCATATAGTTAGTTAGTAGTTTGCGTTGTTGTCAAAGAAAGGCAGTTGCTGCTAATGAATAAAGAGTCAACGCACGCATCCACCTTTCCTGCACGTGTGCTGACCTGAACGGTACACGAAGCTAATAATATTCTACGGTAAAGGACAGCAGACCTGATCGTTGGTTACTACTTTCCTCGCACCACGAATTTGAATCCATTCAAATATTCACGTGTTCTCTTAGAAAAGTGGTACAAATCGGTCATCATGCATGGTTTCAGATATCCGTAAATCAAATTATAATATTTTTTTTACAAGAATTACCCAATAATAAACTTATCAAGGTTAAAAGCTAGTAGACCATCCACAATTCCACAGCTATATGGATATCAAATCAACATTGTATTTTGCTACTATCAGCGAAGAAGAAGCGGCATCACCCATAAATAATGAGTAATCGCTGACATCACTTTAACCACTACAAGGCATTGTGACGTTCACCGTGCAGTGATCGAGTTTTCACTAATAAACTTCTTTCCGCGTTTCGAAGGGAACACAAGGAAAGCAGTTCAAATAAAGAAGAATCTCACCTACTACTTACTAAAATCAGGTCAAACTAATTCCAAACGTGTACAATAGTATAAGGTAGCACTCAAGCAATAATGAAATGCATGGGGAATTGCAAGATGTTTACAAATGAAATTTCATTGAGACATCTCCATTCAAATTACACTCTAGGTGTCAAGTCACACAACTTCTAAACAAAAGCAAAAGCATCAAACTAGAAAGTCAACGAGCTTACAAATGGAGCACAAGCGCCATAATGGTACTATAATATGTTTATAAAATTATACATTATTTTTTAAATATTGACAATTAAAATCTAAAGTTTTGATTAAAAAGAATCCTAATAGGTAATCTTATATGATGAGCAAAGATAATAATAATTTATAAACGAGAGTGGAGTGGTAGAGGGAGGGGGCAAATAATAACATAGCCGCCTTCGTTAATAGTTTAATTGAGGTGGGCTTTAGCCAATTAACCGCCTTGATTAAATGTTTATTAGAGGTGTTTGATGAGTTAGAGAAACTGAGATGACAGAGTAGTGCAACTGCCTAAATAAGGCCTGCCGTGACCTTTCGGTGGAGGCGGATAATTTGTACGCTTCGGTTAATCGTTTTTGCCATCTAGGTTAAAGTTACGATAGTAGTATCATCCGGGTGCCTCCATCGTGGCTTCTCTTCAAAACATGTCAGTCATCATGTGCACTAGAGTAGCACGATCCTTGTGTCATGGCTGTCAGCTTGGCAAACACACGCGTCTGCCCCTTTGGAACTTCAGCATTACAATGTCAAAACCCTTTGCTCTTATCCATTGTGATGTCAGGACATCTCTAGTCCTTAGGAAATCGGGTTAGAAATATAACTCTACAATGCACAACCAAATTGATTAGTATATCATTGATCGATGACTTTGAGCCTTCTCTGAGCAGATTGCTAAACTAAATCAGCCGGCGGCGAACCGGCTCCAAATGGTGGCGTTCTGACCTACCACTTCGATGTGAACAGTTACCTTCTTCATTTAAAATGAAATTAATAGTTCCTCGATGATCTTGACCTTGCAAATCTACAAGTAATTAGTTCACCACCATGATGCTTGCTAGCTATCTGCCAAACTGAAGTTGGCGCGTTTATTTTTTAAAAAATAAAATTTTAAGCCAAATAGCATAATTCATTAATTAGACGATTCAAATTCCTCTAAAATAAAATGATCCAAACTGCCCCCTTTAATTCCTTTGATTGAGGACTGCAGGCTGCTCCACGACCACCATGGACTGACCTTTTCAACTTTCAAATCAACAAGTTCACGATTTCTACTTTTCTCGGAAACAGAAATATAACTATACCGTGCGCCTACTACGCCGTACCTGATACGCACAGCTAGCTACGTACCACATACACCCAATACGCACCTACCCCTTAATGCTGACAAATCGTTGTTCTATATACTGCGTTGCAGTCCCGTCGTCAGCCAGAGGAGACCAGGAGAACGATTGAAGAACGAAGGTGTGGCGTGCAGGCAGAGTCGCTTGGCATCTTTTGTTACGGTGCTTGAGAGGAACCACCGGCTCCTCCCGTGTAAAATAATTACCGCATCTATTAATTGCGAAAATTAATTAATCTTAATTAAGGGCAGTTTAGTACTTGTGCACTTAATCCCTAACTCCCTGTTGCTAACCCAGTTCAAGAGAAGCTGCTCGGTGCCCTGCTCGCGGAGGCGGAGAGGGAGATGGCCGGAGATGCGGCCGTGTGCGCCATCTGCTAGTTAGTACACCTTGCCTAGGAACGCGAAGAACGCCGCCGGCTGCCTGCCCACGGTCATGATCCTCTCGATCCCGGAGCTCTCCAGCTCGGTCATGTCCTTGAACACGTTCTCCAGGAACGAATAGTTGGCCGCGGCGGTAGACGTACCTGTCCTGTCCCCATGTCCATGTCGGCCTGGCTCTGGTTCTCCTGCCGCCGCGTCCTGCCTGCCATTGCCGCCGTCGCCGTTAGCGGCAAAGTTGAAGGCTGTGCAGCGGGTGTGGTTGTCGCAGGGGTTGAGGCAGACCCAGCATAACTGGTGGATGTACGGTGCATGCACCCCTGGGTCACCTTCGTCAGTTTGGGCTTCAGCGGCACCTCTGACCCCTTGCTTGACGAGGTCCAGTACGCCTCCGTCGATGCCTACCTCGACTTCCGCCTCGGCGTCGTCCTCGTATGCCCTGGCGGCACCGCGACTCAAAAACTCCCTCCCGAGAGCCCAGCAGCGCACTCCATCCTGGCCAACGCATCCTGCGCGCCATCGTCGACCCGACGCCTCGTGCTCCCGTGTTGTCGTCCACGATGCGACTCCCGTCCAGCACCCTCCCGCCGTCGTCCGCCGAGCACCTGCTCAGTGCTCCCTGGTTCTTCTCGATGGGCAGCCGGCACCGGCGCTGTTAAGAAATTAGCGCCTCTAACCTTGACGCCGACTTTCTAGAAGTGATACCAAACTGAAGCGATGCCACTTCTTTTATGGACCCTTAAACCCATACTACTATGAGGAGACCTTCACATCGACATTAACACGGGAGACCGACTCTCTACAAGGGAACTCAAACCTTTATTCACTTGCTCACAACTTGATATAAGACTCCCTACACTCTTTATGTGGCTATCTTAGACACTTTTACACTATCATAGCAACCTCTCCATCTCCTACCTTATGCCTATGCCATGGTATGTCCTTTTGGTGGTAGTATATTGGGAGAGGGGAGCACCTCTGTTTATAGGTGCTCATGGCCCTTGTGGTGTTGCCATGTGGCAACTTCCACGCTCTTCCTTATAAATATCTATCTCTAGAATTTTCCTACCATACAAAATATCCAAGCTTCTAGAGTATTTCTAAGTTGTCATGAAGCATGGTAACTCTATGCTCTCCACATCTCTAAAGTCTTCTAGAAGCTTCTCATCTTGTCATGATATTATCCTTATATATAAAAAAGTCTCTTGTTATTTTTAAAACTTTTTAGAACCTTCCAAATATGCATTGCATATTTCAACAGGCGCGCACACCCGGCGCCCATGGCACCACTTGATCTTCGTTTTCTTTTTGATTCAGACGAGCAGCTTCTAAGATCGCTAAAATACTATTATACTCTTACGGGACCACATATCTGTTAGTTACGGCCCACAACTTAAGTTTCTTTTATTGGGTTCCTCCTAATTCTAAACCTTCAGATCTGACAAGATGAACGACTCTCATTATTTCTAAGCATAGTAAAATTTCTCTAATAAGATACCTAGCCGTTTTAAAGAGAAACGCTAGCATTTTACGATACTTGCGTGAAGCTTCCGTTGCACGAATAAAGAGCGTCGTCTGTGTACTGGCTTTATTTGACCGTGTACTTGTCGAGAGCCAGATCAAATCAGAGTCAGACCGTCAACAATATACTGTAGATACGTACGTACGTCGTCATGTACTGTGTTTGGTCAAAGTCTTGTATAAAGTCTATGTAACGTGACAACTCAGATAAATCATTTTCATGTACAGATTATTTAATATAATTTAAAATGAATCGGCTCATCACAACTTGTTTGGAGAGGACATTTTTCATGATTGTTGGAACAGGAAATACAAGTTTATTATCGCTCACACATGCATGTACACTTTAATCTATGATGTAGTATAGCATGTGCCACGTATGATTTTATCCATGTGCACGCGTCTCTTCCAGGAACGGACCGATGGCGGCGGATTGACGGTCAAGGGCAGCACCGGCCACCTACCTTGCTACCGATGAGACGACGACCAAGGACAGTCGCCTTCGCCGTCCACCGTCGTACTTCCACGGTGCCGCACTTGGCTATGCCACGGCTGACAGTAGCAGGGACCGCTGGTTCTGGCGCGGCCGGCCGGTTCAGGCCTCGACACGGTGGTCACCGGTGACACTCCTGCTGACAAAGAACAACAAGGCCAAAGGTGGACAGCCCATTCCAGTAGCAAAGCATCCCCAGCTTGTTCAGATATAGTACAAGTTAATGTATTTTAGGTCATAAGCAGCAGTAGTTAGTGTTCAAATACATTACGCGCGTCTCAGTTAAAATCATGGAGCTGCACCGCACACCACGTTAACAACAATCTGACCGAACTGGGCTCGTGGCTCAGCGGGTGGTGCCGCGCCGCCGTCCCTCCCCCGTCACTGCCCACGTGCCGCGCCCGAGCCTAGGCCGCGGCGCGACGCCAAGGTCTGGCAGCCTTCATGCGGCGGCGGCTTTGCCCCTAGCTCCGTGGGTCGCAGCTGCCATTGATGGGTAAGATGACTATATAACGGATCAAGAAATCAATCGGACTTGATGCGAAGTAATTATCCGGAGTTTGGAAGTCTGGACCTGGATTGGACATGGGCGCGCAGGGCCGGGTCCAATATACTCCCATGGTGAAACTAATTAAAATTAAATTACTTGGCTGCTTTAATATTTGTGCACATCCTTTGAGAGGAACATCAGAGCAAAACTCTAATTATACAGTTATTTATATAATAAAATGTTGATATGGTGGAATATTTTAGTTAATTTTGATAATGGCGGCAATGGGTAATTGCTATGCAATTTTTAGGAATTACATAGATTATCCATCTTAATGGTAGAGTAGTTAATCCAGGTGCAAATTTAGGAAGTTATTTAAGATTATGTTCCGTAATAGTTGTTGTGGACAATCTAGAGATATATATTTATAGGGCACTTTTATGTTATTTTTCATACTATCAGCTGTAGATGTAGTTTCTTAGAAACCATACAGGTTTTATAGTTACTGTAATCACTTGTAATTAAAATTACTGAATTTATGCCAGAAAAATTTTATTTTTAGATAATTTCTAAGATTTATATTTTTTCCTTACTCATCTTGTGAGAATTAAAATGAAGATATGGCTTTGGAGAAAAACTATTAAGATAGATTGCAGATGAAGTACAAATTACTGCCAATTATTTTAGTTGATTAAATCTACTTTTCATTAAAATTTATGTTTTTTTTCATTTCTCCCCGTACAAGTTAGAGATTTAAGTGATAGCAAATGCCATAAGTTATGTTAAAAAGATACAATACGGTTCTTCCCATATTTTTATACTAATCCCCATATCTAGAGCTATTTTCCTATTATCAAAATAATCACATAAAATCATAATATATTTCTTAACATGATTTATGATGTCTTCTATCACCTCATGATCTTTAAGTAAAAACTCAACTGACACGTACAAGAACAGAAATGACAAATCTTTTATTAATGGTAAGTTGGATAAAATCAATTACAGTCGGAGGATAAGTTGAATAAAAAATAGCCCACAGAATCATCTCGTTTCTCTGAGCCCTCTTGATCAACATCATGTGGCCCAGATTTGAAGTTTGCACAGTTATACGAAGAGGTTGGTTTGTACCAGATATGTTCCCATATATATTTGTAGGTTAATACCAAGTTCAATTTTACTGGCTATTGACTAATGGATATATAATGTGTTTGGTGTCCTGCCTGCCTTCTAGGCTGACAAGAAAATTAGTCGGGCAAGCCCAAATCAGTCCCTAGCAACCCAATATAAACTTGTTTGGTTGCATGCACCATTAAAGCCCGTCTAGCAACTAGTGTGTTTGGTTGACTAGTTTGGCATAGAGTTACCACCCCTTGCGCTGGTAACTTCACCACCTTTCAGACAATTCATCGAACATGTAGCCAACGCGACCAATTCCGACCAACGGGCAATGCGGCTAGCAGTAGCCAGTAGGGATAGGGGAGATGGCTAGCATGGCCGATTTCGGCCGGCGAGGCATGCAGCTAGCAGTAGGGATGGGCGACGAAGCTTTGTAGAGCCTACATGCACCAGACGAATGGGTTTGGCTCACATGGCAGCAAGAATTGGCGGCCAATGTTGCCACGACGTCCGTTGACTATGCACCGTCCTGCTCTCATCGCAGTGTGCTGCTCCTGCCATATTTTCTGCGTGACCTCGATGTTGTGCTCTTTGGTCATGTGCCGACACCTGTCACTCTGATGAGCTAGCGCTATAGGGTCAGGTCACGTACCGCCGTCGGGACAGGAGTAGGGGTGCAAACGTTGTCGTGGCCGCGGTGAGCATGCGCGGGGCGTTGAACTTGTCGGCGAGCACGCGCGAGAACTCGACCGACAGGTGGTTGGTAGAGACTATGAGCACCCTGAGCGTGGGTTGTCCCAGCGATGGCATAGTGCTCGTGAGGAGGTTACAATTTCACTTGAGTTATGATTCCCAGGTGTCGTGTTTGCAAAGCCCAAGATACATCTTTTCTAGAAGGCGTGATAGGATCTCACTACGAAGCCTTTCACTAATTATCTTAGCAACTTATTTTCTACGAGATTTCAATAGCTAGGCGAATGAAGGCCCCTTCAAGATTGGCACACTTTGGTTGCAACCCATCACTAATTTTTGACAGACAAGAAGCCATTCTATAGCCTAGCCTCTGCTTGCAACTTTTGGTAACTACTAAGAAGGTAGAGAAAACTAGCTATACGACTAAGATCGTTCACATTTGATTCTCAAGGCTGTACGAATGTCCTAGGTTGTCGCTTTAAGATTCAGTCCTTACGGAGGGCAAACTAGGGCACCGAGAAAGGCCCAATGCTTTAGCCCCTTTTATCTATGTTGCTTAAAAACACATTTTAATCATTGATTCCATAAGTCATTAGTCAACATTAACATTATAATATTTGGTCATTGTAAGCTAAGTAAAACTAACCATATGCATAAACCCAAGGTGAACAAGCAATACATGATATCAAAAGTACTAGGTCTTAGTGGTTGATCACATTAGACACATGCGTATGAAAGTGATTATAATGTTATTAGGTAACAACGGAACTCATGTTACACTTGTCTCCAATTGTTCGCTCCAACTTTTCAACTTTTCCTTTTGAACCATCCTCGCATAGCATCTCTTCTGTCGATCACAACATATGGTACAAGCACAAAGATTAACCTAGAAACGATACACCATGAATTATAAAATCACGCAAAGGGATGGTCATATGGTTGCGTGAGCGCAAAAACACCTAAAAGGAGTTATGGTGAGTTTTGAAGTTTTAGGGGTTAAATCATAAAATTAATATTTTAAATAAACTAAATGTTTTTGAATGATAAATTTAAATCACAAAAGGAATTATGATAGGATATCAATGCAAGGGCTAGCAAGAAGGATATGACAACAATGGTAGAAGAATAAAAAGAACATGATCGAGTTAGATTGCTTCATAGGGATATTTATAGGAATATTGGAATAATATTTCGGAAGGAAAATAAGGCATCAATATGTGGTGTCATTGCCAATGTAAACCTAGGGATATATACTAGAATTATATATTTTTATTGGAAGAGAAGGGTGCATATATATGACATGAAAATGTGTGTAGCGCCGACATCATCCGGGGTTATGCCATGCAACACAGATCATGTAGATGTGCGTACAGGCCGGTTCCATATGCTTGCATGTGAGTTGCATCAGCATGCATGAGTGAGGGCGTTAGGCTTAGAGATTTGATAATCTACTTGGTGATTTCGGCATGGGAAGAAGCTAGCAAAGAAATTATGCAGAAGTGGCGCACGTACACAGCAAAATGAAAAGATTAGGTAGACAATTAACCTTCTCGCCTTGGGTCGCCAAACACCAGGCAAATAAAATAATTGTAACATGACAATCTTGTTGCCGACGCAAAGGAGTGCTTCAGACACACTGCTGATGATCCATGGCGATCATATGACTATATTCGAAAGGGAAAAGGATTAGTATGCTGCTGAGATAGGAGATGATAGGTGTATACTAGATAAAATCCTCACCAGATCATCAGCAAGGTGAACGGCAACTCGATGGGGCACAAATGAACAGCAGTGTCGTCAGCACTGGAATTCGGAGACAAATGACGACGATGCACTTACCAAGGAATAGAAGCTGTGCGCGGGAGGGCTATCACTATCAGAAGCAGCGGCGTGAGATGGAGGGACTGGGCACTATTTATAGACGTGGCAAGAAAGAGCTAGCTGAGAGGATGGTCAGAGGCCGTGGAATTGAAGGCCATCGCTGGTGGAGCTTCAAATTAATACCACTGCAGTTAGAGACCGCTGTCCGCTGATGGAAGAAGAGAAATGCGGCTTGAGTTATGACCACGTACTGAAGATGACGTTGTGGTTAAGCGATGAAATCGATATTCACTACGCCAGCATTCTTTACCGTGACGCCGGATCTGCTCCTGAAAGAATGAGGGAGGGAGAAGAGTCTGGGAAGGGAAGAGAGAGGAAGCATGTGACATCCCGTCTCCTTGAGGCTAGGTCCGCTTACATCTTGCCGCTTATATTTTGTTATCACTCGTACGCATCGGGGAAGGACTTTCCAATCGGTCACCCATCGACCCAAGCCAAGCACGCTTAGTTTTGGAGTTTTTTGAGATGGGCTTCCAAAAAAGAAATTGTAACTTGTTGGTATGAGTATCCTATTAATCGTATTAAGTGTGACTTAGGGTGTTACATCCTCACCCTCTTAAGAGATCGACGTTCTCGTCGATCAATCCCAGGTCAGGAACATCCCCTTTTGGCCATGTCTGTGTGTCCACTGCCAGCGCATGTGTCATGTTGTGTGACCACTCCGGATCCACACTAGCCATGACACCATGCATGCGCAACTGACACACGCGCCCGTGAAACCGCAAGGGTTAATTCTGATACCATTTGTGACATCCCGCCAGCCGCTTATAGAGGACATAGACTGATCTCACAGACCAACACTAGTATTTTCTGCGCACTTTGTCCTCACTCGTACGCACCTGGGAAGGACTTCCCGACCGATCACCCATCGCTCTAAGCCAAACACGCTTAACTTTGGAGTTCTTTTGAGATGAGTTTTCAGAAAAGAAGTTACAACTTGTTAGTATGATTATCTTATTAATCTTATTAAGCCCTGGGCCGGGGTGTTACGAAGTAGGGGAGAGGCATACCTGAGAGAGTTGCGCCGAGGGGAAGGTCGCGTGTCGGGAGAACGGTACCTCGCGACCAGTCGCTGCCGCCGGGGGCGCATCACGGACCCCACGCTGCAGTGGCCCCGCACCGGCTAGATCCGCGCGCCACCGCCGCCTGGCTCTCCATGCGCCGCCGGATCCATGAGTCGTGGAAGGAGCGAAGCCACAGCACCCCACACGTCGCTGAAGCTCGGCCCTCCACGTGTCGTCAAGGGAAGGGAGGGAGGCCAAACCTCGTGTCACCGGATCCGTGCGCCGTCGAGAACAGTGGAGGAGACGCGCCGTCGAGGGGAGGCGAGCGACTGAGGTGAGAGGGAAGTGAGTGGAAACCTAACTCCCAGTATTTATAACAAGATGGCTATCATGCCTCACTGTGGGCTTGTTGGGCCTCGACTTTAACCATGGTGGGCCTTATTGCATATCTGCCATGGTAAATCTTTGTACCATGACGGGCTTCTTAGGACGCCCGCTGAGAGAAATAGCTATTTTTCGCAGCGGGCGACTTAAAAACCTGCTACAGTAAATCTATTTACCGTGGCGGACAAAAGCACCCGTTACTGTAAATAAAAACTATCCGTCGCATTAAATCGTGGGATACACTGCAGCGGATATTTTAAATGCCCCTCGCGGACTGTAAAAGTGCAACGCTGCAGTTAATCTGTTATATGGTAGTGATTGATAGCAAAGAGACAGTGGCAACTGGTTGAACTGGCGTTGGTGCATTGTTACTTGCATGCTTGAGTGGGCGGCAAGGCTGGGTACATGAAGACTCTGCTAATGGCCTGGTGGTTCATGAATGCTTGGAATGAAAACACGTGCAAAAAGTAAATGGCCATTAGGAACTCAAAGAAATATAAAGAAAGGAGAAATGGCCAAAAAGTCTAGAGAGAAGAATAAAACTATATGATCATGCTCGATGAAGGAGGGAGATTAGGTTGGATGCTGGAATGATTTTTGTCAAATAGGATCTAAAGAGTATGACTATGACAATTATGTTTGATTTTATTTTCCCAACAACACTTATATATCTTTTTTGGAAATAGAATAAAACATTTCCGTAGTCTATCCGATGTTTTAACAAATCATTTTTCACGCAATAAAATTAATGCTCTCAGCATGAATGCAACACATCAAGTTTCAACTTCAAAAATTTTAATAAAATCATGTTTTCACTGTCTAAAGCATAAACAACATAACTAAATCTTGGAAATTTTAGTAAATTCCGGAAATCATTTATTTTGTTTAGTGATTTTCTATTTCCATCCCAAAATGAAAATTTTGGGGTTTTGTTGATCAATGGATGACAGATTCGTCTGTGTTGTCGTCGGTGCAGGGTCCCCCACAGCTCACGCCACCACGGACGTGACAATCCTACACCACAGATGACTACACGGTGGACATGCTCACCCCAGCGACGCGACGCCTACGCTACGTGAAGTGGCCCAACTTGAGCCGTTTGATACATCGCCGTTGATCAACACATTGGTTATTCCAATGCAAATCAATGTGCTGATATATGCCGGTTCAATCTTTAGAATGTGCTAATCAGAACTCTTGCATCTATGTACGTGTTCCCTCGGTTCATTTTTACTTATCATATTAGTTTTGTCCCAAGTCAAATATTTCTAACTTTGACCATCCACTTTAAAAAAAAATTGTGTCATGTTTTGTCCCATGTCAAGTAACTTTGGCCATCAACTTCTTATGGATGTTCGCAGCCCTTGCATCTGAGTGTTGTACGGAGTATTATCTAGTCTAGTGCATGATAGTAGGCTGTTGGAACGGTCCAACGTCTTATGGATGTTCGCAGCCCTTACATCTGAGCGTTGTACTTTTCTAGTTCCGTTTTTGTTTGACTAAGTACTGATAAATTTAACTTTTTTATATGGTTGTATTGATAAATTTTCTTATAGCAATGATGATCACTGTGAACAATATATTTATGCTGTCCGTTTTTTAATGAAATTTTCTCGTGCCATAATAAAAACTTTTAAGTCATATATATGTATTACTTTATTTTGTTACATCTGTATTTGGTGATTGTTGGGCATACATGCATACCTTCCACGTTCACTGCGCGCCGTGATTGAGTTTTTTTCCCTACTTCCTCCACGTCATCATAACCAACCCTTGCATTACCATATTCAAACAATAAAGATCTCCGATCAAAGGTTGCTCTCGACAAGTCAACAGCCATGACGATTCCCCTAAAAAAACAGCCATGACGATGAATATTTGGTGGAAGAGAAGAGGCGCAGGATGAGATCGCAATATGCCGTGGAACTTGCGTAGGATATCTGCTGGTCGCAATATGCAAAGCAGGGGCGCAGCTTCTTTGAAACCCAGCATGGTCATGAGCCCATCAACAACACGAGTAGCTGAAATTTGTGCACTAATGGCAGGAGCTACCAACTCGCGCTCGCACTCTGTCCGCCCGGGCCGCCTATATAAACCACCGATCCGCCACCACTACGGCCGTGCCATCAGCTCACCTAGACTCAGCACTTCAGCAGTCACTCCTCCATCTCGATCTCCTCCTCTTCCTTGCAAGGCTGCACGCTGAACAGAACAGCGAGCCAGTGACAGCCATGGACCAGCTGCCCAAGCGCCCGGCCAACTACGTGCCGCTGAGCCCCGTGCAGTTCCTGCCGCGCGCCAATGCCGTCTACGGCGACCGCACGTCCGTCATCTACAAACGCGTCAGCTTCACCTGGCGCCAGACGTACGAGCGCTGCCGCCGCCTCGCTTCCGCGCTGCTGTCCCTCGGCGTCCGCAGGGGCGACGTCGTATCCGTGGTCGCGCCCAACGTGCCGGCCATCTACGAGATGCACTTCGCCGTGCCCATGGCCGGCGCCGTGCTCAACACCATCAACACCCGCCTCGACGCCGGCGCCGTCGCCACCATCCTGCGCCACAACGGTGCCAAGCTACTCTTCGTGGACTACGACTACGTGCGCCTCGCCAGCGACGCGCTCCGCCTCCTCGCCGCGGACGGCACGCCCGCAGTCGGCCCGGTCGTCGCCGTCATCGACGACATTGAGTCGCCCACGGGGGCCCGCTTCGGGGACCTCGAGTACGAGGCCCTCGTCGCGCAGGGCGACCCCGACGCCGAGCTCCCGCCGCTCCAAGACGAGTGGGACGCCATCACGCTCAACTACACCTCCGGCACCACGTCCGCGCCCAAGGGCGTCGTCTACAGCCACCGCGGGACGTACCTGAACACCACCGCGCAGCTGCTGCAGTGGGGGGTGGCCAACGAGCCCGTCTACCTCTGGACGCTCCCCATGTTCCACTGCAACGGCTGGAGCTTCACCTGGGGCATGGCGGCGCGCGGCGGCGTCAACGTCTGCATCCGCGACGCCCGCCCCGCCGACATCTACGGCGCCATCGCGCGCCACCGGGTCACCCACATGTGCTGCGCGCCCGTCGTCTTCAGAATCCTCCTCGAGGGCCAGGGCGACGGCACCAACAGGCAGCTCGAGGCCCCCGTCCACGTCCTCACCGGCGGCGCGCCGCCGCCGGCCGAGCTGCTGCAGCGCGTCGAGAGGATCGGCTTCAAGGTCACGCACTCCTACGGCCTCACGGAGGCGACGGGGCCCGCGCTCGCGTGCGAGTGGCGCGAACAGTGGGACCGCCTCCCGCTCCAGGAGCGCGCGCGCCTCAAGGCGCGCCAGGGGATCAGCGTCCTGTCCCTCGCCGACATCGACATCAAGAACGCCGACACCATGGTCAGCGTGCCGCGTGACGGCAAGACCGTCGGGGAAATCGTCCTCCGGGGCAGCAGCGTCATGAAGGGATACCTCAACAACCCGGAGGCGAATGAGAACGCCTTCAAGGGCGGGTGGTTCCTCACCGGCGACGTCGGCGTCATGCACCAGGACGGATACATCGAGATCAAGGACCGGTCCAAGGACGTGATCATCAGCGGCGGGGAGAATATCTGCAGCCAGGAGGTGGAGGAGGTGCTGTTGCGCCACCCGGCCGTGTCGGACGCGGCGGTGGTGGCCATGCCGCACCCTCGCTGGGGCGAGACGCCGTGCGCTTTTGTCGTGCCCACGAACAACGCTGCCGAGATCAGGGAGGACGACGTGGTCGCTTTCTGCAGGAAGCACATGGCGGGCTTCATGATTCCCAAGAAGGTTGTGGTCGTCGCGGCGCTACCTAGGAACGCGCTCGGAAAGGTTGAGAAGGTCAAGCTCCGGGAGGCGGCACGAAAGTTGGCGCCCACCGTACCGGTACAGGCGCAGAAGGTGAAGACGACGACGACGACCTCGCGCAAGGAGCAGCCGGTGGCACACGTCATGGCTGTATCATCAAGGCTATAATAAGGATGGCGTAATTCGCAACTTCTTTTACGTGCAGTGTGCAGTGATAGTGTAGGTACGGATGAGGATCACTCGCACGCATTTGTTTTATATTTCCTTTATCTCTTTAATTTGTATGTACTTAATTTGGTACTTAATAAATATGTGCACACTGTAAAATACATGGTGTGAAAACGTGAAGGAAATAAAATCTCGTTCTTGCTCAAAAAAATATTTTTGTGATAACAGTTTCTGCTTTGCACGTCTTCTTCTTCCTCTTTTTTTGCGTGTCGTTGTTGACCCGGTGCTAGTAATTGAAATTAGACTGATCACTATATAAATTACAGTGGCGATGATATGACGTGGGGTATGGTGGTAGTAGACTCGTTCTAGTCTTCGCTTTATTCCACCGGCCAAGGCCGGCCGAGCCGCCGAGGATATACTACTACTCTCTTTTATCTCCGTGTGAATAAACCGATTTCTAAAATTTTCTTTTTAACTTATAGACCAATTATATGCAAAGAGCACTAACATCTATGACACAAAAAGTATATATGGTATAAAAACTTATTGTACCAATTTCGAGATGATTGAAGTACATTCTTTGGAGATGATTTAAGTACACTTTTTAACTGGAGATGCATAGTTTCAAATTTTTCGAGATGGTTGAAGTAAATTTTTTAATTGGTTTTCATATCTCCATCTTATATATGGTTTCTACTATACGTTCCACGGTATACATGCTAAGGATATTTATAGCTGAAAGTCCAAAGGAGCTAGCGGTAGTGTCTTGTATCCCAGTCGCTTGTTATGTTCATATCTTGACGATTTCTTCTGGCTATAATGCTCAAAAAGAAAAAGGACCGAACTACAGCCTGCGTACGCAGTTTTAGTGCCTTCCGACTGCACACACCTTTTTTTTTTTGAAAATATGTTAATTGGTCGTGCTACGCGCCTCCGGAGCACAGTGCTTGAGGGGATTTTTAAACGCCACCATAGTTTTGCCGCCAAAATTAGGGAGTCACATGCCTTTTGCATGCTACGACCTCCTAATTTAGCATCTCTAAAACAATTATTTTTTTTCATGCAAAACTGAATTAAAATGACAGCAGGCCTGCACAAAAAAGGCTTTAATTTTAACAGCAATGCATTACACATCTTCGAACTGCACATATTATCAGAACTACACAAAAAAGAAGCTAATGACTGAGAAATACATAAAGAAACACAATAATCTTCCAAATTATTTGACACTGCACATAAGATTTGTTTCATTAATATTTTAAATGCAACATCAACATGTTCCAAGGTTCATATGCACAGCATCTGCTTCCGCAATGAGCTACACATCATTTTTTGGTCCTTTTTTGAATTCCCTTCAAATCTTATGTGCAGTCATCTAGAGAGTCACAAAAATATTAGATTTCTTCACATCTTCATCTCAGCTGGGTATTTGAAATGGATCCACTGGTTCTTTGTCGTCGTTGTACACATCCTGTAAGAACAAAGATTGAAATGAAGAAATTTCCACTACTTATTGCTGCTGTAATTGCCAAATTACATTAACACATGTGAGAGAAATGTGAAAAAGAGAGGGCAAATAGACGCAGCAAGGGGATATGAGCAAAGAAAGTCTTGCAGTCTCAGGCAACACAGCAAGCAAGCAAAGTTAAAACAGTTGAGCTCATATTACTAAATTGGTAGGCTGCTGGGCATGAAGACTAATTGGCCAGGAGGGTAGTTCGCTTAGCTAACTCTGCACCAGGGGGGCACAACACAGATCACGACAACCAAATCATGTGCTTCAAATATTCATGAAATAAAATGGAAAATCTTATCTCAATCAATAAGCTATGGCTTTGGTTACATTATAAGTGTAGTGAAAGTGCAGCAATGAACACAAAATCGACTCCATAAAAAATACATGGAGTTCACTTCTAAGTCCTGCAAGTCAAAACAAAAGCTCATTATCATTTGGAAATAAATAAAATCCAATATTGACTCCATCAAGAAAGTGCAAAATAGCCTGCAAAGAACTTTTGCTCAGAGATGGTGGAAATCTGATGATGTAACAATCATCATTATAAATGTTTTCCTCAACGTTGGAATCTCCCAGATAAACAGTTGTACCAAATTCGATTGCTTTCTTAAAGAAGTACAAAAAATATAGTTTGTGCATACAGTTCATAAATTGTAGAATCAATAAGAACATAGTTTTAACAAATTTATAATAGATACTCAAAAAACATACTACGATGTGTACATTTTGTTTTATATGTTCATTTATTCAAAGCCATTAAACATAAGTAAAAATGATTAAAAGAGAAGTATTTGATTTCATTTAGCCAGGTGCATGTGGGCCAGTGCATTGTGTGGTGCTTTCCCATCATTACTCGAGCTTTCTTCATCACACCTTTGCAATGCCTAATCCTCACAACTATCGTGGGCCCACATATTTCATTTAGAGCCAACTTATGCTAAACCAGCAGGCAATTTTTTTTTCATTTTGGTTTAGCATTTTTATGTTCCGGCTTTAGCATTTTTATGTTCTAGCTTTAGCATTTTTAGTGTTGTAATCATCTGCCATTGACGATGATGCCAATCCATGCTTTTGTACTCGAGGATAGGGCATAAATAGACTACTTTGTGTATCTTTAGATGACAAATTCTTAGTTAAAGACTACCTCTGTGATAATGATTTCATTTAGCCCGGCGGTGAGGAGCAACATGCCATCAGGATCCAAGGTCATGGGGCAGCCCGGACCACACAGCGACGCCATGCAAGGCTACTCCTATAACATGACGTGAGGCTAGAACTCTGTCGGTGTCACGACCCCGGGGGCCTAACACCGACGAGTAACTACGTGTTGCGTGCTCCCTAATCCGGATGGTGATGCAAGAAGAACACACGATTTATCCTAGTTCGGGCAAGAGAAGGCCCTACGTCCAGCGGGGGAAGGATGTCTTGTATTATCTTGCAACGAAGTGCTCGTTCAGGGGAGATACAAGCGAGCGCGTACGGGAGGGCACTGACGATCAGCTCCGACGGGAGGGCGCTGACGATCAGCGCCACCCTCAGCGACAAATAGGAAGCAGTGCTCATCGACTTTCTCCGCGTGAACATCGACATGTTTGCGTGGAGTCCTTCGGATATGCCGGGCATACCAAGGGAAGTCGCCGAGCACGCCTTGGAGATCCGGGCCGGGTCCAAGCCGGTGAAGCAACGCTTGCGCCGCTTCAACGAGGAGAAGCGCAAGATCATCGGGGAGGAAGTCAACAAGCTTTTGGCGGCCGGATTCATCAAGGAGGTTCATCATCCCGAGTGGTTAGCTAATCCTGTATTAGTTAAGAAAAAGAATGAGAAATATAGGATGTGTGTAGACTATACTAGTTTGAATAAAGCATGTCCTAAAGTTCCTTTTCCTTTACCACGAGCTGATCAAATTGTTGATTCTACTGCGGGATGTGAAACTCTCTCTTTTCTCGATGCATATTCCGGTTACCACCAAATCAAGATGAAGGAGTCCGACCAGCTCGCGACTTCCTTTATCACCCCATTTGGCATGTATTGCTATGTTACCATGCCCTTCGGCCTTCGAAACACTGGGGCAATGTACCAATGATGCATGCTTCATATTTTTGGAAAACATATAGGGTCGATGGTCGAGGCCTACGTCGATGACATCGTAGTCAAGTCCAAAAAAGCCGACGACCTCATTGATGACCTCAAGATCGCATTTGAGTGCCTCAGGGCTAAGAACATCAAGCTCAATCCCGAGAAGTGCATCTTCGGAGTCCCTCAAGGTATGCTCCTCGGGTACATCGTGTCTCAGCGTGGCATCGAGGCCAACCCTGAGAAAGTATTAGTCATCACCAAGATGGGCCCGATTCGAGACCTCAAGGGTGTTCAGAAGGTCACGGGTTACCTCACGGCCTTCAGCCGCTTCATCTCGTATCTCAAGGAAAAAGCGTTGCCCCTGTACTGCCTCTTGAAGAAGTCAGAGCACTTTTCCTCGACCCTCGAGGCTGAGGAGGCCTTCGCTAAGCTAAAATCCATGCTGACCTCACCTCCGGTCCTCATGCTTCCAAACCAAGCTGTGCCCCTCTTACTCTATGTCGCCGCCACCACCCAGGTGGTCAGCGCGGCCATAGTGGTCGAGAGGGCAGAAGAAGGGCATGTGCTACTCGTCCAGTGGCCCATCTACTTCATCAGCGAGGTGCTCTCGGAGACCAAGGTCCACTACCTGCAGATCCAGAAGCTGCTCTACGCCATCGTCATCACGCGATGCAAGCTCCAGCACTACTTCCTCGGCCACCCGGTAACTGTGGTCTCGTCTTTCCCTCTCGGAGAGATAGGCTAGAATCGGGAGGCCGCGGGGGAGAATCGCCAAGTGGTCGGTCAAGCTCATGGGGGAGACCCTCACTTACGCACTGCGCAAGGCCATCAAGTCTCAGGTGCTGGCATATTTTATCGCCGAGTGGACCGACACCCAGCTTCCCTCGACGTAGATTCATGTAGAATTGTGGACCATGTGCTTCGACGAGTCGCTGATGAAGACGGGGGCAGGCGTGGGCCTGCTCTTCATCTCACCCCAGGGAGTCCACATGCGGTACATCATCTGGCTCCACTTCCCCGCCTCCAACAACATCGCGGAGTACGAGGCCCTTGTCAACGGCCTGTGCATCGCCATCGAGCTAGTGGTCCGATGCCTCGACGTTCATGGGGACTCACAGCTCGTGATCGACCAAGTCATGAAGGCCTCGAGCTGCCACGACCCCAATATGGAGGCTTACTGTAAGAAAATTCGTAAGCTATAGGACAGGTTCTACGGCCTCGAGCTCAACCATATCACGTGAAGATACACCGAAGCCACGGATGAGCTGGCAAAGATTGCATCAACTCAAGGCACCATCCCGCCTGACGTCTTCTCGAGAGACCTGTCTGAGCCCTCCGTCGACTAGGGCACGGGGGTTGAGTCCATGCCTCAGGCCATCGAGCCACCCTCTTCAGCTGAGGGCCCCTCGACCGGGGCCGAGGTCATGGAGACCGAGGGGTCGCCCCACCTCTGAGTCCCGAGCCAAACTGGCGTGCTCCCTTCCTCGACTATCTTATTCGAGGGGAGATCCTAGAGGCTCAAAGCGAGGCTCGACGAATTGCTCGATGGGTCAAAACTTACGTCCTCTTTGGCGAGATGGAACTCTATCAACGCAGCCCCACTGGCGTCCTCCAGCGCTACATCACCATCAAGGAGGGCAGGAAACTGCTCAGTGATCTACACTCGGGGGCTTGCGGTCTCCATGCCGCACCGAGAACCCTAGTCAGGAATGCTTTTCGGCAAGGTTTCTATTGGCCGACCGCTGTCTCCGATGCCATCAACCTCACCCACTCATGCGAGGGGTGCCAATTCTATGCCAAGCAAATGCATCTCCCTGCCCACACTCTGCAGATGATCCCCATCACTTGGTCATTCGCCGTGTGGGGGCTCGACCTCGTTGGACCCCTGAAGAAAACAACCAGGGGCTTCACGCATCTGCTAGTTGTCGTCTAGACCAGAAGTTCAGAAAAGTTGCCCAAGAACTGAAGCGTTGGAGCTCATCCAGAATTGGGAGTATCCGCCTGCAGCTTGCTATCGCCAGAGAAATTATCTTGAGGTTTGACGAGGAGGAGGAAAGGAGGTAGCTGCACATCTAGGAGCAGGATATGCACGTGATGCTCAGAGGCAGGGTGCTCGGTTTGTCATCCCTCTCTAGAACCATTGTCAAGCAGCGTTCTAGAGAGACTTTCTTGAGGGAGGGAGATGCGAATACACGTTTCTTCCATCTCTAGGCCTGCCACCGCCACAGGCAGAACCGCATTGAGTCCCTCCATGTTCAGGGAGTTGAAATACTAACGACCATGCCATGGCTGATGCGTTGTATGACCACTACAATTCAATACTTGGGCTGATTTTGTGCGGTCAAGAAGGATAGACTTGGCAGCTATCAGTGTTCATTCTATTGATGCCTGGCACTTAGAGGTTGTTTTCACTGAGGATAAAGTGGCGGCCATGATCAAGGAACTTTCAAACGACAAGGCGCCAGGTCCGGATGGCCTAACTGGTCGCTTCTACAAGACTGCTTGGAGCACAATCAAGGCCTTCATGATCTTGCTAAAGAAGAAGGAGCAGCCCGCGGGGATCCATGACTATCTTCATATAAGCCTCATGCATAGTTTTGGCAAGCTGATTACAAAGTGCCTGGCCAACAGATTATCCACAGTACTTGAGTCGTTGGTGCGCCCTAATTAGAGTGCCTTTATAAAAGGGAGTACCATCCATGATAACTTCAGGCGGGTGCAAATCACGTACAAGCATCTACACAAGAAGAAGACAACCTGCGTGCTTTTAAAAGTGGATGTGGCCAAAGCTTTTGACTCGGTGGCATGGTTGTTCCTCCTCGAAGTCCTGTAGCACATGGGTTTTGGACTGAGATGGCGAAACTGGGTTTCTATCCTGCTGTCCTCGGCAGGCACGAGAGTCCTTCTCAATGGGAGGCTGGGGCGGGGGGTGTGTGACGCTAAAGGCTTGTGGCAGGGTGACCCCCTCTCGTCGATGCTGTTTGTGTTGATCATGGAGGTGCTCAATGCTTTTCCTAGCATGGGTTGAGGAACATGGTTTCCTCTCCCTGTTGGTTGAGATACCGAATGCAAGGGTCAGTCTCTATGCGGACGACGTGGTTATTTTTGTCGTTCCGTCGGAGAGGGACTTGATGACCATCAGAGGAGTGCTATCTATCTTTTGCTTAGCTTCGGGTCTGTTCTCAAACCTGGACAAAGGTACAACCACTCCGATACACTGCATGCAGGAGGACATGGCAAGGGTGTAGCAGGTTCTTATGTGCCAGATGGAGGCCTTCCCATGTCGCTACCTGGGTGTCCCTTTATCGATCCATCGTCTTTGACGTGCTGATGAGCAGGCGCTGGTGGATAAGGTGGCGTCACGGATCCCTACATGGAAGGGTAACCTCCTGAACGTTGCTGGACGCACAGCCCTGGTGAAGGCAACCC
Organism: Bothriochloa decipiens; assembly: GCA_023333625.1. NCBI lineage: Eukaryota > Viridiplantae > Streptophyta > Magnoliopsida > Poales > Poaceae > Bothriochloa > Bothriochloa decipiens. The sequence goes on from CM041628.1 coordinate 92,499,315, forward strand.
TTTCTGCTATACCTGTGCACACCATCATTGCTCTGTGCCTCTTCCCATGGACGATTAACTCCATTGACAAACCAAGGAGGGCATTCATTTGAGCTGGTTTAGACAAGGTTGCTGGAGGAAAGCGTAAAGTGGCGTGGCCCATGGTGTGCCATTCGCAGGAGCTGGGGGGATTGGGAGTAACTGACCTTAGGAAGGCTGGCATAGTGCTGCGTGTGCGCTGGGTTTGGAAGGATAGATCCAGTGGGCGAGCGCCGGCGTCGGGAGAGCGTGTTGTTCTGGCGCTTTTCAAGGCAGCAATGGTGCACCATCTGGGGGACGATAGGTCCACTTACTTCTGGACAGACCGGTGGCTCAATGGCCGCAGCCTGGAGATGGAGGTGCCGGTGGCTTTTGAAGCTGTTGGTGCAAGAAGGAGGAAGGCAACGGTGGCTGAAGCATTGCCAGCGAATGCTTGGGTGAGGCATATCAATGGCCCGTCATCGCTGCATATGCTCATTGACATTGCTCATATCTGCGACTTGATTGAGGACGTGTAGCTGTCGCAAGAGCCAGATACTTTCGTATGGCGATTCTCGCCGGACCAAACATATTCTTCAGCGTTGGACTATGGTGCTATTTTCTCGGATCTTCCCCGGTCTTTGGCGCAAAATATATTTAGAAAACGCTTCTTCTAGCTAGCTCTGCACAACTGATGTTGGACCGGATATCGACGCTTTAGGCATAGGCTCCAAGAGTCCAATCTGTGCATTGTTTGTGATCAAGAGCCTAAAACTCTAGACCATATTCTGTTGGTCTACTGCTATAGTCGTGAGGTGTGGCACATCTGTCTGACCAAGGTGAATTTGTGCTTGAGCATTGACATCAGCAACGAATCAGCTATGGAGTGGTGGATTGCCTCAAGGAAGTTGGTGCCAAAATTCTTCAGACGTGGTTTCTATTCCTTGGTCTTGCTCATTGGATGGTCCCTCTGGAAAGAAAGAAACAGCAGGACTTTCCAGGCCTGGGCTACTTCTGCGCCAATTCTTGTTGTTGGTATTGCAGAGGAGGCTGATAGATGGTGTGCAGAAGGAAACGTTCACCTTGCGAGGTTGCTAGCACGGGGTCTAGGTAGTTTCTTTGGCACCGCTGGTCTGTGCGCGGATTCTAAGGAGCTTGTGTCAAAATGTAGTCCCAAATGGTGTATCCAGTAGTAATAGGTCTTGGTAACAAGTTTTGTTAAAACTTAATTTGTAATCTAAACTCTTTCTTTCTTAATGAAATACACGCATAAGCATGCTCTCAAAAAAATATCGAAAGCAAGCTTTGAGATTCCTTTATTACGTCCGTGTTACCAATCCAACAATTAATCAAACGGTTGATGTTCCCTCTACAACGTCCCGCTCGCATTTAATAGCCAGAAGAAATTTTTTTGAGCATTATTTTTTCTTTCCTAAAAGCTACTTTACGCACGCGCAGGATCTGGCTGATCGGCACGCACACCCAATCCATCGTCCAACATGTGCATGCTCGTTCTCCACCACTCATTTTGTTGAGTGCTTCTCTCCACACTCCGACGGTCCACACTCATCCCAGGCTCGTCTTTGAGCCACCCGCGCCGTGATGAGAGCCTGCATGGCCGCTCGTCTTTGAGCTTGCAAGCTTCCATTCCTTCCTTGTACCAACCTATCACCATATATATTGATATTATTGTTCTACTCTTGTGTGACATGCTAGGTTATGGTACAGCAAATCATTAAGGTGCTGCTGACTGCACATTTTGGTGAAGCAGCTACCTAAGGGGAGGTCCTGCCCACACTTCTTTCATAGAACAAATCATTGGTGATCAGATTCAAATATATAGAAACATGGATTGATGGTACTGGTAGCACACAATGGTCATTCCCTTTTAGTCCAGTGTTTTATCTAGCAATTTTTCAAATCCAATGTTCTATCTTTACTGCCTGTGGTTGTACATGCATTATCATTTTTTCAGTTCAAACTAAGCATTTTTTATTACATCCTAGCAATTTAGTAATCTGATGTAGGCAATAAAGTTGTCCTAGTTTAGCTGCTATACAACTAACAACTTTATCTGACATAATTTTGTGTTCTATGGCTGTAGGACACTCATAATAAATTTCTGGAAGTTCTATGTTGAACTGGTGCACCTTGCTCACCTTGCTGCATCAGTTAAACCTCGAGGCACCCTATATAACACTGCAAGGTCTATTAGAAGTCAACACACATCGTATGATTAAGCAATTTACTTACTGTGCCTTAGCATTTTTTCAACTATAGCTTGGCAATTTCGTAATGTGACTTTGACAACTTTTATTCTGTGGCTGCATGTAGTGGCAATATGTTTTACATTGCTTTCTATGATCTGTCTTGTGCCCCCTCCACGAACCGGTGGCAGTATCGGTACTGGATTCGACGGCAGCGGCGGTGGATTTGTGCTAGGTAGGCTTCCTCCTCTCTTCTCCTCCAACATACAGTTCCTATGTTATGGTGAGGGTGGGGCACAACAATTTAGCTTTCATCTTTAAACCGGTGCCATGACCCATCTTCACAATTCAACATAGGGACCACTACCCATGTTATTTTTGTTTACATCATTAGTTATAATGTGCCAAAAACATACATTAAATTTGAATATGTTGAATATATGAACAAATTTATATATGAATAGGCCATATAATGATTGCGATTAGGGGTGGTCATGGGTGCCTTTAGATGGAGCTTCCTTCTGTGTTTTTTGCTATTGAAGAGACCCAAGGATCAACAAATGTGATGGCGAGCATGTGGGCCAGTGCATTGCGTGGTGCTTTCTCATCATTACTCGAGCTTTCTTCATCACACATAATCCTCACAACTATCATGGGCCCACATATTTCATTTAGAGCCAACTTATGCTAAACCAGCAGGCAATTTTTTTTATTTTGGTTTAGCATTTTTTATGTTCTGGCTCTAGCATTTTTATGTTCTAGCTTTAGCATTTTTAGTGTTGTAATCATCTATCATTGATGATGATGCCAATCCATGCTTTTGTACTCGAGGATAGGGCATAAAGAGACTACTTTGTGTATCTTTAGATGACAAATTCTTAGTTAAAGACTACCTCGTGTGATAATGACTTCATTTAGCCCGGCGGTGTTTTTTTTCATTGCACGCACACACAAACCCATTAGGCGTGTCTACGGCTCCAACGGCTGCCTCATCGGGTGGTGCATCCATGTTTCCCTCCTCTACACGGCTGTGGCGCCCTTCCACTTCATTCCCCTTCTACACGGCCGTGGCTTCAATGAGAGTGCCTCCGCGGCCACCAGTCGACCCCTATCGAACGGGGCACGAGCTCTCACTTGGATTTCCCGGTATCAGCTCACAAAACACATCGAGACTCACCCATCGAGGGTAGTACGATGCTCTTTACCTTACATCCGACCAAAAGGATTCGTGGGATGACTCGCCAAAGGCTAGCAAAGCCCTGGACATGTGAGGCCCGGGGGCTCGACTGCGCTTGGCACCCCTCGACAAAATAGGGTCGAATACGCATGGGGGCTCAAGCACCCGGACTAGCCTCGATCCCGTGCCTAAAACAGGGACCTGAGGGCCAGCCTCGAGAAGGTGTTCCTAGGAACTCTTCGAGGTAGCTGATGGCGCTATGACTCCTGTTCATGCTAACCTAACTTTTCAGGCGCACCTACTACGCTCGATCAAATGGGCACCCCTCGACAAGGGGCGTATAAATCCCTCGGAGGAGTTTTCACCACTCCCCCAACGCCTCGGGGGCTACCCTCGAAGGGTATGCTCGTGCGCACCCTTCTGAGAGCAACGAACGAAACGACTCTCACCCGAGAGCCTTAGCGTGAGTGACCAGCACTAGCGCAGAGACTCGGGGGCTACTGTCGGGTACCTAGAAAAGGGGTACCCTAACCCTGAATCCAGGTGAGGTCCCCAGACAACTCAAGCCAAAACCTCCCAACGGCCCTCCTTAATCCAAGCCTACTACTGCTAAAAGGATAAGGCCCAACGGCCAAAGACAAAGCCCGGCCAGGCCAGCCCACGAACGGACTAAGCCAGGCAACCTTCGACAACTCGACAGGGGGCCTCGAGTGACGGGACTCTGCCCAGGTGAATGACCCCCCACTCGAGTGGTAGAAATCCGTGTGGGCGGATGACCCCACGTCGAGTACCACACCGCTCAACCCACCTACTTCCAGTACGACGCTCGGAGCAATTAAAGCATCCTGCCTACTCCTTCCAACCCCGGTGGCTACAGAGACTATAATGATGGGCGAGTGCAGAGGTCTAGTCTACCTTTTATCGCCCATCCCTGGGGAAGCGTCGTCTCTTATAGACCACTATTCCTCCATACTAAACATTGTTCCCCATCAGGCGCCCCCTCGAGATGCAAATGTCAACATCCGTACCTGGAATCCCAGGGCTTGTTCTTATCCGCACAGCCTCGAGGCCCCCTGGGTACCCCTCGACTCAAGCTCTTAGTGGTCCCGGTCAGTGATCCAACCACCCTCGCACGTCATCTACTATGAGTCGTACGCCCTTAATAGGAGGTCACATCTTTCACCATGTCACTGAGGCACGCCAGCGTCATCATCAGGACCGGTCAATCACCGACTTCATCGTGACAACTTAGAAGGGCGAATCTCATCATGAGGCACACCGCTATAGGGCTCGAGCTCGCTTCGGCGCACACACCTATAGTACCCATGACATGATCGGCATCACTCCTCAACGTCATTGCTTACGATAGCCCTCACAACACCATTAGGGTTTCTTGTACACCCATGCTCCTCCTTGGCCTATAAAAGGGGGCGCTGGGATAGTTGAAAGGGGGTGAACTCATTCGAACTCATTGAGCCTCACCATGTGCATTGCAAGGCATAGAGCTAGCTCTTCTAGACTTAGGCCTCATTCTTCACCCTATTTCATATGCGCTCGCTTGTATCTCCCCTGTACGAGCACTTCGGTGTAAGATAATACAAGACATCCTCCCCGCTGGACGTAGGGCCTTCTCTTGCCCGAACCAGGATAAATCATGTGTTCTTCTTGCATCACCATCCAGATTAGGGAGCACACAGTACATAGTTACTCATCGATGTTAGGCCCCCGGGGTCGTGACACCAATAGTTGGCGCGCCAGGTAGGGGGTCTACGTGTCACCAGCGTTTCCTGCCATTTTTTGGATGGTAGACTCCATGCCATCGCTTCCGTTCGCTACGGTGATCTAGTTTGGGAGCTTAGAGTTCATGTCACTAGGCCATGACCAAGACATGGTCCTGCTCTCGATTGGAGATCCGAGCGGAGGCAGTCCCGAGTCCCCACAACGGGCCCCTCGTCGGTCTCGTCACCACACTTCCGCGCCCAGGAGGAGGCGTGGCTGGTGCAACCACCATCACCGCTTCGAGTCAAAATCCACCTCAGCTTCCTCGCTCTCGGCTGAGGATGCAGGGTCCCTTGTGGGAACCTGGCAGACCTACGCCTGGGATCAGAGGAGGAGCTGGGAGGTCTCGGTGGCGACCCTGACTTCATCTTCGCGATACGCTCCCGAGGAGACCGGGTGCGATCTCCCTGGTAGGCGTGGCTCCGGCACCGCCCGACCTGCTACCTCATGGGCTGTTCGCGGCTCAGCGGTCATTCCCAGTCAGCCTGAACAACGCCGCCATATCATACTCCACTGCCATGGGCGCCATCATGAGCGCGCGCAACCCTTCAGGGGCCTCTCCTGCATGCCAGCATGGACCTAGCGATAGTCATGATGGCCTCTGAGTACTCTGACTTCTCTCGAGTGCCTGGCCTAAGGCGCCGCATTGTCGGTGCGATGCGACACCAGCTGGAGGAGGAGCGGCGCTGGCAGTTCCCCATCTTTTGCTCCGGCAGCCCTGACTCCGACTCCGACAACTATGACCCCACGCGCGAGTGCTTCCACATCGACGGAGCCATCACATCGAGCAGCGACACCGTCGACCCCACGGCCATGGCTGCAACTGCGGCTACAGCGAGAGGTGCCCTCGTTGCAGCGGATCGGGAGGAGTAGCCACCAGCTACACCAAACGATGCGTAGTTGCCTCAGGATGCCCAGGACGCCCAGCTTGCTCAAGTCTGGGAGATGCGAGCCAAGCTCGATGAGGACCGGGAGCATCTATGCCAGCTTGAGCGGACCCTCAAGCAGGAGCGCAGACATCCGCCCGATGGAAGGGCTCGAGCCAGAGACCAAGAAGTCCATCGGCAGATCATCGGGGGGAGGGTGCGGTCGAACGCCCCATCTTCAACCGCGCCAGTCAGAACATCGTCGTGGCAACATGCCGGCCCCCTTGAACCCTGAAGCCCATCGCATCCCGTAGGAGGTTCAGGGCCTCCTTGAGGTAGCTGCCGCACAGCAGGCTGAAAGCTCGGCCTCGAGATGTCGAGTGTTGGTCTCGGAGCAACCCCCTGAACCCTCCTGACATGAGAGGGAGGGCTCAGTCCATCAAGCGGATGCCCCCGACCTAAGAAGGAGATCCCCATCCATGAGCACATCCACAACCACCGCAGCCTCGAGACACATGCCATGACATCAACGAGAACTACCGACGCAAGATTGGTGAGGCTGAGGCACGAGGCTATAGCGCTCATAGGGGCGGGCACTATGACAGCGATGAGGACCGGCACCGGTCCCCGAGCCGCTGGGCCCTCGAGTCTTTAGCAGGACAATTTGGAGGATGCCACTGCTGATTTTGTTCTGACCCCCTACAAGCCTTGCCAAGTACAATGGCGAAACCAAGCCCGAGCTATGGCTGGCCGACTTCCAGTTTGGAGGAGCACACGACGACCACGCCATCATCCGCCAGCTCCCTTTGTTTTTGTCTGATACCGCTCGTAGGTGGCTCGAGGAGCTTCCCCCCGGTCAGATTCGTAACTGGCCCGACCTCGTCAGGGTGATTGAGGGGAACTTCAAGAGAACCTACATATGCCCCAGTTACTTCTGGGACCTCCACAACTGCAAGCAGAGGCCTGGGGAGTCCCTTCATGACTTTGCCCGACGCTTCTCCAAACAGCGCACCAAGCTCCCCCACATCTCCGACCATGATGTCGTCCTCGCGTTCGTCTTGAGCACCACCTGCAAGGAGTTGGTCTGGGAGCTGGGGCGCAATCCCCCCAAGACCGTTGATGAGTTGATGGACATCATCGCCAACTACGCAGCCAGCGAGGAGGCGGTGGGTGCTTTCTTTGGCGATGGCAAATACAAGGGGAAGGCACAAGCGATCAACCCCGAGAGCACAACCAGAGGCGCCAAGAAGAACAACAGCAAGAAGAAGAAGAAGAACCAGCATGGCAAGCACGAGGCCAGCTTCGATGAACTTGTTGCCACCACGGAGCGCAAGAAGCCTCGAGGCCCCCCTGAAGGGGCATCTTCAACAAGATGCTAAAGGAGCACTGCCCTTACCACAAGGGAGGGGCGAATCACAACCTTAAGGACTGCCGGATGCTCAAGAAGTACTTCAAGAGCTTGGGCCTCGGGAAGGGTGACAAGAAGGATGATCCCGAGGACAAAGGCAGCAACAAGGATGATGGCTTCCCTGAAGTCCATGACCGCTACATGATCTACGGGGGCCCTCGACACATCTCACGTCGCACCAGCGCAAGAGGGAGCAACGAGAAGTCTTCTCCATGCAGGATGCGACCCCCAATACCTCGACTAGTCCAGTATGGCCATCACATTCGACCGTGATGACCAGCCGGACTACGTCCCCAAGCCAGGGGTGTACTCGCTTGTCGTCGACCCCATCATCATTAACACCCACCTCACAAAGGTACTTATGGACGGAGGCAGCAGCCCATCATCTACATGGAGACCCTCGATCTCCTCGGGGTCCCAAGAGAGAAGCTCCATCCTAGCGCCGGAGGCTTCCACGACGTCGTGCTGGGGAAGAAGGCTCTCCCTATCGTCCGCATCGACCTTCCCGTTTGCTTTGGTACGTCCTTGAACTTCAGGAAGGAGATCCTCACCTTCGAGGTGGTCAGGTTCCATGGCACGTATCACGCGATCATCGGCCGGCCCGGCTACGCCAAGTTCAGGGCCATCCCCAACTACACCTACCTCAAGCTCAAGATGCCGGGACCCAAGGGCGTCATCACCATCGGCCCCTCCCACGAGTGCACCTATGAGTGCGACGTCAAGTGCATCAAGCATGGGGAGGCCATCGAGGAGTCAACTATGATGGCGGCGACCCTCGACGGGTTGGTCGCCGAAGTCCCCGACCCCAAGCGCCACGCCGGCAACTGCTCGGGAGATCTAGTGGAGGCTTCAAAGCTTCCATGTGGGTACAACCCATGTCAAAACTAGACTCTACGAGACATACAAGAGGGAGTACGAGAATTTCACCCAAGTCGATGGGGAGTCTGTTGATTCGATGTTCTCTCACTTTACCACCATTGTGAACAACATGCGAGCTAACAATGCAGTTATGCCCTATGATGATCATCAGAGAGCACTCAAGCTTCTATATGCTCTAGATCGGAGGGTCTGGGAGGTGAAGGTGTAGGCAATCATCGAGTCGGACAACTACGAGACTCTCACTGTGGATGAGCTATTCAGCAAGCTCAAGTCCACTGAGATTGACCTCCAGACGTAGGCGAGGATCAAGAATCCGTCTGCTCCTACCATGGCTTTGGTGTCAGGTAACTCAAGTTCAAGTTCTTCCTTGGCTAACCCATCACAGTTGTCTCTTGCCTTGTCTTCTCTTGTGTCTACAACAGAGGAGCAGATGGAGGCTTTTGGGGATGATGAGCTGGCGCTTGTCATCAGCAAGTTCTCATGGTTTTGCAACAACCGCTTGAACCGTCGATGTGGTGGAAACAAGCAAGGTTGCTTTGGATGTGGAGAGCCCGACCACTACGTCGCCAGCTGCCCCAACAAGAGCAAGAACTACTCTGGCAAGCATGATTACTCCAAGCACAAGGACAAGCATGAGTCATCTCCTTACAAGTACAAGTCCAAGTTCAAGTTCTTATCTTATTTATATAGCAATGCATATGAACTAGAGTATAGTCTTGTTCATGTTATGATCATGATATATGAACTAGCATATAGTTTATATGTTATGTTCTTGACTTGTTCATCATTGTTCTTCATCGTTCATTGAATTAGTATGAATACAGAAAGAACTAGGGATGAGGTGATGGTTCATCGTGCCTTCTTGGTTGCTCTTAACTAAGCCTGTCACTCCGAAGGGGTGGGGTCCATGGGGGTTAGGAGTTGTTTCTAATTATACGGGCGTGGTGCCTGGGTATGCGGAGATCGGCGGATATGTCGGTGCCCCACGGGCAGAGGGGTAGGTGGGCAGGTGGTGATAGCCCTGTCCATCCCTAGCATTCGCCCATGTTCGAGTATTGCTTAGGAGTTCATAAAGTCTCTATCGGCTGGCAGACCAGCTGCGGGGATCTCCCTGTCATCCCAGACTTCGTCCCAATGCTAGACATGCTAGTTAGATGTTTACTAACAGTTCTTTGCATAGCTGTATAAGACCAATGCCTACTCAGTTAGATGTATTCTTTTATTCTTGGTTTCTCTTTTATCCTTGAGGTTGGCTCAGATGTGTGTCCACTATCTTTGAACCATGATTTACCCCAGTCTATGCTATGTCTACCTATACACTCAATAAGTAACCATGTTTATACCAAAGCTAGATGCATTCGTCCTGCCCTCCTACGAGAAATTATAAATACGACACCCCTGAATACTCACGGGTTGAAATGCTACAATGATAGTTCCGTGCGCTTGCGGATTTATCCATACTGAGCTATCATGATTGGCGTACCTAAGTATCATTACCTAAGGACTGTAATTCTTGTTGTACCCCAAGGCACCGTGCTTCAGTTTTGCATATCGTAAGGAATGACGGTTAGGAAGGCCAATTAGGCACTTCTAATTGTTATTACCAGACTGCATTACCTCGGCCAGCGCTGTTAAGGGCTGAGAGTTACTTTCGTGAAGTAATGATGGTTAGGGATGTCAACACACGTTTCTAGTGTTGTTACTAGGGATGGGCTTTTAGTCTATCTTTAGTAGTGACGCTAAGAAATGCCAACAAGCATTTCTGGTGCCGTTGCCGAGGAGGGCAAAAGGAAATAAAAACATCTAGCTTGGCATAAACATTGATTGCAGAATAAGAAAATGGTAGCCATAGTTTAGCTAGGCTAACTTCGCTTGTTTTCTTCCTCTTTTTATTGAAAAGAAAACAGGATAGTGTATGAGTGGTTTGACCTGCCGAACAACTTCATCAATGATCAGGAGGCACTCCTAAGGAAGAACAGGTCTCATACCGCTTCTTCTTCTGCTACTCCACTGACAGATGAACCATTCACCCTTGCATCATTCGCTACTATCATCATGGTCATGTCACTCCGCGACTACTTCGCTCCTGTTGTTGCCAACGTGCCCGTTGGGCCTGCTGTCAATATCAGGAATGGAAACTTCGAGCTCTGTACTGGCCTAATCAAGATGGTGCAGGCAAGCTAGTTCTGTGTCTTGCCAAATGAGGACGCAAATGCTCATCTTCAACACTTCCTTGAGTAGTGCGACACCATCGTCATCAAAGACGTCGCACCAACTAGCATCAAGCTCCGCCTGTTTCCTTTCTCCCTTGCGGGCAAGGTGAAACAGTGGTTCTACCATAGCAAGGAAGCTGTCAACACATGGGACAAATGTTCCATGGCGTTCCTCGTCAAGTTCTTTTCCATGAGCAAAACCAGTGCTCTAAGGGGAGAGATACCCAACTTCTAGCAAACATCACTCGAGTCCGTTCTTAAAGCATGGAGAGGCTGCAGGACTATGTCTGAGCCTATCCCCACCATGGAATGGAAGATTGGCTTGTGCTCCAGTACTTCTATGAGGGCCTGACGGCCATGTCAAAGGGGCACATTGATGCCGCAGCTGGAAGGGCATGTCTCTCCCTCACCATCGAGAATGCCACTGCACTCATCGAAAAGATGGTGGCAAACCAAAGCTGGGGAGAAGGAAGAAAACACAATAAGGCATGTATTCCGTGAAGGAGACGGATTTGCTTGCCGCAAAGATAGACCTCCTAATGAAGAGGCTAGACGATCGTGCCACTAATCCTACCACCGGCACCGTCCAAGCCATGGACTCACACATAACATGTGAAGTCTGTGGAGATGTTGGCCATTTGGGGAACAACTATCTCGAAACCCAGGAGGAAGCATCCTACGTCAACAACGGGTTTCGCCAACATCAACAACCAAGTAATAATGGGTGGAACAACCATAACCGCCCACAAGGTAATTCTTCTAATCTCAATTCGAATTTGAATTTTAATCAACCTACCCTGGGAAGCTTTGTTTTAGAGCAAACTAAGTTTAATGCATATCTTGCTAGAAAGCTTTCCTTCAATAATAAAATGTTTGAAAATATAAATGCTAAACTTGAAACTCTGTCTTCTTTTGTTAAACATCAACTGAGTTTCAATAAAATGATAGAAACCCAGCTTGCTCAAGTTGCTGCCTCTATTCCTGTCAACAATACAGGAAAATCCCGGGGCAACCCGAGAACTCTCCAGAGTTTGTTCATGCAGCTGCAGAGCAATGAAGAGGGGAAAGTCTTGCCAACAGACTATAAATGTTGACCCCTTGCTGAAGGTCATCGGTAGTTACCAAAAAAGATTTGAAGGAGTATTAAAAAAAGAAAGAGTTGAAAAAATGCATTGGAGATATAAAAAATATATAAAAAAGAAAATAAAAGAAGGAGTCTACTCCTTTACACCTTTGCTACCAATAAGGCCTAAAGTCCATATACACTAGTTGTGTGTGTGATCTGGCCTGATGGTTCACCTGAGTTAGAGCCTGTACGACCACGCCACCGGTGCAGCATCTTCAAAGAAATCCACATATGCTGCCGGTAAGAAAACTCAGGTATGCGAAAGGTAATAAATGTTCACCAACTCCTTTGTTCATACCTGTCTCCATATGATCATTCAACTTAGTGCTTCCCATGTTTCTGTCATATGCTCTGGTTTAGATGTGCTTTTGCAAGGTACATCCATAAGTTGTTTTCAAATTAAGCATGGTGCTTAGGTTGAAATACCTTGCTTTAATCATAATTTGACATGGTGTTAAATTTTGGTTAATGAACCTTGAGTTATTTTCATAAACAATGGAAGTAATCTGATTTGGAGATAAGTCTTGGCTATGTTTTCATTGCATCTTTTATCCTAGCCTTGCTTGAGCTCTAATAAAAGTTGGTTGGATAGGTTTTGACTAACATAAAAATAACTAAATAAAATCTAGATAATAAAATTTTGTTTCCTTGATGTTTTAGTCAGTAGGAACCTTGCCTGTTGTAGTCCCTCTTATGTTGTTTTTTAAAAAATAGGTACAAAAAATAAGTGTGGGGGAGATCTCTCAAGCATAACTACAACAAATTCGAGATCTCCCTAACACATTGCACAAATATCGAGCAACCCATCGTACAAAAGGATGAGACAAACAACTTCCTTTAGCTCCTTCATCTTCAACGGTGGTTTGTGCAACTCTACCCTCGCTCCTTTCAAAAGTTTTGAAATTTAACATTGAACACTTTTGAAAAGACAAAACTTTTGATGCTCCGTCTCCATGTCATTCTGTGATTAAGGTTTGCATACTCTTTATTCCTTCCCAATACTCCTGCTACTTTACTCCTGCTACTTGTGAACACGTATCATAGGGACCCCATTTTATCTAGGTAATTGACGGATGAGATATAGTAGGATGACATGACGCTTGCTCATTTCTTGCAAAGAACTTGGGATTTATTTTTACAAAACAAAAATCAGTATAGCGTGTTCCTTAAATGATATGCAAATACCTACCAAGGCCATATATGATCTTTCATGATAAAAACCTTCCACATATGCCTCTTATTTTGTGTTGAGTTTGGTCAAGTTTTGTGACCCCTGTTGAGAGAAGGTTCATGCTTCCAAGATCAGAATTCACGCACCCACAATTAAAGTTGTCAACTCGTACACTGAGAGTTGCACACAACATTCATTCATCCTTCCACCAAATAATTGCACTACTCCTACCCTGGGAGTAGGCGCAAAATATTCCTTCTACTTTGATCCACCCAAAAATGTTCTACTACATTGGGAGTGAACCAAAAATATGCTTGTTAGGTTCCATCCAAATAAATGCTCTGAATTATTACTCCATTTTTTAATTGCCCAAGATGACTTGGTAGACACTTGAAAGTTCACAGGTTGAGGTGAAGCTTGGAATAAGCTGTATGCAGATTTCAAATTAAGGAGTAAACCTGCTTAGTCCTTCAAAACCTTTACTCTAGGACGAGCAAAGGACTAAGTGTGGGGGAGTTGTTGGCGGTCCTTAGCATCTAATTTACAACATCATTTCAATATTAAAATAAATAGAAGGTAGGACTTTTATCTAATCTTTCCACGAGTTTTGTTGTTTATGTGACATACAGCTCTAACACGCGAAAATGCACAAACTTCACAAGAAAACGCACTTTAAGAAAATGTATTCAGAAAAGGCGCAAACCAAGAAAAATAGAAAAGCCCACCTTAACATCGAACTGGACCCATTCGTAACCACGGGGAAGCTCTAGGCCCAGGGAGCAACCGACCATCCGAAGGCGGTGGCCAGCAGGGCCAACCGGGGGACTGGCCGCCCCGGGACCGGCCGTCCCTAGTGGGGCCTCCCGGGCCCAGCCTTCTCAGGCGGTGCTTAGGTCGGTTCCCTCAAGGCGGTTTCACCTCCTTCCAATTGAGGAGACGCCCGAACCGTCCTACTTGAGCTATAAATGAAGGGCTCCTTCACCATTCAAGACACACACCATCATTTGGAGCCACTGACCTCACATTCCTCACTTGTACTCTTAGATTAGTTTTAGTAGTAGAGCAAGGCAAAGTTCTTTTTCCAAGTTCAAGTTCTTATCTTATTTATATAGCAATGCATATGAACTAGAGTATAGTCTTGTTCATGTTATGATCATGATATATGAACTAGCATATAGTTTTTGTGTTATGTTCTTGACTTGTTCATCATTGTTCTTCATCGTTCATTGAATTAGTATGAATAGAGGAAGAACTAGGGACGAGGTGATGGTTTGTCGTGCCTTCTCGGTTGCTCTTAACTTAGCATGTCACTCCGAAGGGGTGGGGTCCATGGGGGTTAGGAGTTGTTTCCAATTATATGGGCGTGGTGCCCGGGTATGCGGAGATCGGCGGATATGTCGGTGCCCCATGGACAGAGGGGTAGGTGGGCAGGTGGTGACAGCCCTGTCCATCCCTAGCATTCCCCCACGTTTGGGTATTGAGTAGGAGTTCGTAAAGTCTATATCGGCTGGCAGACCAGCTGCGGGGATCTCCCTGTCATCCTAGGTTTAGTCCCAATGCTAGACATGCTGGTAGATGTTTACTAACAGTTCTTTGCATAGCTGTATAAGACCAATGCCTGCTCAGTTAGATGTGTGTCCACTATCTTTGAACTATGATTTACCCTTGTCTATGCTATGTCTACCTATACACTCAATAAGTAACCATGTTTATACCAAAGCTAGATGCATTCGTCCTACTCTCCTATGAAAAATTATAAATACGACACCCCTGAATACTCACGGGTTGAAATGCTACAATGATAGTTCTGTGCGCTTGTGGATTTATCCATACTGAGCTATCATGATTGGCGTACCTAAGTATCATTACCTAAGGACTATAATTCTTGTTGCACCCCAAGGCGTCGTGCTTCAGTTTTGCATATCATAAGTAACGATGGTTAGGAAAGCCAATCAGGCACTTCTAACTGTTATTACTAGACTGCATTACCTCGGCTGGCGTTGTTAAGGGCCGAGAGTTACTTTCCTAAAGTAATGATGGTTAGGGATGTCAACACACATTTCTAGTGTTGTTACTAGGGATGGGATTTTAGTCTATCTTTAGTAGTGACGCTAAGAAACACCAACAGTGGCCCATGCCGTCCAGATCCAAATCTGGCTCCAGCCCGAGCACCTCCTGCTGACCACAGTGGGGTGCCACCAGCCGTGCGCCGAGGCAGGCCTCCTACTATGGCACAGTGCCGTCAACAATAGCCCGTGCCCGACCAGGGGTGTGGTGAGCTGTGCCCTATGCGCAGTCAGCCTCGACGCCCACATCGGCCAGATCCAACCCTGGCGATCGCCCGGGCTCCGTCCCCGGTCAGGTTTGACGAGTTTATCGACGTACATCTGTGCCAGTGCACGTGTAGCTGCGCCACTCGCCAGGCCCGAGTAGAGCGCAGGCAGCAGCGCCGAGCACCTTAGATCCAATCTAAGCTGGGATAGGCAGATCCAGTCGCCCCCGGCCTGAGCAGCAACACGCCCATCTTCCCACACAGGTTAAGCAACACAGCCACATCATACGCGAGAAACCTACGAGGTACTCCCCAATGACGTGACGACCACCTCTTGGATCTAGATTCAAGTCTGATTCTAGTTCCAGAAGACCCAAGGCCCGTGGTCGGCATGGTGGCTTTGCAGAGTCCTCCCGGATCAGGCACGACGATCCCCAATGATGACATGACGGATCTGATGTCCCTCCGTCTCCTACGAGAAAGAGTGCCCGGCCACGCCCGACCACCAGATCCTTTCAGCCGACTCGACACCGAGCACCCCCAGGACTCCGCCTGGTTTCAGCGGTGCGATGTTCGCGGTCAGAGTGGACGAGCCCCCTGTGCCAAACAAGGCAGATCAGGAGAGGCAAGCCAGAGAAGCATGCAATACCAATTGAGAGCAATGATGCCTCCAGGAAGTGCAGGATGTGAACGTCACCAACAACGGCAACAACAACGGTGCAGGCCCTCAGCTGCGCCGCCTCCAGCGCAACCTTAATGGCGAGTTCAACATGGTCAACAACCAAATCGTCCACAAGACTCCCACGGCCAACATCGCAGTGGCCATGGACCGGCTCAACAACCTTCCCCTGAACACACCTGGGGTCAAAGCAATTCGTGACTTTCTGATAGCTGCCGAAGCCCAGGTGCTTGAGCTCCGCTCCGCTGGATCATTGACCACGTCAAATCGGTCATGGCGCTCTTGGCGTAGTCGTCGACGCCAACCTACAAAAAGCGGCGTCGATAATAAATCTGAGCATGGAGGTCCTCTGCTCGAACAACCCCCACAGCCAGATGCCGATGATGCTCCATGAGAGGTGTCGCGCACCAAGTAGCGCCAACACGACAATCGCCAGTGCGCCATTAGGCAGCAGGCCAACCGCCGTGTCGAGCACGATCAGGAAGTTGAGCAGCCCCAAGATCGCGATCTCCGTGACCATCTTGACAAACGGTACAACGCTCGGTGACACATGAGCGGGCCGACTCTGTTCTCGGAAGGACTCAAGGTCGTTCTCTGGCCAAAGAACTTTTAGATTAGGGATGTCAAGATGTACGACGGGGGGACGATCTTGAGCACTGAATCATGCTATATGAGGTGGCTGTCCGAGCAGCAGATGGTGATCAATATGTCATGGCAAACTACCTCCTGGTGGTCTTGAGCAATGCCACCACCTCCTGGTTGCTTCGCCAGCATCCCGGTAGCATCCACAGCTGGCCTCAGCTCAGGCAAATGTTCATCGACCATTTCAAGCCCACTTGTGTATAGCCGAACACCAAGTACACTCTGGCGCAAGTACGCCACCGTCCGCAAAAATTGCTGTGTCAATACATCCGGCGCTTCTCCGACACGTGGAATAATGTCATCGATGTCACCCCGGTAGAAGGGATCGAGCTCTTCATCGCCGGCTTGGTCCAACAACGCGGACTCGACCTCAAGAAAGAGATGCTCCTCGAGTGGCCGAGAACCATGGAAGCCCCTGCCATCACCCACTGATTTTCTTACCTCGACGACGGGCTAAATGAGGCGGATCCGGTCTTGAAGGAGGTGCTCGACAGGCTGGCCAACAAAAAGCTGCGTCCCGTGCCCAAGTCTAAGGCTAAGGAGCCCGTCCAGCAAGAAGACATCGAAGAAGAAGAAGAAACTCAAGACGCCAACCCATGACATGCCTACAGGGATCTCGTGAAGAACATCACTATCGTCATCTCTGGTGGCAAGGTCAAGCTGGAGAACGCCCGTGACAAGAAGCTGTTGACGCGGGCCATCGTGGCCATCCAGGAGGCTGATGGTCTCGTCACAGATGTGAAGGCCCGCACTTGGTCCGAGAACCCATAACATTCAGTCGCAACGATATGTGGGCCAAAATCCCCGATGTCGGTCGTTTCCCGCTGGTCCTCGACCCGGTGATAGACGGTGTCCGGTTCGAGAAAGTGCTCGTCGACGGTGGCAGCTGCCTGAACATCCTTTTCTTCCCGGCCTTCAAGGAGCTAGGGCTGGATTTCAATGACCTCAAGCCGTACAACAGTCCATTCTAGGGCATCATGCTGGGGAAACCTTCGTACCCCCTCGGGCACATCACATTGCCCGTCCTGTTTGGGACAAAGCAGCCCTTCTGTATTGACTACATCACCTTCATTGTGGCTGACTTTGAGAGCATGTACCACGCCATCCTTGGTCGACTGAGGATCACCAAATTCATGGCAGTTCCTCACTACGGGTACCTCATGCTGAAGATTCCAACTAAGCAAGGTGTCCTGTCCCTGCGCGGCAACGTCTTCACAGCGCGTGCATGCGAGTCCGCCACCTATGCAGCCATGGAGGTCGAGGAGTTAAAGCACACCCTGGAGCACACCAGCGTAGATGTTGAGAAGGCACCCCCTACGGAGCTCGAGGCCCCAGTCGGGTCTGCGTGACGGCCATCCAACAAGGCCAAGTAGCACAAGGAGATCCAGCTATATCCCAACGACCCCTCGAAGATGACCAAGATTGGGGCTACCCTTTCCCCCAAATAGGAAGACACGCTCATCTAGTTCCTTTGAGAGCACATCAGCATGTTCGCATGGAAACCCGCCGACATGCCTGGTGTCCCGAGGAAAAAGGACGAGCACTACCTTAACGTCTTGAAGACCACAAAACCCGTCAAGCAGAAGATGCATCATTTTGCTCATGACCGCAAGGAAGTCATTAGGGTAAAAGTAGCTAAGCTCCTAGCAGTTGGCTTTATCAAAGTGGTGTATCACCCGAAGTGGTTAACCAACCCGGTTCTTGTACTTAAGAAGAATAAGCAATGGAGAATGTGCGTTGATTACACCGATCTCAACAAACACTGCCCTAAACAGGCTTTCAATCTCCCTCAAATCGACGAGGTCATAGATTCTACTGTAGGCTGCAAGTTTCTTTCCTTCCTAGATTGCTACTCGGGTTATCATCAAATAGCCCTCAAGAAGGAGGATCAGGAGAAGACCGCCTTCATCACCCTCTTTGGTGCTTTCTGCTACACGACCATGTCGTTTGGTCTCAAGAACACCGGAGCTACCTACCAGCGGGCCATCTAGGCCTACCTCGAGCACGAGATCGCCGACGACCTTGTCGAGGTGTACGTAGATGACGTGGTGGTGAAGACCAGGGAGTCCCATACACTAGTGACCAACCTCAAGCGAACCTTTAAGGCCCTCAACAATTTTTGGTGGAAACTCAATCCCAACAAGTGTGTCTTTGGCATCCCTTCTGGGATCCCAACAAGTGTGTCTTTGGTGTCCCGAGAAGGTTCAGATCATGCTGGACCTGCAACCACCATGAAACATCAAAGATATCTAGAAGCTTACCGGCTGCATGGCCGCCCTTAGTCGCTACATCTCCCGCATGGGTGAAAAAGGGCACCCCTTCTTCAAGCTGCTCAAAGCCAAGGAGAAGTTCGAGTGGATGGAGGAGGCCGACAAGGCTTTCACACAGTTCAAGGAGTACCTGGCAACTCCCCCAGTACTCACGGTCCCGCATGAAGGTAAGGATCTCTTGCTCTACATCGCTGCCACAATTAACGTGTCCAGTACCGTGATGGTGGTCGAGCGCCAGGAGCCTGGGCACATCTACGGTGTGCAGCACCTGGTCTACTACGTCAGCGAGGTCCTTAATGAGACCAAGCAATGATACAACCATGTGCAGAAGCTACTGTACACACTCCTGATCACCAAACGGAAGCTCTTCCATTACTTCCAAACCTACAAGATCACGGTAGTCATAGAAGCTGCACTCGGCAACATCCGCCGCAACAGAGACGCCAGTGGCTGTATTATCAAATACACATTAGAGCTCTCTGAGTTCACGCTAAACTTCTGTAGTCATAACATTGTGAAGTCTCAGGCCCTGGTAGATTTCATCATGGAGTGGTTGGACCTTAACTTGCCCCTGGCCGACACATCTCCCGACCACTGGAAGATATACTTTGATGGTTCCTTGAATATCGATGGCGCTGGGATAGGGGTCTATTTTGTCTCTGCTTCCAAGGCGTCCAACAACATGGCCGAGTATGAAGCATCCCTACACGGCCTCCGTATTGCAGTCGAGCTCGGTATCAAATGGCTCCTGGTGTATGGAGACTCTGCTCTAGTCATCAATCAAGTCAACAAAGATTGGGACATTGTCAACGAGAAGATGGATGCCTATGTAGCTGAGATCCGCAAGATGGAGAACAAGTTCTACGGCCTGGAGTTCATCCACGTTCCATGTACCGAGAACACAGGTGCCGATGAGCTATCTAAACTCGGATCATCCCAAGCACAGGTACCACCTGGTGTTTTCATTGAAGACCTGATTAATCCTTCGATCCCTGATCAGGCTTACGAAGCACCCGCACCTAGCATCAGAGGTAGAAAAAAGCTACCCCGACCAGCAGGGATCTGACAGCGGTATCGAGCAGCCACTGGCGGATCATACAGCCGAGTAGGCAGCGCCTCCCTAGCCCAACTAGAGAGAGCCCTTTGTCAGATACCTGAATGACCACCTTGTTCTGGAAGATAAGATTGAAGCCCAACAGCTGGTCCACAGAGCCCGTGCCAACCTCATGGTCAATGGCGAGGTGATGCGCAAGGCCCCAAGGTCCCTGACTTACCATAAATGCATCACCCAAGTAGAGGGTTTGAGGCTTCTGAAGGATATTCATGAGGGCACTTGTGGTAACCATGCGGCATCCCAGACGCTGGTCGACAAAGCCTACCGAGCACGGTTCTATTGGTCGACAGCCGTCTCTGGCGCTGAAAACTATGTGCGTCGGTGCAAAAATTGTCAAATGTTTGCCAAGCAGATTCATGTCCCCGCGCATGAACTTCAGACCATCCCGGTCGCTTGGCCATTCTCATGCTGGGGACTTGACATGATCGGCCCCTTCAAGAAGGCTCCTGGCGGTTACACATGTGTTTTTGTGCTCATCGACAAGTTCTCCAAATGGATTGATTACAAAGCCGTCAAGGAGGCCTCGCCTGAGAAAGCAGTACAATTCCTTGATGAAGTTATCCACCGGTTTGGCATACCCAATACCATCATAACCGATCTAGGCTCCCAGTTCACCAGCGATGAATTTTTTGACTTTTGCGATGATAATAGCATCAAAGTCAAATATGTGTCCATCGCTCATCCTCAAGCAAATGGACAGGTGGAGTGAGCCAATGGTATGATCCTTGACGCCCTATGTAAACAGGTATACCGAGACGACAAGGAGCTTAAACCTGGTCTGTGGCTCAAGGAATTACCTGCCGTGGTCTGGGGACTCTGTACCCAGCCCAGTCGTAACACTAGAGTTTCCCCATACTTCATGGTATTTGGATTCGAGGCTGTCCTACCAGCTGAGTTAACACTCCTTTCACCACTTGTCCAGCTTTACGATGTAGAAGCCTCAAACGACGCTAGGGAAGTCGACATCATCGCCAAAGAAGAAGTCACCCTCGAGTCCTGTGCTCGGATGGCTAAGTACCTAGCATCAATGCGTCATTACTATAACTGCAACGTCAAAGGAAGGCTCTTTGTGGTCGGCGACATGGTGTTATGATGAATCCAGAAGACAGATGGTCTAAAAAATCTATCATCCAGATGGAAAGGGCCGTTTAGGATCAAGGCTGTCACACGCCCGATGTCCTATCGATTGGAGACAATGGAGGGTGTCGAGGAGTCCAACTCCTAGCACATCGAGCACCTCATTTGCTTCTACCAATAAAATAAAGATATGTATCCGAGTCTTTGTTATTCAGATATCTAATAAAGTTTCCTTTGTTGTTCTCTATTCCCGTATCGATTCTGTTGTTGTGCACATATCTTTCATACATGCGCCCTGCATACGTCTCAGTAACTTTGTTTTTTGCCTGCCGAGAATGGCTCGACAAGGCACTGTCTCAAAGCCTCTGATGATGTGTTACAGCTCTGCGCTACACGACACAAGGAGATTCAGCAGTTGCTCTCTAACGGTACTAGGTACCTGGTGAGCCCAGCGGTCCTACACGGTTCACTTGTGCATCCCTAGTTACCCAATAGAGTTAGCTCGCTTCAAGGGTGGGGGCAAAACTTAACTGGCGATAGTTTTTGAAAAAAATGACTTATGCATAAATTTGCATCTAAAAAGGAAAAAATGGAAAATGTTTATCACCCGCTTAAACATGCCTACTTGTATGCGTCAATAGGCTAAACAAGTTATGAGCACCCAGTGCTCAGCACAACTTACAAACAATATTTACACATAAATACATTGTTTATGCAGCCTACTGATGACTACCACCATTTTCTGCAGGATCAAAGATCAGCATCATGTCCTCAATGAGGATAGTGGCAGTTGGGCCAGACGAAACCCGAAGCTCTTCGGCTTCTTCATCCGAGACTTCTGGAGGGAGCCTGTGCTCGATGGTTGCCAGATCTACATTTCGATAGTCGGCACGGACCATAGCAAGCACGGAGGAGGCCACAAAATGCCCAGCTCCTATTATGAACCCCTGCAGCATCGGCCACAGCCTCCGACACTGGTCGGCGATGGCAAACTCTTCACCTACAGGGTCCGTTGGATGCTCTTCTTCTAGAAAGATGGCCCTCAACACAGGCTTGATATGGTCAGTCATGGCCTTCATCTTTCCTCAGAGGCCCACATTGGAGTCCTCGAGCACCCAGAACTAGGCCATGTGGCGTTCCCGTAGGCCTGCAACAACAAAACAATGGTGGTTAAGCATACTCTGGTCCGTCCAGTATGCAGCAGACTCCACACAATGAATCTACACCGATTGACTTACCAGTTAGCTCGGCAATCTGTGTCTAGCCTACTTGACCTGCTTCTCAGCAGCTTCCTTTTGTTCAAGTAGACCAGCCAGCTCCCGAGCCATAGCCTTGTTCTGGCCACCCAGTCCTACAAGAAGCAGTCATAAGCACTCCTAAATGTGCAGCAAAGATCAACGTGGAAGTGGCAAGAGGAGTTCACTTACTATCGTTGTCCTACTCCAGGGTTTCCAACTTGCGGCGCAGAGCCTCCTCCTCCTCCCTGACTCGCTCTAGGGCCTCCACCCTACGGCGCAGAGCTTCCTCCTCACTCCTCGCCCCGCGGTGCAGGCAACAACCTCCTCCTGCCACTGGACCTCGTGCACACCGAAGGCCTTGGCTTGTGTCTCCAGCTCGGCCTTGGCTACCTGAAGGGTTTTACACTCTTCCTAGGTCGCCGCGAACTGGCTGATGGCCCTGCCTCGTTGAGTGTTGGTCTTCTACAATGACTGCACACACACCACGGATTGATCAAACATGCTTGTGGCTATAATACCGAACTCAGAATAAGACAATCAGATCTTGGTTAGCTGTTACCTGGATCCTGTCGAGCAACACTTCCACTGCGTCCTGGATGCCAGCGTCCATAACCTCGTCTGGTATTTCTTCATGAGTCATGACATTTTTCTCTCCCAGCTTGCATGATATGAAGACACGCTGCTTAGGCAGATCAGGGCGCGGCATCCTTGGCACCCTAGGCACCTCCTCGACCTCCTCGGCGTGCTCGACCCTGCCTGGTCTGGCGCGCGCTTCGGTGGCTGACTCAGCTCAGCGGCGACGGGCCTAAAAGGCACCACTGCCTCTCCAGCTGCGGAGTGGGAGTCGAGGCTAGCTGGGGAGGAGTCAAGGCCTTGTCGGCCATTTCCCTCTGCTCTGTGGACTGTGCCGTGTTGCTGCCCGGCGCCTGCTCGGCGGACAGTGCTGTGGTCTAGCTAGCGGGAGGAGTTGGAGTTGCCGACGATAGAGCACGACTGTAGTTCACATTTTGGCCACAACATACAAAGGATCAAAATCAATAACAGGCAAGATATGTGAATTCATTGAAACTCACCTGGTTGTCCGCCGAAACCTTCCTCTGAATTGCAGCGCTGTTCCCCTGCTTAGAGCGCCTGGGGCCCAGTTTGTCGCCCCACTGCCGTGCTCGGGGACTTGGTCCGATGTCCCACCCGTCTGGCTCAATCTAGCAGGGCGCATTGGAGAAGTTGGCTCCCTTGCCTCCTCTCGGTGCCCCATGGACGAAGCTGCTTCGATTGGTGATGCGGCCACCCTGTGCGGTGCAGGCGGCGATGATGGTGGTGGTGGTGGTGTTGCCCCGGCCTGCTCCGGCCGAGTGGTTGATGCAGCGGCTGCCTGCTAAGGTGGAGGAGTTGGCGGTGGTGCGGCTCACACGGGCCTCCAGGGTGTCATCGTGGGTGTAGGCCTCGGAGCCCCCCGTCTGAGGCGTCGTGGCTTGACGTTTCCTATGGCACTGGTTCAGCATCAGCAGGTCATCATCCGGCCGGGGCACCCCTCTTCTTGCTCCTCTCTCCTCTGCCGTCCAGGTTTAGCTTGCCCCTGGACAGCAGAGAAGAGGGCTTTTTCTTCTTGGCAGCCTCTGCCATGGGTCGCTTCCCCGCTGCTCGACTCTGTGTTTGAGCAGCAGGAAAGCCATCCCCCTCTGAGCTAGAGAAGTCCATTGTCCCCTGCTCTACTTGGGTCTTCTCTGCTCTGTGCTGGTAAGCCTGTGCTTCACCCTGAGGCCATGGCTCCACCGACACAGCTGAGAAGAACACCCTTCGGTCCTGTCCAAACAATGTCTAAAAGTCAGACAAATTCATGTTAAACGAACATCATCACATACCAACGCACAAGCTTGAGTCAAAGTACGAGGCTGGTCAGCTTACCCTCGGTGGTGGTCGGTCGAGGCCGTACGGCCCGAGCATGCTGCTCAGATCATACTTTTCAAAAACGAAGTCATCCGCAGGTTGAAAATGTCCAATGTCAGCTTCTCCAAGATCTCTCAAGAGGGGTCATTCCGTTCGGAATATTCGAACAGGCGGTTCACCCGTTCTTTACATGGTTGGATCCGGCGGACCAACCAGATCCCGGCAACTACCACGCCATTGACGAATTGTTGTCAATCAACGACAGCAGCTCCTTCACCTAGAACATCTCCTCTAGGGTAGGCAGCTTCGACCACCATGGGGTGCACTCAGGCACCTGATTGATGTCGCACGGCACCGGCCTCCCCTCCACATTTTGTCTCATGTAGAACCAATGAGTATTCCATCCCTTGGCAGCGAATTCAGGTTTGGATCCTAGCCAGTGCCTGCTCATCCCATACCTGAGCCACATGTAGCATCCACCTACCACTTGGGACCCCTCGGTTTCTGCCCCCTTTTTCCGTAGCAGGAAGAAATAGCGAAAGAGATTGAAATGGGGGTCGATGCCCAGGTACAGTTCACAGAAGGCAATGAAGATGGATATGGATAGAATTGAGTTGGGTCGAGATTGCAAATCGAAATCCCCCAATATACACGAAGGTCCCAGAGGAATCCATTGATTGGCGCTCCTAATCCTCGGGGCACCATGTCCTCAAAAACAACAAATTCCCCTTCCCAGGGACAAGAAGAGTCCTCACCTCATGGCTCACGCCACGCCTACATATCCGACGGCGGTAGGAGTCCTTCGTTGATGAGCGCCTCTAGCAACTCCTGCGTGGATGTCGATTGCTGCCATTGCAACCCAGATGCCCTGGATTCAGCTCCTTTCCCTGCATTTTTTGCTTCTTTCCTCACCATCTTCTTCGAGGTTGGTGGGCCGATTTGGGAGCAGAGGGCGGAGGTGGGGCTAATGCGCAGGTTGACTGCTTTGCCTTGTAGTAGTGGCGATGGATTTGGCGTGGCGGTGTTGATGCAAAATTATATCTGCAAACACACCGGGCTAATACCCGA
>CM041628.1:92544384-92567768 GCA_023333625.1 Bothriochloa decipiens
CAGTTTTCGGTCCATATTGACACGTGTCAAAAAACGGTGTCAACAGGCGGATTGGGACGGCGGCGGACGCTTGGGAGCAGGAAGGCGAACCGCTCGAGGAGGTGAAGAGACTGAGCAGTGGGGACGATTGCGCTTCGGTAATGTTGTCCCTGGCGGCGCTCACTACTTATACCATTCGGGTGTGCCGGTTTAACTTCTAGGGTTGGGCCGTTTGACTCGTGAGGACGTGGCTTATTGGGCCGTCTGAAGTCCCGAGTCCATGTGTGGGCTAGAGTATTTTCTCCCTCGCGTGCGTAAATTATGTGCCCAATCCGCGTTATTAAGCACGTGCACAGGAATCTCGGGATCTAATCCCAGATTTGTTTTTAACCACATATTTCTCCCCAAAATTAGTTTTTAGATTTTTTCCTAAAATCTAGGGACTGATTTCTCGGGTCAAATATTTTATTTTCCACACCTGGGGACTGCACGACAGTTTCTCACCCATTGATGCTTACGGACTACATGTTCTTGGCATCTTCGACTACTACGACAACACGTCTCCAAATACAAGCTAAGTATCTAATTTAGTTTTTTCTTTGATTTTTATTTCTACACAGCTTTGTATCTTTCATACTATCTGTCATACATGTGCCTTGCATTAGTCACAATTAAACTTTGTTTCTCTCCCGCTGAGAATGGCTTGACAAGGCACTGTTTCGATCCTCTGATGATGTGTTACAGCTCCGCGCTACTGGCATTAGGAGATTCAACAGTCATTCTCTAACGGTACTAGGTACCTACTGTTCCCAGTGGTCCTACGCGGTTCACTAGCGTATCCCTATGTCACCTGACAGAGTTAGCTTCCTTCGAGGGTGGGGGCAAAACTTAATTGTCAACATCTGTCACTTTTTTCTACACAGTAAACATCTAAAAAATGACATAAATGTTATCAACCAGATTAATTATTTGTACATCATGTACTACCGATTTTCATGTTTATTTTTTAGGAACAAGGTTCATTCCCGAGTACACCATGTACGCTTGGGGACTAGATTGAGGATTATCGGTCAGGATGACACATCACCTGGCACATGGACTTCATAGCCGACCTGTTGGGCTGCTCGGTGCTAACCGCCTAGTTGGTCCGGCTCGGTGCCATACATCATATACATGGTTCTCGATCACATGCTGCTCGAGGACTTGTCGTCATTATCATATGGCTCGGTGCCACGCACCGCACAGCCATGACTCTGCCCTCCCATCACTCAAGCACTCATCATCACCCTCGGCTTGGTTCTACGCATCGCAAAGCCTCATTCCCATCGACACTCAGCTCGGTGCCACGCATCGCACAGCCTCGACTCTGACCTCGCATTGCTCAGGGACTCATCATTGACCCCTGGCTCGATGCTACGCATCGCACAACCTCAACTTCGAACACGCTTTGCTCGGGGACATGTCATCGATCCTCGCCTCGGTGCCACATGCCGTATAGCCTTGTTTTTGCGGCTCGGCTCGACCTGTCACCAGAGCTGTCTATGGGTTAGCGGTTCTCAGTGTCCCTCGACCCAATCGAGCCTGTGACTCATCTTTAGATATCGAGCTATACTGGGCTAGCCCACATACAACATCATTCAAAACTGCCTTACCGACGACGGGGTCCCTCGAGTGACAGATCTTCCTGACCGTCCCCAAGTGACGGGCCTCCCCACGGGCGGATGACCCCCCGTCGGGTGATGGACCTCCTCAAGGGCGGACGACCACCTTGAGTGACAGATCTCCCCATGGGTGGACGACCCCTCGTCGGGTGACAGACTTCTACTCAGGCAGACGACCCCCTCGAGTAACAGAGCGCAGCGCGGGTGGACAGACCCCCTCGAATGACGGATCTCCCTGCGGGCGGATGACCCCCTGTCAGCTAACGAAACTCTGCTCAGGCGAATGACCCCCGGTCGATTGCTGCTCTAGCCTCGATTCACCTACTTCCTATACGGCACTCAGAGCATTTAATGCATCTCACCTACTTTTGCCATACCTCATGGCTACATCGACCCGATTGAGCCTCTGACTCATCCTTTGAACACTCGAGGACTGCGAGTTAGTTGGCACATGCCTAGTCCTATAATACTGGCCTCGACTAGTTGATGTTGTTTTGGACTTTTCCTTAAAAAGCTCAATACAACATATCCTATCTTCTATCGAGCTTGGGGACTACGTGGGCCCACGTCACCTCACAATGACTTAGGGCTTATTTTCTGTTCTCAAGTTCTAGGATGGGTATTTGGCATTTTCTATGTCCAGCTGGTGTTTTATTTGACTTTTTCTTTAAAAAGCTCAATACAACATATTCTATCTTCTATCGAGCTTGGGGACTACATGGGCCCACATCACCTCGCGGTGACTTGGGCTTATTGCCTGTTCCTGGTTTGGTACCCCTACCTCTACGGTTCATTCATGTTAGCATTCCAGTGATACTTCGTGTCACGTGTTAACGTGGACCCACATCTCAGGGCGTGTTTTATTTTTCTTGGAACACCATGCATCTTTCAACAGATCACCTTCCATGATGGGAGTCGTGGTCAGGAGCAGACTTACGAACTGCTCGGGAGAAGCCTCGACAATGCCGACTGGTCAGCGTCAGTTCTGGTTGGTAACAGTGGTCGGCAGCATCGCTGCTCGGCACTACGTGGTCAGCAGCATCGCTACTTGGCACTACATGGTCAGCAGCATCCCTGCTCGGCACTGTGTGCTTGGCGTCTTCACTGCTCGGCACTGCGTGTTTGGCATCATTGCTGTTCGGCACCACCTGGTCTGCATCTTTACTACTCGGTACTATGTGGTCTGCATCTTCACTGTTTAGCACAGGTCAAGACGGTGACTCCCTCAAGATACATGGTGCTCGGGGACTAGCTGTGGAGGTATAGACCCCATTTACCCTTCCGGCTAGACTTTGGGCTGCTCGGTACAAGACGGCCCACACCAGAAGACAAAGGCTGGTCCATCATCATCGTGATCGGTGGGCCGGACTGCAAGACAGAGACTGTGGTCCGCTACCAACAAGGTCGGCGGGCTGCACGGGAGTTGGGGACTACTTGGTATGCAAGACAAGGAGTCCTAGTCGATTATATCTAGTCGAGTCCTCAAAGGACACGTCTCAATGTAACCGACCATAGGGAAACCTTAGATATGTAACCTTGCCCCCCGACTATATAAGGCGGGCAAGGACCCCCCTAGGACAGGGAACTTCTCATCGCATTGTACTCCGATACTTATCAATACAGCAGCAGAGATACAGGACGTAGGGTATTATGCTTCTGAGCGGAATGAACCTAGACAAACCTCGGTTGTCCGTGTGTTCATCTTGTGTCTCAACATCTCGATCATAGATCTTAGTGCGCTCCCCACCGCAATCTACTACCTTGGGTATCCCATGATAGACTTCCCATGAGGTTTCATCGACAATCCCCTTGATTGAAAGCCTACAATGAGCAGATGAATGAGGAGGCCCTCGCAAACGCCGTCGACCGCACCCTCCCCCTGACGATCTATCGATGGACTTCTCAGGCTCTGGCTCAAGCCCTTCCGTCGGGCGGATGTCCACGCTCCTGCTCGAGGGTCCGCTCGAGCTGGCATAAACGCTCCCGGTCCTCGTTGAGGTTGGCTCGCATCTCCCAGACTTGCGCAAGCTAGGCGTCCTGGGCGTCCTGAGGCAACCGCGTGTCATTTGGCATAGCTGGTGGCTGCTCCTCCTGATCCACTGCGACGAGGGCACCTCCCGCTGCAGCTGCAGCTGCGGCCATGGCCGTGGGGTCGACGGTGTCACTATTCGACGGGATGGCTCCGTCGATGTGAAAGCACTCGCACATGGGGTCATAGTTGTCAGAGTCGGAGTTAGGGCTGCCGGAGCAAAAGATGGGGAACTGCCCGTGCCGCTCCTCCTCCAGATGGCATCGCATCATGCCTACAGTGTGGCGCCTTGGGCCAGGCACTCGAGAGAAGTCAGAGTTCTTGGAGGCCGGCATGACTGTCCCCAGGTCCATGGTGGCGCGCAGGAGAGGCCCCTAAAGGGTTGCGCGCGCACTCATGATAGTGCCCATGGCGGTGGAGTATGATCTGGTGGTGTTGTCCAGGCCAAACGGGAATGACCGTTGAGCCACGAATAGCCCATGAGGTAGCAGGTCGGGCGGTGCCGGAGCCGCGCCTACCGGGGAGACCGCACCCGGTCCCCTCTGGAGTGCATCGCAAAGATGAAGTCGGGGTCACCGCTGAGACCTCCCAATTCCTCCTCCGATCCCAGGCGTAGGTCTACCAGGTTCTCAACCAGGGACCCTGCATCCTCAGCCGGGAGCGAGGAAGCTGAGGTGGATTTTGACTCGAAGCGGCGATGGTGGTTGCATCGGCCACGCCACCTCCTGGGCGTAGAAGCATGGTGACGAGACCGACGAGGGGCCCATTGCAGGAACCCAGGACTGCCTCTGCTTGGATCTCCGATCGAGAGCAGGACCATGTCTTGGCCGCAGTCTAGTGACAAGAACTCCAAGCTCCCGAACCAGATCACTGTAGTGAACGGAAGCGATGGCATGGAGTCTGCCATCCGGAAAATGGCAGGAAACACTGGGTGCCATCCAAGAAATGGCAGGAAACCCCCCTTTCAACTATCCCAGCACCCCCTTTTATAGGCCAAGGAGGAGCATGGGTGTACAAGAAACTCTAATGGTGCTGTGAGGGCTATCGTAAGCAATGACGTCGAGGGGTGATGCCGGTCATGTCATGGTTACTATAGGTGTGTGCATTGAAGCGAGGTCGAGCCCTATAGTGGCATGCCTCATGATGATATTCGCCCTTCTGAGTTGTCATGGCAAAGTCGGTGATTGACCGGTCTTGATGATGACGCTGGCGTGCCTCAGCGACACGGTGAAAGACATGACCTCCTGTTAAGGGCGTACGACTCACAGTAGATGACATGCGAGGGCGGTTGGATCGCTGACCCAGGCCACTGAGAGCTTGAGTTGAGGGGTACCTAGGGGGCCTCGAGGCCGTGCGGATAAGAACGAGCCCCGGGATTCCCGGCACGGATGTTGACATTTGCATCTCGAGGGGGCGCCTGACGGAGAATAGTGTTTAATATGGAGGAATAGTGGTCTATACGAGACGACGTTTCCCCGGGGATGGGCGGTAAAAGGTAGACTAGACCTCTACACTCGCCCATCATTATAGTCTCTATAGCCACCGAGGTTGGCAGGAGTAGGCGGGATGCTTTAATTGCTCCGAGTGCCGTACTGGAAGTAGGTGGGTTGAGGGGTGTGGTACTCGACATGGGGTCGTCTGCCCACGTGGAGTTTCACCACTCAAGTGGGGGGTCGTTCACCTAGGTGGAGTCCCGTCACTCGAGGCCCCCTGTCGAGTGGTCGAAGGTTGCCTAGCTCAGTCCGTTCGTGGGCCGGCCTGGCTGGGCTTTGTCTTTGGTCGTTGGGCCTTATCCTTTTAGCAGTAGTAGGCTTGGATTAAGGAGGGCCGTTGGGAGGTTTTGGCTTGAGTTGTCTGGGGACCTCACCTAGATTCAGGGTTAGGGTTGGTACCCGACAATAGCCCCTGAGTCTCTGCGCGAGTGTTGGTCACTCACGCTAAGGCTCTCGGGCGAGAGTCGTTTCGTTCGTTGCTCTCAGAAGGGTGCGCATTAGCGTACCCTTCGGGGGTAGCCCCCGAGGTGTCAGGGGAGTAGTGAAAACTCCTCTGAGGGCTTTATATGCCCCTTGTCGAGGGGTGCCCATTCGATCGAGCGTAGTAGGAGCGCCTGAAAAGTTAGGTTAGCATGAACTAGAGTCATAGCGCTGTTGATGCAAAATTATATCTGCAAACACACCGGGCTAATACCCACAATCGATATCCAAAGCGTGCCAGTCGATTTGACCTGTTAATCGACAAGGATGATAAATTTGAATAAGATCTGAACGAGACGACAGCGATACGCCCGGACGTCAAAGCTCAGAAGGTATTCGATAACTGTTGAACAGATCAGACAAGACGACAGTGAAATGCTCGGACGTCAAAGCCTGAATCGTGCTCGATAGACGCGGAACCTGCAAGGTCGCCGGAGATCAAGTTGATGCAGCCCGTTGATTCTTGAAAGAACTCGTTGAAAAAGAAAAGGTACTTGGCGAAGTTGCCGAAAAGTAAAGTACTGGTAAAGGTAAATAAAAAGTAGATTGGTTTATTGATGCTTGGATGTCCATTACAATGCCCTTCGGCATATATTTATACTCTACTAATCAAAAGAGTCCTAATTTAATACGTAAAGCTCAAGTATAGAAGAAATAAACTAATTCCTTATACGAACTCTATTTCTTAAAAAAGAAATAAAACTTGTATAAGAGTTGGACTTAAACTACAATACTAAAAATCATAAGCTTCGTGTCGCCGATCCGCTGTCCGCTCCTGTCACGATGAAGTCATCTCCTTATCGGCACATCCCTGGCGTCGGCAACAACCTTCTAGCCTTCCTGCATATCTTATCGGCAACAGCCCTCTGGCTTCATCGGCAATGTACGAGATCAACATGTCCTTCATCGGCAACCACCCATCGGCAACTCAGAAGCAATGCAGAAGAATAATCACCCTATTGCTGATTTAGTTCAGTCTCCCGGTCCTTATTGACACGTGCCAAAAAACGGTGTCAACACATGCCCCCCAATTTTGGAGTATAAAATACTTTATGCGCTGAAATTTCCTCCAGGTCATGATTACCCAAACCGCTTGAACTTCTCCTCGAGAGTTGCGCGCGCGGTAGTGGAAATCCTGTACCAACAGGCCCATATAATGCTTTCTCCGCCGTGGCCCATTTTTCATCTGCGATTCAAACCCTAGCTTTTCTCTCTCCAGCGGCGACATCAATAGGCAATCCTTTGACGAACTCGATCGTCGACACTCTTGATGGTGATCCTTAGCCTCCATTAGCATTCTTTGTCTTCTCCAATGTAATGTATCAGCAATTTGTAAAACTTCACATTAATGTAGTGCCGATACACTCTTTTTAAACAAGCACTTTATCTGTTTTCTTCTTTTTCATTGGCAAGTGCTAAGAATTTCATCGGCAATATGAAAACCATGTTGATGTCTGCCGATGGACCTTCACTTTTGCACTTCAGCCGTCATACTTGAGTTTTTGCTCCACGGGAATTTTCCTCTTTATGCTTGTCGGTGTTCTGACCCTCGAGGGGTTAACACCAACGAGTAATATTGTAATCGCGTGCTCCCTAATCCGGTGGGTGATGCAAGAAGAACACAATGATTTATCCTGGTTCGGGCAAAGAAGGCCCTACGTCCAGCGGGGGTAGGATGATTCGTGTTATCTTGCACCGAAGTGCTAGTACAGGGGAAAATATAAGCAGGTGTGAGGAGCGCGTGGTGGAGCTTGAGCGTTCGGACGCCTAGTGCTCAACCTTACGCTGTCTCACGGTGTCGTTCTGTGATCTAAAGACTTAGCATTTCTATCTCTCGATCCCTCCCCCTCTTCCTTTCGTAGGTCCTGGCGCCTCCTTTTATAGATGAAGGAGGGGCACAGGGGTACATGTATTTCGAGTCCGCACAGCTAATGATGTACGACATTGAGGCCGATCACGTCGGTGCCGCTGTAGTGATGTACTTGATATGGGAGGCCCTGCAACCGTCGCGTCGGGAGTTGTTGAAGTTCCGCTCGAGGGTTCGCTTGATGAAGCCAAGGGGCGACGGTCGAGGGTCTTATCTGGAGTTGAGGGGGTCGTGCCGAGGAGGTCGAGCTTCGCTGGATAAGGCCGAATCCCAAAAATCACGGAAAACACGTTAGTTTATACGTCTCGAGGCGGTGCTGGTCGTGGCACAGCGCTCGGTATGGCGCAACAGCGTAGTATGACTTGCGGGATTCAGGGGTATGGGCGGTAAAAGTAGATTTGACCGCCACGCCTGCAACTGTTACCGTAACTGTGGCCATGCGGTTAGGCAGGGGTAGATAGATCACATTAAATGCGCTCAGATCCTACGGGAGAGTCGGTAGCCGAGGGGTGCACTGTCCTCGAGGGCCGCCCATTCGCCCGGGCAAAGTTCCATCCTCGAGGGGAGGCTCGTTCCGCGGGCGAAGTTACGTCCTCGAGGGCAGGCTCGTTCATAGGGCGAAGTTCTGTCCTCGAGAGGTCGCTCGAATTGTACCCTCGCGTGTACAGTACCAGTCCGTTCGGTAACTTCTCGTGTGTACAGTACTAGTCCGTTCGGTAGCTTATGGAGCAGGCTTTTGGCTTTGGGCCATCGTCGTTCGTTCATGGGTTAGCCCGATATGTCTTAGCCTGCGGGCCTTCGTACGTTAGCACGGGAGGTTACCGGAGGGGTCAAGATGCTGATTTGGCGGGGTTTTAGTTTGGTAAACCAGAGGTCTGGGGTACCCGTTTCCAGGGTATCGACAGTAGCCCCTGAGCCCCTGCGCGAGTGGTGACACTCGGGGAGGGGGTCAGGAATTTGGAAATGGGACGTGATTCAGATTTTTTCGTGGGGGGCGCGCGAACGACCCCCGCGGGGGTAGCCCCCGAGGCCTCGTAGGAGTCGAAAGACTCCTGTGAGGGCTTTATTTATATTTAGTTAAAGGGTGCTTGTCTAGTCGGGTACAGGCCTGAACTGGAGTCGTAGCGCTTTACCGAGGGGAGATTTTCGACCCTCTTTCATCGAGGGGTGCCGGGCACAGGCGAGCCCCCGAGCCTCGTGCGGCTGGGGCGTTGCTGGCCTCGGCATTCTTCTCACGAGTCCTTTCGATCGGACGTGAGGCGAGAAGCATCGGACTACCCTCGATAGGGCGAGCCGCGAAGTTCTCAGTGAGCTGGTAACGGGAAAATCCAAGCGAGAGCCCGTTCCTCGTTCGATAGAGGTCGGCAGGAGGCCCGGAGGCGGTCTCATTAAAGCAAAACGCAATGGTCCTACAAATACCGATTCCATTCGATAGGTCTCGGCGGCTCGATGCCTCCCTTCGGGGGGATTCCATAAAGTCCGTAGCGTTTCGCCTTGGATGCGTCCAAAGGGGTCTCGAGAGTTCGTTCTCGAGCAGGGCCTCGTGTTGGCTCCCCCTTGGTCACCCCTGACTCGGGTGCTCGAGGGCGGCTGTCGAACCCTGTTCGTGGGTTAGCCTTCGCTCCTTCGAGGCTTAGGGCCGGAGCCCGATTTTTGGTGCTCAAGGGCGGCCATTGAGCCCTCACTCGAGGACCGGCCTTCGCTCCCTCGAGACTTTGAGGTAGGGTCTGAGCCTGTTTTCTCCTTTCATGGAAATCTCCATCGGCGAGTAACCGTTCTTTTTTGGCGCTCAAGGGTGGCCGTTGAGCCCTCACTCGAGGACCGGCCTTCGCTCCCTCGAGACTTTGAGGCGGGGCCAGAGCCCGCATTTTTCTGGTGCTTAAGGGCGGCCGTTGAGCCCTCACTCGAGGACCGACCTTCGCTCCCTCGAGACTTCGAGGTAGGGCCAGAACCCGTATTTTTCTGGTGCTCAGGGGCGGCCGTTGAGCCCTCACTCGAGGACTGACCTTCGCTCCCTCGAGACTTTGAGATAGGGCCAGAGCCCGTTTAACTTCTCCTGGAAGAATCCGCCGGTAGTCGACGCTCGTTTTTCTTACCGTTGGATGCGCCTTTCGAGGAGGAAGCTAAAACAATGCGGTAGTGGAGATCGTGGTGGGCCTGAGCAATGGCTCTTTGCCAGAGGTGTGACGCGTGTGTCCGGTCATGGATCGAGGGGGGAATGGTCAGGTAAACGCATTAATTGTGGGAAGTTACCTTTTCCCTGCCGTCGGACTCCGCCCGTTGCTCTTCCCAAGTATAAAAACGGAGGGGGGCAAGCGCTGTTCGCCCCTAGTTTTGCCATCCTGCTGAACCTGCGTGCCCGTTGCTTTCATGCGCGCGTGAGGGTAAAAGCTTAGAGCGAGAAGTCACGATTGGGAACCTTCCTGGTCGCCCGTCCGCTGAGGAGATTCGTGCTGTTGTTGCCGTCGCCGCGCCCACCGAGTAGATCTGTGCTGCCGCTGCCGCCATGGCCCCCGTCCTCCAACCCGCCGAGCCCTGGCACCCGTCGACTGTGACGCGGCAAAGGCTGCTCGAGCTGGTGAGGGAAGGACTTCTCCGCCCCGTCACCGATTCGAATTGGTCGGAGTGGATTGCGCCGCCCAGGGACCACGAAGAGCCAAATCCGCCGGAGGGGTATGTGGTGAGCTTCCTCAAGTACCATCGGCATGGGTTCGGTGTGCCCCCGAGCGAGTTCATGCGGGGGCTGACGAACATCTATGGCGTCGAGCTCCACCATTTCTCCCCCAACGCCATCTCCAATGGCGCCATCTTCACGGCCGTCTGCGAGGGCTACCTCGGGATGGCGCCACATTGGGAGCTATGGCTCCACCTTTACAAGGGGGAGTGGTTCGCCTCCCCGGTGTCACCTGGAGTAAGGCGAATTGTCAGAGCGGGGTGCCTCAACTTCACGTTGAAGACCGGGAGGTCGGAGGAGCCACGCGAGTACATCCCCACCGGGTTGACGTCCAACCACTCCCGGTGGGACGAGCAGTGGTTCTACCTTCGCAACGACGGTGGCTATCTCCCGCCGTACACCGGGCGGCTCATCGCCGAGCGTCCATTCAACTGGCCGCATGGTGTCGCGGGAGATCTTCAGCGTCGACTTCATCCCCTCGTCGTCGTGATGAGGACCCTTCGAGAGGCGGGCCTGATGGCGGGTGTGGTGGTCTCGGCCTTCCACAGTCGACGGGTGCTCCCTCTGATGGAGTGCCCGTTGCGGTTGGACGAGATGCTCCCCTCGGCGGCGCCCGACGTTCTCAAGAGGTGCCAGATGTCCGGCGAGAGGCCGTCCGCCTCGGAAGTCATCGCGCGGGTAAAGAGCATGGTCTCTAGCTCGTTCAGGGTGGAAGACGTCAACCGCCTCCCCATGCGGCCGAAGGAGGGTTGCCTCGACCTGGTGAGTGCCTCGACCCGTGCCTTTCGTGTTTCCACCCTCCCCCCTTTTTCTCTTGTCCCTGTGACTAAAAGTCATTGTGAAGGGGAGAATCGACTACCGGAGATTGAGGCCCCCGCTGAGGGAGGACGCCCCCGACCGTCAGGTAAGACGCTTCACCACCCAACAAGAGAAGCGGAGTAAGGACGAGGAGGCAAAGAAGAAAGCCAAAAACCTCTGGGAGCACGAGAGACTTGCGAAGCGTCGCGCTGAGCAGAGGCGCGATGGGCTCCCGGAGGAGGAGTCTCCCTCGTCTGAGGGAGATGAAGATGATGATGACAGTGATGACGTCGAGGGGGTGGAGGGGCGCCTCGAGCGCATGTTGCCGGGTTCCTCCCATGCTGAATGCCCCTTCGTGCAGGAGGAGGTGGCGGAGCAGCGCGCCCCCCAGCTGGTGGCGTCGTCCTCGGAGCGCCGGCGCGAAAAAAGGGGGGCCGAGGCCTCGCCTCGAGGGGGTTCACCCCCCTCCCGTCGTCCTCGAGGCGGGACCCCACCCACTTCGATCCGGGAAACCCGGTCCTGGTCGTCGACGCGGGTGGAGCAGAGCCGCACCCAGGAGGCTCCGTCGAAGCAGGGAGGCGCGGCGACCCCACCGACGACCTCGAGCAGCCTCAGCCCCGCGAAGAGCTCGGCTTTGAGAGGGGTCTCGAGATCCGCTGGCAGTTCGAGGGGGACCCGAAAGGCCTCTATCCCCTTCGGGTAAGTGTCGTTGATTCATTTTCTTTTCATTGGGTCTTCCTTGCGTAATTTAGTAAATTTTTTGCCGTTTTGCTTCCCATCCAGGCCGAAGCGCCAGATCGAGGAGGCGTCTCTCGCACCGGCTAAGCGGCTCAAGATGGATGCAGCTGTGAAGATGGCGGCCCCGATCACAGGTGCGACGTCGAGGCCCTTGGCTCCATGGGAAGCCAAGTGGTTATCCTCTGCCCTCGGTGCTCTGGCGCGTGGTAGGCTGACGGGCTCTACTCTTGCTGCAGGGTCGAGCGTCTCGGGGTCCGCGGCGGGGTCCGCGGCGGGCGGCGACTCCGAGCTGGGGAGGACGCATGAGGGAGGGAGCGCCTCCTTGACATCATCGCCGGCGGCCCTCGAGCTCGGCCCGGCACCAGGGGGCGGTGCCCCGACGTCGGGAGCCTCCGTTCCTGGCAGGCCGGAGGCTTCGATCCCCGCACCCAAGGTGGGAGCCCCCGAGGGCCACGAGCCGGGAAAGGAGGTAGTCGTCATGGACCTCGAGGGTGAGGAGACCATGACCCTTCCCCCCTCGACGGGAGAGCGGTGGCCCTGGCCAGCGGGGCTGCGCGAGCTCGAGGCCCGGAGGGAGCAGGAGCAGGGGGCCCTGCAAGAAGCAGAGCTGCCACGACCGCAGCAGGAGGAGGAGAAGGAGCCGTCGAAGCAACGGGAGGAGGAGGAAACTGGGGGCCAGCCCCAGCATCAGCAGGCGCAGCAGACGCCGCCGGGGGACGCGGCGCTGCTGGACCCGCTGGCGCAGCAACCGCCCGAGACGTCGGAGGCGGAGGCGACTTTCGGACTGCCCAAGCAATGGGTGTCCGTGATAACCTGGACGAGTTGCTGGCCGAAGGAGAAATGGCATCGAAGGCGTCGACGGTCCCGCGGCTGCCGGGGGCGCAACCGGAGGAGGCCTCGGTACCGAGCCCGGCGGAGGATGCATCCTTGGTGGTCTTGCCGGCGCCACAAGTCACGGTGTTGGGGGAGGCAACCTCCTCGACACCTCCGCCGCCGCCGCCGGAGGCGCCAGAAGCAGCGTCGAGCCAGTCGCTACAACCGTCGACGGAGCGGCCAAAGAAGACGGCGGCTTCTGGACTGCTGAGGAGGTCGTCCTCCGACCCCGGGCTGAGGAGTGCCGGCGCCGCGTTGGAGTTCAGCGGCTCGACGGAGTTGGCCGTGCGTTACGGAGCCCCACACGACGTGGTGGACGAGATCGAGTCCTTGGCGCAAACCAAGGTAAAGATGGTCCTTCCATGTTGGGACAAGGAGCGCATCATACTCCGGGAACCTGGCGACTCCAGCGTTCCGGGGATCGAGATGAACGACCCGGCAGAGATCAAGTGCTGGGAGGAGGTCGAGCGGTCCCGGGCATGGCTACGGCACTTGCTGAAGTTGGGCGTCGAGCTCGCGGAAGGTCTCGACCGGAACCTCGCGGTGAGTCACTGTGTTAGGCCATATGTAGTTTTTTTAAGTTCTTTCGTATGGGATTCCTTAACCCTCAATTTCCTGTCCCCAGGAGGCGCGAAGGCGTTCTTACTCCAAGTCCGACTTCCTCCATGAAACGCACAACAGCCGGGAGGAAGTGCTTCACCAACTCGAGGCCGGCCGCTCTGCTCAAGGCAGGGTGGCCGAGATCGAGAAGGAGCTGAAGCGGACCAGGGAGGAGGCCGCCAAAGCCAAAGAGGAGGCCGCCCGGACGAAGGAGGACTCCGACGCCGCTCGAGGGGAAGCCGCCCACCTCAGGGAGGAGCTCAAGCGTGCGAGGGAGGAGGCTGACGCGGCCAAGGCCGAAGCAGAGAAGGCCAGGTGCGAGAGCATGCGAGCCCAGGAGCACATCGAGCTACTCGTGGCGAAGGCTCAAAGCTCCATGGAGCGCATCCGCTCACTCGAGGCCAGCTTTGCTGAAGTCTCCGCGGCGCGCAACACCCTCTCCGCCTTGGTCCAGGAGGAGAAGAACCGAGCCGCTGGCCCGGAAACCTAGCTTGGGGCAATGAAGGCTACCTTCCAGGAGAAGGAGCAGGCCATCATTCTGGCCGGTGGTGCCCTCGAGACTCTCCGCTTCGAGAAAACAGAGGTGACCCGGGCCTTCAAGGAGGCCCAGCGAGAGCGGGACGAGGCTCGGGGTGAGCGCGACGCCGTGCTGGGGGATCGCAACGCCCTTGAGACTCGCTGTGCTGGTGAGTTCCTTAAAGGGTTTTTGATCTTTGTTCCTTCCGTATGGTTTGTCTAATTTTTGCTTTGTGTTTCAAGCCTCGAGTCTGAGCTGCTTGCAACCCAAACCGCTGCCAAGGCGCTGCAGGAGAGCCTCACGGCAGAGGGGGCGCTTCTTGGTCGGCTCCGGGTTGCCCTCGACGGGCTCTGCGCCTCCTGGGAGGTCGGGCCCGTCGAGGGTGCCGAAGAAGACATCCCGGGTGCCGCGCTCGTGGACCGGATCTACTAACTCGACGCCACCCTTCGCGATCGCGTGCGGGAGGCACTTCATATCGGCGTGAAGCGGGCGCTTGCAGTGGTCTCCTCTGGCTTCATCTTTGACATGAACGTGGTGGCCCAAGGCTTTGTTCCAGACATCTCGAAGACCGACGCGGAGAACGAGGAGCGATGCCGAGGGCTCATTCATGACGCCGAGAGGCCAGGGGGAGCGTTGGCGAAGCTGTTTGAGGACGAAGTCCTCCCCCCTGCGGTTGAAGGGTACCACGTCGAGGAGGGCGGCGACGGAGCGGGCCTGTAGGGCAAGGCTGGGCGAGGGTGCCCATGTAATGAATTAGTTTTTTGTAACTTATATTCAATGTGGCTCGGAAGGCCCTTTTTGAACATTAATGCATCTATCATTAACGTGATTTGTTATTTTACTTTTGAGCCTTTTCTGCTTTCTTTTCACATAGAGTTTGTCTTTTTGACTAAGTTTTCGACGCATGCTCATATCCCTCGAGGGGGAGCGAGTCGGGGTACCGTAGCCCGGAGGAGTAGGAGAGCTCCCGGCTCGACAGCTCTCGACCCTCTAGGGAGTTTGAGGCGTTTTCTACTTAGTCATGAAGCGCGTCAAGGTGTGAGAAAGAAGAAGCACTCGAGTTCTAATCGCCTGACTCTTGCTTTTCGACTGAGTCGTTCGACGCAAGCTCGTATCCCTCGAGGGGGGAGTGAGTGGAGGTACCATAGCCCGGAGGCGTAGGAGAGCTCCGGCTCGACAGCCCTCGACCCCTAGGGAGTTCGAGGCATTTTCCAACTTAGTCAGGAAGCGAGAGGGAGGCGTGAAAAAGTCGTTCGTATTTTTAGGAACTTAGGGGGTCCCCCCCGTTAGCCCCCGAGGGAGGCTCGACTCTGGCGAGACAGGGTCGAGGCTACCTCTTGCATATACAATAACAAGTTTGAACTTATAATCGAAAGTACTCCTTATATTTGTCATGCGGAAATGTACAAAACATGCGAGAATGTACAAGGGCACTGGTGCCCTAAGGGTAGAAACGACGTAGCTGTTCGATGTTCCATGCGTTGGTGAGGATTTCGCCTTTGTCGTTAGCGAGCTTGTACGTCCCGGGCTTTAGCACCTCAGCTATGGTGTATGGGGCTTCCCATGGCGGGGTCAGCTTGTGACGTCCCTTGTTGTTCTGTCATCGACGTAGGACGAGGTCTCCAACCTGGAAGTCCCTCGGGCGCACATGCTTGTCTTGGTAGCGTTGAAGTTTTTGCTGATATCTCGTGGAGTGAATTAGTGCCATGTCTCGAGCCTCCTCGAGCTGGTCGATGGCATTTGCGAGGGCTTCTTCGTTGCTTTGCTCGTTGTACGCCTTTAGTCGAGGGGATCCATACTCAAGGTCAGTGGGGAGGACGGCCTCGGACCCATAGACCAAGAAGAATGGGGTGAAGCCCGTGGCTCGGCTAGGTGTTGTTCTTAAGCTCCATAGGACCGACGGTAGCTCCGCGGCCCATTTTTTCCGTGCTTGCTGAGGTGGTTGAAGATTCTTGGCTTGAGGCCCTGCAAGATCATGCCATTGGCGCGCTCGACCTGGCCGTTAGTTCGAGGATGTGCAACCGCGGACCAATTCACACAGATGTGATGGCGATCGCAGAAGTCCAAGAACTTCTTACCGGTGAACTGTGTGCTGTTGTCAGCGATGATGATGTTCGGGACCCCGAAGCGATGGATGATGTCGGTGAAGAACTCAACTGCCCGTTCGGAGTGGATATTGCTGATGGGCCAGGCCTCGATCCACTTGGTAAACTTGTCAATGGCAACGAGCAGGTGCGTGTACCCTTTGGTTGTCCTCTTGAGAGGCCCCACGAGATCGAGCCCCCAGACCGCGAACGGCCAGGTGATGGGGATCATTTGTAGGGCGTGAGCTGGGAGGTGCGTCTGCTTGGCGTAAAATTGACACCCTTTGCACGAGCGGACGATGTTCGTGGCGTCGAAAACGATGGTCGGCCAGTAGAAGCCCTGTCGAAAGGCATTGCCCACGAGGGTCCTTGGTGCTACGTGATGGCCGCAGGCCCCCGAGTGTATGTCCTCGAGGAGCCTCCTGCCTTCCTCGATGGTAATGCAACACTGAAGAACACCCGAGGGGCTTCGCCTGTAGAGCTCCTTGCTGTCACCGTAGAT
Source organism: Bothriochloa decipiens (assembly GCA_023333625.1). Classification (NCBI taxonomy): domain Eukaryota; kingdom Viridiplantae; phylum Streptophyta; class Magnoliopsida; order Poales; family Poaceae; genus Bothriochloa; species Bothriochloa decipiens. The sequence goes on from CM041628.1 coordinate 92,560,680, forward strand.
GACGTAGGACTTGGCCCGTCGCGCGATCTGTCGAGCTTCGGTCCAGTCCTCCGGAAGGTCTCCCCAAATGAGGCAGTCGAGTAAAGGGGCTCGCCAATCCGGTGGCGGGTTCGATGAAGGAGGGGTCTCCAGGATCTCCATAACCTGGGCCCCGGTCGAGGTCGTGGGGTGGAGCTCCGAGGGCTTAGTGCAAGCCCCCGAGCCCAAATCGACGGAGGGCTCGAAGAGGTCCCTCGAGAACACGTCCGGAGGGATTGTACCTTGAGTCGATGTGATTTTCGCGAGCTCATCTGCGGCTTCATTGTATCGTCAAGCGACATGACTAAGCTTGAGGCCGTGGAACTTGTCTTCCAACTTGCGCACTTCGTTGCAGTATGCTTCCATCTTGGCGTCGTGGCAGCTCAAGGCCTTCATCACTTGGTCGATGATTAGCTACGAGTCGCCTCGAACATTGAGGCGTCAGACCCCGAGTTCAAGGGCGATTCGTAATCTAGTGACAAGTGCTTCGTACTCCGTGATGTTGTTAGAAGCGGCGAAGTGGATGCGAATGACGTAGCGCATGTGGACTCCGAGGGGTGAAATGAAGAGCAAGCCCACGCCTGCTCCTGTCTTCATGAGCGACCCGTCGAAGTACATCGTCCACAGCTCGGCTTGGATTTGGACTGGTGGCAATTGAGTGTTGGTCCACTCGGTGACGAAATTTGCCAGCACTTGAGATTTGATGGCCTTGCGTGGTGCGTAGGTGATGGTCTCGCCCATGAGCTCGACCGACCACTTAGCGATCCTCCCAGCAGCCTCCCGGTTATGGATGATCTCCTCCAAGGGGAACGAAGATACCACAGTAACCGGGTGGCTGAGGAAGTAGTGCTGGAGCTTGCAATGCGTAAGGACGATGGCGTAGAGCAGCTTCTGCACCTGTGGGTAGCGGATTTTTGTTTCTGAAAGCACTTCGCTGACGAAGTAAACCGGCCGTTGGACTGGCAAAGCGCGCCCTTCCTCTTGCCTTTCCACCACTATGGCCGAGCTGACCACCTGAGTGGTTGCGATGACATAGAGGAGGAGGGGCTCGGGTGGTTCAGTCGACGTCGCCGGTCGAGGAGGGACGAGAACCGGAGTGGATGTCAGCTTGGCTTTGAGTTCATCGAGGGCCTCCTCGGCCTTCGCGGTCCACGTGAATCGCTTGAATTTTTTCAAGAGGCGGTATAGAGGCATGGCCTTTTCCCCTAAGCGTGAAATAAAGCGGCTGAGGGCCGCGAGGCAACCCACAACCCTCTGCACGCCCTTGAGATCCCGAATCGGCCCCATTCGTGTGATGGCCGCCACCTTCTCGGGGTTGGCCTCGATCTCGCGCTGGGAGACGATGTATCCGAGGAGCATGCCCCGAGGCACTCCGAAGACACATTTCTCGGGGTTGAGTTTTATGTTTTTGGCTCGAAGGCACCCGAACGCGATTTCGAGGTCTCGGATGAGGTTGTCCGCTCTTTTGGACTTGACCACGATGTCATCGACGTAGGCCTCGACCGTGTCGCCTATGTGTTCGCCGAAGACGTGTAGCATGCACCGCTGATACGTTGCCCCGGCGTTTCAGAGGCCGAAGGGCATGCTCATGTAGCAGTACATGCCAAAAGGTGTGATGAAGGAAGTCGTGAGCTGGTCGGACTCTTTCATCTTATCTCGAGGTCTCGGATGAGGTTGTCCGCTCTTTTGGACTTGACCACGATGTCATCGACGTAGGCCTCGACCGTGTTGCCTATGTGTTCGCCGAAGACATGTAGCATGCAACGCTGATACGTTGCCCCGGCGTTTTGGAGGCCGAAGGGCATGGTCATGTAGCAGTACATGCCAAAAGGTGTGATGAAGGAAGTCGTGAGCTGGTCGGACTCTTTCATCTTAATTTGGTGGTAGTCGGAATAAGCATCGAGGAATGAGAGGGTTTCACATCCCGCGGTAGAGTCGACAATTTGATCAATGCGTGGTAAAGGAAATGGAACTTTGGGACATGCTTTGTTTAAACTAGTATAGTCAATACACATCCGCATCTTTCCATTCTTTTTCTTAACTAACACGGGATTAGCTAACCATTCGGGGTGATGGACCTCCTTGATGAATCCAGCCGCCAAAAGCTTGTGTACCTCCTCGCCGATGATCCTGCGCTTCTCCTCGTCAAAGCGGCGCAGGCGTTGCTTCACCGGTCTGGACCCGGCCCAGATTTCCAAGGTGTGCTCGGTGACTTCCCTCGGTATGCCCGGCATATCCGAAGGACTCCACGCAAACATATCGGCGTTCGCGCGGAGAAAGTTGACGAGCACGGCTTCCTATTTGTCCTCGAGGTCAGCGCTGATCGTTAGCACCTTCTCGCATGGGCAGCTCGGGTCGAGGGGAACTTTCTTGGTGTCTTGTGCTGGCTCGAAGTTGTCGGCGTGTCGCTTGGGGTCTGGCATCTCGTCGGCGAGGTGCTTGAGGGTCGCGGCTATCATGGCATTTTGCTCGGCGGCCTCTCCATACTCGACGCATTTGACATCGCAGTCGTACGCGTGCTCATAGGAGGAGGTGACGGTGATGACGCCCTTGGGCCCTGGCATCTTGAGCTTGAGGTAGGTGTAATTCGGGATCGCCATGAACTGCGCGTAGCCCGGTCGGCCGATGATGGCGTGATACGTTCCGTGAAAACCGACCACCTCGAAGGTGAGGGTCTCTTTCCTGAAGTTGGCAGGGGTGCCAAAACAGACAGGAAGGTCGATATGGCCGACGGGGAAAGCCTTCTTCCCTGGTACGACGCCATGGAACCCCCCGGCATTGGGTCGGAGTTGGTGCCTCCTGACTCCCAGGAGGTCGAGGGTCTCAAGGTAGATGACGTTTAGGCTGCTGCCGCCGTCCATGAGGACCTTCAAGAGGCGGGTGTTGATGATGATCGGGTCGACGACGAGCGGATAGGCCCCGGGGTTGGGGACTCCATCCGGATGGTCATCGCGGTCGAACGTGATGGGCGCATCAGACCAGTCGAGGTAGTGAGGGGTCGTGATACGAGCGGAGAAGACCTCTCGACGCTCCCGCTTACGCTGTCAGGGCGTGAGCTGGGTCGAGGGGCCCCCGTAGATCATGTAGCAATCATAGACTTTGGGGAATTTTTTGTCTTCCCCGTTGTCTCCCTCACCGCCGCCTTGGTCTTTCTTGTCGTCACCTTTCTTCACGCCCACTTGCTCAAAGTGCCTTCGAAGCATGCGGCAGTCCTTAAGCTTGTGCCTTGCCCCGTCCTTGTGATAAGGACAGGGCTCCTTGAGCATTTTGTCAAAGATGGCGCCTTCGGGGGGTGCGGGGGGACCTCGAGGTCTTTTGTGTTCGGTTGCTACGACGAGATCATCTTCTGCGGCCTCACGCTTGCCTTGATGATTTTTCTTCTTCTTGTTATTTCTCTTCGGCCCTTTGCTCAAGCCTCCGGCGTTGTCGGCTACCGGCGTTTTTCCCTTGTCCTTCCCGTCGCTGAAGAAGGCGCCGACGGCCTCTTCGCCAGCCGTGTAGTTGGCGACCACATCCATGAGCTCGTCGACGGTGTCGGGGCGGTTACGCCCTAACTCACGAACTAGGTGCTTGTAGGTTGTACCTGCAACAAACGCTAGAACGACGTCGAGATCGGAGATGTGGGGTAGTTCGATGCGGATCTTGGAGAATCGTCGAGCAAAGTCGCGGAGAGACTCCCCTGGTTTCTGCTTGCAGTTGCGCAGTTCCCAGGAGTTCCCGGGACGCACATAGGTACCTTTGAAGTTCTCCTCGAAGATCCGGACAAGGTCGGTCCAGCCACGAATCTGGTCAGGGGGAAGCTCCTCGAGCCACCTGCGCGCGGTGTCAGACAGGAACAAGGGAAGGTGACGTATGATGGCGTGATCGTCACGCGCCCCGCCCACCTGACAAGCCAACCGGAAGTCGGCTAGCCAGAGCTCGGGATTGGTTTCGCTGTTATATTTGACGAGGCTTGTGGGGGGTCGAAACTTGTCGGGCAGCTGGGCGCAGCGGATCCTCCTGCTGAAGACCCGGGGGCCCGGTGGCTCCGGGGCCTGTCGGTCTTCTTCGCTGTCGTAACGCCCACCACGATGGGCGCTGTACCCTCGATCCTCGGCATCGTCGTGCTTGCGTCTACGGTTCTCGACAATGTCGAGGTGCGCGTCGCGGGGAGCGCGGTTGTCATTGATATGTTCTCGGGCCGGATTCTTCTTCTGTCGGGGGGCGCCCCCTGATCGACCGAGCCCTCCCTTTCGGGCCGGGAGGGCTCGACCTAAGGCTCAGAGGCAGCCCCTCGACGCCTCGAGGCTGAGCTCTCGGCTTGCTGGACAGCAGCAACTTGGAGGAGATCCTCGACCTCACGTTGTATCCACCGAGCTTGCGAGTTGGATGGCGCGGGCATATTGCGAAGGAGCATAGCCGCTGCAACAATGTTCTAGCTTGCTCGGGGATAGCGGTGGGTGGGTTGCTCGGGTGCTCCTGCCTCGATGATCTGCCGGTTGACTTCTCGGGCCCTGGCTCGGGCTCTACCGTCGAGCGGTCGCCGCTCTTGCTCGAGGGTCAGCTCGAGTAAGCGCAAGTGTTCCTGCTCGTCGGCGAGCTTCGCCTGCAACTCCCGAATCTGTGCCAGCTGCGCATCCTGCTCGCCAGGATGAGGGCATGCTTCTCGGGGTGTGTATGGTTGTTGTTCCTCTGCTCTAGGGGGTGCGTCACCCGCCACAGCTGTAGCCGTCGCGGCCGCTGGATCGACGGTGTCCTGATCGGAGTTGACATCACCATCGATGTGGAGACAATCGCGGGTAGGATCCCAATGATCAGAGTCAGAGTCAGGGTCGCCGCAGTAGAAGACGGGGAATTGCCCTCGTGCCTCCTCCTGCAGCTGCCGTCGGAGTGTGCCGACGGTGTACCTCCAGGGGCCTGGCGCTCTCGTGAAGGCCGAACCCTCGGAGGCTGGTGTGACAGTCCCTACGTCCGTCATTGTGCGAAGAAAGGCACCTGAGAGGCCCTCTAACGTGCTCATGTTGGAGCGGGTCACTGTCGAGATCGTCGTTGTGGCATCATGGGAGTCGAACGAAGGCCGCTGATGACGCCCGAACAGCTCATGCGGGAGCGGGCTCGATCGAGCGGGGACTTCGTCGCGGCTCCTCGATGATCGTACGGTGAAGGTGGAGTCGGGATTGTGGTGGGATCCTGCTGGTTCGCCCTCTGCCCCTAAACTTAGGTCAGACAATCCCTCGACAAGGGGTTCGTCATCTCTGGTCGGGGGCGAGGAGAAAGCGGTGGGAACCCTCCCCGACTTAGGTTGATGGCGATGACGGCGCCGACCGTGCCTCCTTCTGGATGTGGAAGCATGGTCATGGGACTGGTGAGCAGCCGCCCATGAGCGTGGGGGCGTACCGCGACCTCCGCTTGGGTCACTGATTGAGAGCAGGGTCATGTCGTAGCCCTGGTCGAGGGTCATGAACTGCAGGCTCCCAAACCAGATCACCGTAGCGTGCGGAAGTGGTGAAACAAAGTCGCCCATCCGAAAAAATGGCGGGAAATTGTTAGTGACACGCGGCCCCCTACCTGGCGCGCCAACTGTCGGTGTTCTGACCCTCGAGGGGTTAACACCAACGAGTAATATTGTAATCGCGTGCTCCATAATCCGGTGGGTGATGCAAGAAGAACACAATGATTTATCCTGGTTCGGGCAAAGAAGGCCCTACGTCCAGCGGGGGGAGGATGATTCGTGTTATCTTGCACCGAAGTGCTAGTACAGGGGAAAATACAAGCAGGTGTGAGGAGCACGTGGTGGAGCTTGAGCGTTCGGACGCCTAGTGCTCAACCTTACGCTGTCTCACGGTGTCGTTCTGTGATCTAAAGACTTAGCGTTTCTATCTCTCGATCCCTCCCCCTCTTCCTTTCGTAGGTCCTGGCGCCTCCTTTTATAGATGAAGGAGGGGCACAGGGGTACATGTATTTTGAGTCCACACAGCTAATGATGTACGACATTGAGGCCGATCACATCGGTGCCGCTGTAGTGATGTACGTCGATATGGGAGGCCCTGCAACCGTCGCGTCGGGAGTTATTGAAGTTTCGTTCGAGGGTTCGCTTGATGAAGCCGAGGGGCGACGGTCGAGGGTCTTATCTGGAGTTGAGGGGGTCGTGCCGAGGAGGTCGAGCTTCGCTGGATAAGGCCGAATCCCGAAAATCACAGAAAACACGTTAGTTTATACGTCTCGAGGCGGTGCTGGTCGTGGCACAGCGCTCGGTATGGCGCAACAGCGTAGTATGACTTGCGGGATTCCGGGGTATGGGCGGTAAAAGTAGATTTGACTGCCACGCCTACAACTGTTACCGTAACTGTGGCCATGCGGTTAGGCGGGGGTAGATAGATCGCATTAAATGCGCTCGGATCCGTACGGGAGAGTCGGTAGCCGAGGGGTGCACTATCCTCGAGGGCCGCCCATTCGCCCGGGCAAAGTTCCATCCTCGAGGGGAGGCTCGTTCGGCGGGCGAAGTTACGTCCTCGAGGGCAGGCTCGTTCGCAGGGCGAAGTTCCATCCTCGAGGGGTCGCTCGAATTGTACCCTCGCGTGTACAGTACCAGTCCGTTCGGTAACTTCTCGGGTGTACAGTACTAGTCCGTTCGGTAGCCTATGGAGCAGGCTTTTGGCTTTGGGCCGTCGTCGTTCGTTCGTGGGTTAGCCCGATATGTCTTAGCCTGTGGGCCTTCGTACGTTAGCGCGGGAGGTTACTGGAGGGGTCAAGATGCTGATTTTGCGGGGTTTTAGTTTGGTAAACTAGGGGTCTGGGGTACCCGTTTCCAGGGTATCGACAATGCTCATGTTGCATCTTCCTCTTTTGAGTCTTCGTTAGACCTTTAGGGCACCATTGAGGATGAAACGACCTTGATTTCCGTGAAGGGAAAATCCATAGTGTCGGAGTGTAATATGACCATTTAAATCACATTACCCGATAACAGTTGAATCCATAATCCATACATCGAACAAAAGAGAGCAAATAGAGGGAGTTACAATAACTTATTACATCGCCACAGGGCGGAATCAGAGTTCATGCAGCATAACAGTAAAAGCTTGAGGTGCGGAA
>CM041628.1:92567778-92594499 GCA_023333625.1 Bothriochloa decipiens
AGCACTGGATCACTGGAACTGTGAAGAGAGCATGTATCCGCTCCCGTAGAGGATGCCATGCCATGTACCCACTCCCGAAGGGGGTGCCATGATCGTCTCAGTAGGGTGTTAGCTCCATCCCATGCATATACCTTCCTATCACTTCTCACCTAGCAGTAGTGGCATCGACCTATCTAGCGGTTCGACCGTCTCCCCCCCATGGAGAGCGAGTGGAAAGCAAGAGATTCCTAGGTCCGGATACCAGCGCAACAGTTCCTAGATTTGACCAAACCAGGATATCTTCATCGGGGTTTATCTTTAACGTGCTACCACGGCACCTTCATCCCGGGCTCCACCTCTCAGAGGATCACACCCAAGGACCACCATCACATTTCAGTTAGCCCGCCACAGGCTCCTCTCATGGGAATGTCCAGAACCATTCCCTGGCAAGACTTGCTCCAAAAGCTCGTCGTAGATCCCGGCTCGATCGACTCAACCCTCACCCTACTCCCTGCCGTAAGCTCCACCCCAAACCCAGATACAACATCATCAACTCACATGCCCATCTGAAACATCAACTCACACATCCAGCCTGGCACCCTCCAGGCCTTCCCCGGGTTCATCACGTCGCATCAAAATGTAAGCGAGTGAAGTATAGAAATATAAGTATAGTAGATAAGCAGGTGGCTATCATAACAGTGGGTAAGCAGGTGATAGTTTACAATAAGGTAGGGCTCATCAAATATATACTCTATCATGCAGTCCTAGCACAGGCATAGCATTATAGCAACATGAATTTAAAGCACTAGCCATACTATAATTGCCATGCGTAATGGGATCTACGAGGTTGGATGGTGTGTGGCACCTTCACTAACGTAGCTGTCGGACTTCTCCTGGTAGTCACTGTCGTCAGACTTGTCCTCGCTTGAGCCTGTAACAAGATTTAACGGTCGCGAAAGCGACCCCTATAGATTAGCACAAAGAACAAATGCAAAATAGAAGATCCAAATACACTCAAACATAGCCTAGATAGATAGGGCTCGATTTATAGAAAATTTGGATATGTGGATCATAATTTTCTAAGCTCGTATGAATTAGTTATGAATTTTCAAAGATTTAACCATTTTCTAAAAAGAAAAAGGGGCTCGAGGGTACGGTCTCGAGGGGTATGGTCTCGAGGGGTACGGTCTCGAGGACACTGTCTCAAGGGGTATGGTCTCGAGGGTATGCTCTCGAGGAGTACGGTCTCGAGGATACTGTCTCGAGGGGTATGGTCTCGAGGGGTACGGTGTCGAGGATACTGTCTCGAGGAGTATGGTCTTGAGGGTATGCTCTCGAGGAGTACGGTCTCGAGGGTGATGGGGCTCGACGGTAGCCCGTCTCTGCTCGAATTCCAGTCTTGGCTGGGCTCAGGAGTGAAATTAGGGTTGCCTTGCACTCCTACGCTGCACCTGCAGCGACCAATTCACGCGGCGGAGTCCGCGCGAAGGCCAAGTCCACAACGGTTCTTCGGCGGAACGGTGGTGCTCGGCGCTCGAGGGTCGGTTTGTCGAAGGGTCAAACTCGAGGGTCGGTTTAAGTGCGTGATCCATCTCGGACGAGATCGGCTCGAACACGGAGTTCCTCCTCGGCGATCGGCGGCGGGGAAACCCTCGATTCCTGGTGCCACAATGGATCTTTGGCGCCATTAATCCGCCCATCGGTTTCGGGACTTCACGACGGTCACGTTGATGGGCTTCAGGGCGGCAGCTTTGCTTCCGGTGACGAGCTCTACGGCGGACGGCAGCTCGATGGCGACGGCGCTCGATGTATACTTCACATCGAGTCACTCCAACTCCAATTGGTGGCGTAGATGGGCGATTGGAGTCACGCAGCACCTGCTCGAGGTGCCGGCGGTGACCAAAACACACGGCGGAGTCCGCGCGGGCAGCAACTCCCACGGCAGAGCTTCGACAGGTCCTCGGTGCACGGCAACGGCACTCCGAGAGGGTCCATGGTCTCCATCTCCTTGCCCAATCGATGCAGCTCGTCCAGCGGAGCTTCCCGGCTTCTTTTTGCTCCTCGGGTTGGTCAGAGGTGGCAGGAAACGACGGTGAACGACGACGTTCTGGAGCGGCAACGCACTGACACGTCGACGACAAGGTGGTTCGGGACGGTGCTCTGGCGAGGCAAACGTGGAGCTAGGGTGCGCATGGGGTCCGTCTCATCAAGGCGAGCGCGGATCCGGAAACAATGGAGGTCGAGGCTCAATGGAAAGGCGGCTAGATGATCTCACCACGGCGGCGCTTGGCACGCGACGATGAACTGGGCGGCTTCCGTTCCGGCATCCTCCCGATGCCGTGGTCCAAGGAGGCTCGGCTGGTCTCGTGTGTGTGTGCGGGTGTGTCCAGTGAGGTCGGTAGCGACCTGGGCCTACGCGCTCACGGCGGAGCGCCATGGCCAGCAACACGGTGGAGGGTTCGAGAGAGCGGCGATGGTGGTGCTGACCGACGGGTCGAAGAGGATGGAGGTGCGGTACAAGTCCAAGCGGCTCCGGCTCATGGTACTGCTCCTCCTTCCTGCTCCTGACGCAGCGGCGGCAGCTCCGAGTCGACGGTCTTCCTCCCCAATTTCGGCGGCGGCTTCTTCTCCTTCCCCGACTCCTTTCTTCCCCCTTCCTTCAGCTCTTCTCCAATCGAGGCTAGAGGTGGAACTGAGCTCCACCAGAGTGGTGGTGGCGGCCTGGGAACCCTAGGGTGCCAGGGGTGCTTGCTTTATAGGGCGGACGCAGAGGTAGGTAGCCGACGGACGGTCGATCACGGCTCCGGCTCGATCTAGCAGCCAAGGGGGGTTCCAGGTCAGCAGCTGGGGCTCGGTCTGGGTCCAGAGAGCAGCGAGAGGGGGCTAGGTAGCGCTGGGTGTCAAAGTTCTTTATGGCACAGTGTTCCACTGCGACGACAGCGTAGGTGCGCGCGCGCGAAGAATCTTGCCTGCGACCGTGGGCACTTTGCGCGGGCTGGTTGGTCTAGGTGGCTTGCGGGCGCGCGTCAATGCGGGGCGACACGGGATCGAGCGGTCGAGGCAGGTTGCTTTGAGGCGATGCGAGGGAACAGTGCTGACGCGAGCGCGCGCGGCCGGTTGGGTGACCTCAGCGGGCGCGATGACATATGGTTCCCACTGCAGGGCCCCATCGTCAGCGACTCATCGGGCCTGCGACATATGGTTCCCACGCTGGTCCTTGCTGGGCCTGCTGCCTTGCTGGGCCGTGTAGCGTGCGGTCGCACGGGCGAGCGTGCGGGCGAGCGCGTGCAGGCCGCCTTGCTGGGCCGGCTGTGCAGCGCGCGGTCGCACGACGAGCGCGGGCGAGCGCGTGCAGGCCAGGCCGGCTGGGCTGCTCGGGCCGATTCCTTCTTTTCTTTTTCCTTTTCTTTTCCTTTTTTATTTTCAAATACATTTTTATATATACTTATATATATATGTGGTGTGCTAAATTTGTGCAACAAAATAGTGGGCATACATGGCCCAAATAATGCTAGGGTATTATTCCCTTAATATTTATTTGTCAAAATAAATATTATGTTTTTATTTTTATTATTCAACTCATAAACCAAATAAGAATCCAACTCACTCTTTTTAATGCAACATGATGATTAAACTATTGAAACATTAAAATGTAACATGTGAACATAGAGCATTGTTATGAGGTGTTAATTAATTTGCAACATATGAATGCCATGCATGACATGCTAGGGTTGATGCATATGTAAGGGGTAGATGATGACATGTCGCAGCACATCACTCAGGGTTTTGTCGAAAAAAAATTTTATAGTTCGAATTTTCGGGTTGTTACAGCGGAAGCTTCGTCTTCCAGACGGGCTGATACAGTTTTGCACTTGAATCTGGGCAATTTATATTGGGATCTCTACAAAGAATCATCTCATCAGGAACTCTCGCATTGGCCACTTCCTCGAACTCCTCTTGATTCATCGGCAAACAGTCATCATGCCTGCCCAGCCTTTCATATACACTGGTCCTGCCCCCCAGCCGATCATGTACTGATGCCCTCTCTCTGATCGGCTTACCGACGTATCTGCTCTGATTACCATAGCGTGGTCTTCCTTTTGCCCGATCGGTTCGATCATAACCATTGCACTCGGGGCAGTTATCAACGGTAGGCAATTTAATGCCTTCTTCCCAGCAGTAGATGAAGAAGGGGCATCTCCAATGGTCTTCGTGCCGATGCCATGCTTCCCGACGCAACTCCTCTTGCCAATGTCGATAGCGATCACCTGTAATTCTGTATGGAATCGGCCCAGGAGGTCTTCTGGAATTACTGCTTTCTTCAACTCTCTCTTTCCCTTTCAACTTATCGGTAGTTACTTGATTTCTAGGATCCACCGATGCTCTCCTTTTAGCGCTTGCTGATGTCAACACTTTGGTCTTGTTTGCGGCCTCCACTATGTTTGCTGGGAAAGGGTGTTGATCAATCTTCATCGGCCTCTGAGCTTTAGAGTTATCAAACTTGATCCTCTCACATTCAATTGCCGATTACAACTGCTGTCTGAAAACCTTGCAGTCATTGGTACTGTGCGAAGTTGCATTATGGAACTTGCAGTACCTCATCTTCTTCAGCTCATCTGCCGATGGAATCACATGATTGAGTGACAGCTTGATTTGGCCCTCTTGAAGTAGCAGATCAAATATTTTATCGGCCTTTGTGATGTCGAACGTGAATCTTTCTGGCTCCTTCTGACCAAAAGGACAAGATAAAGGCTTTTTACCCTTCACCCACTCAGCCAGGCCGATAGTTGGTTCTTCATCTGAGTCTGATTCTTCTGCCTCTTCTACAAAGGACATCTTTTTGTTCCAGCTCTTCCTATGTTCTAGAGCTTGAGCACCTTGATCAGAGATCCTCTGCACAATATGGCTTAAGCTTTCAAACTCCTGAGAATCGTATTTATCCCTGAGATGCGGCAGCAAACCCTGAAAAGCCAAACCAGCTAATTGGCGATCATCAAGCACTAGGCTGTAGCACCTGTTCTTCATGTCTCATACCCTTTGCACAAAACCTTCTACCGATTCGTCGCTTCGCTGTCTCAATTTCATCAAATCGGTAAGCTTCTTTTCATGGACACCAGCAAAGAAGTATTTATGGAATTGTCTTTCCAGGTTAGCCCAAGTAAGAATAGAGCTTGGTGGTAACGAGATGAACCAAGTGAATGCTGATCCAGACAAAGAGGACGAGAATAAACGAATCCTCAGCTCATCCCTGTTCGCTGCTTCCCCACACTGGATGATGAATCGGTTGATGTGCTCCATCGTCGACGTATCATTTTGCCCAGAAAACTTAGTGAAATCTGGCACCTTGTACCGATTCGGGAGAGGAATTGAATCATAAGATGAAGGGTACGGAGTCCGATAAGAGTAAGTATTAATCTTAGGCTGAATCCCAAATTGTTCTTTCATCACTTCTGCAATCTTATTGATCAAGAGTGCATCCTGATCTTGCCGATGCACTGGCTGAATCTCCACTGGAGGCGTTGGCTGATATGCTTCGACATACCCCTGTGGCATTTGGCTTGGAGGAATTGGCATATTCACGGCACCAATCTGTGGAGTAAAGTTCATCGGCTGTTTTACCGATGCTTGTTCCTGGAAAGTTGCCTGTGGACTATACTGCTAAGTCCCCATTGCTTGGTAGCTTGGCTGAATAGTAGATTGCTGAGCTGGTGCTTGCCCTGACCAATTGAGATTGTAACTCATCAGCACCTGACTCGCCGATGGCTAATAGCTTGTGGACAATTGATGCTCTTATATAGGTAGATGATAACCAGCATGATTGCCCTGAATTGCAGATAACCCAGATTGAAATATGAATGGCGCTACAGGCTGTTCTGCAGTGGAAGCTCTCTGTTGAACTGGTGGAGGATTAGTCAATGGATTCGCATAAGATATCTGTTGCGAAGGCGCATAGAATCCCATTGACAATGGTTGTATAGCAGGAGGTGCAGTAGAATAATGCGGCACTTGAGCCATCGGCCGAATTAGAGTAGCCGATGTCATTGGACCCTTCCCTGCTACATCATGTACTTGAGGCAGTCCAGAATTGGCAGTAGATAGACCTGGAGGCATACCGTATCCCCACCAATTAGCAGCAGTTTGACTGTGTTGACCTGAAGGACCTGATATTGCCGATGCCGATAGATCTGTGCTCAACTGAGTACTAGGCCTTTCCTGAGACGTTAGATCTGATCCTATCGGCGTGGCTTCAATGATGGATGGTCCTGATATAGCTGGAGTAGGCGCTTCCATACTCTCAACGGCTGGAGTTGCCGATGGAGTACTAACAGATGCCGATCCCGGCTGATGATATGTCGGCCCGACATACCCTGGTGCTTGTCCTTCTCTTAATGTTTGCACAATAGCATTGTAAACAGTATTGGACAGCACGATGGAGTGGTTGATCAAAGCTTGATTTAATGCAGAATTAACCATCTCCTGTAATTTACCAGGGTTGGAGTCAAAGGTTACCTGCCAAGGCAACGGCAGATCTTGCTTCTGGATGACTTCTTCGCCCCTGTTCTTGTTGAAAGACTTCAAGCAGAGCTGCCTGTAATCCTCCATAGCTTTTTCCATGGCTAGCTTCTGATCCTCCTTGAGATCTGATTCTGATATCTCGATGACGTTTTCTGGAGTGATATCAGTAGGATTCTTCATGATAGATCTGTTGTCTTGGTCCCACCAGGCGTGCCAAAAGATGTGTTGATGCAAAATTATATCTGCAAACACACCGGGCTAATACCCACAATCGATATCCGAAGCGTGCCAGTCGATTTGACCTGTTAATCGACAAGGATGATAAATTTGAATAAGATCCGAACGAGACGACAGCGATACGCCCGGACGTCAAAGCTCAGAAAGTATTCGATAACTGTTGAATAGATCAGACGAGACGACAGCGAAACACCCAGACGTCAAAGCCTGAATCGTGCTCGATAGACACGGAACCTGCAAGGTCGCCGGAGATCAAGTTGATGCAGCCCGTCGATTCTTGAAAGAACTCGTTGAAAAAGAAAAGGTACTTGGCGAAGTTGCCGAAAAGTAAAGTACTGGTAAAGGTAAATAAAAAGTAGATTGGTTTATTGATGCTTGGATGTCCATTACAATGCCCTTCGGCATATATTTATACTCTACTAATCAAAAGAGTCCTAATTTAATACGTAAAGCTCAAGTATAGAAGAAATAAACTAATTCCTTATACGAACTCTATTTCTTGAAAAAGAAATAAAACTTGTATAAGAGTTGGACTTAAACTACAATACTAAAAATCATAAGCTTCGTGTCGCCGATCCGCTGTCCGCTCCCGTCACGATGAAGTCATCTCCTTATCGGCACATCCCTGGCATCGGCAACAACCTTCTAGCCTTCCTGCCTATCTTATCGGCAACAGCCCTCTGGCTTCATCGGCAATGTACGAGATCAACATGTCCTTCATCGGCAACCACCCATCGGCAACTCAGAAGCAATGCAGAAGAACAATCACCCTCTTGCCGATTTAGTTCAGTCTCCCGATCCTTATTGACACGTGCCGAAAAACAGTGTCAACAAGCGCCATCAGCTACCTCGAACATGTGGCAGAACCTCCTAAATCATATGGCCCACATGCATCATTATTGTCTAAATAAACTCCTAATAATCATGAATGTGTGCCATGAGACTTAAAAGGTCTGTCGGGTAAATCCCAAATCATCCACGATTCTCCGAGAAGGATCAATCATTACAAAGAGACATTGCAATAGTACAACAGTTTTATACAAGTAAGATATATCAGAGTAAAATAGCAGAAGGATCACAATAACATAAATTTACAAACCATTTAGTTCAAAACTTACAAACCATAAGTTTCATTATTACAAACCATAGTAGTAATGGAGTAGCGATAGATAACTTTATTACAATACTAGGCGATAAGCTCTGCCCAAGAGCAAAATATCCTACTCGTCGTCACTTTCCACAGCGACTGTCATGCAGCAGGATGCAAAGCACTCCTTCCCATGAAACTCACCTGTAACAAGGGTTCAACAAACCCTGAGTACAAAAGTACTCAACAAGACCGACCCGACAAAAAAGAGGGGTGAAGACTCAGAAATGCAGGCTATAGTGACAAGGTAAGGCTTGCAAAAGATAAGAATTTTTGCAGAAAAGCTCGACAGAAAGTAAAGTTGTCTTGCTCTAGATCAAGATTACCAACCAACTTCATTCTTAAACCTTAAGTATTATTCAAGTTGTTACTACGATGATGAACAATGATCGAGTCTTCTTCTTCGAGAAGCAACGGTGATTCGAATCCATTTTCATACCCAGCTAGGACCTAGATCTTGATATGCATGAGGCTCCAACCGAAATGCATACCAGACCAAAGATATACCGGGATAACAACTGTAGCCATAAATCACCACATGATACACGTGAGCACTCAGACCCAGTGTACCGATATACATGGGAACTTAAACCCACGGTATACCACACTATGACATATGTGGGGACTCTGGCCCCACTATATATCACTTTATGACATACCTAGGCTCCAACCCTTAGTATGTCACTTCATGCACGTGGATTTCTAGTTCTCGATATCACCAGATCACCATCGACACGGGACCTAGGGCATCAATAGACAGAAACACTACAGAGGGACTCCATCCCCAATGCAAATTACCCGTCCGGACTCGATTTATTAACTATTATCATGATTCCGACAAGAAAAGACATCCTCATCTTTTTCATTCTTTTTCTTTTTCTAAAGCCTACTAATTAAGCAAGGCTAAGCATTACTACGCATTTTTCAATTAACAGGTAACAAGGAATATGGAAGTAAGACAAGTAATGCAGTTGGTGGGTTATCACTCAACTCCTATTACTTAATGCAACATAACATAACTAAAGCGATAAAACTTTTATAAAATAAGGGTAGGGTTTAAAATGCATCCGGGGCTTGCCTCGGTATTCGGGATAGACGGCCTCGAGCTCTGGATCAATTCCCGATTCCTGAATCTGCTCTTCCTTGGGATCTGGTGCGACAATGTTAAACTCTCCATCAACGAAAACTATACGATAAAATGATACGCTTCAACATGATGGAATAGTAAACATGACGCTCGATGGATGCATGACCAGATTAAGGGCTTGAGTATAACTTTTCTTCGCGATAAAGTTGCAAGCCAACAAAACTTACTTACTAAGTTTATTAGGGCTAACTACGTCATTAAAGAAGTTCATTAAACACATAAAATAACGTTAATTAAACCATAATGACATGATCCAGGTAAGCGCAAATAATTAATTAAAGTACCAAGGGTCATTAATGTTAATGACCCAAGGTCATCAATCAATCCCAAAGTCAAACAAATCCTATAATGATTAAAAATGATTAAAGGGATTAATTAATTATTTAAAAGCATAAAATAAAGGCATAAAAATTAAAATTGTCTAATTGAGCTCAAAATTTTATTTTGAAAAGCTCTTGGCCTAATTAGATGGCAAAATAAATTTTAGAAATAAAAGCCCATTATTTTATTTATTAAAAATCATAGAAGATGAATTTTTCAATTAAAAGAGCTAATTTTAACTTATGCAAAATTACTCAAAATTGGCATTTCATATTTTTCCTAGGTATATGACATCTTAAAGAGCATACAAAAAAATTTTCAAAATTTTTGGAGCTACACATGAATTATTATGATTTTTCAAAGAAAATAGCATTTAAATCATTTTCTGGAAATAGAAAAAGAAAATGGAACAGGACACTGACCGACGGCCCGCCGGCGATTGACCGGCGATTTCTCGCCGGCGGCGTCTCCGGCCACGGGGTTGGCACCTACACAATCACCTCGACACGGCGAGCAAGCTGAGCTAGCTAATGTGGCGGCGGAGCGACGGCGATACCTACGCCGGCGATCATGGCGGCACGACGGAGCTCCGACGCGGCGGCTCGGCTCACCGGAGCTATTTCCGGGGACGGCGAGTGCACGGGCACACGCAGGGTACTCGGGCGAACATGATGTGCAGCAAAATGAAGTTATTCCCAGCCCCCAGCCCCGACGACTACGCGCGCGACGGCGCTGGCAAGGTCGTGCCGACGGCGAGCTACGGCGGCCGACCACTACGGTGCAAAAGAGGTGCAAATGAAGGCATGGAGGGGCGCAGGAGCTCACCGCAGGCACGGTGCATACGTTGGTTGACTGGAAGACGGTCGGAGGCGAGCTGCGGTCGGCGGAGCTGATGGCGGCAGCGGTGCTCCGATGGCAAGAACGGCGTCACAGTGGTTTCTGTGCACCGACGAATGAATCAAAGTACGCATGAGGAGCAGGATTACATGGAGAACACGATAGTGGGGTTTAAGAAGATAAATAACCAACCTCGACGGCGGTGGACGATCACGATTTCACGGCGGCGTTGCTGCCGGCCGCGAGGAAGAAGGTGGCGGCCTGGGTGATTCGGGCGGCGAAAGGCTATGCGAGCTGGCTCAAGCGAAGCGCAAGGGCGTTGCGGAGCTGATGGCGAGAGCAATCGGGCGACGATGGAGCGACGGCGGTGAATTTTTATGGCGGAGGACGGTCGTCGGCGGTGGCGGCAGGAGAGGAAAGAAGGGAAACGACGATGGCCGACCTTCATTTACTAGACTTTGGCGAGTCATCCCACGAATCCTTTCGGTCGGATGTGAGGTAAAGAGCACCGTACTACCCTCGATGGGCGAGTCTCAGCGTCTTTTGTGAGCTGATACCGGGAAATCCAAGTGAGAGCTCGTGCCCCATTCGATAGGGGTCGACCGGTGGCCGCGGAAGCACTCTCATTGAAGCCACGGCCGTGTAGAAGGGGAATGAAGTGGAAGGGCGCCACAGCCGTGTAGAGGAGGGAAACATGGATGCACCACCCAATGAGGCAGCTGTTGGAGCCGTAGACACGCCCGATGGGTTTGTGTGTGCGTGCAATGAAAAAAACTCCGTCGGGCTAAATGAAGTCATTATCACACAAGGTAGTCTTTAACTAAGAATTTGTCATCTAAAGATACACAAAGTAGTCTCTTTATGCCCTATCCTCGAGTACAAAAGCATGGATTGGCATCATCATCAATGACAGATGATTACAACACTAAAAATGCTAAAGCTAGAACATAAAAATGCTAGAGCCAGAACATAAAATGCTAAACCAAAATGAAAAAAAAATTGCCTGCTGGTTTAGCATAAGTTGGCTCTAAATGAAATATGTGGGCCCATGATAGTTGTGAGGATTAGGTGTGATGAAGAAAGCTCGAGTAATGATGAGAAAGCACCACGCAATGCACTAGCCCACATGCTCGCCATCACATTTGTTGATCCTTGGGTCTCTTCAATAGCAGAAAACACAGAAGGAAGCTCCATCTAAAGGCACCCATGACCACCCCTAATCGCAATCATTATATGGCCTATTCATATATAAATTTGTTCATATATTCATCATATTCAAATTTAGTGTATGTTTTTGGCACATTATAACTAATGATGTAAACAAAAATAACATGGGTAGTGGCCTCTATGTTGAATTGTGAATATGGGTCATGGCACCGGTTTAAAGATGAAAGCTAAATTGTTGTGCCCCACCCTCACCATAACATAGAAACTGTATGTTGGAGGAGAAGAGAGGAGGAAGCCTACCTGGCACAAATCCACTGCCACTGCCGTCGAATCCAGTACCGATGCTGCCACCGGTTTGCGGAGGGGGCACAAGACAGATCATAGAAAGCAATGTAAAACATATTGCCACTACATGCAGCCACAGAATAAAAGTTGTCAAAGTCACATTACGAAATTGCCAAGCTATAGTTGAAAAAATGCTAAGGCACAGTAAGTAAATTGCTTAATCATACGATGTGTGTTGACTTCTAGTAGACCTTGCAGTGTTATATAGGGTGCCTCGAGGTTTAACTGATGCAGCAAGGTGAGCAAGGTGCACCAGTTCAACATAGAACTTCCAGAAATTTATTATGAGTGTCCTACAGCCATAGAACACAAAATTATGTCAGACAAAATTGTTAGTTGTATAGCAGCTAAACTAGGACAACTTTATTGCCTACATCAGATTACTAAATTGCTTGGATGTAATAAAAAAATGCTTAGTTTGAACTGAAAAAATGATACTGCATGTACAACCACAGGCAGTAAAGATAGAACATTGGATTTGAAAAATTGCTAGATAAAACACTGGACTAAAAGGGAATGACCATTGTGTGCTAGCAGTACCATCAATCCATGTTTCTATATATTTGAATCTGATCACCAATGATTTGTTCTATGAAAGAAGTGTGGGCAGGACCTCCCCTTAGGTAGCTGCTTCACCAAAATGTGCAGTCAGCAGCACCTTAATGATTTGCCGTACCATAACCTAGCATGTCACACAAGAGTAGAACAATAATATCAATATATATGGTGATAGGTTGGTACAAGGAAGGAATGGAAGCTTGCAAAGATCCATTCCAGCTAGCTACCCTTTCATGGATGGTTTCTGTGACAAGTGTGCCAAATGTTGTGAATCAAGGGAGCAGCAATCAAACAAAAAAGGGAGCAGCAAATTTTCTCACACCTCCCCAGTTGGCACACAACATAGACTGTCATGATAAAATTAGAAAAATGCCAGGGCAAAATAACTAAACTGCTTAGCTATAACTAAATAAATGCTAGACTGAAAAAATGTGGGATATGACGTGAGAATATTCCATTCAAATCAGTATACTACTACTAGTATTACTAGTAGTATTCCATTCAAATCATTTTTCCCTAGCCTTGTCTCCAGCTGAAAAGTGAAATCAGTATAGTATAGTTCTGCACCTCTGCCTATGACGTGTTGGCTGTTCTATTTATTGCTCTGGGCAGTAGAGTATGCAGGGTAAGGAAGAAGGACAAGGGCAGCTTTATTGTGGTAGACTAGTGGGAAGAGGAGCAACAAGAAGGAATAAACGCAGGGAAGAGAAGCAGCAGTAGTAAGGAATGAAGCAGGCATTCGGATAGGCTAGCATAGACCGGGTTAGGTTGGATTTTTGTTAATTTGGAATGGGGTGCAAATGGGTTGGGAAATCACCATTTAGCAGAGGAATGAAGCAGCCATTCAGGTAGGCTAGCACAGAGCGGGTTAGGTTGGCTTTTAGTTAATTTGAAATGGGGTACAAATGGGTTGGGAAATCACAATTTAGCAGGGCTACTGACTATAAAATTAAATACTGACCATGCTCCCATATGCATGCAACCACATAGTAATAATTGTCAAAGCCACATAACTAAAATTGCTAACCTACAATTCAAAAATTGCTAAGGCATAATAACTAAACTACTTATGCATAAACACTTGCACTAGGTAAGTCCTCTTAAATAGGCAATTTATGTATTCGGAAAAAGCAAGTATAATGTGCTGCACCATGTCTAGTAGACTCGTAGATAAGAAAATGACAATCACTTGTAGTCACCATTCACATACACCATATCTAGTAGCTAAACCTGACATGTCAGTGGATATAGTTGACAGCAGTGAACAACCAGCAGTTCCAAAAAAAATGCAAAGTTCACTTGTGCACTAGGCTCCTCAATACATGAGTTTAAGAAAATAAAAACAAATAAATCTTCAGGGTACATTGCATAGACGTTTAGAATGACGAAAAAGCGAACAAGCAAGTAAAGGTGAACAAACAATTATACTAAAAGGTAGAAGCACATAATGCACACTTGCAGTTATCAAAAAGTGAATCATTATGAGAAATACATCTAGGCACATTTACATGAGTTTTGAAAAAGATTTTGAGTGTAAAATTGACATGACAAGGAGGCGGATAAATACTAACAGTTAGGTGAATCGACCACAGAATATGCACTAAATGAACCACATCATGAATAATATCCATATTCACATTTTATTACAAAGTCTAAGAAAACGCATAATAGCTACTGCACATATGACAATGCTCATGAAAATCCCTAGGCCTCCAAACACACCGCATGAAAGATCACATAGACCACATCTATCATCTGCTCTATCAAATCTAAGTACACATCACATGAAAAATCTAAGTACATAGCACAGACACCACAACATATGTAGTACTGAAGCTAGACTGAGAGTGAAATTCAGAAGGCATGTATACAAAAATGGTACAGATGTTTCCCAAAATGAACCTAAATGCTTAGGAAATACTAATGAACCTACCGTTTGTGGCTCCCAAACTGGAGATCCGCCACTCTGATCCACAAGTTTAAATAGTCTTCAATTGAAGCCCAGCAGCGATTGATTCATGGAGGAGATGAACTCAATAGAAGTGAGATTCATCCGGACTGACATATCTGTCATGGATTCGTAAGTGACGTTCAATAGGGAGACCATGGAGGATTAGAAGGGCATATGAAATCTTCATCAAAAAAAAAGAAGGGCATACGAAATTGAAATGGAGAAGAACAACAAATGAATGAACATGGGGGGAGGATGATGAACCCAACCCCACCACCGTGGAAACCATCGTTAGCAAGGCAAACTTCAATCTAACCCTAATCCTACCTGTAATATGGCCATTTCTCAATTCGAGAGGAAGAGGGAGGAGGAGGCCTACCCGACGCGGATCCATGGACGCCGCTTCCTACCTCGCCGGCGTCGGAGCGAAAGCCATCGACCGGAGCAAGCACGGAGAGGCAATGGGTCGTCGGTGCAGAGAGCTGCTCGCCTGCGGCCGTGCGGGGTGGCGATGGGTCACCGGCGTGGGAAGATGGTGGCTCGCCGGCGCGGGGAGGCGGTCGGTCGCCGGGCTTGGGCTCCAGCGGCGTAGGCATGGCGTGCGGCCAAGCGGGCTCTCACGCGGCGCGGGCGGCTCGAAGACGAGCCTGGGATGAGTGTGGACCGTCGGAGTGTGGAGAGAAGCACTCAACAAAATGAGTGGTGGAGAACGAGCATGCACATGTTGGATGATGGATTGGGTGTGCGTGCCGATCAGCCAGATCCTGCGCGTGCGTAAAGTAGCTTTTAGGAAAGAAAAAAATAATGCTCAAAAAAATTTCTTCTAGCTATTAAATGCGAGCGGGACGTTGTAGAGGGAACATCAACCGTTTGATTAATTGTTGGATTGGTAACACGGACGTAATAAAGGAATCTCAAAGCTTGCTTTCGATATTTTTTGAGAGCACGCTTATGTGTGTATTTCATTAAGAAAGAAAGAGTTTAGATTATAAATTAAGTTTTAACAAAACCTGTTACCAAGACCTATTACTACTGGATACACCATTTGGGACTACATTTTGACACAAGCTCCTCAGAAACTGCGCACAGACCAGCAGTGCCGAAGAAACTACCCAGACCCAGTTTTCCTTCTGCACACCATCTATAGCCTCCTCTGCAATACCCACAACAAGAATTGGCGCAGAAGTAGCCTGGGCCTGGAAAGTCCTGCTGTTTCTTTCATTCCAGAGGGACCATCTAATTAGCAAAGACCAAGGAATAGAAACCTCGTCTGAAGAATTTTGCCACCAACTTCCTTGAGGCAATCCACCACTCCATAGCTGATTCGTTGCTGATGTCAATGCTCAAGCACAAATTCACCTTGGTCAGACAGATGTGCCACACCTCATGACTATAGCAGCAGAACAACAGAATATGGTCCAGAGTTTTAGGCTCTTGATCGCAAACAATGCACAGATTGGACTCCTGAAGGCCATGCCTAAAGCCTCGATATCCGGGCCAACATTGGTTGTGCAGAGCTAGCCAGAAGAAGAAGCGTTTTCCAAATATATTTTGCGCCAAAGACCAGGGAAGATCCGAGAAACATAGCACCATAGTCCAACGCTGAAGAATATGTTTAGTCCGGCGAGAATCGCCATAGAAAAGTATCTGGCTCTTGCGCAGCTGCACGTCCTCAATCAAGTCGCAGATATGAGCGATATCAATGAGCATATGCAGTGACGACGGGCCATTGATATGCCTCACCTAAGCATTTGTTGGCAATGCTTCAGCCACCGTTGCCTTCCTCCTTCTTGCACCAACAGCTACAAAAGCCACCGGCACCTCCATCTCCAGGCTGCGGCCATTGAGCCATCGGTCTATCCAGAAGTAAGTGGACCTGTCGTCCCCCAGATGGTGCACCGTTGCTGCCTTGAAGAGTGCTAGAACAACACGCTCTCCCGACGCCGACGCTTGCCCACTGGATCTATCCTTCCAAACCCAGCGCACACGCAGCACTATGCCAGCCTTCCTAAGGTCAGTTACTCCCAATCCCCCCAGCTCCTGCGAACGGCACACCATGAGCCACGCCACTTTACGCTTTCCTCCAGCAACCTTGTCTAAACCAGCCCAAATGAATGCCCTCCTCGGCTTGTCAATGGAGTTAATCGCCCATGGGGAGAGGCACAGAGCAATGCTGGTGTGCATAGGTATAGCAGAAAGGGTTGCCTTCACCAGGGCTGTGCGTCCAGCAACGTTCAGGAGGTTACCCTTCCATGTAGGGATCCACGATGCCACATTATCCACTAGCGCCTGCTCATCAGCACGTCAAAGACGATGGACCGATAAAGGGACATCCAGGTAGCGACATGGGACACCCGGCCGTCTGGTCCCTCGGTCCAAGCCTCGCGTCTGCCCTTCACTGCACCCGGTCCGTCAGCACGGCATGCCCTACTTGACCTTCACCCGACCGCTGTCACCGCCTCTGGACTCCACACCTGCACATCACAAGCCAAGAGACACGTTTTGACACATAACCCTATGCCAGGAGATCAGTAAACCACCAAGACCGACCACCAACCAAAGTGTTGGACATGTTGACAATCGCTCATCACATCACCAAAAGATGCTACACCATGATATGGAAAATCATGTGTCCGCAATCTCCCCCTTGATGAGTGCATTGTCAACACCAACACAAAGCCAGAGAAAGCCCACTCAAATGACCAAAAGCCAAAGAAAAGCTCAAAATGGTCACTTGCCATGAGCAAAGCAAAAACTCACACAAATGACCAAAAGCCAAAGAAAAGCTCAAAACGGGTCACTCGTCATGTGAAAAGCAAAGAGCAACAACAACAAGCACAAAGTACCTAAAAGCGGCTAGACCCTCTAGGCAGAGGCAAACGGCTTGACACATCTAGCAACAGCAAATGTGCAACTCCCCCTTGACAAGTGCATCAACCTCACAAATGCACATGAATGCACAATCTCGATTTGTGGATCATTCTACCCCTTGTTGAAAAAAGCACTTATCAAGTGAACAAAAGAGAAACTCCCCCTGTTGGAGACATTCTCCCCCTAAAAAGAATGCTATAAAAAGCACATGATGTACAATGCAAACATACAAAGCTTCAAGAGTATAGCAAGTTGAATAAAATCATGCTCAAGTTGGTATGGCACATGTATTACAATCGGCACAAGACAAGGCCAAAGCTCAAACTGATCAAGTGAAACAAAATATGAATCATAAGCATTTTGACCAGTCTTAAGCATATCTCATAAAAGGTGTTCACCAAAGAAAATAGCACATAGCAAAAATAAGAAGGAGATCAAACTAGTGCTAGCACATGTATACAAAAGTGAACTACCCCATATAACGATCATACATCATGTCTCAAGGAAGCATTTAACACTTGTAGCTTCAACATTGATCGGAGTTTTACAGTGGAGAATAAGGTTTCTTTTAGACATGTGTATGTGAGAGAATCAAACTATCCGCCGAAAGATTATTATTTTTATATTTTTCAACCACGCCGAGTTCATCCCTTGTGCAAATGGGAAGCTGTCTCATCATGAATGGTTGTGGACTAGCACTACAATGCCCAAGTTCATCTCACCCAAGTGAATGAGAAGCAGCCTTGTGACATCACCGTGGGACAGTAAAGATCCAACTCCAAAGCATTTTCATCATTACTTAGCTTAGACATCAAGTTTTAGCACAAAGATATCAAAAGATCTGAGCTAAGTATATGATTCAAGAAACATGAGACATAGCAACTAAAGCATACATGTAAAAACAGCATGGATCACAACACATCCTACACATGCTAGTTGCCATCTCAAGGGTGAAATTTTTTAGATTTCATCATTTATTAAGCAAGTTCACATTTATAAAAACAGGCTCAGCTCATAGCATGTATCAAGATGATCAAAAAGAGCCTAAGCTGCTATAGCCATCATGTATCCATAAAACATATCAACAAAAGCATAACCTTAAACAACAAGCTATACAAGTGAAGCTAAGCACATGATATATGATACATGATGAGATACACTGCAATATGATACAAAAGCAAGAACAAAGAGAAATAAAAACTGCTATACAAGATACAAAGCATCCCACATCTAAAATGGGAAGCAAACACCCAACTCCCCTCGCAAGTGTGCAAACTGGGCTTGGTCGAGAGGTTTGGTAAAAATGTCAGCTAGCTGGTGCTCAGTGCGAATATGTCTCAAATCTATGGTTCCCTTCTCTTGGTTGTCTCTCAGAAAGTGGTACCTCACCTCAATGTGCTTGGTTTTAGCATGGAGCACTGGGTTTTTGGCTACACTTATGGCACTGGTGCTGTCACAGTAAAGTGGCACTCGGGTGAAATCTAAGCCAAAGTCTCTCAAAGTAGCAACTATCCAAAGCAGCTGAAAACAATAAGCGGAAGCAGCAACATACTTAGCCTCACAGGTGGATTGGGCTATGGAAGACTGCTTGCAAGAGGACCAAGAAATAAGAGACGAACCAAGAAACTGACAAGTAGCAGAAGTTGACTTCCTCTCAACACGACAACCAGCATAATCAGCATCGAAATAGCCAAAAAGCGAGAGGGTGGAAGCGGTCGAGTACCAAAGACCGAACTCAGGAGTGAAGCGAAGGTACCTCATAATCCGCTTGACGGCTTGACGGTGAGACGTGCACGGCGAAGACTGAAAGTACGCACAAAGACAGACCGCAAACTAGATATCCGGTCTCATCGCCATCAGGTACAGCAGCGACCTGATCATGCTGTGGTACTCCTTCTGATCCACGGCTTCTCCCTCAGCATTAGCATCCAAGGCAATGGAGGTCGCCATGGGCGTCGAAAGAGGCTTGGCCTCACCCATGTCGAACTTCTTCAGTAGGTCCTTGGTGTACTTGCCTTGATGCATAAACGTCCCTTCTCAAGTTTGCTTGATTTGCAACCTAAGAAAGAATGTCAACTCACCCATCATGCTCATCTCGAACTCCCTGCTCATCAAATCAGAAAACCTTGCCACAAGGGCATGTGAAGAACCACCAAAGATTATATCATCCATGTAAATCTGCACGATTAAAATGTCTTTGCCCTGCTTGAGGAGAAACAACATTTTATCAACAGAACCCATGATAAAACCCTTCCCAAGCAAAAAGGATTTCAGCCTAGCATACCAGGCTCTGGGGGCTTGTTTGAGGCCATACAAGGCTTTGTGGATTTATAAACATGGTCTGGATGCTTGAGATTTTCAAAACCAGGGGGTTGCCTCACATACACTTTCTCCTCTATGTACCCATTGAGAAAAGCACTCTTGACATCCATCTGATATAGCTTGAACCCCTTCGAAGCTGCAAAGGCTAAAAGGATCCTAATGGCTTCTAAACGGGCAACAGGAGCAAAGGTTTTCTCAAAGTCTATCCCCTCTTTCTGGCAAAACCCCTGAGCAACTAACATGCCTTGTTCCTAACTATCACCCCGTCCTCACTCTGCTTGTTCTTAAACACCCACTTGGTACCTATGGGATGACACTGTGGAGGTGGAGGAACTAGGACCCAAACCTGGTTTCTCTCAAAGTTCGTAATCTCCTCATGCATGGCATTGACCCAATCAGCATCAGATAAAGTGTGTCCAATATCTTTGGGCTCAAAATTGGCAATAAAAGCAGAGTGTGCAAAATGAGAGATTTCATATGACCTGTGGCGAGTAACACACTGGTTGAGGTTACCGATCATGGTCTCTAGAGGATGATGACGCTGAATGTGTACAGGCGTCATTCTTGATGAAATAGCCTCCCCCTCAACCGCAGTTGGAGCTCCCTTAGGTGCAAGAGAGGGAAACTGGTCGTTCGGCCCCCATGTAGTCAAAGATGAAGGATCGGGGCCACGAGCAGATGTAGTCATCGCATGTCGATAGGGACAGCCGGTGGAGTCGGCTCGGGAGCACCCCAATCGACATCGTCCTACTCCTCCTCCACAAAGATGCTTTCACCCATCTCCTGATCACCTGCATGCTCAAAAATAGAAGAACAAGGTGTGGTTTCATCAAAGGTAACTTCACAAGTCTCCATGACACGGTTAGTCTCAAGATTAAGTAATCTATATACGCGTGAGTGAGTAGCATAACCAAGAAAAATGCCATCAGAAGATCAAGACTCAAACTTGTCCAAGTTACCTTGCTTAAGAATGAAACACCTACACCCAAAAACTTTGAAATAGCTCACCTTAGGAGGACGCCCAAACCGCAACTCATAAGAGGTCTTCTTTGTAAAAGCTCGAAGGAAAATGCGGTTGAAAACGTGACAAGCTGTGTTGATCGCTTCGGCCCAATAATGCCTAGGAGTCCTATGCTCATCGAGCATCGTCCTAGCCATCTCAACAAGGGTACAATTCTTGCGTTCAACAACCCCATTCTGCTGAGGCACATAAGGTGAAGAAAACTGATGCTCAAGACCTAAAGATTTGCAAAAGGCTTCAAAATGAGAGTTCTTGAATTCGATGTCATTATCACTGCGTATAGCTCTCATGGCATGCTTGGGAAACTCATTTTGCAGCCTAAGAACCAATTCCTGCACATGGGAAAACACCTCATCCTTGGACTCCATGAAAAAGACCCCAGAATAGCAAGAAAAATCGTCCACGGTCACAAGAACATACCACTTCCCACCATCCGACCGAACCCAAGCTGGGCCTACAGTGTCCATGTGAAGAAGCTCATCAGGTTGTTTGGTCATCACTTGGATTACAGAAGAATGAGAAGCAGCAACCATCTTCCCGTGATGACATGGGTGACAAACCAAGTCCTTCTCGAACTTTAGCTTAGGCAATCCTCGGATTAGATCAAGAGAGCTCAACCTTGCAAGCAAGTCAAAGCTCAAATGACCAAGTCTCCTTTGCCACTTCCAAAGCTCAGAAGAAGTGTCTGCCACCAAACACTGGGAAAAACCGAAAGAGTGAGAAAAATCGGCACGAAAGACAAGCCAAAAAGGCACAATCGAGCACACAAGATCTCCATGAGAATCCAAAATGTGAGAAAGGCCAGGCTTAAAGTGCACTTCAAAACCATCTTGAAGGAGTTGCAAAACCAAAAGAATATTGAAATGCAAGCTCGAGACTAAGACAACATCCTTGAGCACAAAGTTATCATTGAGCCTTACGGACCCATGAGAAAGCACCTTACCCTTACCATTGTCCCCAGATGTGATGTACTCCTTGGAGGTCATGGGGCTGAGGCTGGAGAACCAATTTGAATTTCTGGTCATGTGGTGCGAACACCCAGAATCAACAAGCCATATGTTCTCCAAGCCTCCATGCTCAGACTTGGAGTCGTCCTCGTCATCGTGGTCGGTCGTGGCGTCATCAACCACCATGGTGCAGAAACCTCCTCGGCGCTTGTTGGCATAGAAGCTCAAGTTGTTGAACTTGTTCTCGACCTTCTTCTCGGCCTCATCATCACTCGAAGAAGAACTGCCATCAGAGTCAACATCGCTGAAGGACACGACGAGGGCTTGCTGCTTTAGCTTCTCAAAAAACTTTTTCTCCATGCGCTTGGGGTCGAAGTTCTTCTTGGACTTGTACTTGTACTTGTGCTTGGAGTGGTCGGGCTTATCAGAGTGGTTCTTGTGCTTGTTGGGGTAGCTGGTGACGTAGTGGTCGGGCACTCCACATCCAAAGCAGCCTTGCTTGCTGCCATCACATCAATGATTCAAGCGGTTGTTGTGAAACCGTGAGAACTTGCTGATGACAAGTGCCAGCTCATCATCCCCAAAAGACTCCATCTGCTCCTCTATTGTAGACACAAGAGAAGACAAGGCAAGAGACAACTGTGATGGGTTAGCCAGAGAAGAATTTGAACTTGAGGTACCTGTCACCAAAGCCATGGTCGGGGCAGATAGATTCCTGATCCTTGCCTGCGTCTGGAGGTCGATCTCAGTGGACTTGAGCTTGCTAAACAACTCGTCCACGGTGAGAGTCTTGTAGTTGGCTGATTCGATGATCACCTGCACCTTGACCTCCCAAACCTTCTGATCTAGAGCATGTAAAAGCTTGAGTGCTCTCTGATGATTGTCATAAGGCATTGCTGCATTGTTAGCCCGCATGTTGTTCACAATGATAGTAAATCGAGAAAACATCGAGTTAAGTGTCTCTCCATTAGCTTAGGTAAAATTCTCGTATTCTCACTTGTATGTCTCGTAGAGTCCGATTTTGACATGGGTTGTACCCTCATGGAAGCTTTGAAGCCTCCTCCAGATCTCCCAAGCAGTCACACAATCGGAAACACGATCAAACTCAGAAATCGACAAAGCAGCGTAAGGCTCTGCGCGAACAATGTTGTTGGCATTGTGTTGGTTGATCTGCTCTTGATTTACCCGTGCACCGAGCACCTGGTAGTCAGCATTCTCAATGATCTCCCAAACACGCTAGTCGATCCCTTGTAGATGTGATTGCATTAGGATCTTCCAGTACGAGTAGTTCTCCCCACTGAATTAGGGCAGCTTACCCAATCTATGATTCAAAGTGATGTCGTCTCAGTGGATCACGGACCGATTAAGGTGGAGTGATCTTTAACCAGCTCCAATACTAATTGAAGGACCAAAAACGGCGACCAGAGAGGGGTGAATGGGAGCCAAAAATTTTTCTTCAAAAACCCCAACCAGGTAGCAACACTTTCGAGCACCACAAGGGAACAAGTAGAGAAACTGAGAATACAAAGCAGCTGGTCGGGAGTCAGTCAGGCACTAACAAAAACCTAGTCGGCAACTAGTTTAGACCACACAGACCACAGTGGTCGGCAGCAAGACAAAAGCTGGTCTGTAAACAACTCCGAACCACGTCGAACAAAGTGGTCGGGAACAAAGCTGAACCAGGTTGGGAAGCTGGTCGGGAACACATCGACCACAATGGTCAGTCTGTAGAGCAAAAGCTGGTCAGTAAAACTGGTCGGGACCAAGACGGAAGCTTGTCGAAAAACTGGTCGGGACCACACAGCTCACGGTGGTCGGCAAAACAAATCACTCATGAGAGAATTGGGCAACTGGAGTCGAGGGTAGGTGCTGCTCAAACGAGCTCTCTCTCGGTGCCTGAGCACACAAAGCTGGTAGCACTGCTGCTGAGTCTCCACTCAATCAAAAACCAGTGAGTCGAACGTACTTAGATAGAACACCTGCTCCGAACAACATGAACACCGGAGAAGAAATCAACCGAAGGAGGAACTGACCAGCACAGATCCATACCAGATTTCACACAGGGAATCACGAGGGAGATCAAAAACTATCCCCAAGAAATTGAGCCCCAGTTTGAACCCAGTAGCTAGGAATTGCAGATCTAGGCTGACGACCATAGTATTTCCTCAAAAAGCAAATTGCTCAGTTTCTTGATGCACGAGTGGAATTGGTTTAATTCCTTTGAGGATCTAGTTCATCACTCAACAAAGCATCAATCAACGCAAAAAGATTGAACAAAATCTATCAAAAACTCATGAATCGAAGTTCATCTAGCACACCACAGAAAGACATCGCAAGCACAGAGAACACACAAAGTTCACAGACTGAATCAAAAAAGCCCAGAGGGCACGAGCAGGATTCAGGCCTCCATTCCCACACAAATATCTCACAAATACAAGGGTAAAATTTTTGTTCTTAGACCTCTATAAGAACATGAACGAAAAGGGAAAAACAGACAGATAGAGCAGTGGCGGCACGCAAGTGGAGAGCAGGGAAAAGAGGTGTGCGGCAGAGAGGTAGGTTTTCTGGAGGCTGTCCACTCCTATTTATATGCCTACTACACAATACCACTTCTGCGCCTAGATATTATTAGAGCGAACCACCTAGCCAAGGGCACTGTGGTCCAACTCAGGATTTCCTGATCTGACAACCACCGCGCCTTCTCACCGGTAGCCTTGCCTCAATGCAATCTCCCCGATGCCACCACGTGCAGTCCGTCCGCATCCGAACCACCCGGGTTTTGAGGCACAAACCCGCGAAACCCGCCACCGATGGTTTTGAGGCCAAACCACCAAACCGTCCGTGAGTATCGTACCCCGTACGCTTCCCCCGCTAATAGTTTTGAGGACAAACCACCAAACCACCTCGCGAGTAGCGTAGCCCGTACGCATCCCCCGCCATGTACACTTGCACTTGTCGATGTCCAAAGTGCCAGCCACCGCGGCCGACCACCGGGCCGTCTAGTCCCTTGGTCCAAGCCTCGCGTCCGTCCTTCACCGCACCCGGTCCGTCAGCACGCCACGCCCTACTTGACCTTCACCCGACCGCTATCACCGCCTCCAGACTCCACACTTGCACATCACAAGCCAAGAGACACGTTTCGACACATAACCCTGTGCCAGGGTGTCGGTGTTCTGGCCCTCGAGGGGTCAACACCAACGAGTAATATCGTATCCGCGTGCTCCCTAATCCGGTGGGTGATGCAAGAATGACACAGTGATTTATCCTGGTTCGGGCAAAGAAGGCCCTACGTCCAGCGGGGGGAGGATGTTTCATGTTATCTTGCACCGAAGTGCTAGTACAGGGGAAAATACAAGCTGGTGTGAGGAGTGAAAGGTGGAGTTGGGGCGTTTGGACGCCTTGCTCTCGACCTTGCACAGGCTCACGGTGTCGTTCAGTGATCTAGGGCCTTAATGTTTCTATGCTCTAGATCCTCTCGGTCTCAGTCCGGTCCCTTTCTAACGCCCTGGCGCCTCCTTTTATAGACGAAGGAGGGGCACAGGTGTACATGTATTTTGTGTTCGCATGACGCTGATGACGTACGACGTTGAGGCCGATCACGTCGGTGCCGCTGTAGCGATGTACGTCGGTATGGGAGGCCTTGCAGCCGTCGCATCGGGAGTTGTTGAAGTTCAGCTCGAGGGTTCGCTCGGTGAAGCCGAGGGGCGACGGTCGAGGGTCCTGGCCGGAGCCGAGGCGGTCGTGCCGAGGTGGTCAAGCTTCGTTGGATAAGATCGAATCCCGGAAAACATGGTAAACAGGTTAGTTTGTATGTCTCGAGGTGGTGCGGGTCATGGCACAGCGCTCGGTATGGCGCAACAGCGTAATATGACTTGTGGGATTCTGGGGCATGGGCAGTAAAAGTAGATTTGACCGCCACACCTGTGACTGTTACCGTAACTGTGGCCATGCGGTTAGGCAGGGGTAGATAGATCGCATTAAATGCGCTTGGGTTCGTACGGGGGAGTTGGTGGCCGAGGGGTGCACTGCCCTCGAGGGCCGCCCATTCGCCCAGGCGAAGTTCCGTCCTCGAGGGAGGGCTCGTTCGCTGGGCGAAGTTACGTCCTCGAGGGCCGGCTCGTTCGCTGGACGAAGTTCCGTCCTCGAGGGGTAGCTCGAATCGTACCCTCGCGTATACAGTACTTGTCCGTTCGGTATCCTCTCTGATGAACAGCACTGGTCCGTTCGGTAGCCTCTCGAGCAGGCTTCGGTTTTGGGCCGTCGTTGTTCGTTCGCGGGCCAGTCCGATACGTCTCAGCCTATGGGCCTTCGTACGTTAGCGCGGGAGTTTATCGGAGGGTTCAAGATGCTGATCTTGCGGGGCTTTAGTTTGTTAAGCAAGGGGTCTGGGATACCTGTTTCCAGGGTATCGACAGTAGCCCCCGAGCCCCTGCGCGAGTGATGTCACTCGGGGAGGGGGTCAGGAATTTTAGGAACGAGACATGATTCAGATTTTTTCGCGGGGGGCGCGCGAGCGACCCCCGCGGGGGTAGCCCCCGAGGCCTCGTAGGAGTCGAAAGACTCCTGTGAAGGCTTTATTTTATATTTAGTTAAGGGTGCTCGTCTAGTCGGGTATAGGCCTGAACTGGAGTCGTAGCGTTTTACCGAGGGGAGCCCCCGGGGGATTTTTGACCCTCTTTCGTCGAGAGGCGCCGGACACAGGCGAGCCCCTGAGCCTCGTACGGCTGGGGCGTTGCTGGCCTCGGCATTCTTCTCATGAGTCCTTTCGATCGGATGTGAGGCGAGAAGCATCGGACTACCCCCGATAGGGCGAGCCGCGAAGATCTCAGTGAGCTGGTAACGAGAAAATCCAAGCGAGAGCCCGTTCCTCGTTCGATAGAGGTCGGCAGGTGGCCCGGAGGTGGTCTCATTAAAGCAAAACGCAATGGTCCT
Organism: Bothriochloa decipiens; assembly: GCA_023333625.1. Lineage (NCBI taxonomy): Eukaryota > Viridiplantae > Streptophyta > Magnoliopsida > Poales > Poaceae > Bothriochloa > Bothriochloa decipiens. The sequence goes on from CM041628.1 coordinate 92,594,077, forward strand.
ATGGATTCTGATTCCATTCGATAGGTCTCGGCGGCTCGATGCCTCCCTTCGGGGGGATTCCATAAGGTCCGTAGCGTTTCGCCTTGGATGCGTCCAAAGGGGTCTCGAGAGTTCGTTCTCGAGCAGGGCCTCGTGTTGGCTCCCCCTTGGTCACCCCTGACTCGGGTGCTCGAGGGCGGCTGTCGAACCTCGTTCGTGGGGTCAGCCTTCGCTCCTTCGAGACTTAGGGCCGGAGCCCGATTTTGATGCTCAAGGGCGGTCGTTAAGCCCTCACACGAGGACCGGCCTTTGCTCCCTCGAGACTTTAAGATAGGGTCAGACCTCGTTTTCTCCTCTCGCGGAAATCTCTGTCGACAAGTAATCATTCTCTTTCGGCGCTCAAGGGCGGTCGTTAAGCCCTCACTCGAGGACCGGCCTTCGCTC
>CM041628.1:92594509-92606875 GCA_023333625.1 Bothriochloa decipiens
GGCCTTCGCTCCCTCGAGACTTCGAGGCGGGGTCGGAGCCCGCTCTTTTTGCGGTGCTTGAGGGCAGTCGTTAAGCCCTCACACGAGGACCGGCCTTCGCTCCCTCGAGACTTCGAGGCGGTGTCGGAGTCCGCTCTTTTTCGGTGCTCAAGGGCGGTCGTTAAGCCCTCACACGAGGACCGGCCTTCGCTCCCTCGAGACTTCGAGGCGCATTTTACCTTATGTAGAAAACTCCGTTAGCGAGTAACGGTCCTTTTTTGTTACCGTTGGGCACGCCTTTTGAGGAGAAGGGCTTACCAGAGCGATCGTGGCGGGCCCAAGCAACAGCTCTCTGCCAGAGATATGACGCGTGCGTCCGGTCGAGGGTCGAGGGGGGAACGGTCAGGTAAACATATTAATTGCGGGATGTTACCTTTTCCCTGCCGCTGGGTTCCGCCCGTTGCTCTTCCCGAGTATAAAAATGGAGGGGACAGGCGTTCGCTCCCACCTTTGCCATTCTGCCGAGCTCCCGCTTTTCTGCGCGCGTGAGGATAAAAACTTAGAGCGAGAAGTCGCGATTGGGAACCTTCCTGGTCGTCCGTCTGTCGAAGAGATTCATGCTGCTGTTGCTGCCGCCGCCGCAACCACCGAGCAGATCTGTGCCACCGCCGCCACCATGGCCCCAGTCCTCCAGCCCGTCGAGCCCTGGCGCCCGTCGACCGTGACGCGGCAGAGGCTAACCGAGCTGGTGAGAGAAGGGCTTCTCCGCCCCATCACGGATTCGAATCGGCCGGAGTGGATCGCGCCGCCCAGGGACCACGAAGAGCCAAACCCGCCGGAGGGGTACGTGGTGAGCTTCCTGAAGTTCCATCGGCACGGGTTCGGCGTTCCCCCAAGCGAGTTCATATGGGGGCTGACAAACTACTACGGCATCGAGCTCCACCATTTCTCCCCCAACGCCATCTCCAACGCTGCCATCTTCGCAGCCGTCTACGAGGGCTATCTTGGAATGGAGCCACATTGGGAGCTGTGGCTCCACCTCTACAAGGGGGAGTGGTTCGCCTCCCCGGTGTCGGTCGGAGTAAGGCGAATCGTCAGAGCGGGATGCCTCAACTTCGCGTTGAAGACCGGGAGGTCGGAGGAGCCACGCGAGTACATCCCCACCGGGTTGGCGACTAACCACTCTCGGTGGGACGAGCAGTGGTTCTATCTGCACAACGACGGCGGCTATCTCCCGCCGTACACCGGGCGGCTCATCGCCAAGCGTCCATACAATTGGCCGTTCGGTGTCGCGGGAGACCTACAGCGTCGTCTTCACCCCCTCGTCGTCATGATGAGGACACTTCGAGAAGCGGGCCTAACGGCGGGGATGGTCGCCTTGGCCTTTCACAGTCGACAGGTGCTCCCTCTGATGGAGCGCCCGTTGCGGTTGGACGAGATGCTCCCCTCGGCGGCGCCCGAGCTTCTCAGGAGGTGCCAAATGTCCGGCGAGAGGCCGTCCGCCTCGGAAGTCGTCGCGCGGGTGAAGGGGATGGTGTCTGGCTCGTTCAAGGTGAAAGACGTCAACCGTCTCCCCATGCGGCCAGAGGAGGGTTGCCTCGACCTGGTGAGTGCCCCGACTCGTGACCTTCGAGCTCCCCCCTCTCTTATGTCCCCGTGACTAAATGTCTTTGCGCAGGGGAGAATCGACTACCGGAGATCGAGGCCTCCACTGAGGGAGGACGCCGCTGATCGTCAGGTAAGACGCTTCACCGCCCAGCAAGAGAAGCAGAGTAAGGACGAGGAGGAGAAAAAGAAAGCCAAGAAGCTCCGGGAGCGCGAAAGGCTCGCGAAGCGCCGCGCTGAGCAGAGGCGCGACGAGCTCCCGGAGGAGGAGTCTCCCTCGTCCGAGGGAGATGAAGATGATGATGATGACAGTGATGACATCGAGGGGGTGGAGGGGCGCCTCGACCGCATCCTGCCGGAATCCACCCATGCTGATCGCCCCTTCGTGCAGGAGGAGGTGGCGGAGCAACGCGCCCCTCAGCCGGCGGCGTCGGCCTCGGAGCGCCATCGTGGAAAAAGGGGGGCCGAGGCCTCGCCTCGAGGGGGATCACCCACCTCGCGTCGCACTCGAGGCGGGAGCCCACCCACTTCGATCCGAGAGACCCGATCCCGGTCGTCGACGCGCACGGAGCAGAGGCATGCCCGGGAGGCCCCGTCGAAGCAGGGAAGCGCGGCGACCCCACCGACGGCCCCGAGCAGCCCCAGCCCTGCGAAGGGCTCGGCTTCGGGAGGGGTCTCGAAATCTGCGGGCAGTTCGAGGGGTGCCCGAAAGGCCTCTATACCCTTCGGGTAAGTGCCGTTGAATCGTTTTCTTTTCGTTGCGTCGTCTTTGTGCGTTTCAATAAACCTTTTGCCGTTCTGCTTTCCATTCAGGCCCAAGCGCCAAATCGAGGAGGCGTCTCTTACGCCGGCCAAGCGGCTCAAGATGGATGCAGCCTCGAAGACGGAGGCCCCGGCTACAGGTGCGTCATCGAGGCCCTTGGCTCCATGGGAAGCCAAGTGGTTGTCCTCCGCCCTTGGTGCTATGGCACGCGGTAGGCTGACGGGTTCCACTCCTGCTGCAGGGTCGAGCGTCCCGGGGGCCGTGGTGGGTGGCGAATCCGTGCCTGGGAGGACGCACGAGGGAGGGAGCGCCTCCTTGACATCACCGCCCGCGGCCCTCGAGCTCGACCCGGCACCAGGAGGCGGCGCCCCGACGTCGGGTGCTTCCATTTCTGGTGGTCCGGAGGCTTCGATCCCCGCACCCAAGGCGGGAGCCCCCGAGGGCCACGAGCTGGGAGAGGGGGCCGTCGTCGTGGACCTCGAGGGTGAGGAGGCCTCGACCCTTCCCCCCTCGACAGGAGAGCGGCGGTCCTGGCCGGCGGGTCTGCGCGAGCTCGAGGCCCGGAGGGAGCAGGAGCAGGGGGCCCTGCAAGAAGCGGAGCCGCCATGGCCGCAGTAGGAGGTGGAGGAAACTGGGGACCAGCCCCAGCATCAGCAGGCGCAGCAGACACCACCGGGGGATGCGGCGGCGGTGGACCCGTCAGCGCAGCAACCGCCCGAGACGTCTGAGGCGAAAGTGACTTCCGGACTGCCCAAACAATGGGTGTCCGTGATCACTTTGGATGAGTTGCTGTCCGAATAAGAAGCGGCGTCGAAGGCGTCGACGGCCCCGTGGCTACCAGGGGCGCAACCGGAGGATGCCTCGGTACCGAGCCCGGCAGAAGACGCGCCGACGGTGGTCCCACCGGCGCCACAAGTCGTGGCATTGGGTGAAGCTTCGGCCTCCACACCTTCGCTGCTTCCGACGGCGCCGGACGCAGCACCGGATCAGGCGCCGCAACCGTCGACGAAGCAGCCGGAGGAGACGGCGGCTGTCGGTGTGCTGAGGAGGTCGATGTCCGACCCCGGGCTGAGGGGTGCCCGCGCCGCGTCAGAGTTCCACATCCCGGGAGAGTTGGCCGTGGGTTACGGCGTTCCAGGCGATGTGGTGGAGGAGATCGATTCCTTGGCGCGAGCCAAGGTCAAGACGGTCCTTCCAGATTGGGGCAAGGAGCGCATCGTGCTTCGGGAACTCGGCGATCCCAGCGCTCCGGGGATCGAGATGAACGACCCGGCGGAGGTCGAGTGCTGGGAGGAGGCCGAGCGGTCTCGGGCGTGGCTGCGGCACTTGCTGAAACTGGGCGCCGAGCTCGCCGAAGGCCTTGACCGGAATCTCGGGGTGAGCCGCTATGTTAGGCCATATGTATATTTTTTGTTAAGTTCTTTCGTATGGTATGCCTTAACCCTCGATTTCCTGTCCCCAGGTGGCGCGGAGGCGGTCCTACTTGAAGTCAGTCTTCCTCCACGAAACACACAACAGCCGGGAGGAAGTGCTTCGCCAACTCGAGGCCGGCGGTTCTGCGCAGAGCAGGGTGGCCGAGCTCGAGGAGGAGCTAAAGCAGACGAGGGAGGAGGCCGCCAAGGCCAAAGAGGAAGCCGCCCGGGCGAAGGCGGACTCCGACGCCGGTCGAGGAGAAGCCGCCCGCCTCGAGGGGGAGCTCGAGCGTGCCAGGGAGGAGGCTGACGCGGCGAAGGCCGAATCGGAGAAGGCCAGGGTCGAGAGCGTCCGAGCCCAGGAGCGCGTCGAGCTGCTCATGGCGGAGGCTCAGAGTTCCGTGGCGCGCATCCGTTCGCTCGAGGCCAGCTTCGCTGAAGTCTCTGCCACGCGCAACGCCCTCTCCGCCTTGGCCCAGGAAGAGAAGAGCCGTGCCGCCGACCTGGAAACCCAGCTCAGGGCAATGAAGGCCACCCTCCGGGACAAGCAGCAGGCCATCGTCCTAGCCGGTGGCGCCCTCGAGACCCTTCGTTTTGAGAAGACGGAGGTGACCCGAGCCTTCAAAGAGGCCCAGCGGGAGCGGGATGAGGCTCGGGGGGAGTGCGACGCCGTGCTGGGGGATCGCAATGCCCTCGAGACTCGCTGTGCTGGTGAGTCCCTCAAAGGATTTTTGATCTTTGTTCTTTCTGTATGGTTTATCGAATTCTTGCTTTATGTTTCAGGCATCGAGTCCGAGCTGCTTGCGACCCAGACCGCCGCCAAGGCGCTGCAGGAGAGCCTTGCGGCGGAGGGGGCGCTTCTTGGTCGGCTCCGGGTTGCCCTCGACAGGCTCTGCGCCCTCTGGGAGGTCGGGCCCGTCGAGGGTGCCGAAGAAGACATCCCCGGTGCTGCGCTCGTGGACCGGATCTACTACCTCGACGCCACCCTTCGAGATCGCGTGCGGGAGGCGCTTCACACTGGCGTGAAGCGGGCGCTTGCGGTGGTCTCCTCCAGCTTCGTTTTTGATATGAACGTGGTGGCCCAAGGCTTTGTTCCTAACATCTCGAAGACCGACGCCGAGAATGAGGAGCGCTGCCGAGGGCTCATCAACGACGCCGAGAGGCCGGGGGGAGAGCTGGCGAAGTTATTCGAGGACGAAGTCCTCCCCCCGGCGGATGTAGGGTACCATGTCGAGGGGGGCGGTGACGGGGCGAGCCTGTAGGGCAAGACTAGGCGAGGGTGCCCATGTAATGAATTAATTTTTGTAAATTATATTCAATGTGGCTTTGAAAGCCCCTTTTTGAACATGAATGCATCTATCGTAATGTGATGCATCCTTTTACTTTCGAACCTTTTCTGCTTTCTACTCACCTAGACTTCGCTTTTTTGACTAAATTTTTGACGCAAACACGTATCCCTCGAGGGGAAGCGAGTGGAGGTACCGTAGCCCGGGGGCGTAGGAGAGCTCCGGCTCGACAGCCCTCGACCCCAAGGGAGTTCGAGGCGTTTTCTACTTAGTCGCGAAGCGTATCAAGGTGTGAGAAAGAAGAAGCGCTCGAGTTCTGCTCGCCTCACTTTTGTTTTCCAACTGAGCGTTCAACGTGAACTCGTATCCCTCGAGGGGGGAGTGAGTGGAGGTACCATAGCCTGGAAGCGTAGGAGAGCTCCGGCTCGACAACCCTCGACCCCAAGGGAGTTCGAGGCGTTGTCAACTTAGTTGGGAAGCAAAAAGAGGGGAGCGTGCGAAAAAATCGTTCGTATTTTTAGGAACTTAGGGGGTTCCCCCCCGTTAGCCCCCGAGGGAGGCTCGACTCTGGTAAGACAGGGTCGAGGCTACCTCTTGCATGTATAATAACGAGTTTGAACTTATAATCGAAAGTAGTCCTTATATTTGTCATGCGGGAATGTACAAGACATGCGAGAATGTACAAGGGCACTGGTGCCCTAAGGGTAGAAACGACGTAGCTGTTCGATGTTCCACGCGTTGGTGAGGATTTCACCTTTGTCGTTAGCGAGCTTGTACGTCCCGGGCTTTAGCACCTCAGCTACGGCGAATGGACCTTCCCATGGCGGCGTCAGCTTGTGATGTCCTTTGTTGTTCTGCCGTCATCGTAGGATGAGGTCTCCAACTTGGAGGTCTCTCGGGCGCACGTGCTTGTCGTGGTAGCGTCGAAGTTTTTGCTGATACCTCGCGGAGTGAAGCAGCGCCATGTCTCGAACCTCCTCGACCTGGTCGACGACGTTTGCAAGGGCTTCTTCGTTAGTTTGCTCGTTGTAGGCCTTTAGTCGAGGGGAACCATACTCGAGGTCAGTGGGGAGGACGGCCTCGGACCCATAGACCAAGAAGAATGGGGTGAACCCCATGGCTCGACTAGGTGTTGTCCTTAAGCTCCATAGGACCGACGACAACTCCGCGGCCCATTTTTTTCCGTGCTTGCCGAGGCGTTTGAGGATCCTTGGCTTGAGGCCCTGCAAAATCATGCCGTTGGCGCGCTCGACCAGGCCATTAGTTTGAGGATGTGCAACCGCGGACCAATTCACACGGATGTGATGGCGATCGCAAAAATCCAAGAACTTCTTGCCGGTGAATTGCGTGCCGTTGTCGGTGATGATGACGTTCGGGACCCCGAAGCGATGGATTATGTCGGTGAAGAACTCGACCGCCCGTTCGGAGTGGATGTTGCTGATGGGCCAGGCCTCGATCCATTTGGTAAACTTATCGATGGCAATGAGCAGGTGCGTGTACCCTTTTGGTCGTCCTCTTGAGAGGCCCCACAAGATCGAGCCCCCAGACCGCAAACGGCCAGGTGATAGGGATCATTTGTAGGGTGTGAGCTGGGAGGTGCGTCTGCTTGGCGTAGAATTGACACCCTTTGCACGAGCGGACGATGTTCGTGGCGTCGAAAACGGCGGTCGGCCAGTAGAAACCCTGTCGAAAAGCATTGCCCACAAGGGTCCTTGGTGCTGCGTAGTGGCCGCAGGCTCCTGAGTGTATGTCCTCGAGGAGCCTCCTGCCTTCCTCGATGGTAATGCAGCGCTGAAGAACGCCCGAAGGGCTTCGCCTGTAGAGTTCCTTGTCATCACCGTAGATGACGTAGGACTTGGCCCGTCGCGTGATCCGTCGAGCTTCGGTTCGGTCCTCCGGAAGTTCTCCCCGAATGAGGCAGTTGAGTAAAGGGGCTCGCCAATCCGGTGGCGGGTTCGATGGAGGGGATATCTCCTGGATCTCCATAACCTGGGCCCCGGTCGAGGGGGCCCCGATCGAGGTCATGGGTTGGGGCTTCGAGGGCGTAGAGCAAGCCCCTGAGCCCAAATCGATGGAGGGCTCGAAGAGGTCCCTCGAGAACACGTCCGGAGGGACCGTACCTCGAGTCGATGCGATTTTCACGAGCTCATCCGCGGCTTCGTTGTATCGTCGAGCGATATGACTAAGCTCGAGGCTGTGGAATTTGTCTTCCAACTTGCGCACTTCATTGCAGTATGCTTCCATCTTGGTGTCGTGGCAGCTCGAGACCTTCATCACTTGGTCGATGATTAGCTGCGAGTCGCCTCGAACGTCAAGGCGTCGGACCCCGAGTTCAAGGGCGATTCGTAATCCGGCGACAAGTGCCTCGTACTCCGCGACGTTGTTAGAAGCGACAAAGTGGATACGAATGACATAGCGCATGTGGACTCCGAGGGGTGAAATGAAGAGCAAGCCCGCGCCTGCTCCTGTCTTCATGAGCGACCCGTCGAAGTACATCGTCCACAGCTCGGCTTGAATTTGGACTGGTGGCAACTGAGTGTCGGTCCACTCGGTGACGAAATCCGCCAGCACTTGAGACTTGATGGCCTTCCGTGGTGCGTAGGTGATGGTCTCGCCCATCAGCTTGACCGACCACTTGGCAATCCTTCCAGCTGCCTCCCGGTTATGGATGATCTCCCCCAAGGGGAACGAGGATACCACAGTAACCGGGTGGCCGAGGAAGTAATGTTGGAGCTTGCGACGCGTAAGGACGATGGCGTAGAGCAGCTTCTGCACCTGTGGGTAGCGGATTTTCATTTCCGAAAGCACCTCGCTGACGAAGTAAACCGGCCGCTGGACTGGCAAGGCGCGTCCCTCCTCTTGCCTCTCCACCACTATGGCCGCGCTGACCACCTGGGTGGTTGCGGCGACATAGAGGAGGAGGGGCTCAGGTGGTTCAGTCGCCGTTGCAGGTCGAGGAGGGACGAGGATCGGAGTGGACATCAGCTTGGCTTTGAGTTCATCGAGGGCCCCTTCGGCCTCCGCGGTCCACGTAAATCGTTCGGATTTTTTCAAGAGACGGTACAGAGGCATGGCCTTCTCCCCTAAGCGTGAGATGAAGCGGCTGAGGACCGCGAGACAACCCGTGACCCTCTGCACGCCCTTGAGATCCCAAATCGGCCCCATTCGCGTGATGGCCGCCACCTTTTCGGGGTTGGCCTCGATCCCGCGTTGGGAGACGATGTATCCGAGGAGCATGCCCCGAGGTACTCCGAAAACACATTTCTCGGGATTGAGCTTTATGTTTTTGGCTCTAAGGCACCCGAATGCGATTTCGAGGTCTCGGATGAGGTTGTCCGCTTTTTTGGACTTGACCACGATGTCATCGACGTAGGCTTCGACCGTGTCGCCTATGTGTTCGCCGAAGACATGGAGCATACACCGCTGATACGTTGCCCCGGCGTTTCAGAGGCCGAAGGGCATTATCACGTAGCAGTACATGCCAAAAGGTGTGATGAAGGAAGTCGCGAGCTGGTCGGACTTTTTCATCTTAATTTGGTGGTAGCCGGAGTAAGCATCGAGGAACGAGAGGGTTTCACACCCCGCGGTAGAGTCGACAATTTGATCAATGCGTGGTAAAGGAAATGGAACTTTGGGACATGCTTTGTTTAAACTAATATAGTCAATACACATCCGCATCTTTCCACTCTTTTTCTTAACTAACACGGGATTAGCTAACCATTCGGGGTGATGAACCTCCTTGATGAATCCAGCCGCCAAAAGCTTGTGCACCTCCTCGCCGATGATCCCGTGCTTCTCCTCGTCGAAGCGGCGCAGGCGTTGCTTCACCGGTCTGGACCCGGCCCGGATTTCCAAGGCGTGCTCGGCGACTTCCCTCGGTATGCCCGGCATATCCGAGGGACTCCACGCAAACATATCGGCGTTTGCACAGAGAAAGTCGACGAGCACAACTTCCTATTTGTCCTCGAGGTCGGCGCTGATCGTTAGCACCTTCTCGCATGGGCAGCTCGGGTCGAGGGGGACTTTCTTGGTGTCTTGTGCCGGCTCGAAATTGCCGGCGTGTCGCTTGGGATCTGGCACCTCGTCGGCGAGGTGCTCGAGGGTCGTGGCTATCATGGCGTTTTCCTCGACGGCCTCCCAATATTCGACGCATTCGACATCGCAGTCGTATGCGTGCTCGTAGGAGGAGGCAACAGTGATGACGCCTTTGGGTCCTGGCATCTTGAGCTTGAGGTAGGTGTAGTTCAGGATCGCCATGAACTGCGCGTAGCCCGGTCGGCCGATGATGGCATGATACGTTCCGTGAAACCCGACCACCTCGAAGGTGAGGGTCTCTTTCCTGAAGTTGGCAGGGGTGCCAAAACAAACAGGGAGTTCGATACGGCCGACGGGGAAAGCCTTCTTCCCTGGCACGACGCCATGGAACCCTCCGGCGCTGGGTCGGAGTTGGTGCCTCCTGACCCCCAGGAGGTCGAGGGTCTCGAGGTAGATGACATTTAAGCTGCTGCCGCCGTCCATGAGGAACTTCGAGAGGCGGGTGTTGATGATGATCGGGTCGACGACGAGTGGATAGGCCCCGGGGTTGGGGACTCGATCCGGATGGTCATCGCGGTCGAACGTGATGGGCACATCGGACCAGTCGAGGTAGTGAGGTGTTGCGACACGAGCTGAGAAGACCTCTCGATGCTCCCACTTACGCTGTCGGGGCGTGAGCTGGGTTGAGGGCCCCCCGTAGATCATGTAGCAGTCATAGACTTCGGGGAATTTTTCGTCTTCCCCGTTGTCTCCCTCACCGCCGCCTTGGTCTTTCTTATCGTCACCTTTCTTCACACCCACTTGCTCGAAGTGCCTTCGAAGCATGCGGCAGTCCTTAAGCTTGTGTTTTGCCCCGTCCTTATGGTAAGGACAGGGCTCCTCGAGCATCTTGTCGAAGATGGCGCCCTCGGGGGGCGCGGGGGGACCTCGAGGTCTTTTGCGTTCGGTTGCAGCGACGAGATCGTCTTCTGTAGCCTCCCGCTTGCCTCGTTGATTTTTCTTCTTCTTGTTATTTCTCTTCGACCCTATGCTCAAGCCTCCGGCGTTGTCGGCTACCGGCGCTTTACTCTTGTCCTTCACGTCGCTGAAGAAGGCGCCGACGGCCTCCTCGCCAGCGGCGTAGTTGGCGACCACATCCATAAGCTCGTCGACGGTGTCGGGGCGGTTACGCCCTAACTCGCGAACTAGGTCCTTGCAGGTTATACCCGCAACAAACGCTAGAACGACGTCGAGGTCGGAGATGTGGGGCAGCTCGGTGCGGAGCTTGGAGAACCGTCAAGCAAAGTCGCGGAGAGACTCTCCTGGCTTTTGCTTGCAGTTGTGCAATTCCCAGGAGTTTCCAGGACGCACGTAGGTACCTTTGAAATTCCCCTCGAAGATACGGACAAGGTCGGTCCAAGTGCGAATCTGGTCGGGGGGAAGCTCCTCGAGCCACCTACGCGCGGTGTCGGACAGGAACAGGGGAAGGTGACGTATGATGGCGTGATCGTCACGCGCCCCGCCCGCCTGACAAGCCAACCGGAAGTCGGCTAGCCAGAGCTCGGGATTGGTTTCGCCGTTATATTTGACGAGGCTCGTGGGGGGTCGAAACTTGTCGGGCAGCTGGGCGCAGCGGATCCTCCTGCTGAAGACCCGGGGGCCCGGCGGCTCTGGGGCCTGTTGGTCTTCTTCGCTGTCGTAACGTCCTCCTCGATGGGCGCTGTACCCTCGATCCTCGGCATCCTCGTGCTTGCGTCTGCGGTTCTCGACAATGTCGAGGCGCGCGTCGCGGGGAGCGCGGTCATCGTTGATAGGCTCTCGGGCCGGGTTCTTCTTCTGTTGGGGGGCCGCCCCTTGATCGACCGAGCCTTCCCTCTCTGGCCGGGAAGGCTCGACCTGAGGCTCGGAGGCAGCTCCTCGACGCCTCGAGGCTGAGCTCTCGGCTTGTTGAGCAGCAGCAACTTGGAGGAGGCCCTCGACCTCGCGTCGTATCCGCCGAGCTTGTGAGTTGGAAGGTGCAGGCCTATTGCGGAGGAGCATAGCCGCCGCAACAACGTTCTGGCTTGCTCGGGGATAACGGTGGACGGGTTGCTCGGGTGCTCCTTCCTCGATGATTTGCCGGTTGACCTCTCGGGCTCTGGCTCAGGCTCTACCGCCGAGCGGTCACCGCTCTTGTTCGAGGGTCATCTCGAGTAAGCGCAAGCGTTCCTGCTCTTCGGCGAGCTTCGCCTGCAGCTCCTGAATCTGTGCCATCTGCGCGTCCTGCTCGCCAGGACGAGGGCACGCTTCTCGGGGTGCGTCTGGTTGTTGGTCCTCTGCTCTGGGGGAGCGTCTCTCGCCACGGCGGTAGACGCCGTGGCCGCAGGATCGATGGTTTCCTGATCGGAGTCGACGCCACCATCGATGTGGAGGCACTCTCGGGTAGGATCCCAGTGATCAGGGTCAGAGTCAGGGTCACCGTAGTAGAAGACGGGGAATTGCCCCCGCGCCTCCTCCTGCAGCCACCGTCGGAGTGTGCCGACGGTGTACCTCCGGGGGCCGGGCGCTCTTGCGAAAGCCAAACCCTCGGAGGCTGGAGCGACAATCCCTACGTCCGTCATCGCGCGAAGAAGGGTGTCCGGGCGGTCCTCCGACGCGCTGGTGACGGAGTGGGTTGATGTCGTAGCCATCGTCGTGGGATTGTTGGAGTCGGTCGAAGACCACCAACGACGCTCGAACAGCCCGTGCGGAAGCAAGCTTGATCGAGCGGGGGTTTCGTCGCACTTCCCCGACGAGCGCTCGGTGAGGGCGGAGTCAGGGTTGTGCGGGGATCCTGCCGGTTTGCCTTCTGCCTCTAAACTCGGGTCTGGGGCGTGGGGAAAGCGACGAGGACCCTTCTTGACTCGGGTTGACGGCGATGACGGCGCCGATCGTGTCTCCTTCTGGATGTGGAAGCGTGGTCATGAGACTGGCGAGCGGCTCCCCATGAACGTGGGGACGCACCGCGAACTCCGTTTGGGTCACTGATCGAGAGCAGGGTCATGTCGTAGCCCTGGCCGAGGGTCATGAACTCCAGGCTCCCGAACCAGATCACCGTAGTGTGCGGAAGTGGTGGAACGAAATCGCCCATCCGGAAAAATGGCGGGAAATCGTTAGTGACACGCGGCTCCCCTACCTGGCGTGCCAACTGTCGGTGTTCTGGCCCTCGAGGGGTCAACACCAACGAGTAATATCATATCCGCGTGCTCCCTAATCCGGTGGGTGATGCAAGAATGACACAGTGATTTATCCTGGTTCGGGCAAAGAAGGCCCTACGTCCAGCGGGGGG
>CM041628.1:92616875-92627961 GCA_023333625.1 Bothriochloa decipiens
GGGAAATAAAACCCTGAGTACGAGGATGTACTCAGCTAGACTTACCCATCATAAACTAAAATAAAATGACTCCAAGGAGTATGCAAGGCTGTATAAGTAGGATAGCTGACTCATTTAATTGCGAAAAAGCTTGCATTAAGGAACAATTAATAAGAACCTTCTAGCAATGTATTTTAATCTGATTAACCTTATCATGCTACATTAGCACCTGTACTAAACAAGCATGGTAATAATTATTCAACAGAAAGTAACCAATTTTCGATTGAGTATCTTTCAGTCTCAACAGCTCAACCGTCTCATCTCTTGTTCAAATTCTTACTACGATGCCGCTGCTCAAGTCAAGTGTTCACTGTCCAGGAACGATGGCGATTATAATCGATTACTAACCAGCTGGCGGGTATTCCTCACACAAACCACACTCACCAGCCACGGTGAGCTACAGGTCACCGACATCCAATTCAGGAAAACACGAGATCAACAGGTACCATCACATCCGGGCATCGTCCGGCTACCAGCAGGGCGCACCATGCTATATTCAGGCCTTACAACCGCGTAACCCGTGGTCCCCCATCTTCACTAATGCGATGCGTACAGCAGGTTGACACCTGGCCCAAATCAAAATTAGGCTTCGCGATCGGAACAACTTATCCTTCCAGCTAAATGTGAGGCATAAATTCAATATGACTTGAGGACGTACAACGGACGGGGTCCTAGTTCGACACAGACGGGATACCTGCACCAAACCTCCAGTTCAGTCTCAACACCAATCCCGCCCGGTCTCGATTTATTATCTCCACATGGTTATCCAAGATAACAATGTATTCAACCATTCCGAGTTACCACCTATAACTCGCGGATGACAGGAAATCACCTGACTTCTACCGATCTAGTTAAAGCAGGGCTAAGCAAATAATCGTACCTGAACCTAACAGGGTTAAAGTATAACAGTGGCAAGGAATATAAGTAATGCAGCAACGGTATAAAACAACGCCTATAACTTAATGCAGCAAACAAGTAAAGGACTCAAGTTAGATATTTTGCAAACCACAGGGAGAATGCTTCGGGGCTTGCCTTTCAGGAAAGCGCTTGGCTGGTGGTCGGGACACTCCGGAAGATCAGCTTCGGGATCCTCTTCTGCTGCTGCTTTCCGAACCAAAGCTTCCTGTTGGCCTTCCTCTCCTGGTGCTCCGGGAACTACCGTCTCGAGCTCTGACGATCCTGTATGATGCATAGTGCGTATGAATACCGTGCATACATATAAATACAATGCTGATGGTGATGGTGAATGAATGCTCAGCTAAGATGAATGATATGATATTTGAAAACATGTATGATAAGCACATGTCATCTGCATTCTCTTCTACCGACAACTCTCCAAATAAGTCTCGCATTACAATTTACTTGCACACTATAAGGAATTATAAACAACCATTGTTTTGCACACTACACTCTACTGAACCACAACCAATAGCAGATCACACATATCATAAATAGCATAAAAAGCATTTTTACACACATGAAATGATAACTCTAAAGCATTATTTGTAAACGAAAGAAATCAGGGTATAACTACAACATGACTTTAGACTACTCAAAAAATTCTATAAAAATTACAGAAGCTTAATCATACCAAATAAAGACTACCATAAAAATTTCAAGTCAAAGCAGTAAGTACTTTATCCTGCACAAAAATGATAAGGCAGCACAATTCTAGGGGCATAAAATACTTTGTACATAAAAGTATATCAAACAATAGATCTCAGAACATAATTAGCTCTAGATTGACATAAAAACACTCTCCAAAAAGTTTCATACACAAATTCCTTATATATTATTTATTATGAATTATTTATCATCACATGAAAATAGGCACCATAACTAGACAGAGCAAACTTTCCACATGACATAATCTCGTAATATTTTTCACAGATAGAGCATGACATAAGAAGACTAACAAACTTGGTCTCACATTTTTCTGATTAACAGAGAATTAGTTATGCATTTCCTAAGATAAAAGCAATTAATAGAGATAAATAAAGCTATACAGAAAAGTTTCACAAATTCCACATTTCATATTTTTCATACATAGATCATCTCATAAGAAAAATACTGCAAGTTGAACCAACTCATTTGGATGAAAAATGAGCAAGTTATGAATTTCCAAAGCTTTAAACAAAATCTGAAATCAATTCTGGAAAAGAAAAAGGAAAAAGCACTTTACACCGGGGACCCTGAGATTTCCAGAAACTAACCGAGCCCTAACCGGTAAATCTCTGTGTCTGGCAACCTTACACCGAGAACCCTAGGTTTTTCTACATTCTAACCCGATGGTCCTCGTCGGCGGCGACGCTCAGCCGGCCGTCCCGGCGGCTCTCCGGCGTCACCGACCGGAGGAAAAGAGAGAGGAGAACAGCGCGCATCGATCAAGGGGACTAAAGATGGGAGGGAGCGGCTGGAGGCGGTCGGAGCACGAGCACGGCAGAGCGGCGGCACTCCGCGCAGCGGCCCGACCGAAATCCGACCCCACGAAACCCTAATCGGCGCCATTGAGCATCGTCCTAGCAGCTACCCACCACGACGCTTCGGATGCGCACCCTAATGGCGAGAGAGGACGGCCAGAGCGGCGGAACCACGGTGAAGCCGAGGTGCGGCCATGGCGGACAGGGAGAAGATGATGCGATTCGGGCGAACCTTGACGCAACCGGCCGAGACGAGGGTGGAGGAAGATGGAGCGGACTCGAGCGCACTCGATTGCGGGGTTCAGCGGGTGAATGCACGGCTGCTGGCGGCGAATTTCTGGACGGTGGCGAGGCAAGCTCGGGCGACGCGGTGGCGAGCAGAGAGGAAAATGAGAGGGGATGAGGGGGAGAGAGTGAGGGCGCGGGCGAGTGAAGGAGTGGGCGCGTTCGGACGACGCCCCACGCGGCCAAAACGGCCCGGCCTCAGCAGTGCTTGGGCGCCACACGGCCGACGCATGCTGCCGCGGGCGGCCACGGCGCTTTCCTGGTCGGGGATTTCCCTGACGGCCAGGAAACAACCGTCACCGAAAAGCTGTTTTCATGAATATAAAACAAACTTTGCTGCTTAATAACTCTTAAACTAAGCCGAATTAGCAAAAACTCAAAATAGATGAAATGTAGCTTTTGAAGAGTAGAACATTTCATCTTAAAGAAGTTTTACCAGATTCTGCCTAGATTTTGAAATACAAAAATCCAAATAAAATACCTTTTAAAAATTCCCAAAATGGAAAATCAGCCCCCAATTCTGCCCTTTTTCAACATTTTTGAACACCTTTCAAGCATTTTCATGAAAAGTGGTAAAAACAACTTTTGTTCCTTATAAAATTCTCTACAAACTTCATTTAGGGTGCACACACATGCAAGCAATCTAGCTATCATTTTCAATTCAGTCAAACAAAACTACTTTAATGGTCCACCTTGGTCAACCATGACAACAAAGCTTAATTAGCCAAAACCATGAACATAAACCTAGGTTCATTTGGTGTCCTAATCATGTCTAGGTTACCTTAGAGATCATCAAACACCAAACACTCATACCACTTATTCGATTCATGTGAAAGGCAAGCAAAATTCGAATAATCAAGCATGATACATGAAATGACGATCGATCTTTTCATCAATGCTATGCATAATGATGCTTATGCTTAAGAATGCGAATGATTATGCATGCTTAACACCAGAGTGTTACAAGGCACTATGTAATCAGCTTGCTAAAACTATGCATGAGGCTTATAGGACGATAGTCACGGATCCCTGCGTGCTGCTCCTTCTTCTTTAGCAAGATCATGAAGGCCTCATTTACGCTGTGGAAGCTCCACGAATCGAGTGCCCAGAACGCATGCACTGCGCTCATGATGACAGCCTTGATTGTGCTCCAAGCAGTCTTGTAGAAGCGACCAGTAAGGCCATCCGGACCCGGTGCCTTGTCGTTTGAAAGTTACTTGATCACGGCCGCCACTTCATCCTCAGTGAAAACAACCTCTAAGTGCCAGGCATCAATAGAACGAACACTGATAGTTGCCAAGTCTATCCTTCTTGACCGCACTAAATCAGTCCCAAGTATTGAATTGTAGTGGTCATACACCGCATCAGCCATGGCATGGTCGTTTAGTAGTTCAACTCCCTGAACATGGAGGGACTCAATGCGGTTCTACCTGTGGCGGTGGCAGGCCTGGAGATGGAAGAAACGTGTATTCGCATCTCCCTCCCTCAAGAAAGTCTCTCTGGAACGCTGCCTGACAATGGTTCTGTTGAAAATAAGAGCAATTTAGTGATGTATAAATTAATTTTGACAATGAGGAAAAGACCAACAGCATGTACCATAGGTATGTGATTTGATACTAGCAACAGAGAGAATACGAGAACGAACAACGGAGAGAGAATCGACATTCTTACAGTGGGATTGCCGGCGAAGGAAGACGTAGCAGACCGTCGACTGAGATCCGGATCAGCGGCGTAGAGGGAAGAAGACGTCCAGCGAGCAGTCGCGACGGCGCTTCCCAAAAACCTGATACGCCCCCTGCCCTGTGCAAGAACGCGAGAAGACGTAGGCTTCGGAGCCTGCTCTCCCGATATCGATGGCACGTCGACGACGGGATGGGAAAGACGGCGGCAGCACTGTGGCGAGGAATAGATGAATCTCTCGGTACTGAGGACGACGTCTCGCTCTATATTTATACACGCGTCGCAGCAAATAGGAAAGTAATTAGCCGCTCAATCACAGTATTATGGTAATTGACCTGCCGTTTGTGCACTTACCATAATACGAGAATAATTGCTTACCAAATAGGCCAGCGCTTCTCCATGAATGCAAAAAATTTGGAGTGGCAAAAGGAGGCTGCGCACCCGCAAGGGTCGGGGCGGGAAATCGGCGGACCATTCACGCGCATGTCGTGCGTGCGCGCCCATTAGCCCCGCCCCGCCCCGCCGAGGCGAGCGAGCGCGTGCGCGTGTAGTTCTTCCTTTTCCTCTCCCCAATAACTCTAACAAGATAGAGATAGCTCAACTATTTAAGTTAGCCTCACTCCTTTTGAAGTAGCAAGGTGAGATTAAAATCCCCCACCTTTCCATATATACATACATATGTGAGTGAAACTTTAGAATTTATTTGTAATTATTTGGCCCATAGCCCAAAACATCTAACAGGTTGATGACAAATCGAGCACCCTGCCTCTGAGCATCGCGTGCATATCCTGCTCCCAGATGTGAAGCTACCTCCTTTCCTCCTCCTCGTCAAACCTCAAGATAATTCCTCTGGCGATAGCAAGCTGCAGGCGGATACTCCCAATTCTGGATGAGCTCCAACGCTTCAGTTCTTGGGCAACTTTTCTGAACTTCTGGTCTAGACGACGAAACGGGTCGGACGGTGGCAGATCCGCCGCCCAAGCTGCCTCCACCACATCAGCATAACCTGGCATCTCGGGCCAAAAGGCCTCGAAGCGAAAACGTGGCTTAAAACCAGGCGAAGCGTCCATCAGCAGCATAAGTGGGCAATGATCCGAGCAGTCCGACAAAAGCGCCTTAAGCACATGCGCTGGGAACAGGGTCAACTAAGAATTATTGCCGAACACCCTTTCTAGGTGTACCAACGTGGGATTCTAGCGTCGGTTGGACCAGGTGAAGTCCCGTCCCTGCAGGTCAATTTCATCAAGTTGTGCCTGGTCCAGGAATGTCCTCAATCTCCTCATGTTTCTTCTGTCAAGACGGTCATTGTTCTTGTCTCGTGTGCGGTATATCATGTTGAAATCCCCCGCAACCAACCACGGACCCGCGGCTACGTTCCGGAGCTGCAATAGCTCCGCCAGGAATTCAACCTTGTCGACATTCTCCTGTGGTCCATAGACACCCATGAAATTCCACCGGTTGGAGCCCGCGCCAAGCAGCTGCAGCTTCACTGAAATAGAAAAACACCCTATGGAGACCTCCGAGGCCTCCCAAACTTCCCTGTCCCAGGCCAAGGCAATTCCGCCGGTCACTCCCAACGCCGGAAGGAACATATAGTCAAAAGCCGAACCTAGCATTTCAATTGAAGTAGCATTACAGATGACAGAGAGCTTAGTTTCCTGGATACAAATGAGCGAAGGGCGTTGTGCCATGATCACGCCTCTAAGAACGTTGCGTCTGGCTAGCTCATTCAGCCCGCACACATTCCAGATCAGAATTCCTCTGTTGTGTAACATATTGAACAATTTCCGCTTCAAAGGCTGGCAACGCGAAGGCCATCAGGGTGCCCTGTCGCCCAAGCCCTCCAGGTTTAGATTGACGCCCGTGAGGTCGACGCCCCCTGAAGGAACAGCTGCAAGGCGTGCTGCTTGTTCTGCGACATATCTCCCCCGAAGGCAAGTTTGAATTTACGTTCCACTTCACAATCCGCCTCTTCCTCCGGAACCGGAATTCCCAATTTCCTGAGCAGCACCCTCTGTGCCTGCACTGTCGCATTGCCCAGACGCGGACGTGCTGCGATTCAGCCACTCCGGCGGAGGGAGTGGACCGAAACGACGAGCAAGCCCGGCGCAGCCTGGGACGCCTCCCTGCGAGGGGGGTCTGCAGCGGCAAGCAGACCGCCGCCTCGAGCTTAGCCTGCACGTGATCAGAATCATCATCCAGCGTTTGCACATCGTCATCCATCGACGCAGCAGTCTGGGCCTGAGAGTTCATCCACATTCTGCGTCACCACAAGCTCATCTGTGTTCGCCGTGTCACCGGCCCCCCAAAGGAGCAAGGAATGCCGGTCCCCGTGGCGAACTCAGCGTCGACGAGCTCGGACCACCAGTCACGGGACACCGCCCGCCACGATGAGGCATGGTCGTCTGGTCTCTCCTCCGACGACCCTGAAACAGTCGTAATAGAGCGTACCTCCTCCGGTGCCCTCGACACAACTACGGATGGCGCAAAGGCCCATTCACTGTGCACACATTCCTGCCACCAGTCCATGCCGTGGGCCGCGATCGGGGTTTGCACCGTCCGGCCCGTGTGTAGAAGTACCGGCGCAATCCTGAGAAAACGGCCCACCATGCCACACCCAGAAGGCGGCGAGACAGTTGCCCAACGCGGCATCCAGTTCCCCTGCAAGCCATCCGAATGGATCATCCGTTGCGGCGACGGGGATGGCGTCGGCGGTGAGGGGGACCAATGGCCCGCCGCCCCGGTCGCCGCCGGGTGGACAGACTCAACCCGAGCAGGGAAGGCCGACACAGCCCAGCTCGGCGTATATTGTAGAGCTCTGAGCTTGATCTCCCACGACGGGCAGGGGACCGTACCCACCATTATCGCCCCTAGATCGTTGGGGTAATTAGGCGGGTAGTCACAATATGGGATGTGCCTGCCACGCCTCGGATCGGAGTCTGGTGACGAATCAGCACTATACCCTCTTGGGGACAGGTAGTATTCGTAATCCTCATCGCCACCCATTCCAGCGTTCGCGTTGCCATTGTCACGGTCGTCATGTTCCTGACGGTCTTCCTCAGGTGCCGGCGGTGTCCCCGGCGGATCCTTGAAATTCTGATCCGCAACAAGGCGGACACGCACCAAATAGTGTAACCCTCTCCGCATCCTTTGCTCCCGGGCATCAAGCTCCGCCCAGCGAACCCGGGGCTCCGGGATGAAGACCAACTTTTTGGGCTCAATGAAGGAAGGGTGAGAACACCAGGCAACAACAAACATCTCCCTGTTATCTTTGATTGGACGGTCCCGCAAATCCGTAAGCTTGACCTCTGCACAGCACCGACCAAGCGTGGCCTAAGCAATGGTAGTGTTCCTCGCATGAGCAGGTATGTTCCTCAGCGCGAGCACAACACGGTGCTGGAAAGCACCCTCCACAGCACCAGATACCCTGGTCCAGGGTCTCCATCTTAGCGGCAGCCGATTTCCCCAAGGTCTCGAAGCAAGCACCCGGTCCAGATCCTCCCGACGTGAGAATCGGACTAGGAAATCTTCCGGCTCATGCACCCGGACCTCCACCTGATCATTTGTTATCTTGAAGTGGTTGTACAACGCCGCATACACCATTGCAGTGGACACAAAAGGGCTGGTTCCACCGATGTAAGCCACGAGGGCCAAGCTTGCAAGAGCATCCTCCTCTTCCTAGAGCTGCGTCGTGCGCAGGAGGACAACCATGGTTGCCCGATTCGCACCCGCCGCAATCGCCGTAGCAACGAGTTTACCATCAATTAGAGTGTCGTCCGGTCCCCCTCCCAGGCAGCGCATCCAAGGGCCCCGGAACGATCGGTGGCTGAACCGGGGGCTGAGGTGGCGGCGGTGGGGGCGGCGGAGGCGGCGGAGGAGCAGAATGGCCCCCCGCCACCACCGAGCCCCCAGAGTTCGGCTTCGGAGGTGCGGTCACCGAACGACCCGACACCGTATCCGCCGACGCAGCCCTGTGGCCGCGGCACGGGGATGGCATGCGTCGTTGGTGACACACGTGACGCTTGGCTTCATCATCCGAGTGCGAGCGTCGACGCGGCTCCACAGAATGCGGGGACCGAGCGCGCTTTGCCCCCGTCGCCGCCGGGGAAGGCGGCAACTGGCCGCGTGATGCCCTTCTTCCCAACAATTGTAGCATCTGGCTCTGTACCCGCAACGTGCCCGGACATGTCCCGGACGGAGACAATTGTAACAACAGCTCGCGAGCTCCCGTGGTGGCGACCGGGGAGACCGCGGCGACGTCCGTGGCGGGGTGCGTGGGCGGCCAAACTTCCTGCTCGCCACCGGAAGCTTGCTTTCGATATTAAGCTGGCAACAGATCGATACGATAGGATATGATTTCATTTTAGTCAATGATCGAGCTAAATCACAATTAGTGTGTACATGCAGTCCATTTCGGCTTATCACAACATAATTGCGTGCCATGAGCTACATGTCGAAGTACAAGGGATATCTTGCAAGTCCAATTATGATGATGGGGTACCTTATTACCTTACTATAAGCTCGGGCTATACATGTCAAAAATGAGAAGAATCTTGGGCAACTGCTAAACCATTTGTACTTCGACATTCTATGATTTCAGATTTAAATCAACTGGTACAGATATATTAATGATAGATATGATGCTTCTTATCATGAACGTAATCAGGTCACACGTTATGTCAACAGGGTTGATTTATCATTTATTACGTAATGTCAACAGGGTTGCGTATACGATCGTTTGGGTCCCAGCAACTTAACATTTGAGAGTTTAGAGAATTGAACGGTCATTTTGAGAGCTTAGAGACCAGGATGACACGTCAGGATAAGTTCGAGGACCACCAACATACTTTACTCCATATACAATATAGTGTATAAGTTGTCTTTGTAAAAGAAGAAAAAAATAGAAAAACATACCTGTACACCATCACGTGATGATGGGAGGCCCATGTAATGCGTCCCACTCGACAAGGGAACCCATATGTGCGACGAAGCCTCTGTTCAGATAGCCACATATTAACACCGAAAACCTTCCGCGCCGACGGCCAGCCACGCGCCGACCACCCTGCGTCCGCGGTCCGCACTCAGCCTCATCAACTGTTACAATGACGGCCCACTACTACAATGAAGGCCTACTATGCACAATACGCTCAATTCTGTTGTTGCGTCCGACTAAATTCTGTTGTGTTAGCACAAATGGCCCACTATGCACGATACGGCCCATTACTACAATAACGGCACACTATGTCATTTGTGCTAACACATCTCAAAAATTGTTTTTTGTCCTTGTATTTCTATATAAAAAATGTTATTTTTTTCCTTGTCTTACTATAAAAAAAATTATTTTTTATTCTTGTTTTTTTATAGAAAATAGTTGTAAATTGTTAATTGTTCTTGTGTCAAATCAATTGTCCTGGTGTAGGATGCATGCGCCAGCCATTGGGCCCAAAACCTGGTGGAATGAATTAAACGGCCCACTTGTGTTCTGCTCCGTACGAAGGTGCAAACGAAAAATACAAAGAGGTGGTCGGAGACCTGCCGCGTGCCACCCGTGGCAGCTAGCACGACCCGATTAGCACAAGCCTCCAAAACTCCTTAGTTCGCAAAGATGCGTAAATGGCACGGGATATAAAGATAATATAGGTCTCGGCTTCACGTTTAATTGATATAAATCTGTTTTTCATTAAAAAAAGTTGACAAGTACGTTTTCCGTGCTTCAAGCTTTTATTATATCAAAAAAAAAGAGAAGATTCTCAACGCCCGAATAATGGAGAGCCAAACAAATTCAAAACTGACCGTGTCCGCTAGTGGTGACAACATAACACATATACGTACCACTTAAAATCTTGCTTGATTCGCCAAGAGATCTGTTCAGATAGCGGCCGATCAACAAAGAAGGCTCCGAAACTCCTTCCTTATTAGACCACAAAAGATGCGTAAAATGGCACGGGACATATCTCTCTCTCGGTTTCTTGTGTTTGATAAACGGTACGTGTTTCCTTTTAAAATATTGATGATCACATTTTCCGTGCTCCTCTCAGTGCGTTTTTTGGACTTCTTATCGAACAGGAAAATCTGCGTCAACACCATTGATCTCTCTGTCTCGTGGATCATTACTTTGTCGTGCTGATGACGAACATTGAACTTTTTTATTTTTAATTTTTTTAAAAAAAAATTTACAAATTTAGTTGTCCGTTTCGAAATATGATAGAATTAGTCGTCTACAGTGGGTGTTTTTTAAAAAACGCCCACTGTCTGGGCGTTTTTTGTGACGTGGCAAACGGCCGGCCGGCGCCGGTGTCGGCGTTTGCGGGCGGCCAGGGGGCCGCCTGCAAGGCGTTTTTTCCTCTCCAGGGGGCCGCCTGCAAAACAGGCGAGGCCGGCCGCGCTCTTTTGCAGGCGGTCCCCTGGACGCCAAAAAACGCCCACACAGTGGGCGTTTTTTGGCCACCTGGGGGCCGCCTGCAAAACAGGCAAAGCCGGCCGTGCACTTTTGCAGGAGGCCCCCTGGCCGGCAAAAAACGCCCACACAGTGGGCGTTTTTTGGCCGCCAGCTATATATACCCAGCCCCCCTTCAGATTTTCATTATATTCACTAAAATTTTCAGAAAAAAAGGAAGAAGAGAGGAGGGAGGAGAAGGAAGTAACGGCGAAGCCCTGCCAGT
>CM041628.1:92637961-92668034 GCA_023333625.1 Bothriochloa decipiens
ACTGGCAGGGCTTCGCCGTTACTTCCTTCTCCTCCCTCCTCTCTTCTCCCTTTTTTTCTGAAAATTTTAGTGAATATAATGAAAATCTGAAGGGGGGCTGGGTATATATAGCTGGAGGTCAAAAAACGCCCACTGTGTGGGCGTTTTTTGACGGCGAGGGGGCCGCCTGCAAAAGTGCGCGGCCGGCCTCGCCTGTTTTGCAGGCGACCACCTGGTGGGCGTTTTTTGGCGCCCAGGGGGCCGCCTGCAAAAGAGCGTGGCCGGCCTCGCCTGTTTTGTAGGCGGCCCCCTGGACAGGAAAAAACGCCCACTGTGTGGGCATTTTTTTACTGCTACGGGGCCCGCCCGCAAAACAGGCGCGGCCAGCCGCGCTCTTTTGCAGGCAGCCCCCTGGTCGCCAAAAACCGCCCACACAGTGGGCATTTTTTGGCCGCCAGGTGGCCGCCCGCAAACGCCGGCACCGGCGCCGGCCGGCCGTTTGCCACGTCACAAAAAACGCCCAGACAGTGGGCGTTTTTTAGAAAACGCCTACTGTAAGCGACTAGTTCTGTCATATTTCAAAACGGACAACTAAATTTGTAAATTTTTTTTAAAAAAAATTAAAAATAAAAAAAGTTCGACGAACATTATTCTCAGAAGCTGGGCTGCCGCTGCTTTGGGAAACCAGTAATATTGGGCTTCCATCAAGGAGCATAGAAGAAAGTGTGGGTCGGATTAAGTTGGTGGCTTTCGCAGCTGCAAAGAAGGGAATGCAAGATGAATACGGGTCCAGTAGGCTTTCCTGGACCGAGAAAAAGCCCATGGGTTCCTTTCCTCAAAACAAGACAAAGCACATCGAGAGATCACTCGCCGTGCATTCGGCCTCTGCAAATCAAGATGTTTGATGGATTCCAATAAATAAATTCCAGCAAGCCAGAGGGCAAAAACCTATGTTCGGACCGGGCTAAAATTTCATAATTGTCTTGGGAGCTTGGTCCATATGAATCCATCGTTTTTCTCCAAAAAAAAAAATGAATCCATCGTAAATGTTATGGTGCTTTTTTGGAGAGCTCTACTCATTTCATTCTTAAAAACACTTTTTTTTTTTGGCCTCCAAGGAGTACCATAGTTCTTGCACAGGGAAAATGGATTACTTTTAAGTAGTCTCTTTACGCTAATGTTGAAGCTAAAAACTCTGTGATTCATTGTGTTAACTTGAATAGGTTATTTTCCTTGTTGCATGATTGCATCTCATTGTTTCGTTTGTTTGAGCTCAGAGGCACAGAGCTAGGCAAGCTGGCCTTCATCGGACACTTTCGGATCCTTGCTTTTGGCGAGGTGTCCTTTTTTTCGTGTGCTAGTGGTTTCATTTCAACAGTTAAAAGGCTGGAGATATATCAGTCTCCTAGACGACATTGGAGCAGAGGACACAGAAAAAAATTCTTTCTATTTTTTTTTCAGTACGCACCAGAGATAAAGTGAAATGCACCACACGCCACTAGACTTGCGCTGCTGTGTCATATAGGTCTACGGACTCACAAATCGGGTATCTGACCCCTCCAACTTGCGAGCCGGTTCACCACAAACCTAAATGCCAAAACCACTCTGGTTTGGCCGCGCCATTTTTTAAAAACAACCCTCCCCAGTCTCGTCTCTCACCCCTGAGCCCTCATTCTTCCTAAGAGCGCTGGCAACGACGGAGAGGCCACGAAATCGCGGCCAGCAGCAGTCGGAGCGGATGTGACGGCGAAGCTGCGGTGAGACGCCAGCTGCAATCGCGCGTGCGCTCCCGCGAGGCAACAACGGGAGCAGCAGCAATCGCGGCCGCCAGGTGCCCCGGCCATGAGGTGACGGCGGAGGCGGGCGGCAGCGCGGCGCCATGGGGCAAGCTCGCCGGCGAGACGGAGCTCGCGCCCGCACGCCCGCGCCCGCGGCGGGCGAGGGGAGGCGGAGTTTGTCCGCGGCGGCGAGGAGGCGGAGGTCACGAGCGACGGCGCAAATTGTTGTGTGTCCGGGGAAGAAGGAGGGCTCAGGGGTGAGATGCAAAAATTGGGGAGAGTTGTTTATGATAAATGGCATGGCGGGACAAATACCCGGTTGAAGAGTCCATAAACCTATTTGACACGGCAGCGCAAGTCCAAGGATCTTTAGTGCATTTCGCTCCGAGAGATATTTTGAGGTACCCTTGTAACGTGACCCACATGTATATTTGTTTCATACTGACTCGATCGCTCGTAATCTACATGTGTGTTGCTATGATTTTACAGTGAGGAATTAATCGAGTAAAGAATGGAAACTCTGTCGCGATCAGTTGAATCAAGCTGAAGAATCAATGCAAGTTTTCTGAATCGGTCAGGCGAAGCAACGACATGCTGCATTGAAGAATCATTGTACGGCTACGAGCGGCGCGCTCCGGGCCGTGGTGGCAGGTCTCGGTGTCCCCCGGCGGCGCCCTGCTGCAGGGCCTCGATGTCCTCGAGCGCGGCCACGACGTCGTCCATGGAAGGGCGGCTCTTGGGGTCGCCGGTGAGGCACTTGCCGGCGAGCCTAGCGGCCCGGAGCGCGGCCTTGGTGTGGTACTGGCCGTCGATTCGCTGGTCCATGAGGCTCTTGAGCTTGCCGGCGCCGGAGAGGTAGGGCTTGGCCCACTCCACCAGGTTGTGCTGGTGGCTCGGCCGGTTCAGGTCGTGCGCGCGCAGCCCCGTCAGCAGCTCCAGCAGCACCACGCCGAAGCCGTACACGTCGCTCTTCACGTACAGGTGCCCTGCGTATGCATGCGTGTCGATCGTGATGAGCGCATGGTGGCCTCGCTATTGCCGCGGTCGTGCTCGTGCTCGTGCAGGTGCAACCTTAGCTAGCTACATACCGGTGGCAACGTACTCCGGCGCCGCGTAGCCGTAGGTGCCGATGATCCGGGTCGTGACGTGCGACTTGCCGGCGGAGGGCCCGTTCTTGGCGAGCCCGAAGTCCGACAGCTTCGCGGTGAAATCCTGAAAACATTACACATGTGTGTCTGCGGTTAGTGAACATTTATAACCAAGGAATTCATATGATTGGTTTTGCAGAAGATGTACCGAGTCGAGGAGGATGTTGGACGCCTTGAAGTCCCTGTAGATGACCTGCTTCTCTGACGAGTGCAGGAAGGCGAGCCCGCGCGCCGCGCCCGTGGCGATCTTGAGCCGTCGGCTCCACGACAACGCCTCCAAGTTTCCACCCCCTGCTCAGACCAGACAGACATTTTCAGTTTTTGATCTACTCCCAGCAAGTCAGACTGCAGGACACTCAATGCAATCTGATACAGTGCACCATGTGGCGTCGCCATGAACAGCAGCATGCCTGACTTGTATAAGCGACTTGCTCAAACTAGTCAATTGGGCGCTTATATATGCTTCCAAAAGTCAAATGGGATTCTAGAAGGCAAAGGTCAGACAAAATTCATGCATTCATTTTCAAACTATGTTAGGCAGGTGATCAGTGACAGGGAGCACTCCCCAGAAGTAAAACCATACTCTAGTACTCTACCATTGCAGTTCGTCAATCGTATACTGAGTGGACAGGCAGGTTTTGCCATTCTGAACGTGCTGAAAAGTCGAATGTCAATTAAACGAACTGTGGCAGAGGCAGGCTGCTTACTTCTGAAGAGGTGGTTTTCCAGGCTGCCCTTGGACATGAACTCGTACACCAGCAGCAGCTCTCTGTTCTCGCCGCAGTAGCCCAGCAGCCTCACCAGGTTGGGATGCGACAGTCTGCCCAGGAAGTTGACCTCCGACTGCACTTGCCAACACAGGGAATAACATATGCACACATCAGAGACGCCACTGATGAACTCACAAGTCACAAGTAATCAGAGAGGAGGGAGGGAGGACAGCTGGAATGAACATGGATATATTCGGCTAAACAATCCTCCACAAGCAAACAAAGGAGTCATGTTCACACTACTTTAGCACCCTGATTGGCTCTACATGTTCTAAAATGGTCATGGACTCATGGATAATCCCAGAGATACATAGTATCAGGATGGCATGATAGATTTGGGACCTGGGAGTCCCTATCTTATCTAGGAGGAAATTAGACCAAGAGAAGTAGAAAAATGCAACATCGGGGCCGGCAGAAACTATAGCCGTTGACTTGTACAGTATTCCACAAAGAAAGGGACTTGTAGAACTGTGACTGAACCACAAATGTTCCACAAATTTCATCAGAATTCT
Source organism: Bothriochloa decipiens (assembly GCA_023333625.1). Lineage (NCBI taxonomy): Eukaryota > Viridiplantae > Streptophyta > Magnoliopsida > Poales > Poaceae > Bothriochloa > Bothriochloa decipiens. The sequence goes on from CM041628.1 coordinate 92,642,149, forward strand.
AAAGAAAAGACGCGATTTCAACAAAACCAAAAGAAGGGGGAGATTTTCCACGTTTTAGATTTTAAAATAAAAGGACATGAACAGATGGAGTGGAACGAACATCCAGACGAAGAAATGGTGCAGAATCGATCAAGAGGCGATATGGATGACCTGCCACTCCTGCAGGCCCTGGACGCTGTCCAGGTTGAGCTTCTTGACGGCGACGATGACGCCAGCGTTGCTCTTGGCCGGGTTGAGAGTGCGCTCGTCGACCCAGCCCTTGTAGACCCGGCCGAAGCCGCCCTCCCCGAGCACCATCTCCGGCTTGAACCCGCGCGTGGCCGCCCGCAGCTCGGCCAGCGTGAACTCCCTTAGCCTCGGCGCTTCCAGAACCCGCCCAGGCCCCGGGCACGGAGCACCGTCTCCTCCTCGCTTCTCTTCCTTTGTCCCGCCGACGTCGCTCGGCTTCGGCGGCGCCCATGCCGTCGGCGGCGGTCCTGCACGTGCACGAGCCAAGAAACGATCAGACGTTGGTCGAACCATCACGGCGGCCGGTGTGGCGGTCGAGCCGGAGAACTCGATCGGAGCTAGCGCGCGGGCAGAGGTGGGCAAACCTTTGGTGGGAGGACGACTCGGTGGCTTCGCGTCGGCGTCGGCGGCGGCGGCGGCGCAGCAGTTTCCCATGGCGTACGGCACTGAGCAAGCAGCCAACCAACCAACCAACCACGCGGTCCTATCTTCCTCCTCGCCGATCTCAAGGCGTGCGCGGCGCGCACGGGCATGTAAGTGCTCTTGTGCTGCTGCTGCTGCGTGTTCTCAGATGGTGTGTGCTGCTACTACTAATCAGGAGAGGAGGCTGGAGAGGAGGGAGAAGGGACGTGGACAGCGTGGTGGGAACTGAGAGGAAAAGATCAAAGAAAGGAGGGATGTGGAGATGGCGCGCCAAGGCAAAGGCAGACGACATGCGGCGCTGCTATATCTGGTCATGGCGTGGGCTTGGTCTACGGAGCACAATTAACAGACCCACTCCATTGTCGCAGAGCTTCAACCGTGAAGTCGCTCTTGGCACTTTGACGCTCCTGGACTCGGTCCGCGCAAGTGTTTCCTGCTGTCACTTCGTCGACGCTAAGATTGCGCTGTTTATAATTTGCATAGCTAGATGCCCTCGCAGTCACTGGAAAGTGGGCTCCACGTCCGTGCGGTCCACTTGTCAGTGGACGATGGAACTGACCGCAGGTAGGTTGTGGTGGTAGACCAGTCAACGCGTGATTGGTTTGTTAAGGGCCGTTTGGTAGGGCACTCTCAACATACAAGGTGCTAGCTCAAGAGAGCTATCAACAATGTTCTTATCACAACTCAGCCGTTCAAAAAAGTTATTACAGATTTATTTCGCACTGTGCATAGAAGTGGGAAAAATCAAACTACCTTTAATTCAATTCTTGATATGTAAGAGCCTCACTCCTAAGATGCGAATTATGTGTTGTCTTAGTCACACAATTCTTCTCCGACTATGTCTGCTCTCTTACAAGTTAGGACAATGAGGTGTTGGCCCCTTTTTCCATGTCGTTCCACTTCTCTCCATGGCTGGGCAGGCTGGCAAGGTGGCACCGCCCTATCCCTAGCACATGTACCCTAGTTCCATTGTCGACGAGATGGTGTGTGCTGACTCTCTCCTTAAGTTCTGCCTCTAGATTGTAACACACGATCTATGGCCGCTGAGGTTCCCATCTACATGACATTTGTCTCCTTGTGCCACTGCAGTATAACCTTTGCGGACCACTTTGTTGTGTGGTTGTGAGTCTTCATGATCTGACAAGTGAAATGGAGTAAATCGAGAGCTGCTGGAAGCTCATTATACCAACTTGTGCAATTTCACGGATTTGTCGAGCAGAGTAGAGTAGAGAGTTGGAGCTAGACCCCTACTAGATACATCTTTAATAATTTGACTTGTAATTTTCATATTAGAATTCTATGAAAATGTAACCTTTTATGCATCAACAATGTAAGAGGGTGTTTGTAATTAGCTTTAGTGAAACAAAATACTAGAATCGTAGCTCAAAAATAAACCATCCAATTAATTAATAAATAGTTTTCTAGCTAATTGTTGTCACTTCAATTGAGTTCAGGCCATTTTTAAGAGGCACATACGATTAGTTTTGTCCTAACCTAACAAAAACTCTATGAAGAACACCATATAATAGTACCACATTGGTTTTTCAACGGGGTAAGACCACCTCTACTCTCTGTATAATAGGGGTACGTGGTTGATTGAGGTATCCAACACACAACCAATCTTTTTAAATTATTTTTTAAATTGTCATTATTATTTATTTTTTCTAACCTTCTAATGTTCATCTTTTGATCCGACGACCAAGGATGGCGTTCTAGGTTCTGACGAAGTCCCTCAGTCCCTCTTAGGAGCGATGGTACTTTTGCTAACTTGATTAGAAACCATTCTTCGTCACGTAAGCATGATTAATTATCTTTTTGGTGATTTTCTTGTAAACCTCGTCGTTCTTCACCATCACCATGTAAGTGTGATTTCCCTACTACCTTAGGGCTTCTCAAACCGGCTAAGCCGATTTTAGCTTAACCGCATCGTCTCGGTCCGTTTGCGACTGGTGTGATCTAGCTTGTGGTGTGTGACAGCGCTAATAACAAAAAGGAACTGACAACCCTTAGATAGCAAAGTTATTTAGATGCAAGCACACTCTAAGTTGGAAAAGGATACTAGACGGGAAGGCTAGATGGGTCATGGGATATATATAGAAATATAGAATTATAAAACACGTTTGTAATACCGGGGCCTACTTGAATTATAAAACACGTTTATAATACGGAGGGCTACTTGAATTGAGGAGGGGCGGGCACGTCAACGTCCGTGACGGAAAGCAGCGCCGCGGCAGCGGCATTCCTCCGCTTCCTAGAAGCGGGGCGCCCAACCAAGTTCCGCCGTGCGCACTGACGCCAGCCAGCTCCTTCTCTGAAGCCGGCGAGGCCCGTGGCGGCCTCGCGATCGCCGTCTTTCTCGCCCGGGATCGGGCGCCGGTCCCGCCATTTCGTAAAAAACCGACAGTCTTAAAAAGGACAGATTTTACCCCCAACTGCCGAACGACTCTGTCCATGTCCTTTTTTTTTAGGAAGAAACTGTCCATGTGCTTTTGGGGCTAAGGCACCGTTTTATCCCGGGCCCAAAAGAATTCACCAGCTGCAGAATGCAGACCGTCCGGAGAAAGACGACACCAAATCGTCGTATGCGTAATGCGTTGACAGAGATGAGCGTATATTGTATTTCATAGCAGAGGAAATGAAAAGAATGAAACAGGTAGCCGTGATCATCCAACCAAAGCCCCCAGCCGCTGTGCGCTGATGGATCTCGTGGACCCTGTCAAAGCAGCAAATCAACAAACGGGACGTGAGCATCGCCGTGGCGCCTCCCATGACGTGCCATTCGGTGGAAGATCGTTGTCTGGACCCTTAGCCACGTCAAGGCCATGGTCCATCCATCGCCGGCGATGGGCATGGCAGGGATCACAGGCCACAGTCACAACGATTTGAACCGTTCGACGCTACCGGACAGCTTCTGAGATCAGGCTTTGAGTCTCAGACGCGAGTCGCCACAGATTTCCAAGCGTTGAGCTCAGAAATGCCACAAGTGACAAACATTTGATATGATCTACTATGCCTCTTCAGTTAAAAACCACCCTGGTGAATTTCTTATTGCATCTACAGGCTAACAAGCACCAAACCATGACAACTATGTACATGACTAGCGGTAAAACGGAGGCAACACTGTCTGGTGCATTCTTTTCTCCCCCACAGGCCACAGAGGACACCGATCCTTCCTATGTACACTGGCTACAGAATTCATAACTGAAAAACAATGAAAAGACATATGAAAAGAACAATAGTCATGCATGGTCAGCTTCAACTCCTACCATCAGCCTCACTAGAACTCTCTGTCAAGCAGGTCACTCAGAGACCGCTTCAATCAAAAAGGCTCTGACTAAATGGAACTTGAGTACTTGACGGCTTCAATTTCAACAGCCCTTCTGCCGGTCTCATCTGACCGAGGTGTCTTGCTGCTCTTGGAGACATGCATGCAGTCTGTGGGCTTAAGCCCTAAGAGTTCACTGTGCAGTCCTCCTGCCTCCTCTCCTTCTGGATGGCGTCTTGACGAGTTGTGGCGACCCGCTGCTCGCGGGGGAGCTCACGGACGCGGACGGCAGGCGTTCAGAGGTGTATGGCTGGCTTGCGACATGGTTCAGGCCTATCACAACATCGGAGATGATTGGGCGGACATGCGGCTGGTCTTGGAGGCACATGATGCTGATCACAACTAACTGGTTCAGCGCTGATGACGGGTAGCAGCCCAACAGAGACGGGTCAGCGAGCCGGTAGAACTTCCTCTTGTCATGCAGGAATGGCCTCGACTGCAAAATTCAAAGAAAACGATAAGGCAATGTATGAATGAAGAAACTTTATTTAGACCTTTTATAGAGTAGGTAACAAGGCAAAGCTTCTTACCCATGTTAACAGACTCTGCTCTGGTTTAGGTTTTGAGGCATCATAAATCCTCCTTCCTGTGATCAGTTCCAGCAGAAGAACACCGAAACTGTATATGTCGGATTTCATGGTAAGTTTACCACTCACAACATAGTCAGGAGCGCAGTAGCCATAGGTACCCATAACTCTTGTGGACACATGAGTTCTGTCTCCGACAGGTCCAACTTTTGCAAGCCCAAAGTCAGAGAGCTTCGGGCTGAAGTCCTCACCCAGCAGAATATTAGCAGCTTTCATATCACGGTAAATCACAGGCGGATCAGCTACATTGTGCAAGTAAGAAAGCCCTTCCGCGACTCCAACGGCTATCCTCACGCGTGTGTTCCAGTCAAGGGGTTTCTTGCCAAGAGGCACATCTATTCAAAGGTGAAAAGAAACCTCTGTGAATCGAATGATAAATAAACAAAAGATGTAGATGTAAATGTGCAATGCCACAAATGGAAATATTTCATTAGAATAATTTTAGTGGCTTATGCTTATCTGCAGCTTCAGATTTTTATAGCAAACCACAGCTCCCAGAATTCATAAGCATAGCAACACATGCAGTGGGCTACACCGCTATACAAAGCACCAAAATACTCAAGCAAAGAAAAAAACAAAAAGACTTGAGGGCTCACATGATGCCCATACCTAGCTCTGCTATCATCAGGAAGAACATGTCATGTTCAGACATGAGACAAGCCATGAGAACCTCAGGACTTCAATAATTCTGTGGGGACAATTTGGCTAGCCCTTAGGTATTATGTGGCTGAACAATTTTGGCATAGTCTGTTAGAATAAGGAGGTTTTCAGGTCTGTCTCTAAAACGAACAGCTATTATAAATATATTTTGCGTTGGTTGCAGGACGGTATCAATACAGTGTTGTACACTTGCACCCTTCTACAGAATTAGTGATTCATTGGTTTAACAACTGAGTTGGCATTTCACAGAATGAGTGGTTCACAGTTTTGACTTCACAGTTGCTGATCAAATAAAATTGCCGAGATTAAAGCAATGATAATAGATCATAGAGATAATTCTGACTCTGAAAGCGACAAGACATAAACAAACAACAGTATTTGCCAGACTCAATTCAAGAGAAAGTGGCAACGTTTCGACAGTTTGCAACATAGACAAACAACAGCAAGCAACAACATCCATAGTTTGACAACAAGCAGAACATATCATTTGCTTCTAGGAAAGATGAGATGCAAACCAGTGGAGCCATGTGTTTAATTACTTGGCTGAAGGATATAACAAAATACAGTTGCAGTTCAAACAAAAATATATGTATATATATGAATGTGAACGGAGCCGTTCCAAAAAAGGAAGATAAGGGAGTACAGCAGTGCTTATAACAGATTAAGTAGGCATATCAACTATTATTCTAGCAAAAATGAAAATCTTAGCTTTTAAATGAGTTGAAAAGACGTCCTGGATTCGAATAAACAAGGCAACAGAAACAAAACAGCAGATGGTGGTGAAACTTCATTACTCTATGTTTTTGGCTGGCAGGGCTAGAGCATTACTAGCAATAAGCTGGTAGGTTATTTTGTGCTTACTGGCACAACCTGGGCCTAGCTTAAATTAGCAAACAGTATCTTGATTGATGAAACTTCATTGTCAGAAGATTCTTGCCAGTAAAAACAAAAGGTATTATTGGGGTTATCGTATTCATGGTGATTTATTCATGTAATAACAGGGTTAACTGGTTTAGCTAGCATCACCCGAGCTTAGGTGTGACAGGATAGTTCCACACTTCCACATAGGAACTGACATCTGCACTTCTGCACTCATTGTCATTGCGCATGGTGAGGGCAAAACAGTTTGGGGCTGCTATGCCTGAGTAGACCAGTCGTGCATGTTGGGCAGGCTTTGGGTGATTTAGGACAAAATGTGTTTACGGTTGCATTTTTATTAGAATTCCTAAGTTTTAAAAAATAAAAATATCAGTTGAGGCAACCCAAACAGAATAATCAAAGCATATATATATTAGCAGAGAAGTCAAATCATCATCTGACAGGAAGTTTTTAAGGAACAAATAAAAAAAATCATCCATTTCTTGAATCCAAAAAGGAAAAGCATATAATGGCACTGATTTCTATCTTTCATTTTATCCAATTGTGCAAGTTATGCAATCTCAAAGAGTTAAGAAATGTCCAATTAGTTGCCCCCAAAATCTTTTCCCCTAAAACACTACAGTAACTTGCTATCACAAATCAAAAGGGAAAAGGCAGAGAACTGTCATAAATCAAAGGCGGAAAGGTAGGCAAACATTTCATTTGATATCTGTAATCTACCAAAAAAAATGTACAGACCCCTGTGACACCAACTCCAGCAGTACACTAAACACATTAGCAGTTATCCCAAGAACCACAGAAAGCTGAAGAAGTGAAGAATAAAGAGTTTACCAAACAGATGGCTCTCCAGGCTTCCGAACGGCATGTACTCGTACACTAGCAATCTCTCGTCCCCCTGCGCGCAGAAGCCGACCAAGCTGACGAGATTGCGATGGTTGAGCACTGTCAGCATGAGCACCTCGACCAAGAACTCGTTCCTCCCCTGCACACCATCTCGAGCGAGCTGCTTCACTGCCACCATCTGCACATACACACAGAAAAAAATGGAAAACGCACAGGGCGCCGTCGGTCACGGTACTGTCAAATCTTTATCCACAAAAACTGTAAATAAAAACAGAGTTCTTGCTCACCTGTCCGTTGATCTTGCCCTTGTACACCTTCCCAAATCCACCTTCTCCGATGAAATTGGCCTCGTTGAAGTAGCCAGTGGCCACATGCAGATCCTTGAAGTTGAAGCTGTGCGCGTAGCCGTTGGCCACATCCGGCGCGACCTTCCTCCTCGCATCAGCCCCTGTTTCACGGCAAGTGTCAGGGACAGCAATCCACAGGACCCCAAGTCCAACTGAACACGCTGCTGGATGGAAATCGAGAACTACAAACCTGATGAATCGTCGGGCTTGGAGGGCTTGAGGTCCTCGTCCACCTCCGGCGCGAAGCACCCGAAGCAACCCAAACCCATCAGCACGGCGGAGGCAGATACTGTCGACGAAGTTTTTGCTGCCGCAACGGAACCAGACTGGCAGCACTCCCAAGAACAGAGCCGACCAAGGAGGCGAGCGAGAGGAGAGGACAGGAGCGGGGGAGGAAGAGGACGACGGAGGGAGAGGAGGACTGTCACAAGCGGCTATTAATGCACGGCCAAAGCGGGCAACAAGGGGCCCCCAAGAAACCCGTAAAAAGGTTCCAAATCAGGAGCTCGACTGATCATCGACCGCCGACGGATTGCATTGCAGGGTCAGGCAGGGCATCTCCAGTGCGCGCGCCTAGACGGAGCCAAACTGTTCCGCCGGCGAGGAGCGGCGGGAGGGGGCACAAAGGGAGAAGGAAGCGACGCGTGTGGACTGTGGACTGAGTGTAGAGAGGGGCGAAGGAGGGAGGGGACGACTCGGGGGATGGATGGATTGCGCCTTAAGAGGCAACGGCGCGAGTGATTTGGAAAGAAATCATAGCGGGGGCCATGGGGACGAGAAGGAAGGGAAGGAAGGCCCCGCATTGGACGGACACGGCCCCCACGCTGAGTCGGAAGGAGGAAGAGGAGCCAAGATAAACGCCGGAATCGTATCGCGTTCACCGGATTAATTTCTTGCCTCCTCTGGCTCCACCAAGATTATAAACCTTCTTCTGGCGGGCGGGCGGGCGGGCAATTTCTACTGGAACATGACGTCAGCCAGACTACGAAGCGCTGGGCGAGGGTGGATTCTGACGCCAGCGGCCATTCTCGTCCGCCGTGTTGTCCTTGCTCGTATCGCAAACAAAAGGAAGTTCTTGGCTGGCTGGCTGGTTTCCGCTTTCCGCTTCGGGTTTTCCCGCGAGCTGGGGAAGAGAGAGAAGCGTGATTGGGGATTTGGGCGAGAAAGTAACGATTTTTTTTTTACGTATCCCGCCTGTACCTTAACAGTTTTACCTTAATCTCTCTTATTAATCAGTCTCAATGACAAGTTTCACCTCTCACTTTCTCAGAGATGAAATGTTAACATAAAACAAGTCTTTCACGCTTTCGTGGCATGGTTTCATCCCTTATTTTACTATTGCGTAGGTCCCACTTATCCTTATCTTCTTTCAATTCTTGCTTCCTCCTCTTCCCCGCATAGAAGCCGACATGGAGAGATCGATAGTTTGCAACGCCTGCTTCGCGAGCAGCTAGCGTGAGCGTGAGCTCTGCCGCACGCACATCTGCCAGTCACGGCGTTCGATGACGCGAGCGCGAGCTCCGACGCACGCAACCCGGCCGGGCGTGGGTGGTCGCGAGCTCCACCAGCCGATGCGGCTCTCCTGGTTGCGAGCTCATCCGCTTTCTTCCTTCGAGCATGGATCAGAACAAATCAAGTTTTGAATTCATTGCATACAGAAAGCATGATAGATCAAAAGTTCATCCGCAGATTGATCATCCAGTTTGATAAAGCGGCGGCACAGGAGCACGCGGACCACATGTTGTTCCACCTCGGCGGACCACGCGGCCATGGGGGGCAGTACCACCTGCTCCTACAGAGATTCGTCGTCGTCACGCTCGTCCGTGTCGGAGCGGCGGAGAGCAACGAAGTGAGGCCGTGGAAGGAACAAAAGCGTGAGCCACTTGCGGAAAGTTAATGCCTTCAAGAGGAAACGGCGCTAAAAGCGTCGACAATATAGTCTATCGTGACAAGGTTTTCACCTACAACATCCAATACAGACGGAGAGATAAGGAAAAGATGCCTCTAAGAAGGGAACAATGCCCACAGACATCATCACCCACGCTTTCGCCTCAATCTTATTTTACCTCCATAACTGTGGCTACCTGAGACCAAACCATACGAGGAAACATAGGGTGCGGCGATGGATCAGTAACATCCCCTTCTAACCGCCACCCATACAGACGTCAATCAGGAGAAGCGTTGGGAGAAACCCACTAAAGAGTCCCCCCCCCCCCCGGAACTAGCAAAACTGGCCAGCGACACGTAGATCCAGATAGTTTCACCACTAAAGACAACTCAAGGGAGGGGAAAGGTAGATGGCCGGGAGAAGAGGATCAGGATTAGAAGAAGCCCCAGTCGCCCAGCCCACCAACATTAATCGTTGCCGAGCCAGCCCAGCATCAACCACGCCACGCAGGCCCTAAGCAACCTTCACCAGCCACCCGCCGCCCACTCTACCATGCCATCGAAGTTGCCAAACTGTGAGAGCCTGGAGTGGCCCGCTTGATCCACGCCCGTCTCACCACCATGGCACGACAAAACGCGAAGACGAGTCAGCCATCTCTAGGTTTAGTTACCAGCAGTCCCAGATTTCTATCACGAGACGGTTGCTTAGGCCCGTCACATTGTGCTTTCAAACTAGAGACGGGTATTATCCGTTTGTTTTACATATTACATGAAATGGGTGCTGCACCCGTCGTAGTCTTGATACAAAACTGAGACGATTGTTTGTTTAGACGTCGCTATTCAACACATATTTGAGATGGTTGCTCCCATTGTCTAAGGAACGGCATAGACGAGGCACATCTGTAGAAGCCGTGGCAATATCATAGATGGTCAGTTTGTGCAGCCGTCTCTTTTCGTTCTTATTTGAGACGGTTAGTCACCTGTCGCTACTATGGCCTTACTAGAGACGCAAATTCTGAGACCCTTATTAAATCCGTCACTAAGGACACATACAAATCGTCTTAAATATGTAACTCTGCAGTAGTGACACCAGGTCTCAACACCGTACAACCGTCGCAACCGCCCACGTTACCAAGACATCTAACCGCACCCGGCCGTACCACCACATCACCCGTCCGTTTCGACGCAGTCGATCCACCATCTTGCCAACAAAGCCGGCGTTTGTGCCTTGAACAATGCGCCTTCTTCTTCCTCGCCAGCACTCACGCCTGTTGTTTTCGTCTCTAGCTCCAGCGCCGCGGCTAGGCTTGTGGTGAGCCATGGATCCACCATCTTGCCAACAAAGCTGGCGTTTGTGCCTTGAACAATGCACTCACACATGTTGTTTTCATCTCTATAGTTCCAGCGAGACGGCTAGGGCTGTGGTGAGCTATGCCACCCCTTCTTCCTCAACTCCGGTGGCTTTGGAAGAGACCGGCGGGGGAGGAAGGTCAGCGAAGCAGCGGGACAGCCAGTGGGCGGTTTAGGAGAGGTGACGGAAAGAAAGAGGCGTGCGCACACGTGTAGTACGTACTGCCCTATATATCTAGTTAAATGTTGAAAATGATTGATGAAAATGAAAATGAAAATGACACTCTTGGTACGCAGTGAGTAGATCTAGAGCATATTTGTCGTACTCCTAGCATTCAGTGGATGCACGGCGACCGGCGAGGTACTGACGAAATCGGAGTCACCATTCACGTTCGCTGCACGGTGTTCACGAATGGAAGAAAAAAAAAACAGAACTTCCGTGTGAGTCACCATTCACATGCTCCATTCTTTTCATCATCTGTCATCATCATCGCGCATAAAGGAGGAGGACGGGACGGATTAATCTGACTTGAGGGACAGGGAGGAGCAATTGCCACATGAATGCGTGGCATTGCAACACTGCCATCCACAGTGCAGAGAGTAAATCCGGTCTGCCATCGACAGGGCGTCATGCTGGATGGTTAATGCGTTGCAATACTGCATCGATCGGCCGAACGTAGTACTACGTGTACGTGCCTTGCTCCGTTGCTGTATTAACTTTGAAATCATGTAAATGCTGGCTGGAAACTCAATAAGTGTGCTTGGAAATTAGAATATCATATTTTTGGAATAATATGCTTCGTTTTTGTTTTTACACAACAAGAGAATCCGAATATGCTCTTATAGTCTTATGTTTCCTGATCTGGGGAATAGGATCATGGTCAATACTATCTTGAGGTCACTTTCAGTGACCAAGGATGTTGGTATTTCATTATACTCTCTGTTAATTAAATGAAGAAAGTTATCGAAAATTGTGGATCAGGTAAATGCATCTTCTAGAGCTGGATTCGTCATGCTGAAGCAAAACAAGAATGCCATGGCTAACAATGGTAGTTTAAAATAAGAATATGATACCACAACCAAATCCCTTAAATCTAGACATGGTTCCAGATCTAAAAAATTAGTTGAGATCACCAGCTCCAAAGAATCCGGAGCTGAAGCCGTGCTAGACGAGTCCTGTGCAAGGTTTTCAAATGTTGGAAGAGTTAATCATGCTCCGTCGATGTATTGAGTAGATGCTGATGCATGCGTGACCGGACACACTCAGCAGGTGTGCATCGGAAATTAGAATATTATAATAATTTTTCAAGGGAATATCAACATGCTTCGTCTTTGTTTTCTACAAATATGCGAATATTCTATTATGTTTCCTGATTTTGGGATAGGATCATGGTCAAGAGCGGAAGGAAGCAGGTGCTTAGAATGGTGGAGAGACACTATCTTGAGGTCACTTTCAGTGACCAAAACTTCTGGGAATTTCCGTGTCCTGTCTGTTCGTTTCCAAAATGAAGATGAAGAAAGTTTTTCTCTGTTCGTTTCCAAAATGAAGAATTTTTTTTTTTTGGAAATTGTGAATCAATCAGGTAAAATGCATGGTTAACAATGATACTCCAACCTAATCCCTTAAATTCGGCCACGGATCCGAGTATAAAAAATTTACCTAAGAATTCGGAGCTGAAGCTGTGCTTACGTTTCCAAAACGGAGAAAATGCATCTTTCTGGAGCTGGATGTTTGGTACTGAATGCATGGTGAAAAGGACAGTGTAGAGTGGGAAAGAGAAAGTGTCGGTGCCATCCATCAATCAAGTGCCCACTCTACTCGTAATCCCCTTCCTGGAGTCCAGGGCAGCTTTTGGCTGTGCTCAACTAGTCAAGTGTGTGGGGCGGGGCTGGGGCTGGGGCTGGGGCGTGTGGTCTCCAGCTGCTGCTGGCCCCGGCCTGTCAGGAAAAGCGCTGCCTGGAATGCATCGGCTCGGCTGCTACAGTACGTAATTTTTCTTTGATGGACACAAAACAAAAATGATGTACAAGCTGCTGACAACAAACAACATCACATCACACACCATAATCTCTACAGAAAACCGTGCTGATCATTGATCACATCAGAGGGCCGTCGCGGAGCCGTCTTCGTACGGTCGTTTTAGAAAAAACTTCCTGACAGAGCACACAGAGGCTGTCACATGCATGCACTGCAATTTCCTCTCGATCAGTTCAAGAACGTCGTTTTAGTGTAACGTACTGGTCCAGCAGAGCTGGATAGGTCAAGACTCTAGAGTGACACCTGTATAGTATTCACTGCGTGAAGCAGGTGAGACGCTCATGAGAGTGACTGACACAGTGGACAACCACTCATCATGGTGGTAGTAGTATAGTAGTGATGGCTGCAACGTGGACGCATCATTTGGCTGCAGTGAGAGCGAGGTCATCCGAATCCTCATCAAGTGGCCAGCGGCCATGGCAGGCACGATGGATGGAGGAGACGACGAACAGGAGGCACCTAGGGCACCAGTGCCCGCTGCTCCAGGGAAAGTCACAGTCTTCTCCTCCCATAACTGCGTCGGAATTCGGGACCAGCGCGGTAGTACGCCTAGTTCCTATAGTACTTATTAATTAATTCGTGGCGTTAATGGAGCCCTCTTTTGAGATTTTTCTTTTTTTTTTTAATCACGGCCCACATTGCTGCCGGCCGGCCCAATGATTTGGCGGTGGTCACGTACTGGCACCGGCAGGCAGCTAGACAACACATGGTGATTGCCGACTGAATCATGGAATTTGTTGCCAACGTGACAAATCTAGTGCCACTGGCCATCGAAATTGACGAAATATGGTTTGGTGGCTGGCTGCTGAAGCTAGCTATTTGGGCAAAGGAAGCTACTGTGGTTCTCACTTTTGGGAGAAATAAGACAAATGAAGCTGCGAGTGCGGCTGCCGGACAAAGCATGAGACAGAGAGTTTGTTATGCAAGGGCGGCAGCGAATGCATGTCAGCATGTGTGCCGATCCGGCGCTGAAACTGAAAGGCGCCTATAGCTAGCTGCCGTCACCCTTGTGGTAAATAAAGTATGTAATCCAGTATACACGGTGCAAAACTAGTGGCAGCTAATTTATATCTTGATCTAGGGGGTCACGAGAGCATGAATCTTGTTTTGGTGTGCTTACACGAGCTCCGAGTGTAATATTCTCTCTCTCCCTTCAAAAGGATACAGCTATAGGATTGTGCAAACTAATATAGCCTAATTTTGAGTAATTTTGTAGTGAAAAATACTAATATTTATGTCTACCACTAGGTTTACTAAAAATATGTGTATTTATAATTGATTTAAAGGTATTTACTTTGTATCATAAATGCTAGTATTGTTATATAATTAATTAGATATAATTAATCATTTTCGAAATATAAATCATGATAGAACAAAATATGCACTACTCTATTACTAACTAAATAGAGCTGTTATTCTCATAAAATTAGCACACGCAAACAATGACACTAGAAGTGATAGAATAAACCAAAACAGTATGGTTAGGAAATTGTACCCTTGAATGGGACCAGTATCAGGGGAAGTAGCGACGTTGTTGAGTGTGAAGCCTGCTAATTGATGTTGTCTAAGCTGATAAAATTGTAGTAAAAATGTAGTAACTCTACAGATTAGCACCAATGGTGAAGAACACGAATATAGGGCAATAAAGAGGATATGAAAAAATATATTAATTAATTGACTGCCTTATGGATTTCAGACCTACTGGCTCTCATATAAGTAGGTCTAGGTTGGTACATCCGTACATGTATATATACAGAGGAAAACCCCTACGTCTACATCGATTAGCACTTCGATACTAATGGATATTGTGACTTTCACATCATTTTGGCCTTCAAGGAACGTAAACAATGGGCCTTTGAGATTTACTGGTATATGATTTTTATATATGGGTTTCAAAAATCCCTAAAAAAATACGGGCTTACAAAAACCAAGCATTATATTTTATTTAAAGACTTCAAAAGAAACTTCTACTTTGGAACTCTGGAATTTTACAAGAATAGCACACGAATTTTACAAGAAATATGCATGAATAGGAAAAAAATCCACGTGTCGCATTAATTAAATTTGAAGCAACCCTTGATGATTGATTCTTTTTTTTATTTTTTTTTATACGAGGACACTCCTCATTTTCATTATAGTTAACAGAAATACATCATTCAGAGTTTTTAACACAAGCAAAGCAAAAAGAGCAGGTACTTGGGACAAAACCCCATAAGGACTGAAAACTACAGGCAAGTTTAGGACTCTAGGAAGAGCCACGATCATCATGCATATGATCGGTTCTAATCCAGTATACGGAGTCGTCGGCCGCCTGTTGGTAGTAGCTTAACAGCCTGGCTGGCGTACACTCGCATGACAGCATCACACATGCATGCGCTCGTGATGAATTTATCTTGGCCGGGCGGCGTAAGCTAGCGTAACCATCAATTCCGAGATGGATCGCCGCAGTTTGCTGATTTGAAAGCGTGCGTGTCACTGTCACGTCACGTTTTGTCCCTGTCCTAGGTTCTTTTCATATGTCATGTTTAGATGTCTTTAAAGTTTTAAGTTTTTTTACTCTCTTCGTTATATCAAACTTTAACCGTTTGTATGGAGCATTAAATATAAATAAAAAATAACTAATTATATACTTTGATTGTAAATTATAAGATAAAATCTTTTAAGACTAGTTAATCTATGATTAAATAATAATTAATAAATACAAACGAAAATACTACGATGGTCAGGATTGAAAAAACTTGCCATCCTTTGAAAAAACTTGCCATCCTTCCTAGGAGAGGTTACCTAACTGGTGATGCAGTTTTTGCTCGTGCCATGACGCAACGACGACCTCGACGGGCGCAGTAGCAGGCTAGCAGCTAGCCAGTACAACGAGTAGTAGTAGCAGTAATCGTCAGTCCTCACCGAACCCCAGACAGCAGGATGCCTCAACTCATCACTCATCAGCGTGGATTATATAAAGCCAGCGGGTGGCCTTGCTTTGGTCGCAAGCCAGCACCATGCATCCTCGTCCCAATCAGGCACGACATTACAGCAAGTATTATAGATTCGTCGACTTATCGGCTGCAAGAAAGCTGCTGGTCTTCCAAGTGTGGTAGACCCCATCAATCTATAATATTTTATTATGATGTGGAAGAACCTGAGTAGAGAAGCAGCAGTCACAGGCTCATTTCGTCTGCTCCATTCTCTCTCATGCTTTCTCTCTTACATGTTGGATTCCGCCGGCTTCTCGCCGATTATAATACATGCTTTTACGAGCTAGGCCGGATTTTTGGGGCGATTGCACTTGCACATACTACTTGCGCAAAATTAATCCGGCATGCAGTCAGTCAGTCAGCCAGTCCAATTCCTGTTATATATGCAGATTCTTGTACCACCAGCAGATGACGAGGCTCAATGAACGTACTCTACTTTTGGCAGGACAGGGTATCATATCAGACACGGGCGGAAGCAGTAGAGTAGTTTCAGAGACGTACTCCGTACGTACACACACAAGCCGCAGTTTCTGCGACACGGGTACGTCACAGGGCCGGCGTCGTCGTGCGCGTGCCCCCCGCAGCTCTCCATCATCCATACGGTCCGCTACTCCGGTCCGCCATCCACGGTCACGATGAGTAATGGCACCATGGCAGTGGCATGACTGTGCCTGTGCCGTGCCGCCGAGACCGAGATGCAAGCGACAGACCGATCGGCCGGCGTGATGGCGTTCAGAGCTTCAGTTCAGGGGGGTCGTGGCGGTCACGCTCGGCATCGTCGCGCCTTCACGTGGCGTCACGGCCCCGTGCCCCGCGCATGACGCATCATTGGCCGCACACGGGAGTCGGCCTGCTGCATCCTGCATAGGTCATGGGATGACGTGTGCGCGCATATTACTAGGGCTTTAATTTGCTCCCGCAGCTAGCCTGCTGCAATATGCGCAGCTCAAATCCCTCCGAATGGTCTTCGACAGTGTTGGACTGTCCATCTCGGTGAATTGGATTTACATTTATACATGTAGTACATTTCATTGTGTATTATGTAGTAAAAGCCAAATATGTAAGACATAGGACCACCGACAAACATCATCATCAGCATATAAATTTCTCAGTGATATACAAGGAATATATGCACCTGAAATTTTTCTAAGTGAATATGTTTTCCTATTGAGTTACTTAATGCATAAATGTAATTTATATAGGCCACTACTCTCTCTCTCTCTCTCTCTCTCTCTCTCTCTTGAGGGATATATAGGCCACTACTTAGTAGGCCTGTTAATTGTGCAATTGGCTCGGATAATGCGTCAACATCAATCTTCTTCGGAAAACAAGAAGCCCGCTCTGCGGTTTCGCATGATAGCTGGGCCGCGCCAAGGAATCCAGCCCACACGTGCGTGGCGTTGTCGTTACGTCCCGCGGGATGGCAACGGGCGACGAACTGAGAGTTTAGTACCACACCGGCCAGCCAGCGACTCGAACACCTGGTTATAAGCTCAGCTGCGGGTGCCTCTTTGTGTATCCGGAAACATCCGATGAGATTTTACACGTTGGTCCCTAACCGCTTGGAAACTTTGTTACAGATATGCCCTCGTCTGTCCTCTCCTCAGGTCCTCCTGACTTCAGATTGCCCTGTCGGAAACTTTTTTGCGCATTTACATACCCACTCCCTTGTTGCTATCTTAGAGTTGCAGATATGCCCTCAACCCCACTTTTATGGCCACCTATTCATTCACCCCCGGGTCCTTGACTGCATGTTTTTCCCTTGCACATATGCTCCAAATAAAGCATTGAATCCTGTGATTTGGATACGCCTTACTCAAAAATATGATACGTTTTTTAATGAACAAATACACATAAACTTTCACTACATCTACATGAATCTATCCAGATTTTTTTAATTAATATTCTTCTCAGAATTCTCTCAAAAACTCGGTTTTCTTTATATGGTGCTGCTCAAAATCTTGTTTTCAATTTACTCAACTCGAGACAAATAATTGGGTTACCTTTTTTCTTCCTTTTTTGTTTTGTCAAGCCAATGCTATTTCATTTACTTGCGAAGGTTAAAAAAGGTCTCCAGATCATATAGGTGGGGACACGGCCTCATTGGCAAATTACAAAATCACCAGCTTCGGCGCCTTTTATTTGATGGATGGTAGCGATCTCAAGTTTCACCAGCATCATATAGAAACGACTCAAGGTTAAGTGTAATGAGTCATGCCTTCTGAATTTTTAAGATCCCTTGTTATATGGATCAGACATGCATTCCTCTGGATAGAAAGGTGAGGACTGCCTAATCAAATGCCCGGAGCATTGCAAGCCCAAGGGATCGAAAAAGGTGATTTGGGCATCTTCTACATACGTTTAGAACGTTTCGCAAGGGCTTTAGGATTACGTTGGATTATGGTTTGAGTGGAAAAACAAAGAAAGACCTTGGTCTGAAGTAGATATCCGTTGTGCCAAGACAGATGGGGACCTGTTTCACGCTTCAATTGGGACGCAGGACGACAAAATTACCTGAGCTGGAACTTACGAGCCTACAAGAATCAGACGTGTCCGTGCATATCCATGGTATTGGTACACTGTGAATTGTGATGCGACTAATATTGCGCACATCACATGACCTACAAATGGCAACAAGCCATTCAACGTATCGAGAGACCAGACACAAGCGTGAGCCCAAAAGACTGAAGAAATCTAGACAACAGCGACACAAACGAA
Source organism: Bothriochloa decipiens (assembly GCA_023333625.1). Classification (NCBI taxonomy): domain Eukaryota; kingdom Viridiplantae; phylum Streptophyta; class Magnoliopsida; order Poales; family Poaceae; genus Bothriochloa; species Bothriochloa decipiens. The sequence goes on from CM041628.1 coordinate 92,660,409, forward strand.
TGCTCAAGCAAGCTTTGACCCAGTTTGCTCAACCAGAAACCCTATCGCCAATCGGCCACTTGTAGATTTCGAAACGGAGTGCGTCCTCACAAGGGGCAAAAAAGCACAATTATTCACTGCCTTTTTCGCCTGTATACTTCCCAGGCACTGCCTCGTCCGGAACATTATCATCTCCAATAAGATTAGAACCTGTACAGAAGCTACCCTACCCTTTTACAACAACTCACTGGGGGTCAAATGATTAAATGGAGGACCTAGATGATGTTGCGCCTCGAGAGCAACCGCCGCCGCCGCCACTTGTGTCATTCGCTCAAACGATAAACCAATCATTTGTTATCTCCTCAATCGATCTCGTGCTCCGCTTGGCAAGCTACAAATGTCTATCAGCATACTGGAAGCTTGAGATTAGGCCCGGGGAAACAGGGTTGAACTCATATGCCTCTGTCACAGATCACTGTACTAAGGCAAACTATGTCAATGGCTACTGCTGTGCTCATAGCTGCAAAGCAAGATCAGGATGCTTTGGATTCATCAGATTCCCCCTAGGTGGGGAATCTGATGACTGGACACCGGAATTTATGCTTGGGTGAGCAGAATTATTGTCATTCATGATCTTTGCATTATGAGCGGTGCCTTGCACAGGGTTGACAACTGCCTTTCCAACATCTCCGTTCTGTGCTGCTGTTTTAAGACTATCAGCAGTTGGTGCATGCCTATGAATATTATAGCCATTGACTTTGCCATTCATTCCAGAAAACATCCCAAGCACTTGAGCATGTGTCATAGGAATGCCTGATCCAAATAATCCTTGCCCAGCATACTGACCCATGGCATTTGACATAGCAGTAAAGCCATTGATGTTAGAGTGGATTTCTCGGTTGTGGCTGTGTTGCTGCATTGGAGGCACTGCTGATCCCGTATTGTCCATACCACCACATGGCTTGTTGACTCCATTCTCATTATTGGTTACTTTACAGGGAACTTCAGAGCCCTTATGAAAGCTTGCTGATGTAGAAGCCACTGTTTGAGTTCTAGGTAAATGCTCCTCACCAGTAACATCCCCATTTGAAGACGGTCCAGACTTGTGATGTAGTACATCATTCTTAGATGGCACATTGGGTGGAGCTGTGCACTCAGAGGGATTGGTGGATGCGACGGGCTGAGAGTTTTGAGCTGGTTCACCATCTACTGCCCATCCTGGGCCAAAACTTGACCCAGGGGGGAGTGCCCTTCTGATATGATTTGCTGCCACATCCCAGCCAACTGGGCCCAACTTTGATGCAAATCGTGCCAAGCTCCTAGCATACGCATGTTGCTGCTGAACCCCTACCTGTTCAGACAATAATAAGAAACAAAAAGGACAAGAAATATTAGCACAGCAAGTTCTATAAGGATAGATTGAAACAATTTCAATGAAGACAGCAGTGGCAATGGTAAACTATTAAATGGGCAGGGTTTTACAAGTCAGCCAAAAATTCAAATATGTCAATTCTTGTCAACAAACTGTATCTGAGAGGAGTGTGCTTACCGGCAGCAGTAGTTTCCTCTCATTATCCAGGGCAGCAAACAGAGAGCTATTGCATGAATAGTGCTGATCATATGTACTCCTGCGGTCGTCATCTAGACTAACAACAGGTTTCTTTCCCCACTTGGATGAACCTAAAAACAACAGAAGATAAAGTGTGAATCAAAAGTCTAGCACTTGTGCAGAACATATGATCAGCTACCAGTAGAAGTAAGAACTAACCTGAATAATCACCGATTTTATCTGCTCTTTTTGCACTAAAAGAACCAAGCATATTGTGAAAACTGGACGGTTCTTTCATGGGGGTATTTGTATTTCGAGTTCTGTCTCCAGTTGACCTTTTTCTGACTGTATCGACATTGTCTTCAGGTTTGTTTGTTTTCACATTGGACAGGTCTGGGGATACATCACCCTCCATCTTGGGATTCTTCGGTGGCCTACCTCTTCGAGCTGGTGGCTTGGGTTCTTCTTCATCATCACTGGGTTGCCTCAAGTTCTCAAAATCCTTTTTGGCAAGAGCTTCAATAGACCGTGCCTAGGGAGATTATTGAATAATTTATGTAAGTAGAAGGCAATACAGTAAGACAGTATCGGAAACTTGTCCACAATACAGAAAATGTTAAGGGAAAACAGGATCTGGGCTAACTATGTGCGGATGTATTCAGTATAGTTTGCATAGGAGCAACATATGATGTTTTCTGTAATGATATAATGTCTTGTTGGAATTGGAGGAGACATGCTAAGGAAAAAAAAACCAAAATGAGGTTCAATTTATGCAGATATTAGAATTCAAATAAATCAGGTAGCCCTTCAAAATCCAAGAGTTAATTGCAGTATCAATCAGTTGAACATGTAGTGTTTAACTTATAACATATATATGAAGTTCACGGACAGATAATTATATCAAGAAAATAATAAAGTGTGAATCAGGTAGTGCTTTTTTTTTTTTGCAAAGATATCCTACAAAGCTGAACAAGAGACAGAACTAGTTTCATGTTTAACACCAATTCTGAAGAACAGAGCAACCAGAAAACAAAAATGGTCCAGATAATATATGTGCATGCAATGACTGACAAGATGGGTTATATAATCTAATAACAAATGGCATTCACTTCGAATCAGTACAAAAAAAATACCTGCCGGAAGTAGATTGTGTCTGCTGAATTGTAAGACATGGCATTTGATGTGAGTAGAAATACATCATCCTGCAAAAGCAGAGAAACATAAGATATCAAGAAAAGATTCACAATATTGAAGAACAACACTTCATTATGGTTTGCTAGAAAGGTTGCACCCAAATAATCTTGGGTACAATATAATATGTATATGAAGGAAATTTCCCGGAGTTGCTGTGCAAAATCAAACATATCAATTTTGAAAATACAACGCAAGACCCAGTGCACTTGACATAAAAAAAATCACAATGTGCATTAGATTATATTTATATATATTCTGTATCAAGAAAATGGAATTCAACAAAGCAATACTTAGTGGAACCATATGTCAGTGGATAAAGCTGGAAGTTACAAAGAGCAAATAATTCCATATCCACTTAAGCCCAGATATAAGTAACATTATGAAATTAAAACGACATGGAAGAAGTACAGTACCACTGTGGAATAGAAAACTCTTCAGTTACTGATACCTTTTTTTATAAAGGATAAAGGATGCTTGTTATTAATGGAGCTGGTTTGAATAAAGGGCGTACCCAGTGCCGTAGGCTCCCGCGCTGTGCGGGGTCTGGGGAAGGGATTTCTGCGCCAAGCCATACCCGCACATAATGTGCGGAGGCCGGGGCTCGAACCCTGGACCTTCCGGTAACAGACGGTAAGACACTACCGCTGCACCAGGGCCTGAATATGCATAGTAATCAATTCAGGGCTTATTGTTCATAATAATCTAGACAAATTATTCCAGTGAAACTTCAGTCCTACCAATCTAAGCAACCAGCCTATCTGCATATGTTGGAAGAAAACAAAACCTTAAGCACTGAGTACAGCTCCCAGCCATGTATGTCAGGCCAATTATTAACCAATAACTATTATCATCGGGCAGTTTAAGCTGGAGTTTGATAAATCAATACTGTTTTGGATCTGGAATAGGTCAAAATCTTGAAGTTCAAAGAACTCTAAAAAACATCTTGAAGTTCAATGGAATTCTATTTCTCTCAACAATGGTGCAAGACAATCATTAAGTCTCTACAAGAATACATCCCATTCCAAAAGGTACCTTTCATTAAGGACAATAACTCATATAGTATGAGCCCACTTTGGTCCCCAGTAAAAACAGAAAGGAATATAGGAAGTAAACATAGTGATGCAGGGGCAGATCCAAGTTATGTTGAGTGAGGGCAGAGTTCACCACTCAAAAAATGCCAGTAGTGGTACATGACAAATTTTCACCATGAATGCCCCTCCACACAAATGAATCACAAGGCCCTCACACACCACCAAATATAAGGCTAACTTGGCAATCATATTTAGTGTGCCTCCGATCATTTTTTTCCCAAGTCCACCCATGTACAGACATATTGCATCCCACATTGCTCAAGAATTTCTTTCAGGTGCATCGAAGTTCAGCAAGCAAAAACTCGCATGTTCTATTAACAGTACCAACAAGCAGTATCAAGTTCCCCAGATGGGAGTCACGATAGCTACACAAGAACAATATCTAAACAGTAGCTGATTATACCGAGGATTAATTTGGAAAAGGCAAAGGTGGTTGTAAGAAGAAAACAATAGTAATAGGGACATTGTTATATGAATAAACTGGACAAGAACCATGAAAGAAAGAAGGTGGTAGAAAACTTCTAGTTAAGCCAAAGAATCAAATGAAAGCGGGCGACAGAAAGAAGAAACGCCAACACAGCCAACAACAATAAAGGAACTGGCAAAAGAAACATCACACAGCATACCTCAAACTGTTCCAGCTTAGAATACGAGTCATTCAGCAGCTTCTCACGGATTGTTGAGAAGTCCATCGGATGCTCAATGATGTCAAAGTAATCCGGAAGCTGCAGGTACACATAAAACACCAGCCTTAGCATCTGAGCTCCCATCCGAAAACACGATTGAACTTGAGAGCTCCATTACTCACCTCCTCTGCGTCGACAGGTTCCGAGAAAACTCCATAAGTATCCTTCCTGAGAGCAGTGCAAGGCATACAGGTAAGTAAGCACATGTAACAGAAGCAATCGTGTTATTGGAAGAGAATTACATCAGGATGGGGCCAGGGCACTCACTTCTGGAGCCTATCGAGGATGAAGAGTAGCAACTTTTTGTCTGGGAGGGGAGTCCCCGTGGGCCCATCATCTGACGCAGCGTCCCCTGCTCCCACGAGCGCAAGCAACGTTAACCAACGGAAAATTCAAATCCCTGAACTTCAACGCTAATGGCTGTGGTTCCCTCCAAGTCATACCTTTCCCCGTCGCTTTCGTTGCATCCTTCTTTCCCTCCCCCGGCTCCTCCTGCAGCATCCAAGAACCGAAACACCAACAATCAGAACAGAAATCCCCCACAACAAACACATTCTTGCATGGAGATTTTCAGCTTATAAGCGCCAGCTATCGCATCATGCAGTGGGGATTGCAGGGAAATTAGTGTCGCAGCAAGCTCCGCAGCTGTGGGCACTGAAAACGGCGCCCTTTTTCTGTCGCTCGCCGTCCGGACAGTGCTTACATCCCATCGGTAGGAGAGAAAAAAGGTCAAATCCGTCAAAACTTGTCAGATCCGCCTACTGTTCCCTTCCAAGGAAAGGATTAAAGCGCTGACGAGCGAGGAGGGTCAAGATCCCTGACTGCCCGGACTCAAGAGGGCACCAAAAAGAACTCCAAGCCCGACGAAAAAAAGCAACCGCCCCTCCCGGAGCTAAAAATCCCACAGACGCAGACGCCACTATCAGAGCTCCACTGATCCCCGCCAGATTCCCCACCACAGAAGCGAGCCGTACCACAAAACCCCGCCTAATAAAAATCCGGAACCGCAGATCCAACCACTACAGCTCGGCATCGCCGCGTGTCCCGCGGCCAAAACCCCCTCGGGGAGGTCCCCAGAGCCCGGAATTTTCGAAAAATTGGCGCGAGATAGGGAGGCCCCCGACCTTGACGACGACGCCGGAGAGGACGCTCTTGAGGCGCTTCTGCCTCCGCCGCCCGCTCCCTTTCCCGTCCTCGTCGTCGTCGGAGGGGTTGGGGTCCCGGCGGGTGGGCGAGGGGGCGGGGCTTGGGTTTTGGGCCTGCAGGCGGAGGCTGCGGCGCTGGAGGTCAAGAAGGGACGGGCGGCCCTTCTTCTTGCGCCGCCGCTGCGGGGATGACGCTTCTGCGGGGGGCGGCGGCGGAGGAGGAGGGGGCGGCGGAGGGGGCGGAGGCTTGCGGGTCTTCGCCATCGGAGGCCGGCAGACCGCGACGGCGGCAGCGGCGGCGGCGGCAAGGCGGGGACTTGGCAGGAGGTGGTGGTGGTGTGATGGTCTGGGAACGGGTCGGGGTGCGTGTGGCTTTGCGTGCGTTTGGTATTTTTTTTCCTGGAGGCCTTTCGGTTTGCGTCGGGCGTCTCAGCTCTTTCAGGGCCCGTTTTGTCATGACATGTGGGACCGGTCTATATCTGGCCCCACACGGTAGCGACAGAGGATAAAGGTGTCTGCGTTATTTGAGGTCGGATCGGCCGGCCGCGGGCGCGTTTGGTGGGGTGGGACCGGGCGCGTGTCTGCCGTGGCCGGACCCGATTGGTGGGTTCCCCAGGGTCGTGTGGGTGGTTGTTTTTTCGTTGGAACAGAAGGCCGTGCGACCTACCTGTCAGTCAGACGTGGAGTTCGCTCTCGTTATGTTCCCAGCAACTCTTCTTTACGTGCATCGCGGTCACTGTTTCGTTTCGTGCCATCTTTCGACCATGAAGCGTGCCGTGGTAGCCAGCAACGGTCAGCTGCTTCAGGGAAAAAATGGAAGAACAAAACGCTCTTCTCAAAAAAGTAGACTCAAAGGTCTATATGGAAATCCAAGCAATCTTCCTTCTTCTGGCAAAGTCAACGATTTTCACTTATAATTTTTATGCGCATTATATGTGTGTAGACGTAGATAGGAACAATGGTTATGTTATGGTTAGATATCCTTGGATCATTCATCTTACCTATGGTTAGATATCCTTGGATCATGCATCCTACCTATGATAAAGGTAGACAACTAGTGTAAATAATGATGACTACAATGGAATGGATACACCATAAGCTCTTGAATTGATTAGGATGATAGACCACCTCCTTGTAACTTGATCATCTAGCTTTTGATTACACGACTACCTCTATTTCCCGTGGACCAAGGTTCAGTGAACGAGTGACGTCTTTTTGCAACATAAAAAGGATGAGCAATGTCCCGTTCGATTCTCGAGAAACTCTTGCAGAATTGTATGTAGGGGCTAAATAAAAGTAGCTCATTTATAGTGTACCTTCATTCATAGTGCATTGAAAAAGATATAGCACATTTATTTGTGAGATCAGTGACATTTATTAGCAAAGGGTGGGTGGGGGAGGGGATAAGAAAATAAATAGAGTATTCTAGGGTGAAAATTTTTACCAAGAAAGTGGCATGCCTAAGAGTGATTTGGCAAATTGGCTACCATCCAACTTCTCGAAATTCTTATCTTAAGCACTCTATGCCTATTTTCTTAACATCCAGCAACGTGTGTTTCCAAACGTTGATTTTGGATGCAAGAAGCTAAGATGCATGCCTGATGGGCAGGTTGCTTCCAGGCCACTAAACAACACCTTAGCATGGTGCTCGGTAGGCTCAAAGCACTTGATTTAATATCAATATAGACGTGACATGAATATCTTCATGAGCTATTTGCTCCATGTAATAGTGGATCGGATTGGAGTTCATTAGTTGGATTCAATCTTTATCTTGATTCGATGATGTACGGAAGACATGTGCCAAGGGACTCTTGTAGCTGGGGATGTGGGTTTAACTTGGCCCTAAATGTTAGGCGCATGAGAGGAGAATGACTATTGGACATCTTCAAATGGTGATCTAGGAGTAAGGCTAAGAAAGATTATTTATAACAGAATCGACCAATTTATTAGAGCACAAGCACATAATCCGCCATTAATTCAGC
>CM041628.1:92708034-92741607 GCA_023333625.1 Bothriochloa decipiens
GCTTAAGAATGCAAATGATTATGCTTGCTTAACACCAGAGTGTTACATTATTGGACATTCCTTTTAATATTAGTATAAGTGGAATCATATCAGTGTGTCACAACAAGTGTCCAACTTGTTGCATGGTTCCTAAATGACTGGTATCTTGGAGATTTATTCAATATCATGTCATGTGTTTTTGGCTTTCAAACTTTGTATTGTGCTGAATGCAAGTTGCTCTAACATGTATGAGTATAGGAGGTTTATAGAACTATTATCAATAATCTTGTCACGAGTTCCAGCTTGTTTTAGGATTGGACTACGCACCATACTTGAATACTTTACTCATATCAACATAAGAAAAGAGTGGTGGACCATACAGACACTTAATATATTTCAATTCATGGTTGGATCGCCCCCCATACCGCACATGTGCACACTATTCTAACTTGTACAGGCACGAGAGAAATTGAGTCCACAAAATCCCCATCAAATGGTTCTAAGTGATGAAGGATGAAAAAAATCTCGCTCTTTAATACCAGGGTAGATAGACTAACAAACATGTATGAGCATTGCAACATGAATACAATTTTTTGTGGCCATATAGATGACTTGTCTATCGGATATTTATTCAATGGCTTCAATTCATCTTGGAATTGAACTTTATGTTGTTGCCTGGGCTTGTTGTATGTGGACGGGAGAGAGTGGCGGACATGCAAACACTTAGTGTTCCAATTTGTTCTAGAATTAGACTCCGCACCGTTGGCATGCCCTCTTAACTCATATGAACATGCAAGAGGGTCCATCAATCTCTACTATGTAGCACTTCGGGCCAAAAAAAACCTTTCTTGTTTTAATATTAGACTAGCAAACATGCTCGTGTGCTAAAAACAAAGCTATCAAATAACAATAGATAATGAGAAAGGGTGATGCTACATCCCCTTTCTATGAAATTTAAGGGCTACAATTTATTAATTAATGATTTATGTATATATTGTATACTATCCTATGATGATTATGACATCACAATTTAAGGTAATGTTGGCAACTTAGCTTGCTTATAAAACATGACATAATTTAATTTTCATGCTATGTATGTGTTGATACAAATCATAATTAAGTTACGTAACTTACTTTGAAGACCCATATCCCTTAAATCTTTATCTTTACCTAATTTCCACCACCTGTTTCTGTCCGCCGCTTGGTTTGGTAGTCCGTATAGGACTCGATCGATTGAATCTTAGTGATTTGGCCAAAAAGGATAAAAAGAGAAATATAAGAGAAAGAAAGATTCCTGATGGAAAAGTATATGAGATAAAGAAAAGACAAGAGGATCTAAATAGAATTTAAGAAACTTAGGGATTCCTGATATAAAAGTACAGTCATAAATATCTTTTGTCTTATAGCCTAATTATAAAATCTATAAAAAAATGGCTTCGTCTCGCACACCGTGGAACCATCTATTTTTTTTTCATACGTGCAAGGCGTCTACCTGTCCTTGATCGATTCCTCTTTCGTTTCTTCCTATTTCTCACCGTTAGATTACATAGAAGTCCATATTTGGTTGTTTACGTGAATTTTTTCCTCGTCTACTTTTTTACAAAAAATAATAAATGTAATTATTAGAGGTTTTTGACTATTTATTTATCCTATAGTTTATAATAAATAATCCACGACCAAAATCTATATATACAATATTAATATATATCTATATCTATACAAAACTTTTATCTATATTTATCTATCTATTATCTATTACATATACCTAATAATAAATTTCCAAATTTTTATTTTTTATTAAAATATGAATCAGTCACTTTTTTGAGCAATCAAATATGAATTAGTCATTGATCCAACTAATTATTTTGTGAACTATAAACTTGGGTAAATTATTATCTAATCAAGTCTAAAAAAATGTAATATGTAATTCATGTTGAGGGTTACCATGTGTAAAATCGATAGTGGTCTCCCATCATAACCAATAGCGGACAGATTAGCCCTTGACATATCGACAAGAAATTATGAAGGTTCATATGATGTGTCAAAAAAGCTACAAATGTCAATATTGTTTCGTAAAACACAAGGATAATATGAAAAGTTAAAGTTATGATATATCTTTTGTCCATATATATTTATGTGTATATCAAGGGGTACATTAATTTGATATAATTTAAGATGACATTGTTATATTATTGTCAACAATTAATTTATATTATGGATGTTAAAGCGAGTGCTTCTAGCTTTTTCGCTTGCTTATGGTCTCATGAAATAATTATAGAAGGATAAAATATAAATGGATATGTACTATTTACGTTATCGTTTCGTGTAAATATTTAATATTTTTCTTCCGTTACAACGCACGGTTATATTTGTTAGTCAGTTCTAATATCCAATCATGTCACAAATAAGTAATTTGTTAAAATAGGCAATGGCAGTATTTGGAAAGTACGCGGCCTGGTGACACTATCCATTTCATAATCAGACTTCTTCTGGCTGCTCTTGGAGCGTCTACGAGGAAACGGAAGACAAGGTCAGTTCCTGTAGCAGGTCCGACAACAGACGGGAAGGCAGGAGCGGAGCGTGGTTGATGGCTCGCGAGGAGGAAGTCTAAACTCTAAACGTTTATGTCGGTCTTGTGCCTGAGGCTATGTAATAGGGTGCTTCGCAAAGAAAAAGAGGTCATGTAATAGGGTACTATAAATACCTGAAGGTGTGCTGAGGGGAAGGACAAGAAATCTGTACTGAATTCTGTTCTTCGAGTAAACTATCCTATGTTTGAACCTCTCTGACTAAACTAAACTGCTCTTCGCCTGATTGTATACATGCTTAAATCTAATTGTGTAAAAGTTAAATAATGTAAAAAATAGTTATTTTGATGTGTATCCCAAAGATAAAAACGTAACATTAGCACCGACATTATACTAGTGGTTATAGGGGGAAAGTTGTCTTGATTTTCCATGGTGGCTCTTGGCCTCTTGGTATATATGCGTACGAAAGCTGAGAAAAATTATTTAGACTGGATGGTTCAAAAAACATTAGAAAATAGATATGGAGATAGAGATAGGGATTAGAGACCAGGGGAAATAATAATCCATTGCAGAAAATAAGTCTTTTTAGAAACATCGCAGAAAATAAGTAATATATAAGAGTTCGGGCCGTCCTATTAAACAGATCGCACATTTGCCCAAGCCCATCTAGAATCGAGCCATGGAGCGCACACGTGAAACTTCGGTAATGTAAACATATTTGTTTCCGTCTCCTGCCATGTGAATGAAGGTCTGAGAAGAATCACAGAACTCATTCGAACGGCGGCGCCTCCGGCCGCCGCTTGCCTCGCCGGTCCATGGCCGCCGCGTCTTCGAGGTGCCTCCTCGTCACTGGCCCTCCGGTAAGCCCCCTGAACCCTCACAGAACTCTCATCCTTTTTCCCAGCAACCTCCTCACGGCTCCGGCTTCTGGTAATTGCAGGGCGTGGGGAAGACGACGCTGGTCATGCGGGTGTTCGAAACCCTCAGAGGCTCTCACCCGAACCTCAACATTCGCGGATTCTACACCCGTACTGCGTTGCCTCGCCCTCACGAACTCCTGTTCGTCCCACTGTGCAATTGATGACCACGAATTTTACCAGTTTCTGTATGCAGGAGAGGTGAGAGAGGGCGGAGAAAGGGTAGGATTCGAGGTTGTCACGCTCGACGGTAGAAGTGGACCACTTTCCTCATCCAAGGTTTCCAGGTTGTCACGCTTGTTCTAAATTCTTATATTGAGTAGGTATTTGTTTAGCACCGTGCATTTTGGTAGTTGGAATTTCGAAATGTATCTGCACTATGGAAATTACTCTATCTGATACTGTGTATTAGTAGTCTAATTGTTCAGGCCGTCGAGAATTTCAGGGGCTAGTACATTACTCTGCATACAAGGCTACAAGCAAATTACCCAACGCCTAGTTTGAGACTGCTTCCAAGCAATTCCAGTTAAAATCACTGCTCAATTGTAAATGAAGGTCCCTTTCCAACACGCCAACACCAAGAGATGGCCATGCTCCAATATCTTTAAACCTGTCTTTGTTGATGATTGGAATCTGAATAATGGCTCATCTTTTCAGTTATTCAGACTCAGGCTCATCTGTACACTACTTTTCCCTTTAGTTGACACCTATAAGTCCATAAACATTCCATTTTCAGATGAACTTGGAGTTTTCCAGTTCTTGTTGTCATTTGCTTCCATCCTACACATACCAGTTAGTTAATATGCCAAAGATTAATGAAGTGCTATGTCCACCTATTCTTGCCTCTTTGCCCATCTAACTTTTTAGCTATCCCAACTCTGCATGGTTACCATTCCTTATTTTCCACAATGCTACTTTGATATATATTTGCTGATTTTTTGTAGCCTAGATATGCTCACACATACCATTACCTTCTGGTTCTTTTGCAGCTCAGAGTCTGTTAGATGGCCTACTGTTGGGAAATACAGAGTAGATGTAGCATCTTTGGAATCATTAGCATTACCTGAGCTGCAGGTAAGCAGTTGTGAATTATGAAGTATCAAGGATCACAATGTGTGCTTGTTAGCTAAAGAGCTTGATAAGACTTTTAAAGTTTGTTCTTGGTTGATCACAATGCAGAAGGAAATATACTTCATATTTCTTGTTGAAACAGGTTAAGGAAGAAACTGATCTCTTCATCATTGACGAAGTGGGTAAAATGGAGCTGTTCAGTTCAGCATTTTTCCCTGCTGTAATGAGAGTTATTGAATCCAATATACCAGTGTTGGCCACCATACCCATTCCTAGGCATGGCCGGGACATTCCAGGAGGTACCATGTTATCCAATACTGCAACTCTACAGAGGTTACTGATTAATAATTTTGCTGTTCCATTCAAAATCATGTATAAAATACCATTTCCTTTATTGCTCTTTAACAGCCAATCCATTCATGTGTGTGTTGAGAACCTGCTTTCACTACATGTTTAAAGCTTGTTGTATTCTACTAGCTATGCTTGCTGTATCCAATAAATTAAACAACATCTCTTGTACTGAAACAAGACTTATATTATGCTGTTCCAGACTCCTCTTGAATTGTAGCTGCAAGTTGTGATTATGACTGTGGCTTGTCACTAGTGTTCTAATTAAATGATTCTACTGTAAAATGCAGTTGCGAGGTTGCGGAATCATCCTGGAGCAGCTGTTTTCACCTTGAATACTGATAATAGAGATACGATGAGAGATACTATCTACAATCAGTTAAGCAGTTTGTTGCAGAAGAGGTGATCTGCTAACCTCCCGGCATCTCTATGGTCACTGGTTTGTCTGACATAACATACAAATGATCAAAAGTAGAAGTTTTCTTTCAGTATTTGTCTCATATATATCCTGTAATAGAACATGTAGTCGAGTCTTCTGGTGCAGACGTGCAGTACCTGAAATACCTTTCTTTCAAGTTTATCAACCAGTGAAAGACAGTCAGATTACTATGTTGTTGTGCTCAAATGGTTAACCTTGAATGGATGATAAGCATGCCATTCAGTTTTTTCTTAGTTATGTCTATGGTTATTCAATCATGTATTCACATTCAGTGGGCCAAGGTTTTATTATCACAACAACGCTCACCTGTATGGATGCATTTTGCGTGTAGTGAGTCTACAACAGGTATCACATGGTTTGCACAATTAATTTGCTACTAGGCCATTATTGCCGGTATATTTTGGGCCCATGATGGCAGCCCCATTTTGAATTAATTATTGCTTCTCTCTTTTGTCTTGTGAAAGATGACCACGTAGCTGAAATGGCAATCAAGTTGGATATAGTAATAATGAACATCATTTTACTACTTTCTAGAGGCTTCAGACAAATCTTTAACCAGCACTTGTGAGTTGTGACTTCTCCTTTTTACTAGAGTTTATGATCACTATTGTTAACATTTAACTGAAACATCACTTATGATAGGTTGCTTAGTGCAAAAGACATCATGCAGCAATATGGGTCACGGCACATTTGATTCCTTTAAGGATATCTAACCCAATACTAAATCCTTATAAGTATTAAGAATAATAACGATGAAGTCGGCTAGTGAAAATGAAAGTCAAATTGCTGTATCGTTAGCAGGTATGCACAATGATGAAATTTTCTCATGATGAAACCTATCAAGAAAAGAGTGTAGAAATAGATTAGCCCTACTCATCTCATGATACAGTGAACAAAAGAACCACCGCATAGGTGTCGATTTGGTGGACAAAGAAGGGTTTTTATCAATTGCGTCTGCATTTCTTCCAGCATTGGGTTGGACCACTGCTGCTATGACACCTCGTAGTGGGGTAAGCATATCCGAGAAGCAACCAGCAAGCTCACATGACACATGTTCCTGTGGGGGCTATTGATCTAAATGACTGGGAATTTTCACCCAAAGAGGCACAATCTTTCGAGTGAGGTGGGCACTGAATTAAAGTGCAGTTGTACACTCATCATGGCACCCGCCCTTTACAACCCACCCAGTTCCCCTTTGAGCCCTAGCAGAAAGGCGCCATTGAGTTTTGGTAATAGTATTAGCAAATGGCAAGTGAAGCGCGCCTAGGACCATCTGGGCAGGGTTTTTTTGAGTTTTAAGAACTGAAAGCTCCTTTAAACAAGTTGACAATGTTTTGTTGAAGGCAGAAAGTGCAAGGGCAATCTCTCAGGAGATACGGTACTCCATTCTTGTCTAAATATATAAATGCTTAGGCGTGCAAAATATATAAATGCTGAGCTGCAGATTATCCTATGTGTTACTTGTAAGATGGAGCTGGAAGGAAGGAGGAACTTGTAAATCAAATGCGCACGCATGTTTGTTGATCCTGCTTCATAACTGGAAAAAGTTGCAATCAGTTGCCCTTGAACTGAGTCTGATTAGTGAGTACCCCCTCTTTCTTAAAAGGAATACAATTCTAGCTACAGTGTTTAGTCAATCCAATTTCAGTTTGATATATTTTTTTTTGAAAAAAAGTTACTATTATTTTGATGGTAGTTTTTCTAAACTTTGATAAACTTAAAATAGTTTGTCTTTGACTAGATCTCAAATTCCATCCTTTTTAGAACAGAGGTCCACGAGGCCCATAAAATAACTGCTCATTTTCGTGGTTGCTGCTTGATCTGAAACATTCATAGTGTTGAGCTTCCGAGGAAAAGGAAATCATCTTGTTCTTTCATCTCTGAACCTGAACGAGAGGAGGACAGCCTGCCGATGTCCCACTTTATAGGCAGCGGCAGTGTGGGGGGTGGAGGTAGGGAGCTGAAAATGCCGAATGGTGGAATTGATTCGGCGGCAACCCCACCATGTGATGATCTCTTCATGTCGATGTAGGTGAGGTGAGGGCCGCCAGTTTAGTTAGCCTGTTTAATCTAATCCCCGGACACAAGCATTTTTTTTTTCTCTCCCCCTCGATCATCCAACGCAGTGCAAGCAGCGAGCTTAGTTTAGCGCCGAGGAATGATGATGGCCGTGCATGCACGCACGCCGGCCGGCCGGCCATTTGATAACACTCTTACTTGCCTGATTTGATTTAATTAATTAACAAGGGAAAGAGGCTGCTTGATCGATCCTGCTACCGAAAGCTTGTGCTGTGTGCCCCCCTTTTATGGTCCTGCATGTCCATGTCCTGGACAGTTCCAACATCAGGCGTGCCGTTGCTCCATGCTTATTGCTTACCGTCAGTGACGACCCTGACCCTCCGCTGTTCAGCCACGAACTATATATTTCATAGCTCGGTTTCTTTTTCAATGCATGGACTGCAGTTGGCAGTTTGGTGAAAGAGACATGCAGAGAGAGGGAGACACTGTTGTTAGATACAAGAACCAATAATACACGGTGGCCAGTTCTGAGGCAGACCACGGTTTGCAACGTCGCCTGTCGTCTCGTATCAATGGCAGGCGGCGCCGGCGGCAACTAACCTAAGCATGAAGCAACCACCTTCTTCCCGGCCAGCCCGTCCGCACGACCGACGACACGCATAAAACAGCCCCTCGATCGGCAGCAGCAGGCAGGCAGCTAGCAGTGGTTGGTTGGCGGCCGGGTCAAGGCAGCGCAGGAGGACGACGTCATCGACATGCGCCGAGTCTCCGAGATCTCACACACACATGAGCAACACATCACGCTCCGGCACAGTGTACCCCGGGCGCCATTGATGTGCCGCGCGCGGCCAGCAAGCAGCAGTCCCGGCCGGTCCAGGAGCCATTTGGGGTGTTCCTCTTGGAGTCATTACACTTGTCGCGCCATCAATCGACAAAGCCTTATTGTTTATTATTATGTGGACAAAGTCGTATGCATTTCCTCCTATTTCTTTCTCTCTCTTTTTATGTTAATGTTTTTACGCTGCAATGGCGGCATATCAAGTGTACGGACAGCTCATAGATTTCTGAGGTAGGAATGTCCAAGTCAAACAAAACCTGTGTCAATCACTGGCTGGCTGCTAGCTGCGCTACCGTACGTGGTCAAGAGAGATAAAAAAAAAAAAATCCCGCATACATTCATGAGCGCACGAATCTTAGAGCAGATCCAGTAGTAATTAGCAAATCCAGTAGTATTTTTTTTCTAATGGAACTACAGCTTCTGAAAAATGTTTGGCACGAGTGGCTTCGATGGTAATTTTAGTCTGAATTTATGTCAAGTTTGTGAGGAGCCAAGACAAACCACATTTCTGATTGTGAACGACTCTTACTTGCCATTTATTTAGATGAAGTGCTTCACATGGCTTCGCAACGAGAATTGTTGCAGAAAAAATGGTCATGGCATGTGGTGTATCACAGGCAAAAGAACATTTCTGGGCTGAAACGCTTCACTGCTATTCCGTTCGATCGGTACCGTTTCTCTAAATTCTGGAGAGAATCGGAAAATGATTCATGCGGCCATACGGAGCACCTGATTCCTCTGTTTCAAGGATGAAGTTAAATTCTTTTTCCATTATTTTTTAAAAAGATATTGCTAAACATAATTAATGGGAGGACATGGGAGCATCTCATCTGGATTCGTACATGATGATGGTGACCAACACGCGATCCGTTCCCCGCAACGGCCGGGACAGCGGGCGGCGGTTCATCACAACGCCGCCAAATGGAGCCTGCCCTTTGCCTCGTGCGCTGCGGATCGAATGGGGATTATTAGGGGAAGCAGGAGGAAGAAAGATCAGCGAAAGCGTGTGGTGCACCAACTAGAGTCCTCGCGTAACCAAGCTGTCCCCCAGCCTAAACTACTCTCAAAAACTCAGATGATGCTCCCTCCCTTTGAATCTCTGTCGTTTTGAGCCTTTCTTTCTGATCTGACTGATGGCTAAGTTAGTAAAGCAGTTATTTATGTCTCACCAGCTAATCCAGGGCGTAATCAGTTAACCACTGCACAGCTCAGCTCACCATCTTTCCGCTTTCAGCACCCTAACAGCAGTAACTACTTAAACGAGCAACGAGAATCATGACGTTGTTCTGGTCGGTCGAACTGTCGAGTTCAGACGTTCAGTTGCATTGCATGCAGGAATGCCAGGCAGTTTTCAGACGACAAAACCTACAAATCCAGCGGCTGCAGGCAACAAGAGAGGTGAGAACGGAGAGGAGGGTGGGTGGGTGAGGGCGAGGAATGCAAAGGCGGGGAAGAAAAAGCTTTCGCTTTCGCTTTCCCTGGCTGTTGATGTTGCTTTCCTTCCTCTTCTAATCCTCGCTTCTCCTCTGTAATTATTGTGAGTGCCACCATAAGCCGCAGCCTCGCGCGCGCCAACAAGAACCTCGAGCCCCCGCGTGCCCGGCATCTCTCTCCCTCCCTCTCGTCTCTGTCTCGCCTCCTCCCGCGGCACCCGGGTTCCGTGACTCCTTCCCACCGCGGGAGGCGTGACGGCCGGCGGACCTGCGATCCTCGAATGTATGTATGGCCTCTCGCCTTGGCTTGGCAGTTGTTGGTTCCGATTCCTTCGCCGTTCGCTGTCTGCGTGCAGATTGATCTCGGTTTGCGTTTGGCCGTTTTGGTTATCTTCTCCTCCCGACATGGTTTTGAGACGCGGATTCTTTCGTTCTTCTTCGTTGTACTTCTGATCTGTTTGCACGTGGGTGGGGTTCAGCGTCCCATTCCGCTGACGACTTCGCATTTCAGGATGGATCGGCTTCGATGTCTCTCTGTTTTCTTTTTCTTTCTCAAAATGAATTTCGAGAAAGTTTGTCCGTATGGCTTTTCAAAACGATCTCAACAAAGTTTTGTTCATGTGAATTATGATCGTGCTTGCTCTGCTTCGGGTCTGTTTCAGACTTTCAGTTCACGTCGGTTACAAATGTGTCTCCCTTATCTTATCACAATGCGTCTTCCGCAATTGTTCAGTTACGGATTCCTTTCGCAATGACGAACTTGACCTGCAGTCTGCCCTTGTGTATTGGTCGTTGCATATCGTTACGAGGAAATGAATTTGCAAAACTGACGATGTCCGTCGTGTGTTTTTTCCTCTCTGCCGTGGCATGATGGTCTCTGCAGAATCTGACATGATATCCCGCGCTCCTTTTTGCAGGACAAGAAACTTTCCGTCCAGCTGAGACTCTCTCTCGCCATCGAAGCACACGCTGGACCTCCGTGGTTGGTACCATCACCATCATGATGCAGTACCTGGACTTCTCCCATGCCACCAGCACCACAAGGAAGTGGGGGCACAAGAGGCAGGGCGATGGTAAGCCGATCAATTCAGTTCTCTCTGTCCACCGTCCTTCATATGAACTAGACCTGAAATCCTGCTCCTTGATGGATGCTAGCATTTTTTTTTTTTTTTGAGGAAACGGATGCTAGCATGGTCATAGGATGGATTTCTTTTTTTTTTAAGAAGAAATAGAATGGAATTATTCGATCAAGAGATTCTTTTTTTTTTCTTTGTTGGTATGATGTTTTTCTCTGCTCTTTTGGTGGCCGAATTCAGAACTCATTGGTATACCGTATCATACTTGCAGGACTTGAAGCTCCAAGGAACAGCATGGAGTTCGCCATGGAGGCTTCCCACAGCTATGGCGTCTTTCAAGAAGATGTTCCGGTAAGTCTTCCGTATGCTTCTACTGCTCTGTCAGAGTAAATTCCTTCCATCTCCTGTCTGTCCCCATAGCAGGGCACGCTGCTGTTCTGTTTTCAGACAAGGAAGAGGAAGGACCTCTGTTGTCACTGACAAAAAACAGCACTATATAGTTCATTCATTCTGACCTTTGTTGAGACTTGAGGCACCTACTTTTGCATGTCTCGGTGACTTTGTTACCAGCTCCTATAGTCATCCTAGCTGTACTTGAAAGTTGAACTGATTATAGTTACGTAAAGGACACAACAGATAGTGCACCAATAATGGTGTTGAGCAGTAGCATCTACTGTTGCTGCATCTACTGACTACGTCAAAAATAGTGATTTTCAAAATCTGTACCATTTTCTTTTACTGTGCAATAGCTAACAGGCACTGGCATGCTATGATATCTGATTATAAGTTCCTTGTGTTTTTTTAGCAGTATTCCTGCAACACGAGGCAGTACCCAACAAAATCAGGGCTCAGCCACAGCTCAAATTTGAACCCAGTCAAGAAGCTGATCCAGGAGGACATCTCATTCAGAACAAATGAAAGCCAGAAGAGACCCGGCGTCATCGCCAGATTGATGGGCATGGAATCACCTCCACTGAACACAACCTCTGGATCCATCAGTCGTTCAGAGATCACCCCAAGACCACCAATGCCAAGAAGAGATTATAATCATTCTGAAATGATCCCAGCCAAGAATGTCAGGGACTCCACCAAGCAGGCACCGAAGCAAGAGATCCGAGCCTATGGCGGCTATGGCGACGAGAGGGATGTGTTTGGGCAGATGAACAAGAAGAGCAACGAGTGGAGTAATAAGCCGCAGCCACGAGAGCACCCGCAGGAAGAGGAGCTGCAGAAGTTCAAGAAGGAGTTCGAGGCGTGGCAGGCGAGCAGGGCGTGGGAGAACTCGAGAAGCTTCGAACTGGAGAGTACCTTCGACGACGACGACGACAGCACGTGCACGGACATCGTGCCGTACAGGTACCAGCACCACCACAAGGGGAAAGATGCCAGCCATGGCAGCAAGCAAATGCACTCCTCCAATGACGATGTGCATTGGAGACGAAGCAGCAAGGAGAGCAGCACGTCGATCTCCGGGAGCCGTACGTTCTCTCTGATGACGAGCGCAGACGCCGCCGCGTGCTCCACGAGGCTGCCGCTCTCCAGGTTCTACCACGAGGAGGAGAGGTCGTCGCTGTCGCCGACGAGGATCGTGATCCTGAAGCCATGCCCCGAGTTGAGCACGGACGACATCGAGGAGTCCTCGCTGGGGTCGCCGGACCTGGTGAAGAAGGAGAACAACATGGAGGCCTTCCTGGAGGAGGTGAAGAAGAGGCTCAAGATCGAGCTCGAGGGCGGGGGCGCCTCCAACGACAAGCAGGCGGACCGCCGGTGGGCCGCCGCCGCCGAAATTATTCCTCAGGCCGACCCAAAGCAGATCGCGCGGAGCATCGCGAACCAGATCAGGGAGAACGTCACTAGGGACATGCACCCGGCGCTGGTGCGGTCGGAGTCCACGCGGTCGTACCGCAGCGACGTGCCGTTCGACGGGCATGGCCAGATGGACTACATCGGCCGAGACGCCAGGAGGCAGCTCTCCGACAGGCTCAAGAACGTGCTGAGGAGGGACGCGCCGGACGCCGAGACGCCCTTCTCGTTCTCTCATCGGAGACGGACCACCTCGATGTCGTTCGACGAGGAGACGAGGCCCAAGCCGACGAGGCACGAGGTGGCGCCGCCGCCGACGACGACGAGGAAGGGGAAGGTCCGGAGCAAGGAGGAGAAGAAGCGCGCGGTGGATTCCGACGTCAGGTCATTCAGATACGGATCGAACAACTCCGAGCCCGTGTCGCCGCGGAACCTGATGAGGTCGTTCTCCGCGCCGGTGTCCGGGACGACGTTCGTGAAGCTACTCTCGGAGGAGCCGCGAGTGCTGACCGGAGCGAGGCTGCAGCGCAAGCAGGAAGGCCACGGGAGCAGCCGGCCGGCGTCGTCGTCGGAGGAGAGGAAAGGGAGGAAGGACGGGTTCAGCATCAGGGGCAAGGTGTCCAACCTGAGGCAGAACCTTGGGCTCAGAGCCAAGCTGTTCGGCAAGAAGCAGTTCCACGCCTCCGACGAGCCGTTCCCCGACGACCTCCCTCCCATCGGCACCCTCGTCACTGCCCCATCGGTCCTTATCCGCCCCGGCGTCCTGCAGGTGAGGCATTCAGCTCCGTCGAGCTCGATGCCCTTTTTTCATTCAGAGCCATTGTCTCAATCTACAACTACAAGCATGGAAGTGAGGGATGCTTTTGTCTGGTTGCAGGAGAACTCCACCGAGGTGCCACCGAGCCCGGCGTCGTGGTGCAGCAGCCCGCCTGACGAGATGAGCAGAGGAGGCTACCCGAGCCCTGTCTCGCCATTGGAGGCATCCTTCAGCCAGCACCGGTCTTCCTTGACAACGGAAGCCAAGGACATGGCTTCAACTGATTCTGGTAAGTACATAGGTACAACATAGTGCCAGATACATTGTGCAGCAGTTTAAGGCTTGCCATAAGTTCTGATCAGAGAACCTCTTGCAGAACCAGGAATCCTGTCAGAACAAGTCCAGGCCGAAGAGGAACGCGCCGGGACAAGTCCTGTCCTGGACGACCAGGACGACGGCGACATGGACGTAGCTGATCACCCCATGAAATCTTTCGTCAGAGCTGTTCTTGTCGTCGCCGGCATGTACGAGCGGAGGCAGAACCCTGGCAACGCCATGTCGGAGTGCGCAGCCAAGCCCATCCCCAAGTGGGTGCTGGAGGAAGTCGTGTCCTCGTCCTCATCAGCCCCGGCGGACGGCGGCGCGGCAGCCGTCGACCATCGGCTCCTCTTCGACCTCGTCAACGAGGCGCTGCCGGGAGCCGTCAAGGCCTCCACGACGCTATGCGCGTTCGACAAGTGCTACACCATGGCGCCGAGAAGAGCCCCCGGTGGCAAGGCACTGCTGGAGGCACTTTGGAAGTCCATGCATGTGTGGCTGGAGCCGCCGAGCGACAGAACGACGGCGAGTTCCGCCTCCGTGGACGTGCTGATCAGCCGTGACCTGAGCGTGTCGCCGTGGCACGGCGCGTTCCGCGAGGACGCCGACGCGCTGGCGAGGGACGTGGAGGCGGAGATGCTGGTTGAGCTGCTCGACGAGACGGTGTGGGACGTGCTCCTAAATGTGGGGGACTGATGAGTGGATCGTAGGTGTCTTCCGACGAGTATACTTGTACATTTTGGGGTGCTTTTTTTTTCGTACCTCTTTTGGGTGCTTGCCGGGTTTGTGAACAGGCGTTGAGGAGTGAGAGATGTAACTATGTTTGCGTGTGAATGAATTTAACCTGAGAAATGCGTAAAGAAGAGAAAAAAAAAGAGTGAATGAATGAATTAGAAAAAGAAAGAACAGCTGTCGTCAATCGTCATGTCATTCGGCGTAGTGAACTACTCTTCAATCTTGACTCTTGTAGACTTCTGTTTGTGTAATATAAAGAGAAAATGCTATAAACAAATGTCATCTTTGTTCACCAGCAAACGTGACCATAACTTATACATATACGAATCAGACTCCGTATTATCACTGTGCTTGAATTGTTCTAATTTGTATGAGCACAAGTCGTGATTCTGGGTCATATAGGAGGACATAACTCTCTGGTAATGCATACAAGATATGCATCAAGGCATAACCCTAGTAGCTCTGAGCATGTCAGGGTATAGTTCTAGCATTTACACCGGACAAAACATGAGAGCTTTGAAGTGATACATTGACATTGGCAATTAAATTCAAAAGGAGTCAACAAAGTTAGATGCAAATTAAAACCAATGTGTAAATTTAGAAGCACGACAGTGGAATGATCAAGTGGCAGAGCTAGATTCTAGTAGTTTAAGCATCCACACTCATACAACCGTAAGTTTATCGACATGTTGTTGCCAAACTATCTAAACTTTGTCTAGTTTATCGAATATAATATATACATTTCTATGTAAATACTCCCTTCGTCTCACAAAAGACCGCCATAGTTGAATTTTAGACATCTTTTTGACCATCTATCTAATTCAAAAAAATTTTAATTACATTATAAGAGAATCAAATTAGTATTAAAATATTTCTAATAATAAATTAAGTAGTAAAAGAATATATAATAGTTATAAAATAATTTAAATAAGACGGATGATCAAAGAAGATGTCTAAAAGTCAATTGTGGCGGTATTTTGTGAGACAGAGGGAGTACGTCGTACGAAATCCTATAACATTTATTTGATATCACAAATTGGATATAAAAATTGATCAAATTCAAAACGATGTGAGTCCATACTAGGTTGGAAAATAGTATTTTTTTTTTTTACAGATGATAGAGATTATTACACGAGGGGATTATTTAACCTCGTGTTTTTTATACTACTATTTAACCTCGTGTTGGAATGGTGGTAGTCTGCGTATTCATTTTGCGCGGCTAAAAAAAACTGAGAACTCGGAGGGGACAATTGAGAAATTTGCCCGCTCACCATCTCGGCCGGCGACACCGGGAGAACCCAACCACTGGGGGCCGTCCTGCACCTGCAGCCCCGCCGCGACACGCTCGCTCCCCCGAGATCTCCACCGCCCAACTCAGCAGATCCAGCAAGCCGCTCCCCCGCCGACGTGATCTCCCTCTTGGATCCCGGAGATGGCGGGGACGGAGGCCTTCGAGGCCTACTTCCGCCGCGCGGATTTGAACCAGGACGGCCGTATCAGCGGCCAGGAGGCCGTCGCCTTCTTCCAGGGCGCCAATCTTCCGCAGCAAGTCCTCGCCCAGGTGCCTCCCCCACTAAACCCTTCCTTCGATCAGCGCATTCGCACGCTTGAGAGTTCAATTTTAGGTGTCACAGCGGCGAATCATACTAGAACTAGATCCCTTGCCCCGCGAATTCGAATGAGTTATTAAGAGTTTTTGGGATGGGCGCAGGTATGGATGCACGCCGATCAGAACAAGACTGGTTTCCTCGGCCGCCCGGAGTTCTTCAACGCGCTGCGCCTGGTCACCGTAGCGCAGAGCGGGCGTCAGCTCACGCCCGACATAGTGCAGTCGGCGCTCTATGGTCCCGCTGCGGCTCGAATTCCAGCTCCCAAGATAGCCACGGGGCCGGCTCCTGCACAGATGGGTGCTGCGGGGGCGCCGAGGCCTCAGGGGAGCGCTGCGATGGCGCCCACACCAGGGCAGGTTGGAGCGGCTCAGATGAATCCGGCTGCAACACCAAGGCCCCAGGGAAGCGGCATCATGCTGGCTTCTAGTCAAGTTAGCATGCCACAGGTGAACCCTGGTGCTGTTCCAAGGCCCCAAGGGATCAGTTCGATGATGCCAGCTGCGAGTCAGGGTGGTGGTGCTCTTCAAGCAAGTCAATTTGCTGGACCAAGGGCAATGCAGCCGCAGCCTCCTAACATGGGAATTACTCAACAGCAACCTTCTAGTACCGGGTTCATGAGGCCACCACAGGTTGGAGCTCCTGCAACTTCATTTCAATCTCAAGCGCCTGGAATCAATCAAGGTTTGGTCGGTGGAGGCAGCATGGGAGGATCTGTCGGTTGGCAAGGTGGTAATGCTGCCTCAGTGGGAGGCATTCCACAAGCTATACCAGGAACTGCTCCTTCACAGACAACACGAGGTGGATTTGGCCCAGGTTTACCTAGCACAATAGGCATGGCTCCTGGACAACAGGTACAAGCAGTGTCTTCATCGCCATTACCTCCGCAGAGCGACAGTGCTGTGTTGCCTCAGGATTCAAAAGCTTTGGTACTGTCTGGAAATGGCCCTGCTAGCAGCTCTGGATCAAGCACAGACATCTTCTCTGCACTTACACAGCCGAAGCCAAGCGTATCTGCACCTGCACCTCAGACAAGCTTGATTCCGAGCGCATCCAGTTTTATGCCCACACCAACTGGCTCCCAGAACCTGACTAATCTCACACAGTTTGGTTCTTTGCAAGGTAGCAGCCAACCTCAACAGACTCAGCCTGTTGTAAAGCCCAGTCCTGCTCCACCTGCACCTGCTGTCTCTGCTGGGATTTCTAATTCAGCTCCCCAATGGCCGAAAATTACTCAATCTGACATCCAGAAGTACATGAAAGTCTTTGGGGATGTTGATAGGGACAGAGATGGCAAAATAACTGGCGCTGAAGCTCGCACTCTGTTCCTCAGTTGGAGGCTTCCAAGAGGTGAGATATCGTCACCAACTTTCCACTACCCTAATCATGAAATTTATCATTTACTTAGGTTTTTGTTCCAAACTTAGATTCAGTCTATGTTATCGTATTGTTAAAATTGGCGGTTAGCATTATAGCTTTTTCCACCCCTGTGGTTCTTTTTTTATGACCGCTAAACATTTCGTAGTATGAAATACCTATTGTCTAATGCATGTGTTGTTCTTTTAACCGTTTCAGAGGTCCTGAAGCAAGTGTGGGATTTGTCTGACCAAGACAATGATGGCATGCTTTCTTTGAGAGAGTTTTGCATCGCTCTTTATTTAATGGAGAGGCACCGAGCTGGAACTCCTCTTCCCCCAGCACTTCCTGACTCTCTTAGGCATGATGAGACACTGTTAAGAGCTACAGGCTTGCCTTCAACAGCATACAATGGGCCATCATGGCAACAGAATCAAGGTAATACTTTGCTTGTCATCTGGCTTGCAACTATTATGGCATAGCCAAGCGTAAAGACATCCTGTGTTTATCTGTTGCTCACAAGCTTATTTATTTTGGGTCAGGAGGATTACCACAAAGAGGCCCTGGAGCACCTGGGGGGCCTGCTGGTGGTGTGCGGCCACCCTTGCCACCACATTTGCATTCACAAACTGATGGGGCTAGCAGACCAGGGCAACCGAGATCTCACATGCCTGGGATGGATAATCATGTTGTAAATCAAGGAAGCAAAGATGACAAAAGTGGAGTGAACCAGGCTGCGCAGGAGGCGGTGGATGCTCCTAAGAAGGTATGTTGGCCCCATCCTTGTTTCCTGAATTGTCCGGTGGCGATCATTTTGCAACTGCTGTTCCATTTTGATCAGGCTCACTCTGTGGTAGTCAATTTAACTAGTTTAGGCACCTTTAGATTAGTTTAGCTTGTATAGCCATGCGTTAAAAGAGCTTCATTTGTACGTCTTTGATAGGTAGGATCGGGGTTTGAAGTGTGGATCATTATGTGTGTCATGTCCGTACTGGTTTAACGCAACCTGAGCTGTGCCTTCTGTATATTTGATTTTTCTCCTCTCAGTGGGTCATGGTCATCTGTAACCAGGATTGTTGATCTGTTGAATGCTTCAAACAATCAATACAATATAAACTTCAAACCTAAATATTTATAGAAGAATATGCCTAGTTACCAACATCCGTTATGAATGATCTTGATGTCGATAGGTACATATTTAGTTCTTATCACTTTTCACTTGTGTCACCCTATCACATTAGTCCATGATGCCGCAACCCTCTTAATCGGCGCATGCGCTTAGGGAGAGTTAGCACGATTTCTTCTCTCTTTCTCTCATTTTTTGTGAGCAAGCACGATTTCTTCTGTCTCTCCCTTCTCCACCAGTCTTCCTCCTTCCGCAACCTCGGCCACCGCCCTAGCGGCCGCTGATCTTGCTGGCGACCTCCCCGCCTGCTGCCCATCCTTGCTGGTACTTCGCGGCCCACCCTTAACCAGATGTCCCTCGCTGCCGACTCTGCCCAACCAGATGTACCCGGCCGTCCCTAAACCTGCCACCCCACCCTTGAGCTGCTCGCCCTTCTAAGGCCGCCGGACATGGAGACCCTTCTCTGAAACCCTAACAGCTGTTGGAAATGGAGAACTCAACAAGCTGCTGCCTCATCCATCGCCCCCGGCCTGTGGCGCCCTTGCTGCCCAACACCCACCCCATGCCACCCCTCCCCTAACCTCGGTCAGAGCTCTGCATTGGCAATGCATGCATGCAAATAGTGATTTTGATGACACAGCCTTTATAGTGTGGTGTTTTTGTGCCATACAAATTTCCATGGCATGCGTATCAATTTAATTATACTCCTGCCATTTTTTTATTGAGACTGTTTATAGCATTCTTTATAATTGACTGTTTTGGGTAACCTTTTCTTTTCTTCATTTCCAAGCAACTGCCTTTCAAATGGCATTAAGAGCTTGCTGAGTTGTTCCCATCATTGCAATCATTGCATATTCCCTCCATCCAAAAATGTAAATCATATTTTGGTTTCTTTGGACTGATCTTTGACTGACAAACGCTAAGTATGTCAAGGCCCATATATTATAGGCCTATATTGCCCCTGAGGAATTCCCTAAGAGACTAGTCATCCCTCGAACATCAAAGGTTGATAAAAGAACAAAAACTTTATTCATATACTCATATACAACAAAAATGTTGTGTTCTTAGTTTCATGTTCAAAAGTATTTATGGTTAAGATTTGGTGTCACAAAGAAGATATATTAATAGAGTAATTGTTAGTATAAGTTTTGTCCTAATGAAACGAAAATATGCCTTATGTTTTTTTTTGGAGAGTGGTGTGTGCGCATGTGTGGAGGTGGGGGGGTGGGGGGCGGGGGGCGGGGGGCGGGTATGTGTTTAATGAAAACTATGCTGTTGATTCTGTATTACTGATAAACATTTATGTGCTTAAGGAAAAACACATTTCTCTTCTAATTCAACCTTTTCTCTCGTTTACGCTGAAGGTTGAGGTGGAGAAGCAGGTGCTGGATTCTAGAGAGAAACTGGAGTATTACCGCACAAAGATGCAAGATCTTGTAAGCACAATTACAAATTGGGTGTAGTTAAGTCGCTGGACATTGTAATTGAAAGTTGTTTTCACCATTTATTTAATTCCTTTAATTTCCTTTTCTTCAAGGTCCTGTACAAAAGTCGGTGTGACAATAGGCTGAATGAGATTACAGAAAGGGCGTCCTCTGATAAACGTGAGGTACAGAACACTTCTCATTACATGATGTATACCATCATTGTAGGTGGCTAGTTGTTCCTTTTGATTTGTTGTTTGATGACAAATTCTCAGAGGCACACAAATTAATTGTACAGAACATTGCTTCTTGCATTATGTCATCCAGCATTCTAGTTGCTTATATGAGCCTTTTTTAGTGCTAAATTCTTGGAGAGGTGCATATTCTTGTTTGAGCTTTTGTTTGTTTTCCCCAGCAAATTTACTGTGGTTAATTTTGTGTCAGGTGGAATCATTGGCTAAGAAATATGAAGAGAAGTACAAGCAAGTAGCTGAGTTAGCTTCCAAACTAGCAGTTGAAGAAGCTGCATATCGTGATGTTCAGGTTTGTCTTTTCTACACCATAGAAAAAACCGACAGAAATTAGTGTTCATATATTCCCTGCAGTCACAAATAAATGATGGTCTGGACATCTGCACAGTCTCAAAACACAATTTTGACATAGTACTTTGTTGTTAAAAAATGTTTAAAACTTAGGAAAAAAATTGCTGTTGGCAAACTATATTTTCAAACACATACTTTGTATCATTTTGAAGTGTTAGAGTGAATAATTTCCATTATTGGGCTAACCCTAGGGAGGGTAGCTATATAAACATACATGGGCCTCATGGGCCTAAACCTCATATACTCCAACATGAAGTATTCATATGTGAAGCAAAGTATTCCCTCCATTTTGTTCTGTTTCTGTAAGGTCCTGGGGGGAATATACTTCATGTTTGACCATTGAGGATACTATTGTGATGTTTGCACTCTTTACCCCCCTCCTAATTAAATGCTTTGAAAGAAGAAATTTTATTTACTTTTTTTTGTCTTGGATGAAAGTTTGAAATGGTTGGCTTAACAGAATCTCAAACACTGCTAATCTGTGGCTGGATGGATTAATATTTTTTATGATCTTATCATCAGTCTCACAATCACAATATTTGTGATCTTATCATTAGTTTCACATTCATTTCATACTTCTTTATTATGCTCTCTTGATGTTTTTGTGTTTTAAACGGGACTTTGTTCTTTGTTGATTTTTTTTAGGAGAGAAAAGTTGAGCTGCATGATGCGTTGATTAAAATGGTACAAGGTGGAAGCGTTGATGGTTTGCTTCAGGTACACTGTTACTTTGCTAGGTACTTATTTTTTAATCTCTCAATAACACTGGTGATTTCCTAGGTTCGAGCCGATCGAATCCAATATCAATTAGAAGAGATGGAAAAAGCTCTTAGTGAACGGTGCAAACACTTTGGACTTAAATTCAAATCATCCGCATCAGTTGAGCTTCCTTCTGGTACCTGGCTTTCCATCTTCATATTATTATTTATTTTACTATTCTTGAGAGTCCAACTTCATGCTATCTTTATGATTCCAGCGATCAAACTGCATGTTATCATTTTATTTTACTTCCTGCAGCCTTCAGACTCATAACTGCACATCATGCTCATTTCTATCTTTATTTGTTGTAGGTTGGGAACCTGGGCCACAAGAGGGACTCATTGAGTGGGATGAAAACTGGGATAAATTTGAGGATGAAGGTTAAATACTTCCGTTGCATTCCCCTCTGTCTGATTATTTTTAGTCATTGTCTGTTTATATATCGGAGTACTCTGCATGGCTGCAGGCTGAGTTTTGCCATCCAGTGCTTGTCATGCTGCTGTTTAAAAAACATTTGTGAAAGAGATACAAAGATTTCATATCTCTTACACCTGTTAACATATACTACCAAAGCCGTATCCTGAAATAGGCAACCTTGACTGTTTGTAAGCCTGATATTTGTGTAGTTGATACAATTCATTAGTGTCATTTATGGAGATTAAATTCTTTTGCTATGATAACCTTGTTTAGATTCCTTTCAGTGAACATACCGAGCCATAGCCTCTGTTCTAGTTACCTTCTGTTGTTAGAACATTGTTCGTGTGGTATACTGTACATAAATTTTGACAACATGAGCTATTGTTAATTTTGTGTCTTACACTTGGAGCGAACTTTTTCCTCTCATTTCCAATTTAACCTTATCATATTCCTGATTAAATCATATGACATGACAGGGTTTAGTATTGTTAAGGATAATGGTACAATACAGGAAAACCCAGTTTCTGCTGAAAATGGAAAAATGCCATCTCTTTGGGATGATGGTGATGATATGTCTCCTGTTGCATCCTCTAATGGCCATATCAAGGAAGAAAGGCGTTACAGTGGAGGTGATCAAGCGGCTGAGAGTGAAATAGCATATGATTTTGGTGATGAATCTGTGAGGAGTCCTGGCAGTGCTGGAAGAAGTGCCTCAGGGAGTCCATTTAAATCTTCCCGCTTTGGGATGCATGATTCATCTCCCAGCAAAAGAGAAAGTTACAGGTACTTGTTTTAGCCTTGAGTTTATATGCATCCTAATTTCTGACCCTGTTGCTTAGAGCATGTTGCCATAGTTGGTACTTCATACACTTATAAGATGCTGGATATTTGTGTCCCATATGAGAGTAACTCTTATTATTTTGATGCAGTGACCATGGTGGTTCTGAATCTGTTTTTGGTGACAAGTTTGCTGATGAAACTTCTTGGAACTTTGATGATCAAGATACTGACTCTGTTTGGGGTTCTACTGCACTGAACACTGTGAGCTGTGCAATTTCTTCTTTCTTGTTTCGATATATGGAGGGTATATCTCTCTCCGTACTGTTTTCTAATGAGATGTTTTAATACAGGAGGCTGACCAACATGGTGGCACACACAACTCTTTCTTTGGGTCCGAGGCAGGCTCTCCAAGTGGTGCTAGTGTATTTGGAAAGAAGAGGAGTTCATTCTTTGATGATTCTGTTCCAAGTTCTCCTGCATACACATCTGGATTCTCTCCAAAATTCAGTGAAAGTCGTGATGATAGCTCCTCTTATAACTTTGGGAGGTTCGATTCCTTCACATCCCAAGACACTGGATTCTTCCCTCAGGAAAGTCGTTTCTCCAGGTTTGACTCCATTAGCAGCTCAAAAGGCGAGAATGTATCAGGATTTGATACAGGGAATAGCTCACGAAATTTTGGTCGTTTTGACTCTTTTGATGACGCCGATCCCTTCGGTTCAAGTGGACCTTTTAAAGCCTCTGGAAGCCGGTCTCCACCCAAATTCTGATTAGGGTATTGTGTCTTGCAAGTTGATTTGTCAATACAAGGTTCAGATTCTTTGAGCGAACTCTGGCGTAACATGGATTTTTTTTTTTTGCTTGACATTTCTGCCATTTTCCTCGTGTGCAATTTTCCAGTCCATCTCACGTACAAAGTGGGCAGGTTTCAGTTTGTCTTTGTTTTTGTAAACATTTTTCTGTATCTTGTAAATGACGCCAAGTCTGTCTTTGTTTATATAGTTTATATGTATGAAACAACTCCGCATAACCTATTACTTATTCCTTCATTGTATTTACGTTCCTATGGTATAGCAGGAAATATTGTACTTATGTATGCTATGGTATACCAAGTGTTGATTCGATACTTGAGCAAAGCGGAAAGAGTTTCAGCATTGTGTCGCCTCTCATTGCTAGACCTTGTCTGTACTACTCTCGCTATTCTAGAACCAGTGTCTGGGAGGACTCGTCCCAACTCCCAAGTTTCTCTGCGACAGCGGATCTGCGTGTGAGAGAGCACCTCTGGTTGTAGTGGCGCTCTATAGCATGTTAGGGCATGTAGAGTGGTCTAAGATGATTTCATGTCGGTGAACAGATAAATACAATAGCAAGTGAATGAATCGTCTGGAAACAGTTTAGAGAGCATCTAATTGCCGAATGAAAAAAAATATGTTGTCTATGAGCCGAAGAGTTTTTTTACGACCGTGAAGGAGATTGCCAACAACAGCCCACTTCAGATCAGAGCAACACCCAGGGCGTTGCTACTACTTCAGTGCTTCAACACGAACACATAAAAGTACTCAAGGTCTCTGTTATTCTGTATCATAATACTAATTCAGTGCTTTATCAGCAACACAGAAAAGAGCCTCTCATCTACTACAAGTTTGTTACTGTATGAATGAATAGCACTACAGCATGTCTTCATGCGCTCCAAACTGGGTCCCAAGCAAAAATGGGGTACTGCTTACAACTAAAGTTAACGTTACATAGTACCGGCTCATCAAAACGCCGATGAAAACCAACAACTCGCTTTTGACAAGAAAACCATTACTTCTGCAAAAGGCACTAAATTATGGAGTAAGTTTCCTCTTCTCCATTATTCAAAAAAATGCGGTATAGTCTTTTTTCGATTATGCAGGTCTCCCAGAGACCTATGCTGCAGCCAACTTCAACTCCTCTTGGTCCTCGAGGTTTAGAACCTCGAGCAGCTTTGGCCACGATTCAGGGATCCCACCAGGCAAGTCAAATTCCAAGAGCTTCCCCTGCTCCCGGTAGAAAGCTTCCACAGGTTGACTCTGAAAAGGTCAGGAAACCAAAGGTTAAGTATCAGAGCCTTCTTCACAGCATCACTGTTTCAACACCCCAACGAGAACAGTGCTATGCTGAACCAAATCTACATGATGCAAAGTATCATTGAGGGATCAAATGTAAAGTATGCTTAAGAGAGCAAAGAAAGGACTCTACAGCTATCTATTATGCACTCCATAACAAATTACAAGACATTTTAGCTTTTCTATATATATAGCTTTTGATGTGCACTAAGACATGCATCATGTCTAGAAACATAGTAAAAGCAATGTAGATAGGAAAGCTAAAACGTCTTATAATTTGGAACAGAATGGGTAGATTTGAACATCTTGGACAGCAGAGCATTTCTGTCTACACAAATAATGCAAATGACACGGGGGTTTAACTTGCAGAAACAAAATAAACCAATCAACATTGCATATTCAGTAGCTATGTCATACATTTTAAACATTAATGAGAAAAGTCATATATTTAATATGAATGACACAAGTAGTATGAATTGCGCATAAAACCATACCATGTCGTTATATATCCGAAGCCGATTTCTGACCACCTCTTCAGTATCATCAGCTCGGGTAAAAAGCTTTGACATGCAGTTGTTTGGGGGCAACAGTGGTTCCATGTAGATTGCTGGTAATCCATTTTCACCCTTAACATCAATGCAGGCCAAATTGAAGTTCTTTCCACATTGGCCGCAAATCCTTCTGCCGAGGCACTTCTCTACTATAACATCTTCTCTTAGTTTTAGATTAACCACCATATCAATGTCTGTAACGCCATCAAGAATTTCCTGGAAAGACAGAGAGATAGTTAGTTCAGAACACCACGATCAAGTGCACGCGTGAACATGTCTCTGACAACTGCTAATGACATATTGCACCAGTATCAATTAGTTAAAATAGAAACAATGGCAGCAGACATGTTTAAATCTGTACCGTTGAGTAAATATGTCCTGCAGGAGGCGCAATAATCACAAGACTTAAAAAAAAAGGCTAACCACATACTCCAATAAAAAGAGTACAGGCTATCACAGTGCCACACTAGTTTAAGGGGAATAGGAATATGTGAACTATCTGGATGGTATTGCATTGCATTACTCACATCATTACCAAAAAGCAATAAAACCTTGAGCGTTCAGGAGACACCAGATCATTGAGTTCAGTTCAATGGTTACTAAAAGGAACAGACTAGGAAGAACTGATTCAATGGCAGCAGGAACTGAGAAACATGTGAACTATTTGAATAATGTTTTTATATTGCATCAAACGGCATAACCAAGTTGAAGAAAAACATTGAGCATTAAAAAATGACCAGAATATCGAGTTCAATTGCTAGGAAAAGAAAGAAACTAGAAGTAGTGTTCGCGATATGTTAAAGATTCTCACCGCTTGTTTTACTGTACGGGGAAAACCATCAAGAATAAATCCTGATTCTCCCTGGTCTTCTCCTTTCTTAAGCCTTTTGGACAAAAGATTGAAGATAATTTCATCAGAAACCAATTTCCCCTGATTAACAATTTCAGAAAGCTGCAAGAAAAGAAAAAACCATTATATCAGTTTCAGAGTGAAAAACATGTAACTATAATCAGAGACCAACTCATGCAGGCATGGAATCAATGAAATATGAATCTACTCATTTATAGTATGTGTTTAAATGGAGCAGTAGTGCGAGCTTTGCAATGATGCAATCTAATAGTTAGCATGAACTGAACAAGTGAACGTGGCAAATTTACAATAAAAGTAGCCACACACTTGCAGCCAAACCATAATCAAGGCAAGTTTATTAGCTGCTACACTAGAACACTACTATGCGAACAGCCATGTGTAATGATAGTACAAGTCGTCCCTCTCCCTTAACGCCTTAACGGCTCTAAGCTGACATGGTTATCTCAATAGACCTCAGACTATGGTGCCAAAAAAAAAGTCAGACTCACTAACAAGATTGAGCTGAAGCCTGCAAGTTAAGCAAAATGATCACATCAAGGCATACCCAATTCACAAGTACTAGGCGAGTCAAATCCAGGCAGTGATGTTCAGATCTATCAGCAATTTGACTGCCACTCGAACCAAAACCTCCCTCCCCCCTCGCAGCAAGTCATTTCGCGTACTGATCCACACTCGATACCCTCAAGGCGACCTCAAATCTCTAGTTAAATAAGCTCAACCACGTCGCTGATCCACACAACTACAAACGAAATCCAGATCAGCGCAGTGCAGAACAGGGCCGATCTGGACCCTGGAGGTACGGAGAGGTGGCTCACTCTCACCTGCGCAGCAAGTGGCCCGGTGGAAGCGAGCTCGTCGCGAACAAGGTCCCCCGTCGCGATGTGGGGCACACCGAGGAGGCGCGACAGACGGCTCGCGTAGGTGCCCTTGCCCACGCCCGGGCAGCCCAGGAACACCCACTGCACGTTCCTCTCCGCCATCGGCCGCCGAATGAGCCTCTCCTCCGCCGCGAACGGGAACCCTGCCGTCGCCGTCGCCTGCGCCTGCTCCGTCGCCAGCGACGTCATGCGTCTCCTGGCCGCCGCCGTCGCCGAGACACCTGAGGCGGCTGCCCGGAAGAGGCGCTGTACGGCCGCCATGGGATGCAGCGGAGGCGGAGGCGGGGGTTTAGGGTTCGGCCCTGGCCGTTCCCGTCGCTTATTTGTACGTGCGGCGGCGACTGAGATGAGATGCGACGGGGAGGGAGCAGTGGGCGAGGGAGAGTGGCTTGGAGAAGAAGGTGGTGGGTCGGGGTCGGGCGGGGGCGTGGAACCGGTCTACGCTGGGCCTGTGGACCGATCGGCCCACTGGACGGTAGTGGTGTGGTGGCCGTGGCCGCATGCCAGCCGTTCGCGCTGCACGTCGGGTCCCGCGTGCCAGTGGGTGCTCGGTTCGCATCTGATCTCGCGCTTGTGCCGAGGCGAGCCCGGACAAGAATTTTCGTCTCGCTCGCGGGCCCATCCCATGGCTTTAATTGAAGGCCCGCGTGGGGTGGGGGACCGGTTGCTCAACTAGAGAACTCCGCCTCGTCCTCCCAGAGCAGGAGGCTCTGGCTCACCCGCTCCCGTCCTCGCATCTTCGCCGCCGGCGATCATAATGGCGGTGCCCATGTCCGCCATCGAGTCCGCGTGGCAGGTACCCCACACCTCCCGTTCACCCCTCCCATCTCTATCCCCCCCTCTCTCTCTCTCTCTCTCTCTCTGTGTGTGTGTCAATCAAATCAATCTCTGTTCTCCTCGGCTCTGCTCTCTCTCTTCTCCCCGCCCTCATCCCCCCAGATCTCTGTCTATATCTGCTCTTCCTCGCCGGGGGAGACGTAACGGAAATGAATGCAGGTCCTGATCGCCAACTTCACCGAGTTCCAGCTCGCCACCGTCGTCACCTTCCTGCTCCATGAGACAGTCTTCTTCCTCTCCGGCCTCCCCTCCCTCCTCTTCGAGCGCTTCGGACTCTTCGCCAAGTACAAGATCCAGGTACCCCATGCGTCTTTTGTCTCGTCCTTTTCGTTTTCAGCCACTGCCCAAGACTGCCAGTACCCACTGATGCCGCTAATCTGAAAGAGTATCTATCATGCCCGATTTGATCCATTCACCCTTCGGCCAGTCAATTATCGGTCTCCTAGCCTGCATCCATTGAATGGATGGATTTTTCTTGTATTCTCAAATCATAATACTAGGAATCATAAGAGTAGGAGTATGAGTAGGAGTTTGGGTGGGGGGAACGAACAGTACATAAATGGGATGATAAGGCTGCCAATCGAGATGACACTTTCCTCTTCGGCTTAACCCACTGTGGAGGAGGATCCAGTGACTGTTTTCGCTTGTCGTAGTGGCCATAAAGACAGGGAAAGATGAAAACGATGCTTCTCATTATTTCCCTTTTCGCCCGCAACAAATAAATAGTCCGGGTCCTCTCCTTTTCAGTTTCCCTTTCTCCCCACAGGGAGAATGGACATCGGGAGAATTCGTTCCCATTGCCCACGTTAGCACGTCTTCTCGATTTTATTTGGTTCACATACCACAATGTGAGCCAGTCCTTTTGGTCATAGCTTGTTGCTTTGTTGCTTTCTTCGTTGTTCAGGCAACAAGGCTGTTTAATCTTGCATATTTTTGGATGGGAGTGTATGATGTCAAACTTTACAACTTATTCAAGTGTAAGGGAACTGTTGAAGTTTTGCGAACTGTTTGGTTGTGTCCTCCATAAGGCAAACAGAAATAAAATAAAGCTGGTGACGTTACCTATGGGATAGAGATTTGAAATAAATCCATTTACGTTAACGTTACAGTGCAAGGAACCAAACACGTCATTGATCTTTACAGCGCTCACCTTGCAATAGTATTGTTTCAGCTATTCGCACTATGCCATATTAATATTCAATTAACCATTTCTATCCAGATCTTATTTAGCTTTCCTTTAGAATTGGAATTGAGTTACTCCCTAAGAAAACATAACTAAGACCCAGGCTGCCTCAATTGGGCTAGTTACGGGGTAAGTCTAGGCTTACCACTCGGTGTAACTGTTTCATTCTCTTCCTCTTAATGAAGAAATGCTACAGCATGTAAGGAAAAAAAACCCAAGGTTGGCTCTTCATTGGCAATAATTTCTCTGCGTTTTCTCTTCAACGTTGAGTTGTATTTTGTTCCCTTGGATAATCTGGTTCTTTTACTGAAATGCAATTCCTGCTTACCTTGCTGCTGTATCTGGTCCCCTTAACAAGAAAAAATGTGTGCATTTTTCTTTGCAGAAGAAGAGCAACACCCCTGCTTACCAAAAC
Organism: Bothriochloa decipiens; assembly: GCA_023333625.1. NCBI lineage: Eukaryota > Viridiplantae > Streptophyta > Magnoliopsida > Poales > Poaceae > Bothriochloa > Bothriochloa decipiens. The sequence continues at coordinate 92,737,192 of CM041628.1, forward strand.
AGATGTGTCTTGCGTCTTATTCTGTACCATGTCTGTGTGAACCTGCCTGTCATGATTTTCTCGTACCCTGCCTTCAGATTCATGGGTCTTAGGAGCTCTCTTCCTCTACCACATTGGTATGCACTCACTCCTCTCTCCTGGCTAGCTTATTGCTAGTACTCTTCATTTCACTATCTCAGCATGTAAATAAGAAAGCACCAGTGTTCGAGTTGGAGAGGGAAGGCTTACATATTTTCAATCTACTTTTTGGCAGGACGGTTGTTGTATCTCAGGTTCTTTTCTACTTTGTCCTTGAGGATTTTATATTCTACTGGGGACACAGGGCACTGCATACGAAATGGCTATACAAACATGTTCACAGCGTCCACCACGAGTAAGTGATATTGCTTCATTACAACTTACTTTACATGTTGCAACATTTTCTAGTCTATGACAGAACAAATCCTTGCAGGTACGCCACACCCTTTGGTTTAACTTCTGAATATGCCCACCCAGCTGAAATTTTGTTCCTGGGATTCGCCACAATTGTTGGTCCTGCTCTTACTGGACCTCATCTGTTCACCCTGTGGCTGTGGATGGTGTTGAGGGTATTGGAGACAGTTGAAGCTCACAGTGGCTATCACTTCCCGTGGAGCCCATCAAATTTCCTGCCACTGTATGGTGGGTAAGTAAGCTAGATTATTATTTTCCTCTTCCCCCTTAAAAGGGACTGTGTTTATTTGAAACTGAACATCTTACCGTGTGCTCAACTTTTGTCATGATGAATAGTTCGGACTTCCATGACTACCATCACCGTGTGCTGTACACAAAGTCAGGGAACTATGCCTCGACATTTGTTTACATGGACTGGTGAGGATCCATAGTACGACTGCTGAGTTGTGCAGGGACTCTGAACTCCGCTGTTACGTAAGAAGCTCCATTGGTTGTGTTTCAGGTTGTTCGGGACGGACAAGGATTATCGCAAGGCAAAGACCATCGAGGAGAAAGAAGGGAAGAATCTGTAGATTGTGGAAGCTGCTCAGTGAAGACATCAGCAAGACTGGCGATAGAGTCGCGCTCACCGAAAAAGAGATGGATGCATCCTGGAAACAGTCAGTCAGTTATTGCCTGACGATCGATACTATAGGTTGAGATTTTGATTTCCTGTGTTTGCTGTGATCAAGAATGAGGTCCTGGTGACCTTGGACTGTCATGAACTGAATTTGTTAATTTGTAATCTCCTCTTGGGGTTTTGTTTTGCGTTTGATTCGACCCGACGGGGTGTATACATATGGGAATGGGATGGCCTGGCAGCAGTCATAACCATCTGAATTGAACCATCAGAGACGGCGGGAGTAGCTTTGCACTCTAGAAAGTAGAAACTGTCCATGAAAGTCCGGGATGGCACGGATTGATTGCTTGTGTACTTTGTTGGTAAGCAATTCCGGATTTTTTTTCTTGTTTATATATTTTTTCCTGTATCTGTGTATATATGTGCGAGACACTTTCTTTGCATGCTCAGGCTCGGTTCGGTCCTGTATTGTAGCTCGTAGTCCAAGGCTAGGCATGAACGTAACCAAACTTGCATCCGTTGGTCCGTTGAGTTCAATTTGCAGTTGCGGATGGAAGTGGCAACAGAGGTTGTTGCAGTCCATCCACAGTTTTTAATTTTGGTGAGGAAGTCGACGAGGACAAATAGGACTATGGGGCCTAGATTACAAGTGATGCCTAGGTTTGCGTACGCGGTGAGTGTGCGTATTTGTACAGTGGGGGTGATATATTGAGATGATGGAATCACATTGGTATAAATTCTCGTTGAAAAGATTATTTATCTATTGGCCTCGAATGACTCGTTGTAAAATTTTAAGTTGAAATCCATTGTATGCAATAACACGGAGTCACCAAATATAATTGAAAACAAGAGCTGTCGCTTAAAATGGAGTCAAGGATAAATAAAATGGAACCCTTGACTATTCTTTCTAAACGGATAACTAAACAACTACAAACACTTTACATACTCTTGGGGTCCTGTCAATTTGCAACATCATTCAACGGCTTAATTGTATCTTCTCATATGTAATCACTAATTCTCTAGAAAACAAAGTTATGTACTCTTTGTCACACCCTATTTTAAGGACAAAATATAATGTATACAAATCTTATGTGCGCCCCGGGAAGAATCACATACATAAGTCAATCAATAAAAACATCATCTCATTGTTTACTACATAGCGAATCACATAGTCTCATACATAATGATAACTATAAATAACTATCACTCTTGCGGAAGCTTCAAACACAAGGACGACGAATTCCGAGCTCAAGCGAACACCGTCAATGGCGGCTAGGTATTGTGGGTGCTGTTGCGCACGGCAATGGCGGCAGACGCGCTAGGGCTCGGAAAAGAACAAGGCGGCGCACGCGCGAGGTTTATAAAGGCGGGGCGCGCGCTACGGACGCACACGAGGACAGGCGCACGGGTCGGTGTCCAGCTCGTGTTCGAGTCAGAGTTCGAAGAAACCCCGCTGACATGCAGGCCCCACATGATAACGGCACAGGGAGAGAAGCAGGCTTGGTACAGAGAGAAAAAAAGAAGAAATTTTCCCTTTTCTTTTTCTGAATAAACTGAACTTTGCAAAGATTTTCAAATGAATTGTGAATTCAGATTGAGTTTCACATAAAAAAACCAACAGTACAAGATTGGACAGTGCAACAGCATGTATGTATCAGCATGTTTCTAGCCTGATGATTTATTTCACAAAAATTATTATTTCTAGGTTTGAATGCATCATCAAATTGCATAACTAAATAAATTCGACTGTTTTAAAGTAATGTAAATTTTCAGGTATTACACTCTTCGAGAGAGGGAAGGGGGAGGGGAGAGGGGGCACATGTGCCCCGGGGCACCACTAAGCAATCCAATCGTACCGAAAGGAATACAAATGCGTCGCTGGCCCAAAGTCTCATAACAAAATCAGCTTAAGGGTTTTGGCCTAGACATATACAATTACTCACATATATACCAGCACAAGCACATCCAAATGAAGGTCTGCAGTATCGATACAAAAACTGTAGAAGAATGGCTTGGGTGCAGTTTGGGGTTGTATTTGTACTTTGTACTCCACCAGCACATGTTGTAAGCACATAGTGGCACCAAAGGTTTCAAGTTTGTACTCTATCACGGTTGTTCGATAGTACTCCGGATTTTCTTTTTGTGTGTGTCTGGTTCTCTTAGACAACCCGGATGAGGTGAGCTATAACACAAGCTACTTGGCCCAAGTGGCGAAACTTTAGATAAGAACAATATCATATTGGACATCAGGCTGGGCTATCGGTTTAGACTAACAAGCTCACAAGTCACATCTATTGGACATAGGGAAGACAAGGCAAAGGACCGAGAAACACACCACACCACACCACCGCTGGCTGATGGAATCATTGCTCTTTTTTTAAACAATGGAAGAACCTATTTGTATAGCTTCATCAACAAGTTCACGGGCTGTTGTGAGCTTTTTCTTTTTACCAGACATCATTTTCCAAAACAGCTTAATCAGTTAAACTTATTTTCTTCTGACGTCACAAAGGGGTGAGTACCGAAAAGAAATAGTTTATCCCAGCTTCATATATCTTATATATTATAGTAATTTTATTCATTATTCCATCATGCGAAAGTGTTTTTCCATAGGTGTATTTTTCACTCTATTCCTCTTAATGAAAAACGGGTGAAGTCTCGGTCGTGAAAAAAATCATGTGAGGATGTCTTGTTAAACACGTTCAAAAATAGCCCATCTTTGATAACAAAGCTGCTTATAGAACTATTTTGCAAAAAAAAAAGAAAGAAGACGTTAAAAGTTGAAACCGAGTTGTGCCCAAAGAGACCGAAATATCATTGCACCCGGACACCAACAAGCAATTCAACTCTCGCTCGCCGGTCGTTGGGCTGGTCGTTGCTCTGCTATTTCTCGTTTTTCCTTTTCTCTTTTTTTTAGAAAAGGATTGGATTTCATTAATAGAAAAGAACTAGTACATCCAACCCCTATAAAGGGCACACCTCAAGAAAATAAAATTTACACCCAAGACCTCCAGAGGAGCACCCCTCAGCCTTCGCCGTTGCCGACCCATGTAGCCGCAAGCCCATCCTTCTCAATCTCCCGTAATGAAGAAGACATCGGATGAAGCTCGTGGCCGAACTTTTGATTGACGAAGAATCATCATCAAAGTTTAATGAGCCCACAGAAAACAGACCGCTTCGTGTGCTGCTCTGCTATTTCTCGTGGCGACCACGCTCAGATGCTGGGCCGGCTACGAATGGCAGTGCCCAATGCAACTTGAATTTTTTTTATTAATAAATTTATTTTTTTAAAAAATTACAAAATTAGTCTACGTTTTCAAAAAATTACAGGATTAGGCGACCAGTCGCCCGTTGGAAGGGCGACC
>CM041628.1:92746607-92772887 GCA_023333625.1 Bothriochloa decipiens
GCTTTGTTGTTAATTCATCAAGACGTTTCCACATTGCATTGAATTTTTTTTGTTGGTTCTGATTGCACAACCTCTTAAACATATTCATAAGGTGTTTATTTTTGAAATGGCTGAAAAAATTTGCACCCAAGTGCCTCATGCACCATCTTGATTGTATGTCCGACCATCGAGGAGGAAGATCACGCTCCACTGAACCATATTGCATATCCGTTATCGCCTTCAACAAACCGGCATGTCGGTCATGTATGACACAAACATTAGGTCGCCCTTGCACCACTGCTAACTTCACACGCTCTAGAAACCAATACCAACTATCTGTGTTCTCACTTTCCACAAAAGCAAAAGCAACTGGTAGTACTTGATTATTCCCATCAACACCAATAGCAGTTAGAATCTGACCTTTATACTTTCCTGTTAGAAATGTACCATCCATGCATAAAACAGGTCTGCAATGACGAAATGCCATTATACATTGACCTAGTGCAAAAAAGGCTCGACGAAGTATTAACTTTCCGGCCTCTTTTGGATCAGACACATCCATGATATCATAATATGTACCAATATTTCTTTGTCTGATGGTTTCTAACAATCTTGGTAGGTTCTCATAAGATGCTTCGTACGAACCGAATCTCTTCTCAATGACCTTCTGTTTCGCTCGCCACGCCTTCGAATAGCTGATGGTGTATTTAAAATCTTCCTCTATAGTAGTCACTATAGATTTCGGCTCATACCTTAAATTATCAACAATTCGATTATACATGTACTCTGCAATGAAGCTCGATGTAAGAGCAGTATTGGACTTCTCTAATTCTTGTAACTCACATGTATGTTCTGTTACTATAGAGCACTTCCAAATTGTACTCCATTTTTGCTCATAAGCATGTACCCTAAATGGACAGTCCGAAAACACACATTTAACATCATATACTTTCTTGTTGGACTTCACAACTACAAAAGACCGCTTCATTGACAGAGACCAGTACTTCACGGCACTCATCACTTCATCTTTGCCTTTGTACATACCTCCCTCTACTAGTTCATTTTCATGATATTCCCACGGCACAGAATTTCCTTCGTTGATCATCAAATTCTTCGAACTGTTACTCTTCCACTCCAGTGGGACAGGAATTTTATTCTCATCTTCAGATGACTCAGTTTCAGATATATTCTCATTCTCCATATCTTCCATCGCCATCTCTTCAACTATATGTTCTATGCGCTCTCCTTCGTCCGCTTCACCCGTCGGTACCATAGATGACAGGTGATGATCACCCTCTTCATTATCTTCCTCATTATCATTGTCATGGCTCGGACCTCCTTCTTCTTCTACACCGTGTACCTCATGAACCTCCTTCGTATATGCCTGAACAAGAAGGACTAGAGGCCACCCACGTTCTACAGCTTTGTTGACGTATTTTCTCCATGTTGATGTTGCATTAAGCGGTACTAACTCCCAAAAAGTGCCCTCCCGAGCACGACTAACGATACCCATGACCTTAACGTCATGTTGGTTGCTGTCAAGCTCAAATATTTGCATCAACCAATTCTGCACACCACTAATTGTTCTCTCATTTGCCCTAGACACCCATCTAGTTACTGAGACAAATCCTGACAGATCAACCCCGTGTACACCTTGAATAATTTCTCCTTCTCCATAATAAATTTGAAATCCTAACTTCTCCGACATCTGTGTAATCTAAAAATTTTAGCTAAAATACCTTTTTAGTAATATATTACTAATATTATTTCAACTATAACTATTTAATTTAACAATATATATAAAATAAAAATATAAATAATACTACCGAAATATAATATTAATCGCTTAACTGCTAATTATATTATCTAACAATTAATATAACACACATTAAATAATTATATATAAAATTATTTTTTTACTTACCGAAAATTTTCCTCTTCTCCTCTTCCTCTTCCTCTTCCTCTTCTTCTCTTCTCTTCCTCTTCCTTTCTCTTCCTCTTCCTCTTCCTCTTCCTCTTCCTCTTCCTCTTCTCTTCTCCTCTACTCTCCTCTCCTCTCCTGTTCTCTTCTCCCAGCCGGCAGCGGCCGGCCGCGGCCGGCCGCGTTATATATAGCGGCGCCACGTCGCCCCGTGGCCGGGCGACATGGGCCAAGTCGCCCACTGGCCGGGCGACGTGGGCCACGTCGCCCACTGGCCGGGCGACATGCGCCACGTCGCCCACTGGCCGGGCGACATGGGCCACGTCGCCCATCGTCCGGGCGACGTGGGGCCCACCCATGCCAGTGCACGGCCAAGTCGCCCACTGGTCGGGCGACATGGCCCTCTTCGCCCTTCCAACGGGCGACTGGTGGCCTATTCCTGTAATTTTTTAAAAATGGAGACTAATTTTGTAATTTTTTAAAAAAATAAATTTATTAATAAAAAAATTCAATGCAACTTTGTGTTACCAAAGCCCACGTAGGTGCGACGGCGAGGCTCAGAGGATCATGCGCGACACGCTGCATGTGGTGAGGTACAAGCACGCGACGCCAAGCAATAGAAGTCCGTGCATCCATCCGGCAATGCACGCATGGCTCCGCGTGTCGGCAAGCATCACCCGTGGTGGCAACACGTGATAACACGAAAGGCCAAAAGGGCAACCTGTGGTCTCGTGGGCTACTGTATTCTACTACTCCACTGTCATCTTTTCTTTTTCCGGTGATATATTGGCGGCGTGACTACTGATCTGCTGGGCGAGTGACGGACAAACAAGCCGTATAGCATATATATAATATATATATATATATATATATATATATATATATATATATATATACATGTGTGTGTGTGTGTGTCGTCTTTAATAGAAATGGGGAACTTGGAATTTTCTCTTAGAAGTAGATAGATCTCAACGCATTGATATTGAGAAACCGAAACCCTAAACAGAAGCAAACAGCAGAACGCACAGGCACACTGCTGGACTGACCGAGATCGACTCAACACAACAGACGACGAGCATATATAAATTCCTCACACACCAGCCAAAACAAACCACACTGTGACACTGACAGACTCGGACACTCTTCTTATTCATGAACTCTCGTCAAGAAACCAACAACGCGCGACAGATCGAAGCGGGGCCGCCGCATGCACTCGCCGCCGCCGAGAGCGCGTCGGCCGGCCCGGCGGGCGAATCGATCAGTTGCGGCAGTGCGTGGTGCAGAAGCAGCGCCGGCGGAAGCCGCGGCACTTGCCGTCGGGGAAGCCCTCGGTCCTGCAGACGTTGGCGCAGTTGGCCCGGCGCACGCAGGGGCCCCGGAACCTGTGGCTCTGCGACTGGCAAGTCCGCGCCTCCGCCACCGCCACCGGCCCGCCGATCTCTGCAGCATCCAGCATGCACGTTCCGATCAGTGTAGACCGTAACAACGACGTACAGATGAGTTCAGAGAAAATACATAAGTCAGCCCGGCCGTACGCACGAACCTGTGGCCACGAGCAGCAGCATGACGAGGAGGACGGCCGTGAAGAGCTTGCGAGAGAGCTCCATTTTGCTCCGGTTCCTTCCTTCTCTTCTTCCTCCCTTCTTCTTCAGCGGCGACAGAGCATTGAAACAAACACGGGAGCCCTTCCGTTCCTTTTTATAGAATAGAACTTAGAAGTACAAGAGATGGTCGCCACGCCGCCCGCCGGCCACTGCACAGGATGCGAGACGTGACGCGTGTGGTAAATGCCGGCGTTTCTGGCGAAGGGCTGGCTGGCTTTTCGTCATTAGCAACCGAGCTGACTAGCTACGATTGCGGCGTTAAGCTGCGTGCGTGGTTCAGCAAAGCTCTAATGCTCCTCTTGCGGTGCAAAGCTCTTAAGATCACATATTCACATATGCTGCCACTGATGACTGATCTGATATGCTGTCGGCAGTCGCCTTTCCTCCTTGCAGCAAATTCATTTCTTCGACAGAAGTAAAGTAGAGCTGCTACCTCCGTAAAGAAAAAAAGGAGTCCAAGTTTTGATTGTGTCAAACCTTTCTTAAATTTAATTAATGTTCGTCGAAAATATATAAATATTTGTGATGTTAAACAGACATACAATAAAAAAACTCTACGATAAATCTAATAATACATATTTAATATCATAAATTAATGTTATTTGTATTGATTTTAGTTAATTTTGTTTGACTTCTTAAAAAGCTAGGAATGCATTTTTTTAGGGCACGGATATATGCAGTAGCTCGAAGTAATGCATATTAGAAAGAAGAGAGAGTTTATTCGCGTCGGCGCAGTTTGTCAAATAAAGCACTCTCCCCGATCTTCCTCAAGCGAATGCTATGGATCACTCCAGTTTGGACGAGAAAAGCGAGACAAAGCGAAGCAGTCGGAGATCTACGGAATAAAGGGGAGGACGATGGTGTGACGCATCGCCTCTCTCTTGCATGCTGATCTCCTGCGTTTCAAATTGCTCCTTTATTTGTGAAGCCTTTTTTCTCCCCTTTTCTTCAAAATGTCATGTCGTGCATCAAGTTCAGGTTCCAAAATTAATACCAACAGTAGATTAGCGTGCTGTGTTGTGTTGTACTGCGTCGTCCTGTTCCGCTCCATTGCCTTTCTTTCTCGTCAGGGACATGTGATGCAAGTGATCTCTCCATGGGCTTTGTCTCCTTTTTACGAAACCCATCTGCTTTGTCTTGGTCCACTAAAGTCCACTGGGCCTGTAATCATCTTGCATGGCCATCTTTGCAGCTTAATGAAAGCCCAACATCACTGGTTTTTCCCCAAAGCAGCGGCACCCCAGCAACTAGCTTCAACAGACTTGTACGGTCAGTCAAGCAGGAAAGAAAAGCAACGTAAAACGTACCTAAAAAGGAAAAATGGCAAGCGGTCAAGTCTATTCAAGCCGTTCTTCCTCCGTAACAACCTCGAAAACACGTCATCAGTTCCATTTAGAAAAAAAAAAAAACAAAACCCCACCGTATACAACTAGAGCAGCTTTCGACGACGATTCAAAGCCCCACCAGCACCACTAGCCACTAGGGCGTGCGACGCCATCACGCCAAGAAAACGAAAGGCTCGTTTTCCGTGGCGTGGCCAGTGCCGCGAAAACGTGCCGAAACTGTGCGCAGCGCACACGCACGAACGCACAGTGCCGGCCACCGGCGCCGGCCGGGATTCGCTGTCCGCGGCGCCAATACGCGCGTCGCTGTGCCACGGGCAAAGGAGAGGCCGTGGCGCGACGCGGCCCCGCGAACCGAGGTGGATATTTCTCGCGGACCGACCGACGGCGACCGGCGCCGGGCGGTCGGTCTCGGCAAGGGTAGGTTAGGCCGGCGTCGCGAAGGCTCTTCCTCCCGCCGTCGGCCGTCCCGCGTCTGCATCCTCGATCGGTAGCTCGCAAGTCCCCTGTTTGGCCCAGCAATCCATTTCCACGGGCCACGGCCGAGGGATAGGGAATCTCACCGAGACCACTGTCGTTTCTAATCTGTTTCCTGATGTGGCGAGAGCTGCTAGCTATGATGCGGCCCGACCCGACAGCGACAAGAAGAATGGCGATGATCCAGCTGCACATTATTGCATTGTACGTATTGGTGTGGCGGTAGCGCTAGCCGCTAGTGCAAGTACGCCTACGCCTGGAGGGCTGGAGGACCGAGGCCTGCTGCAGCTGCCCGAAGTGGCGAAACAGCAGCGCAACGGGCGGGCAGAAACGGGATGTGTATTGTTTTCTTTCTTCCGAGCAAAACAAACTGCGGCAGCGGCATGCTAAACGATGGGCTCGCTCGTGGTCGCGCGGGTGATACGCAGTTGATTCCTTGTTGGAAGACCGTCAAGACAGGGACGGCCGGATCCATCCCTAGCATGTTTAAAATTTCATTCATCTGATGATGCTTTCATCAGTGACGATCAATTAAAGTAATTAAACTAGACTAGAGGCAGACAGTAGTTTGGAGGGCGACGTACGACTGGCACATGCTATTTAGGCCAGAAGCGTGTTTTGTTTTCTGTCATCGTCATGCAGAACCAAAAGAGAAGATAAGGATGATCCTTGGCAATCAATAAGTATATTCAAGTCAAGGAGAAGGAGGGGACTAGTTTTAACCATTACGGGCGGAGTACAGACACGTCATTTTCCCTCACTTTTTTTGTGTGCGGTCTCGTGCACATGCTCCATTTTTCGTGAGTATGCAAATAACCTCGTGCTGAATAACTTGCCGCGCCAAATCAGACAGGGTTCTAAAGACGTTTTTTAGATGGCAAACATGTTGATGGCGAATTGAGATTCAGATTCACACACCAACAAGGTCTAGCTCATCCTAGGTTGCAATCAACCCATCGCATGCACCAAACAACTCGAGGATCGACGAACCGATCTAGAGACTGATTAAGCCTGGGAACACCTCACGTATAGGGAAGACGCACGACTACGGACTAGGGTTGCTCCATGATCGGCAAAGCCACCTAAAACGTTGATGAATCCCGCAGTAATAGATGTAAAAAAAGAGATAACTATGGGGTTGGATCCTTCAATCGTTCTTGGCCCTCTGATATATAGAGGGGTTTGGTGTAATTCCAATAGAAAACAAGCCTTTGGTCTTCATTGAACATGTAAACCAATTTACATGTAATCGCGCGGTTTACAGTGATCTTCATATTCCTATGCCAAAACGTGTCCCAAAACCGATTTACAGAGTAATCAATTCGGACTTGAACATGTAAACCGGCTTGTTCGAGTTGATCGGCCTGGCCGGTCTTCTGCCTGGCTTGAGGACTGTGCGGGACGGTTTAGCAGGATTGGTACCGCTACCTTCTTTTTTTTTCTCCTTGGAACTTAGTGTGATGATCCAAAAATGATATAGGACTCGTCATAATATACATTAGCCAAGCCCTTTGGTCATCTTTGGTCGTCCAAGACATGTGTTTTGTGTGGAGCGATAGGGGCTTCCACTGTCTAGCCTTTTGTTTGGGTCTCATTGGAGAGAGACAAGAAGTGCTCTACAGGGTTAGCTATGTCAACGATACAGTTGGTAGGAGAAAACACAGATCAAATCAAATAGGTGAAATTAGCTGCACTTGAATCCTGCTGTTGTTTTGTGAGCTTATGCACAATTTGCATATGGTGTATATGTTTGATCTATTTCTCGGGAACATCTGGAGTATATATATCATGTTTTCGGTGGTTGGGTCCTTTTTCTTCTGAGAATAATGCTCATGATCGGCACGACAAAGTGATGATCCACGAGACAGAGAGATCAGTGGTGCGGACACAGATTTTTCTGTTCGAAGATAGACAAGCTTGAAGCACGGAAAACGTGATCAAATTTTTAAAAGGAAATAACGTCCCGTTTATCAAACGAGAAAACGAGATATAGATTATTTTAATATCCCGTGCCACTTTATGCATCTGTGCGGACTAATAAGGGAGGAGTTCTGGAGCCTCGTGATGATATGTTGCTATCTGAACAAAGGATCCGAGCTATAATTGGTGACTCCGTTTTACTTTTCGTAAAATATAATGCATGTTGCAGATTAGCTCGATCACTTGGCTCTTGTCAAATCAAGCAAGATTTAAGCGGTAAATGTGTTGTGTTGTCAGTTGTCACTACCACTGGACACTGTCAGTTTTGAATTTCTCTGGTTTTTCTCTTTTTTTCACGTGAGGCTTGTGTTGGGATGCGTCCCAGAGCCGGAGAGACTTATTACCTCCGTTTAAAGTCTAACCAATGAATGTAGTATTCTTTTCATATCTGTGTCCACAGGATCTAAAAGAGAGGCCTCCGGAGGTAGGACCTCCACCGAGGAGGTACCTCGGGGGACCGCAGAATCGATCGGCGACGGAGGTCCGGCGTCGTCGTCTCCCATGCTCGCGGAGGTTAATCGACCAAACCCTCGACTCCCGCGGAGGCCCTGCGCGGAGGTGGTGACATCCCAAGACAGCGACGTCGAGGTGGAGTCAATCGACGGCGGAGGTCCGCTGGCGATGGCCGTCGCTCAAGCAAAGGCTGATCGACGGAACTTCGACTCCCCCGGAGGCCCTGTGCGGAGGAGGCGGCAACCCAAGACTGCCTTCATCAGGACGGTGCGCCGGCCGAGCTGGGGGCTTGTGAACAAGTAGTAGGTTTAATGGGCCTCTTGCAGGCAGTGATGGGCCACGGCCACGGGCCGTGGCCAGGAAATGGTGGACCAGTCTACCCCTAGGAGGCCCACGTGTAATAGGGTCAGTGTCTAGGGTTTTGAAACTCCCATTGAGGGTGTGCTTGTACTTTCAATCTTGAGCAGGGGAGCCACTATAAAAGGCCGCGCCTCCTGTGTAATTAAGGAGGTTGGATGTCCTTTGGTAGCTGTTGTGCCACCTACCTTTGGGCCTACCTTGTAATTCTACCATTTTATATCAAGAGGATGTTTGTTTTGGTCCTACCGTCCCTCTTCATCCTAAATCTGCTGGGAACGTGTCCCAACAGCTTGTTTGAATGCATGTGTATTCACTCCAATCCATATGTATGGGAGTGGATTGTAATGAAATTTAGTTTAATTATACTCTAATCCACTCAATACATATGAATCAAGATTAATACATGTGCATCAAGCAAGACCTTAAGTGTATTCCATTACATCTTACATATTGTTTGGTTCGTTGACTAGTAATGCAAATGGAAATGAAATCAAATCATATCATATCTGTTGCCATAATGTTGAAAGCTCTGATTTCTTTACGTTTGTGTTATCAATCATACTTACTATATTTAATCAAACCACAACTTAGTTGAGCGGTAGATGTTCCCTCTACAGTGTCCCGATCGCATTTGATGGTCGGAAATCGGTAACATGAACGTATAACAGGCGACTGGGATACAAGATACCCCTTGCCCCTTTGGACTTTTGAGTAGTAGTAAAATACTTGGTAAATAGTATGTGTGTGTGAGTATATTTTATGCCTATGTCACCTCATTCGTTAATTCAATTGCCATAATTCTCTAACACATCCTTAAGTCATGAAATAAGTAACTCGTAGCTTAGAAAGCATTGATGAAAATTCTAAATAACGTAATTTAATGTTACAAAATTTATTTTGGTATGAATACTGCATCTAATACAATTTAACTGTTTATAGTAAATATTTTGTTTATGCATCTGTTTATACTGATACTAATATATTATTTTGATGTTTCTACTAGGAGGCTCTGAAATTTAGTTTTGCTATAGATGGAGACATGAAAACCACGATAAAATTCAGACGACGCATTTTCATAGTGTGTTTATATACATACTTTGTTGTAAAAGATGCTATGCAATCTAATCTAGAAAAGGATGATACAAAAATTGGTCAAATAAGGCCATGTTTGATATAACTTATAATGGCTTCATGAAACTGTTATGAGCTTTTTTTTTGCCAAACACTCCTTTCCAAAACGGTTTAATGGGTGAAGCCGTTTTTCCGCTTCTCTCACAAATAAAAGGATGAGAGAGAGCTGGAAATAGTAGCTTTCCATGACTCTCTTTCTCATTTCACTCTCATATGCATGCATCAAGCTGTGGATGAAGCTATTTTGCTAAATATCTAGACTGTTGTTCATGAAGCAATTTTCTAAAAATAAAGCTTCACTAGTGAAGCTGAGCTGTGCAAAATGGGACCTAAGTTTTCACACTATACTTTTTATGTTATAGATGTTAGTGCTCTTTAGCATAAAATTGTTCAAATAAAGCGAAGTCTACTGCCCCCAGTTCCAATCATTACCACTGGAATTTATATAGTGATCATTTTTCAGTCACTACCACCGGGTTAACAAGACACAAAACTTGGTCTAAGTTTTAAAAAAATTCTAGAAATTAGTTTATTGAAGAAAATAATACTAGTGTGTTCTAAATTATAATTTATTTAACTTTTTTATCCTAAATTTGACCACTTATTTTATTTAAAATTTATTTAAAATAAGTGCAACTTACTGTATTAATAAAAGATATTCAAGAATGACCTAAATTTGACTAAATTTGCTCAAAAACGAGTAGATAACTATAATTTAAATTAAGGGATTACTTCAGAAGGGCTTGGCCGGTGGAATAAATCTAAGTATACTAATTGGTCTAATTTCGGTTACTACCACCGGATTAATAACGAGACAAAAAAAGGAGGAGTCCAGAGCAGAAACTTTTATCACAGAATTTTTTGAGCAAGAACAAAATTTTATTTCCTTCACGTTTTCACACCATGTATTTTACAATGTCAACATATATTCAAGTATCATCAAAGTACAAAGAGGAAAAAGGAAGGAAAACAAATGCGTGCGAGTGATCCTCATCCGTACCTACACTATCACTGCACATAAAAGAAGTTGAAAATTACGCCGTCCTTATTCTTGGAGCTTTGGCACGTGTAAGTAGCTCCAAAACTTTGGCAAAAAAGAAGTGTGTACTATGTAGTAGCACGGAGCACCAGCTATGCTCGTTGTGCTACCTATAGCCTTGACACCGCCATGACATGCGCCACCGGCTGCTCCTCGCGGCGACCGCCGACAGTCGTCGAGGAGCTCGTCGCCTTCCCCTTCGGCTTCTGCGCCGGTACGGTGGGCGCCAGCTTCCGTGCTCTCTCCCGGAGCTTGACCTTCTCAACCTTTCCGAGCGCGTTCCTAGGCAGGGCTCCGACGACCTCCACCTTCTTGGGAACCATGAAGCGCGCCATGCGCTTCTTGCAGAACGCGAGCACGTCCTCCTCGCAGAGCTCGGCAGCGTTGTTCCTGGGCACGACAAAAGCGCACGGCGTCTCGCCCCAGTGGGGGTGCGGCATAGCCACCACCGCCGCGTCGGCCACGGCCGGGTGGCGGAACAGCACCTCCTCCACCTCCTTGCTGCAGATGTTCTCCCCGCCGCTGATGATCACGTCCTTGGACCGATCCTTGATCTCGATGTATCCGTCCTGGTGCACGACGCCGACGTCGCCGGTGAGGAACCAGCCTCCCCTGAAGGCGTTATCGTTCGCCTCCGGGTTGTTGAGGTAGCCCTTCATGACGCTGCTGCCTCGGAGGACGATCTCGCCGACGGTCTTGCCGTCGCGCGGCACGCTGACCATGGTTTCGGCGTTCTTGACGTCGGCGTCTGCGAGGGACAGGACACTAACCCCCTGGCGCGCCTTGAGGCGCGCGCGCTCCGGGAGCGGGAGGCGGTCCCACTGGTCCCTCCACTCGCACGCGAGCGCGGGCCCCGTCGCCTCCGTGAGGCCGTAGGCGTGCGTGACCTTGAAGCCGATCCGCTCGACGCGCTCGAGAAGCGCGGCCGGCGGCGGCGCGCCGCCTGTGAGGACATGGACGGGGGCCTCGAGCTGCCTGTTGGCGGCGCCGGCGCCGTCGCCCTGGCCCTCGAGGAGGATGCTGAAGACGACGGGCGCACAGCACATGTGGGTGACGCGGTGGCGGGCGATGGCGCGGTAGATGTCGGCGGCGCGCGCGTCGCGGATACAGACGTTGACGCCGCCGCGTACCGCCATGCCCCAGGTGAAGGTCCAGCCGTTGCAGTGGAACATGGGGAGCGTCCAGAGGTAGACGGGCTCGGTGGCCACCCCCCACTGCAGCAGCAGGCTGGTGGTGCTCAGGTACGCGCCGCGGTGGCTGTAAACGACGCCCTTGGGCGCGGACGTGGTGCCGGAGGTGTAGTTGAGCGTGATGGCGTCCCACTCGTCTTGGAGCGGTGGGAGCTCGGCCTCGGGGTCGCCGTGCGCGACCAGCGCCTCGTACTCGAGCTCCCCGAGGCGGGCCCCGGTGGGAGAGTCAATGTCGTCGATGACGGCTACGAGCGGGACAGCGGGCGTGCCGTCTCCGGCGGCGAGGAGGCGGAGCGCGTCGCTGGCGAGGCGCACGTAGTCGTAGTCGACGAAGAACAGCTTGGCCTTCGCGTGGCGCAGGATGGTGGCGACGGCGCCGGCGTCGAGGCGCGTGTTGATGGTGTTGAGCACGGCGCCGGCCATGGGGACCGCGAAGTGCATCTCGTACATGGCCGGCACGTTGGGCGCGAGCACGGAGACAACGTCGCCCCTGCGGACGCCGAGGGACAGCAGCGCGGACGCGAGGCGGCGGCAGCGGTTGTACGTCTGGCGCCAGGTGAAGCGGACGCGGCCGTAGATGACGGACGTGCGGTCGCCGTAGACGGCATTGGCCCGCGGCAGGAAACCCACGGGGCTCAGCGGCACGTAGTTGGCAGGGCGCTTGGGGAGCTGGTCCATGGCTAAGCTTGTCACTCGCTCGCTGTTCTGTTCCGCGTGCAGGCGTGCAAGGAGAAGAGATGGAGGATGTGTCTGGTCTGGTGACTGCTGAGGTGAGGTGAGTGAGCTGCTCGGATGGCCGTGGCGGATCGGTGGTTATATAGGCCTCCGGGGCAGTGCGAGGCCCGAGGCGCGTTGGAAGGATGGTGGGGCCCAGCGCTCCTGCCTGCTGCAGCTGAAAGAGAAAGACCAGCAAGTTGGGTCAAGTTGGGTGTAGAGTACACGGTTGTCTGTGTGGGAGAAAATGGAGAGATTTCCGGGGGCAGGGCGGGGAGGCCCATGCCCATTACAAGGAAAATGAAGTGAAAACGCGGCGTCTTGACCACATGTACGTCGTTTGCCTCCTGCGCACGATTTTTCACACTCCACCCGTAGCGATCCTACCCGCTTGTTGTTTTTGCTCTATTTCGACGGTGCGACAATGGGAGGCGACCTGTATTCCCGGCAACGAGCAGACGCAGAGGAGACGGCAGATGTGCGTCGAGAGCATGTGGCGAGCGCAAAACCCATGGACCATCGGCCGTTGAATTAGAGCCACGCGATTGGTTTCATGCGCGTTAACGGATTGACAGATAGTGTTGGTACACTGGGACAATAACCTTCAGTTGCTTTCGAATGGATTGCATGGTCTGAGGACCTATTTGATGCGAGAGCTAGCTAGTATTCCCTTTATTCTAAACTGTAGTTCGCTTTGATTTTTTCGCGCATATATTTTGTTATGTATTTAAACATATTATATATCTAGGTATTCCGTACATAGCAAAATGCATGCACCAAAAAAGTCAAAACGAACTACAATTTAGAACGGAGACAGTAGCTATCTAAAATAAGTTCGAGTGGATTCAAACAGGAGAGCAACATGTCGACTAATTTTGGATAAATTTGTATCTAATTGTCAGTTAACTAACATTTTAGCAACCATAGCTAATTCGAACTAATTTTTAGCGTAACTAGCTGTGCGGCAGGGGGTAGGAAGGCTAGGGCATGGCAGGTTAGGTGGCAGGTGACCGGGCGTTGGGAAACGATGTGGTAACGAAGTCGTCTGATGGATTTCGCAAATAATGCAACAAGCAGGTGGAACAAATGTTTCACAGAACAAAAGCAAAAGCATATTTTGCTTGTGGAAGGAACCGGGAGAAACCTAAACTTTAGACTACTTTAGCTCAGTTTTATGGTCTATTATGGGCTAAAGTGCATTTGAATGGATAAGCTAAAGTTTAGATCTAACTTTAAACTACTTATTAAAGACTTTAACTCTAAACTTTAGTGAATAAATTTTAGACAAGAGAATCCAAACAATGAGCGTAATAATAACTCACATGTTAAATCTTCCTTTCCTTCAATTTGGATATGTGGGTCCACGTAGGTTTGTGTGAAATGACATTTCTGATCTATTATCACTTTTCATAAATCATGGTATCAACATAACATTTGTGCATAGACGTACACTCACCTTATCCTATGAGCACTTTTGAAAAGCAACCGACAGATATAGCACACAGATTAATTGACAGGGGCAGAACGATGTTGTCGATCCTCGAATAATCCAAAAAAAAATACAAATACCTCATCAAATCGAGAAGTGCATGTCTCTTTAATGGAAGCAGAACTTTTAAAAATAGACAAAAGCAGAACTTTTTAAGAAGTGCATGTCTCTTTAATGGAAGTACTATCTGGTTTAGAATCTCGCAAGATAAAGCCATGTTTTCCCTTTTATTACATGGTGGGTGATATACACATGATTAATATGTCAATGATTATATCAAATTGCAAGGTCTTTTGTGTTCGTGTTTTCTTATGTTTACTTACAAATATTTCCACGTGTTACAGCGAAACCTGCTGCATATAAAGATCAAACTCTGTATCATCTCGCTAGACTCGAGTTGTTCTAACTAATGTTGACCATGGGTCATGACCGCGACCCAATACGTCCTTTGGGTCATGGGTCACAAGATACGTTCACATATGAGACATGAAAGGCATGGGTGCATGCAGCTTGGTAATTGAAAAAAGTAAGACTAAAGAAACTTCTCACTGTATGAGTAATTACGAAGAGGTGAACAGAAGTAAGATGAAATTTTAATATTAGGTATAATTTGATTATTTAGAAAAACATCGTTGTTTACTCAGTGTGTGCTTACAAATTTAGGCCGTGTTTGGTTCACGAGACTAGGACTAGTGACTACACATGGACCACTATCTCCAATGACCACTAGCCCAATAAGCCCCTCAGGAGAGAGCAGTGGACTAGGGAGTAATAGTCCGTGTTTTAGTCTCTATTGTTAGGTAATTTAGTGACTACTTAGAACTAAAAACAAATCCCTACTCCCATTAAAATTAAACAAGCCTTATAGGGAGCGAAGCATGCATTTATAAGGAGCGAAGTACGCATGTATACATGTGCATCTTTGTCTCTAGCGTGGCGTGTTCCGCAAGAAAAGAAAAGAAATTATTCTTGTGAAAATAATCTCCTTTCAGTGAGCATTTGATCACTACTCGTAGGGAAGTTAATTGGGTCAACCTTTCGGTTCTTGACGGCGGCATATTCGAATCTCCCATGTGTCCGGCCGTGGAACGGGTGTTTCGTATGAACTATTTTGCTTGGCCATTTAGCGGAATTGACTTTTGAACCGACCGACCGAGGTTGGTCTTGGGGTCTTGGCAGTGGCTCTTTACTCTAGAGCTTTGTGGTCAAGTCGAGTCCACACACCTGACCCAGAGTATATATAGTGCTGCAGACCAAGCATGCCAAACGTGTTGGGCTCCAGTCACTAGTGAACTGTATTTTGTATTTTTGACTACTTATTATCCTTGGTGCCGTTATTGGTTGGTGGTATTATCGCCGTCGGCGTCGCTGATGGAGTTCCACCGTCGCCTGTCGGTAACTGTGCACCAGATAGTTTCTGCGGCATCGATCGTTGGGCAAACGATGCGGACTGTGTGCAGCACATGTGATTGCGGATTGTTGCAACGCCCCAGTCCATTCGTCGTGCTCGCGAAAGAGTCCCTACATGGGTCTTCCACCATCGATCGCTCTCGATGCAGGCAGGCAGGATCCGTTAGACGAGCGAGACCACGACCACCTCTTGAGCAGCGATCGAGGAGCAAATGGAGAAGCATCAGACGACGACCGTGCGCTATATATACGGCGGAAAGCTGCTGCTGCTTCTTTTTGCCTGTCGTTTCTTCTAGAGCTGCAATACCTCTGTGCTGTCCTTTTTCTATTTGTCGCTACGGAAACGGACGAGTTAAACATTTTCAATTTTAATTAGATTTTTTTATAAAATATTAATAATATTTATATCTCTAAATAAATTTATTAGAAAATTTGATTTAGTGATCTATCTAATGATATTAATTGTTTGGTGTATATATTAATATTTTCTTGAATGTTCAGTTCATTTATAATTTGCATTATTTATAATTATTAAGGTCATGTTTAGATGTTGTAGTATTAGAGAACGCAGTATTAGATCCATAGACATGTAAAACCAAAGTCTAGATAAAAAAAAATGGGTTTAGAGTGTGGAGTTTTAAAACCTTTAAAAAAGACTGCATTTAAAGACTTAACGGCTCTTTAAAACCACAAAACCAAGGCGTTATTTTAAAACTCTAAATATACCTCATATCCAAACAGAGTCTAGTTGAATATATTGATGATTTCAAAGCTATACTCTTAAGTTTTATCTCTAATAGTGGAAATATAATATTAGTGCTGAGTACGACACATCAATGGCCGAATCCTCAACTGCAACACAATGTGTCGTTGCCATGTGTTAATCTAGACGCTGCTACATGAGTTTCACGTGAAATAAAGGTGGTTTGGTGGGTAGGAACTCTAAATGCAATTTAAATTTCATTAGGTAGTCTTTCAAACTAACGGTTGAATTTTTAGACATCCTGTACGAGTAGCGGCGTGCGGCGCCTGTCAGCTCTCGCCACGCAGATGCGGGTCTGGGGCATATGGTTGATGCAGCGCCGCTGCATCAAAGGGCTGTACTATATATCTCTAGAAGCGCTAAAAGAGGCCAAGCAGGCAACCAATTTCGCCCAAACTCTGCTTGCACTGCATGTGCAGAAAGGTGCCTAATTCGAAAATGGTAAATAAACAAGATACAATTACAAATTGCGATTGTATGTTTCCTTGCAGCAACGGGAGCGAGCTCCCTCGTTGGCGCCGTTCTGAACTGAAACCTCAAGCCTACCTTAAATTGCATGGAGCTTTCGGCCTCGATCGAGATAGAGTGACAGACTACTACTACTGGTCGGGCAGAAGCCCGAGTCCACGCCGCAACGACCAACGACCCTCGTGCCCCCGGTCATCATTCAGTCAGTCCCCGCGGTCCTGGCAATTTACACGGGGGATGGACTGAACGTAATGCTTTCTTTGTGTACCCTTGGAAACGTGGGAAGTTTCTTAGTGAATATTCACGGTGAACTTCACTTGAAATTCATAGTAATGATGTGATTAGTGACTCAGTGATGCCTCGTTCGTTACTGGGTAAAGCGATGTCAGCGATGACTCATTATTTTTGGGTGTCGGCGATGCCGCTTCTCCTTTGTTGATTGCAACATAAAGTTTATTTGATAGCCATAGCTGTGGATGGTCCTACTAGCTAGCTTTCATCCATTGCAAAATAAAGTACATTATAAGTTTACTATTGGATGATTATTGTCAAAAATATATAATCTGAATACCAGTATGTAAAAACGTGATGGCTGACAAGATGAGGTTTGTATCACCTTTCTCGCAAAAAAAAAATAAATAAATAAAGAAAGTAACATAACTTTTGTACATATACATTTTAAATAAAAATTATTTGGAATCTGGAGATCATGTGAATATTTGAATGGATTCACTTTTGTGGTACGACCGAAGTACCGAACGAGGACGTACTGACCAACAATCAATGGATCGATCATAGATTCATAGAGCTAGTTAGTTATTATGATTACATTTATGAACTGGGAAAAAACTGCTCCTGCCTTTCCGATTCCGTCGCTACGTTATGTCGTAAATAATAACATGTTCTTTAGCGCGTGTAAATAAATAAATAAAATAATCGAATTACTATCACTGTACGGCTACTAGCCTCAGTGCTCTTGAAAGGGGCTCCAAAGTGGCGGGCCAGCTTGGAAGTACGACTCCAATGAGGATGTCGATATTTGGCGGGCATGGCCACGCGATGGTGCGCGGGTCTGAACCTTTGCAGCCGCGCCGGTCAGGTCAGCACACGTGCAGGAGGGTGGATGCGTGGCATTGCCAGGTGGCATCTCACGCGGGGCCCGCATTTGCACGGGAATGTCCGTCCCGTCACGTATGCATTGCCTTTACGGCCTTTTAGGCGTCGGTATATTCATCTCCAAATTGCTTGCAATTTCTCGCACATTCCGATCTTGCCTGAAAAATACCTTATACTAACTCGTTTCTTTGGGTTGGAAAACGTTTTGACCGAATTTTGGTAAGTAGCTAGCTCACGTCTTCTTTGCTTGAACAGTTGTTGGACTACACTTAAAAAAAAAAAAAGTTGTTCGACTGCTTCCCCACTTGCTCCAGTGGGGGCTCGCCCCTCCCAAAATCCATGCTTGTCTATTGATGGGTCTAAAATGATTTTTTTTTTGTCTTTGCTATAAGGTTATCTAGGGTTTTTGTTGGCAAATTTTTGAATTTAATCTCAACATACGAATCCTTTTAATAATTCCCGGGACGCAATTTTTATGATCCATTTTGAAAGTTCATGATTTCCTACCCAAACATCATTTGGATGGGGATTGTCCATTGCCGTAGCAGTTTCCATCTCATGTTGTGATTTGCGATTCCGTTGTGACTTTATGGCACAACAATAGCAACGTTACTTGCAATCTTCAAGCAAAAAAAGAAGGTACGTACTCCACTACCGTGCAATATAATATAATCGAATTATTATTGTGTTTGCACCGTTGCACGGCTCATATGTAGCCTGACCGATATGGCCATATTGCTCTTCAAAGATATGAGATGCTCCAAGGTGGCGGGGCCACCTCGGAAGCACGGGTTTCAACGAGCGTGTCGATATGTGCCGCGCGATAGTGCGCGAATCAGCATTCGACACAACAGTGAGTGCTCTCGTGACTTGCAGCAGCGCCCCGGACATTGCTCGCTCGCATCTCACTCACGCCGGCGCTCGCACACTGGCTGTTCCGGGTGGGGAACATGACATTGCCGATGACGGCTCCGTTGGCAAATCCCCGACGATAGCTTCCTTCCCTTGATGACGAGCTCGGCTACAAGCAACAAGTGAGCGAGCACATGCATGCGTGGATCGTCCGTTCACACGCTGCCCGTCCGGGACATACAGCATATGCTTAATACTCCGTATAAGTTAGTATTAATAACCCTGACGCGATGTCTCGTGTCTCATGTGTGTGCGCTCAGTACGTCTGGGCCGATTAATCTATCTATCGATTAGTTAATGTTTTTATTCATTAGCAACTGCTACTATATATGTACGGAGTATCCGAACAGTCAACGCAAACCCGGCTGTGGCTCGTCCTTGTTTACTACACACTGTCTATCCGCTGCACCACTACCTGCTGCCTACTAATAACCATATGGTTTCATTATCCAAAAAACCATATGGTTCACGCCTTCACGCACAAGACGTCAAAACCTACATGAGCTCACAATGCAAAACCTACTGTACTTACTAATAAAGCTCTCGTATGCAGAGCACATCACAGAGATGACACCATGACAGCGGCAGTTACCGTGTCTGGCGTCTGCTCGCCAACCGGTGACGACTGACGAGCTCACGACCAGTCGACGGAGACGTACGGCTATACCAGAGTGACGGAGACGATCCAAGGACACGGCACGGCGCGGTCCTCGGTCCAATCGGGTGGAGTGATGAGCCACGCGGGCGGCGGCGGCGGCGGCGGCAGGGGTACGCGACGCGAACGCGAGTCCGTTTCCCATCCGAGACGACGCGCGGCAGAGATGCTGCTGCGGCTGCGCGCGCGGGCTTTTGTTGCGATGCAGGGGCCGGAGATTCCACTGGCAGCCGGAGGAATCATGCATGGCCGGCTGTCCAAAGGGTTGGTTTGCGTGGATCGGGTTAGTCACCGATCTCATCGTCCCGGATATTATTAATTAGTACTAAGAGCAAATGGCCAAAGAGATGAGAGCAGCGCTCCTTCTCCGACCAGCTCCGTCCAGCATATGGCCTTGCAAATTCATACTGGTCGTGATGGTGGCCCGTAACGGGCCCATGCATGCGTGCGTAACTGTGGACGCTAGCTCGGCCAGTAACCAGTGTAAACGCACGGTGAACGGTGGAGTGGTCCATGGTGTTCAGACGCTGACCTGGGGTCTGAACTCTCGTGTTGTTTTTGTTCAGCCCCATCAGGGACACGGACGAGTACTGCCGCATCTGTTTCTCCGGCCAACCACAGTGACAGTGAGTTAATAAGTACCTCGTCCGTTCCAAATTATAAACTTTTTCAAATTTTTTTAGTTCATCCATTTTACTACGTATTTAGATATATTATTATATCTAAATAGATAACAAAATAAATATATTAAAAAATTAAATAAATTATAATTTAAAACGGAAGGAGAGTACTGGACACTTGGACAGCGTCGATCTGGAAACAAACCTCAAGCACCCACCGCCACGGGTCAGCAGTCAGCAACTTGCCCGGGCCTGCTGTGGTAGTAGTCTTCTCTGGACCGGCGGCAGTCTCTGGTCCGGTCTAAGCCCCTGTTTCCATGCATCGTACGAAGCACTACGCATCATGGACTCGCTCCGGCGTGCGCGCGCGCTTGGCTCGACTGCTCGAGTGCTGTCTCGCATCGCACGTCGCCGTCGGGTCTGTGGGCTGTGGCCTGGCCCCGCCAAGGCGCCAACTGAGGAGAGGTTGGCGTGACACGAGGAACGCGACGTGGGAAGATATTTTTGAGAGAATTACCTGCATGGTTTAAAAAAATCAATGATTTTCTTGAATGCTTTCCGAACTTACGACGTCCGAAACAAATTTCACTTACTTCTAGGTAAGTTTATATAGGTATAAGCGAATTTTGTTTTCAATCCTCACAGGTAACTTTAGAAAAGAACACATACAAAAAAGGCCATATTTTTTTGTTTTGTTTTTGAGGCTTTGAGCAGGTAATTCTTTCGCTATTTTTCGGTCTCCTCTTGCTGCTCTTTTGTTTTCCATGTTCAAGCTCGCCGTGTAGCTCCTGACGTCGAAGACGGCTGCTCCAACTCAGCTCAAGATCATGCCAGTGCCAGCTGATGCCGCTCAAGAAATGGAGGAGACCGAAGCTTCAACCCTGAGTATCCACAATGAAGCTCAAGAGGATGAATCACACGAGTAATCAGGAACGACTACTTCATCTACGTATGTATTCTTCAGCATGCCTCCGTAACTTTTTATATGTGTATGTCTATGGTGCCCTGTAAGGCCCGGCGTTCAGTCATAGACGCTCTTGTTTTTCTTTTCTGAACGGCTCTTAAACTCTCATGTATTTCCCTTAAGTCTTTAATGGAAATGGGGAATCCCTTTGTTCGAGAAAAAAGGAGAACGCCCGCACGGGCTGTGTTGCTGGGCTGCTTGTATCCGACTAAGGCCGCCGGGCTATCCAAAAGGCCGAAAAAACTCTGTGGGCTTCATTCGTTTCACGGGCCCTTCACCCTGGTCTCCAGTAGGAAAAGGTATGCAGCTACAAGGGATTGGGCTCTTTCGGACATCCGGTCCAAGTCCAACCAAACTTGGATCAGCGATGCAGATTGCAGAACTCAAAACATTCCTATTTTTTCCCAATATACAACGGGGAGCAAAACACGCTCAGCTGGGGCAGTAGTACTAGTACATGGACACTGACGACACGTGACACGTCCCATTGGCACGAAATGTTACTGGACAGTCTAGCGTGGAGCGTAGTGTGTACCCAAGTTGGTACTGGCGTACGCTGCCAACAGGTTGGTTGCTCAGCAAGGAAGCAATGAACACGAGCGAGCCAAGACAGCAGGGGGGTTTATATCTGCCTGCGCCTGTTTATTACACGCTCGAGCCCGCCGCCGCTTCCTCCTCCTCTTCTTCCTCCCCTTGACTCTCCCTCGGCCTTAGCATTGCCAGGGCGGCGGGCACAAACCGGCAGAGAGAGAGAGAGAGAGAGAGAGACAGCGCAAAGCAGCCACCCCCGCACGCCACGACCCATGGCGCTCAGCTTCCACCCGACAACCGCCTCGCTGTTCGGCCGACACCGCCTCCCCGCCGCGGGCATGAGCTTCCTCCAGGACGACGACGACGACGGCCACTCCGAGGTCACCGACGCGCTGCTCGACTTGGTGTACGACCCGCTCGACCACGCCTCCAACGCCGCGCTCGACGACCTCCTGCGCCTCCCCCTCCCCCAGCCCAGCGACGACGACGACGCCCCCGCCTTCAGCGCCCCGCTCGACGGCGCCACCACCGGGGCCGACTGGCACCATCGCAGCAACAAGAGGCAGCGCAGCAGTGGCGGCGGTAGCAACCAGCAGGTGCCGGCGATGACGGGGGCCGTGATCTACGACGAGCACGTCCAGCAACTGCCACTGCAACCCACGCCCCCGCCCGCGGTCTCGGTCTCGGTCCCGGTCCTGATGCAGGTTCCGGAGCCCCTCGTGTTCGTGCGCGGCGCGGACGCCAACAAGGCCACCGCCGTTGGCGGCAGCGGCGTTGGCGGCGTGTGCAAGCCCGTGCAGAACTCGGTGGCGAAGCAGCGCCGGAAGCGGATCAGCGAGAAGACGGCCGAGCTGGCGCGTCTCATCCCCGGGGCGTACAAGCTCAACACCGCCGAGATGCTGGAGGAGGCCGCTCGCCACGTCAAGCTCCTGCAGGCGCAGGTCGGCGTGCTCGCCCTCATGCGCGGCGCCGCCGGAACAAGCGAGGTGCGTAAAAACTGGCAGCCGGCCGCCGTCAATTGGCATCGCATTGCATTGGAATTTCTCAATGTCGATCCGTGTCCCCATGTTTTCAACCGTCACTTTGTTTCGTGTAACCGAATCCCTGTGCATGGATGCATGCAGATGAAGGAGGAGAAGACGCCGTCGTCGGCCATGGCAGCGCAGGAGCGAATGCACGCGCTGCTGACGTGCGGGAGCGTGCAGCAGCGGCTGGCCGCCGAGGGCAAGTGCCTGGTGCCGACGAGTCTGGTGGACGCCGTGGTCAAGGACGACGCCGTCAATCAGGCCAACCCGGTGCTGCACAGGGACCTCGGCCGGTTCATGGCGGCGCTGAAGGACCAGTGAGACAACGGCGGCGTCGAGTCGACCGGTCTCGGCAAGGCCGCCGCCTGCTGCATCCGCGCGCGCGATAGGCGATGGCCGGCTGTCCCTTTTTTGACAACGCCGGCCGTGCCAGCGCTGCTGCTGCACGCTGTTGTGTGTGTTCCTGACCCCTGACCTGATCTGAGCTGATGACCACCACGTCTGTCCATAGCTGATCCTGATCCGTACGTACGTAGATTGATCGAGTAGCTGCTGGCATCATGTTTCATTTTGGTGCATTTAATTGTCTTGTTATTATGTTAACGAACGCCGGTGTTCATGTTAATGACGGCGCATTACCTCCATTGATTAGTAGTTTAATTTTGGCTGCAAATTTGCATTGCAGGCCCCCCTTCTCCATTAGTGATAGAACATCATCATGATCATAGCAGTAGTAGCTGTTAAGTTGTTAGCACTCTCAGTAGAGGACACTTCGGTGACTTCTCGTTGCGGATTGTTCTTTGATTGAATTCAATAGAATAAAGTTTTGCGTGGTATATATCTTCTCATTCTCGATGTGGATTGGATTGTGTTTGAACTGAGATGACAGCAATTCGTTCCTCTCATGATTATAGAGTTGCTGTAAGGCAGCCCTCTACAATGTGATGGTGCTTAAATTCATTGTGATAGCTGATCGAATCTCTACATGTAGTGTGCTGGCATCACTAGTAGCGCCCAAAAAAACCTGCTCTACATGCTACTTTGCTCTCACCTATCTTCGCAGCACGAATAGTTATTACATTCACTGCTCTTCCATTTTTTTTAGCACCACTCAGAATTAGAATCACTACGTACTCAGTGGTAAAACAACTGGTGTTTCAATCTTCTCTCTTGTTTTTAGACACCACACAGATAAACACATGTCATGGAGGAAATATCCTTTGCTTCAAGTTGAATATGGCATTGTCCTAAATCGCTTGGCTTAAACCACGCCACGATGCCACCCAACGCAACCGCCTAACACAACAGCGACACGATCCTCGGCCATGCACGGACGTGACCGGGCCTCGCGCAATGCCATCGCTGACTTCGTCGGGGAACCTCTCTCGCTGCCGCCGTTGGGCTAAAATCTTGTAAGGCCAGATTGGGCTGTAGGCTAAGCAACGGGCTAAGGTGCCGCGCTGGGCCGGCCCACCGCCACTTCTCCAAACGGGCTCTGTGGGAGGAGCCGACACTGACGCATCCACGTTGCCGCCGATCCGGCCGTCCATCTTAGCCCATGCGAGCTAGGGTTTTACCCGCTTGCACGTCTGAGCCCTATATAATCGACGGCGCACGGTGCCACTCTAGTGTCGTCCTCCGATGTTTGCGGCTGCGGTGAATCCACTTTCCTCTCGACGATTTTTGGTTGTGTTTATTCTTGCGATAGTTTTCGTTTTTGATCAGATGTTGTCTTGAGGTGATGATCCTTTCCCCAAATTATCGACTATGATTATACTGTGCGATTTCAAGAGTTCTTCCCTTTGGAGAAGGCTCTTAAGCCAGATGTCTGATCAAAACAACGTTTGTTTCTTGGTGTGATTTGGTAAAGGTTCAAAAAGCTCTGTTCATGATTTTGGATTTTGAATCATCGATTGAAGTGAGGATCCTTTCCCCAGATGATCGACTATGATTATACCGTGCGCACATGTAATCCCTCCTCTGCGGAGGAGGATTCAAGCCAGAAATCTGATCCATCTATGATTCTTAAATCTTTCGCAGTAGCTAGACCTATGAATTGCGTTGTTAGATCTCTCAATATGCCCTTTTTTTTACTGTCTTTTATGTTGTCTTAGAGAATGGAAGTGTGGATCCTTTCCCCAGATGATCGACTTTGATTATACCGTGCGCAATTGTGATGCCTTCTCTTGTGAGGAGGATTCCAAACCAGAAATCTGATCCATTAACTATGTGTATTAATTGTCATTCTGCAATGAATTTTGTAGAACTTTTGGAACTGAAAGGAACCCTAAAGCAAAAAAGCAGGACGCTGTGCTCTCTAGGAGCAGTGTCCCCGTAAACTTTAGGAACATAACATTGTTCATCGTTATTGGGTGAACCTTTGGACTCGTCCATGTGTTGGACGGCCACATGTCCATTGGTTCAGTAAATGATGGCACGCCTTCTGTATACATAACAAGTTTGGTAAAAGAAATTAATTTTTTTAGACCTGTTTTTTGTAAGGAACTAAATTTAAGTATCTTTGGTAAATAAATTTGTAATAATCGATTGAAGTAGCATCCATTTTTCTTAATCTACTGTAGGTCTGTAGTAGTATATGTAATATTTTGTTGTGAAAAAGAAATCTAAGTGAAAATTTGAAAGAAACAAAACAAAGGACAGACAGACCTCAACAGACCTTGTCCACCTCTGGGCTTCTGGGGACAATTCGGCCCTTACCTATGAGCTTCCTGGGCCAACTTGGGCCTTCCTACTCCTGGAGAGCAGGTCATTTAAGCGGTATATTCTGCTAAGAAAATTACGCGCTCCATAAGGCAATTGAATGAATGGAAAATGGAAAATAAAGGAGCTTCGTGTCATATAGACAGCTCAGGGAACCATGTTGCAATGTTGCTGCCACTGCAATGGTCACTAACGGTCCTGTTGACCCTTCTTTCCTTGAACCATCGGCTTTGCAATGAAGCAACTCTGCTGGCACTTGACCTTTGTAACAAAGAAATGTGTAATACCTTCATACTGCTTCGAGGTAATAATGAATATGCAGAAGTAGATCACGTGTGCTTACTCCAGCATAAGAAGAAATTAATGCTACAAGAACTTTGTTTCATGAAGTTGTTTCCAAGCACCAAGGGTAGAGTCTCTTGTGTTTAAGCTAGAAGAACTTTGTGTTTTTAAGCAAACGTGTGTTCACTCCACCATATTAAAGTTGCTTGTACAATGGCATAATGCCCTACCATCAAAGATGGAGCTGAAAAGAAGACATGTCACTAGGGAGAGCTTCTGTGAGATGTGCTCTAGTGCCCTATGCTGGCTAGAAAATTATGGGCAGAGGCCAGAAAGTTTTCAGGGGTGACAATCCTGAAGTTCCACCCAATGTCGTGGGCAACAAATGTTCTTCAACCAGACATCTACCTTCCTAACATGGCTGCTTTAGTGGTCTGCGAAGCATGGACGTTGTGGACAGGCCAAAATGCAAGATGCCATGGGCGGCAAGTATGGAAACCTGGAGCGGCGATGCGGTTTATCTCTACCATGCTGGAGGAGCTAGCCTCGCTGAAGATGCCCAAATGAACGAACCAGGAGGCAGGAGCAATGCAAATGACCAGATTGAGGGTTCTGGGGCAGTGGCGGTGTGGTGATCCATGATCATACCAACCTTGTGCAAGTAGCGCAGTGACACGATGGTTTGATTATGTGTCGGATAATGTCCTAAATGGCCGAGGCCAATAAATAAACCAAGCGACCTTAATGTGACTACTTTTTGTCATTGATCATGTAAAGCATAAGTAGCCATATGTCCTCAACTTGTTCATCCCAAAATATAGAGGGAGTCTTACTGTTTCAAGAGATATCGATAAGGTTGCTTTTTAACCATTTCAAATGCTCCAATTACTCCCGTGTAACTTGCTTGAACAACTGTTAATATAATACATATACAAATTGTAAGGAGCCTAATGTGGGTTGACACGTGGAGGGCGGAGATGGGGGCGGCAGGCGGCTGGCGGCGACGCTGGCGCGGCGGCGCGCGTGTGGAAGGAAGGGGCGGCCGCTTAGATACGTAGGTAGCTAGGTAGGTAGGTAGATAGATAAATAGATAGATAGATAGATAGATAGATAGATATATAGATAGATAGATA